>CM056947.1:27182315-27782315 GCA_029856935.1 Cyclocarya paliurus
CTCAGTATTATGAGAATACCTCACTACTATTCATTATTTTATTATTACTTTTCACCTACTTTTCACTACTATTCAATATTCTATTATTACTTTTTCACTACTATTCACAGAATACCTCAGAATATCTCAATACCCAAATGCAACTTAAATTCATCTTAAATGGATCTTACATAACTTATTACATTATCTCAACTCATTACTATTTATATTTATAAAGAGTTAAACTCAACTCAACTTATCTTAAAAAAAAAAAAAAGCATGACTGCCACTCGAGGTGGGGCCGAATACGAGCTTTTAGAGGGGCCATAGCCACAGGAAATTCTCATCCAGTTTATGCTAACAGAATCAGAAAGAAGAGCGGTGCTACTCTGTCGCCTGAGTAGCATCGCTCCGTTTGACTGACAGTGTAAATAAATTTTTCTTTTTCATTTATATTTTTTAATATATTTAAATATTTTTAAAAAATAAAAAAGAATGTACCAATATATTTAAAATCATTTTCTTCATCATTAAGTACTAAGAGGTCAAATGGAGCGGTTCATTTGGAAAGGCATAGTAGTGTTTTTCCAGAAAGAAAACTACAAAACCCGACAACCTTGGATTGGCGCTTTTCCAAGACCTGCTTTCTTTTTCTGCTTAGTCGTTTACTTTGCACATTTCTCTCTTCCTATTGTCCAACCATGCCTACTATAAGTGTGGGAAGGGATCGTCTCTTCGCAGCGATCGGGCAAACTTACAATGAGCTTTCAATCCCCCATCTCTCACTCTTTTTTTCATTTTCGTTTTTTCGGTTTCAAAAGAAAATTTGTTTACATTTGTTTTGTTTTGTGTTTTGGTGTTGAATGTCACAGCTTAGGAAGAGTTCGAAGACCTTTGCTTCAGGTTCGGCATCAAGCTCGACGACGTTGTAAGCCTTTCTCACTCTTTGGGCTCTGTTTTATTTTTCCTTTTTCGTTCTGTTGTTACTATTGATAATTTTGAAGTGGTATGTTTCTTGGGTGTCAAGAATGCATTTCTTTGACTGTTTCAGACAACGGAGAAAGCGATTATTGGAAAGGAAAAGCATTTGGAAGAGGAGGAAGATGGGGACGATGAAGAAGTTATCTACAAGATTGAAGTCCCTGCCAATAGGTATTTTATTAACTGGTTTACTCAATTGGATTGCTTTCTCCACTGAGGCACTTCAACCTTTTTTATACAAATCTTGAAGTTAGAATTTGAGTTTCTCAACGGCGCCCTTTAGTTGATTTGTTCCTTAGGAAGAAAGAACTCATAATGTCCTGTTCTAACCTTCATTTTTGTTTTTCTTCTCATACACTACATTTTGGTTTTCTTTTGAGAATATAGTATATGAGTAAAAAATCACAGAGAATGATAGTAAAGTAGCACACAAGCCATTCGAAGAAATGCCTTTTAGAGGGCAGAGTATTGCACTCAGTTTTGTATCACTTTCATTCGTTAATATTCATTGTAGCTACAGTCCATATTTATACACGAGAGCAAGGTAAAGTAAGAATTGATCAAACGGTGTACAAATGTTCAGGTAGTTACAAGAGAATATTCTAGAGTATGTCAGATGGTGCAGAATTGCTCTTGACAGTTGTGCTGGAGTTTGTTAGGCTAGCCGTGGACTCCTTGTGCTCATGGGTACCTTCTGTTGAGATGCTGGCAGCAGAGGAATTCAGTGCTTCAATAGGCCCCCGTGATTCAAGCGGCACCGGAGATATGGTGAGGCTTGATCGTAGCAAATTAAAACGGGCAGTGGAGAGTGGCTTTGTAAAGATGTCAGCAATTTGATCTTTGGTGGAAACAAAGGAGACTTTGAGTGTTTTTGCAGTGACTCTTTCACGAACAAAGTGATAGTCAAGTTCAACATGTTTGGTCCAAGAATGAAGAACTGGATTCATGGAGAGGTTAGTGGCACCAAGGTTGTCACACCAAAGGGTTGGTGGATCAGATAAGAAAATGCCAAGCTCACCAAGTAAAGATTGCAGCCATAGAAGTTCGCAGGTGGTGTTGGCAACTAACTTGTATTCAGCTTCAGTAGATGATCGGGCAATTGTTGGTTGTTTCTTGGAACCCCAGGATACCAAGTGAGAACCAAAATATATACAGAAGCCTCTCGTGGACTTGCGATCATCAGGACACCCGGCCCAGTTAGCATCAGAAAAGGCAGTAAGAGACAAAGCAGAAGAGGCAGAAAAATATAAACCAAAGTGAGATGTGAGGCGTAAGTAACGAAGAATCCTTTTTACTGCTTGCCAATGAGGGATCCTAGGACAATGCATAAACTGACAGACCTTGTTAACAGCAAATGATAGATCAGGACGGGTGAAGGACAGATACTGCAAGCTACCCACAATACTACGATAAAGTTAAGGATCCTCAAACGAGGATCCTTCTAAAGCCGTGAGTTTTGCAGAAGTGCTCATGGGGGTAGATACTGAATTTGAGTGATGCATGTTTGTGCATTTAAGTAAGTCAGTAATATATTTCGTTTGAGAAAGAAAAAGACCATTAGAAGTTCTCGACACCTCAATACCTAAGAAGTAATGTAAATGACCTAATTCTTTGACTAGGAAAGCAACTTGCAGAGAAGCAATTAATTGAGAAATGAGAGCTTGACTAGAACCGGTTACAATAATGTCATCAACATAAATCAACATGTAAATGGAGTCAATGGAGTTTCAAAAAATGAACAAAGAAGGGTCAGAAACAGAGGCAACAAATCCAATAGACAGCAATTTAGAACTTAATTTGGAAAACCAAGCCCTAGGTGCTTGTTTAAGGCCATAGATGGACTTACGTAGCTTGTAGACATGAGATGGAAGATCTGGATTTACAAACCCCGGCGGCTGATGCATGTAAACATCTTCCTCCAGATCTCCATGGAGGAAAGCATTCTGAACGTCCAACTGGTGCAAGGGCCAAGAGGATGAAATGGCAAGAGACAAGAGAAGCCGAACGATGACAGGCTTAATGACCAGGCTGTAAGTTTCCGAGAAGTCTATTCCAGCTTGCTGATGAAACCCCTTCGCAACCAGACGCGCCTTACGGCGTTCAAGGGTCCCATCGACATGCCTTTTAGTCTTCAGAACCCACTTACACCCGAGAACATTGAGAAAGGGAGAGGGGGGGGGACTAAATCCCATGTATGAGTTAAGATGAGAGCATCAAATTCAGATGCCATGGCAGTACGCCATTCGGGGTATTTAGAGGCTTCAGTGAAACAGGTGGGTTCTTCTGGTATGGCCGAGGAAGAAGAAATGGTGAGATGAAGAGGGGGTTTGAGAGTCGGCTTGAGCGTGGGCCAGGGTAAGGTTCCGTCTGTTCGAAGAAGAGGGCGATGTATGTTGTTTCAGGATCTGGTAACCATGGGATGACAAGGTTGTATGAGGGACGAAGTGGTAGACGGCATAGATAAAGGATTGGGAGGGTGATTGCTGTCTGGAGATGATGCCCTAGTGAAAGAAGAAGGAGATGGGTTTGAAGGGTTGGAATGGGCTGAGAGATTAGTTTTGGAATGGGCCGAGTGATTAGTATTGGAAGGGGGCTGAGGATTATTTGATCGAGATATGGATGAAGGAGTAGAGGCCGAGTGATCAGTATTTTCGGAAGGAAGGGTAGGAGTGGGCCGAGGGTCATCTGGGATCATAAGGCTCGGGAAGAGAGAAGGCATAGGACTTATCTGGGATGGGCCTGAAGAGATGGAGGAATTAGACAGATTCAAAATTGAAGGAGAAGCAAACGGGAAAACTGTTTCATAAAACTGTACATCTCGAGAGGTATAGACCCGACCCGTGGGAGCATGAAGGCACAGATAGCCTTTGTGATCTGGGCTGTAGCCTATAAAAACACAAGGTTTGGACCTGAAATCCATTTTATGATGATTAAAAGGACGTAAGTTAGGCCAACATTGACAACCAAAAGTGCGCAAAAATTTATAGTCAGGATCTCGAAGAAAAAGAAGTTGATAAGGTGATTTATTTTGAAGTATAGGAGTAGGCATATGATTAATTAAAAAAACCGTTGTGGAAAAGGCATGGGCCCAATATTTTTGTGGGAGTGATGCATGAGCCATAAGAGAAAGACCGGTTTCCACAATGTGACGATGTCGACATTCGACAGTGCCGTTTTGGGCATGAGAATATGGACAAGTCACACGGTGCAAAATTCCATGGGATTGAAAAAATTTTTGTAACGGCCTAAACTCACCCCCCCAATCAGTCTGTACAGAGGCAATATTGGAAGAAAAGAAATTTTGAACAAACGTAAGAAAAGCAATAAATATTTGAGACACAGTAGACTTGGACTGTAAAGGGAATATCCATATATATTTTGAATAGTCATCGACTACAGAGAGATAGAACTGAGAACCATTAGTAGACAATTCAGGAGCCGGTCCCCAGATATCTAAAAACAAAAGATAAAAGGGCCTAGGTGAGCGAGTAGTGGTGGGTGGATGAGGAAGAGAGTGGGATTTAGCTAAGGGACAGGCCGAACACACAGTGGTTTCACTAGAGCGAGTAATAGGTAGATTAAAATGCTTGATCGTAAATGTGGTGATGCGGGAGCTTGGGTGACCGAGACGAGCATGCCAGTTGGGTGAAGAGGTTCGTTCGCCAAGCATGGCATGAGGAGAAACAGATGTTGATGAATTGAAGGCACCAGTTGGCAGCTCGTACAAGCCATTCCTAACATGTCCCTGGAGGAGAGGAGCCTGGGTGTGCAAATCCTTCACAAGAAAAAAATCAGAGTGAAATTCAAAGAAGACCGGGTTATCAATACAGAACTGAAGAACTGAAAGCAGGTTTTTAGTAATTAAAGGCACATGAAGAATTTTATGGAGTAAAAATTGCCAGAAGAGGAAGCAAGACGAGCGGAACCAATGTTTTGGATAGGTAGAGTACTGCCGTCACTGAGGCTAACTTGGTCGAAACCATTGTACGATGCAGAGTCCAGATTTAGGTTGGCAAATTTTGATGTAAAATGATTCGTCGCTGCAGTATCGGGAAACCAAATATTTGAGGATGAAGTCGTGGATGGCGCTGAGCTGAAGTTGGCTGCAATGGACTAAGGAGGAGAAGACTGGAATGAGTGGTTGAACTGATGATAACAGTTTAGTGCCAAGTGTCCTGGCCGCTGACAGACTTGACACACAGGACCATTTGAGGTTCTATTAAACTGAGGAGGACGACCACCCCGATAGCCACGTCCACGGCCCCTGTCTCGAGAGAAATTGCCTCGGCCACGGCTTCCAGCTGGACTGGAATTGATGTTCCGAACAGTGGAATTAGCTGCAATGGATGTGCCTGAGAGAAGAGGGTTAGTTTGATGGGTAATGCGAGACTCATGATTTAGTAGATAGCTAAAAACTTGAGGGGTAGATAGTGGTTCAGGACGCGTGGTGAGAGAGGTGACTAAGGATTCATAGTCACTGCCAAGGCCAGCTAACAGGTACGTAACGAAATCAGAGGTTGAGAGAGGTTGACCTGCAGCACTCAATGTTGACGCAAGTGTCGTAGCTTTGTTAAAATAAACTATAACCGAATCCCATCCTTTCTTGAGTGTAGCTAATTGAAACTTGGTCTGCATAATGTGAGCCGATGACTGGGCTGAGAACATTGTCTCAAGAGTATGCCAAACTTCATGTGAGGTGCTACAATTTAAGACCTGAGCAAGAATAGTCTCGGAGAGGGAAGCATTAATGGTGGAAATTATTAACTGATCTTGCAAGACCTAGGCAGGGTGATCAGGATTTGACAAGTTATTGACAATGGAGGGAGGAGCAGGGCGAGAACCATCAACAAAACTGAAGAGGTGATGACCTTTGAGAAAAGGTACGATTTGAGCCTTCCATAGTAAGTAATTCTCATGAGTGAGTTTAATGGTTATGAAATGTGAGGAGGAATGGATAATGGTAGGAGTGGTATTGGGTGACGGGGAGAGGGGAGAGATAATACTGGTGTTTTCTGAACTAGACATTAAGGATGAAAGGGACGTTAGTCCGTGGTTTGCTCTGGATACCATAAAAAATCACAGAGAATGATAGTAAAGTAGCACACAAGCCATTCGAAGAAATGCCTTTCAGAGGGCAGAGTATTGCACTCTGTTTTGTTTCACATTCATTCGTTAATATTCATTGTAGCTACAGTCCATATTTATACACGAGAGCAAGGTAAAGTAAGAATTGATCAAACGGTGTACAAATGTTCAGGTAGTTACAAGAGAATATTCTAGAGTATGTCAGATGGTGCGGAATTGCTCTTGACAGTTGTGCTGGAGTTTGTTAGGCTGGCCGTGGACTCCTTGTGCTCATGGGTGCCTTCTGTTGAGATGCTAGCAGCAGAGGAATTCAGTGCTTCAATAGTGAGTATATGCTCTCCCGTACTATTTTTCTCCTCAATATGAGGGATTTGCTTTATGTTTGAGTTTCTGAAGTGAATGAATTAGTTATTCCCCCTTCATATTGGTTATATATATTTTTGAAGGTAAATCGCTTGTGTTAACTTGAAATATAGGAAGGCCTTAGCAAGATTCTTATTTATTCTAGTAGTGAAAAATGCAAGTAAATATAATTATTTTCCTTCTGATGTACACAGATATGATTTACTTTGCCTTGAAGGGATTGCTCAAGCCCTTCGAATCTTCAATGGGCTACAGGAGATGCTGACATATAAAGTAGTTAATATTAGTAGAAAATCAATGATTAAAATGCACGTGAAACCAGAGGTGTTGTCTCAGAAACTCCCAAGTCTATTATGGGTTATTGCTTTGTCTAGAGTGGGACAGTTGATTTTTTGGGGTATGAACTTTTCACTTTTTTCCTCTTGCAGACGCCTTCAATTCGTCCCTATGTTCTTTGTGCTGTTTTAAGAGGTATAAAGTTTGATGAAGTAACATATAACAGCTTTATTGATCTCCAAGATAAGCTCCATCAGAACATTTGTCGGTAATGAATTCTGACTCTCAGCTTCATTTATCGTATGTATCTTGGCATACTTATCAGCTTCTATGTCCACCTGATTGTGCGTCCATAAATGCTTTTGAACCTTGTAAAGCTGTAATTTTTTATAAACTTTGATTGTGTTTGTCCCCCTAAATCCAGGTAGGAAAGGGTTGATTTTTTTGTAGTCCATATGTGGGTTGTTTAATTTAGGGAATAACTATAAAACAAACAACAGAGTGCATGAAGTTATGAAGAATATCACGTGCCTCTTTATTTTTTCTTAGTTTGACATAAAATTTGAAGCTGTTTTTGCTTCCATGCTGTTTGGTAGTTTGCCAACCATTCAAAGCCAAAACCCCTAATACTTGGGGTTGTGTCATCCCTCATAAACTGGTTTGGTTACACAAAACTGGTTTGGTTACACAAAATCAAACTATCTCACCTCATCTCATCTCATATAATCATTACAATTTTTTCAAATTCCCACACAAAATATAATAAACAATTCAACTTTTTCAAATCTCAAAATAAAAATAATATTAAAAAATAATATTATAACAATATTTTATTCAACTTTCAACAAAACATCTCATCTCATCTGAACTGCATAATCAAAGGAGTAAAATTTTGCTAATTATCAAAAAAGAAAGTTTAGTCAACCTTTTACTCTCAATTTTGTTAATAGCTTCCTCTTGGCATTGTGTTTTCTTTTCTTTAGTACTGTCAAATGTTGTTATATGTTTCCTCTTGGCTTTATGTTTACTTTTCTTTAGTATTGTCTTATCAACTAGATTGCTTATTGGATGGTTCTCTAAGGATTTTATGTAAATTTTCATTTTACAAACTCACATTTGATATTTATTTAGGCGAAGAACCCTAGTTGCTATTGTGACCCATGACTTGGATACATTACATGGACCTTTCACATATGAGGTATGTTTATTTGATATTCATTCTTCTTGTTATTGTATGTTGTGTATTTTCATGGTGTTTTGGATATGTGTCATTGAAGTATGAGAGCAACTATGGCTGAGTGTATGGCAGGTAGTTCTTTTAGCTGAGTTCACATCGCTTTGGGAGGAAGAAGGAAATCCCAGCCCTAGGCCAAAAGTTTTTTGTGGACCTATCAACCCTTTTGTCTGCCAATACTTTGAAGCTGCATGTGAATTAGACATAAACCATCTGCTAGAATTGAGTTTTGAGTTAGGAACTTTTTATTCTGGATAATTGGATAAATTTATTGGTTTCTATTTTGGCTTGTTCAGTCCTTGACTCCTTTCTAGTAAAAGTTGCTTTTTATATTGTGTCTGATTTCTTTGTTTTTGTAAGTTATTCTTTGTATGGTTTTGAATATGTTTTCCTCTCTCTCTCTCTCCCTCTCTCTCTCTCTCTCGTAGTTTGTTGAGCATACCACAAACATGTTTGCTTTGCCAAGTTGCCTTCCTCTCTCATATTTTTTTAAGGTTATTGAGCTTAAAGTTTCTCAATTTAAATGATATGCCAACGGTTGTATGAAATTATGAGACATTTACTGACATCAGTAACTTACAATTTTCATTTTTGTCTTTTTCAGGCCTTGCCACCTTCAAGTATAAATTTTGTGCCTCTAAAACAGGTACTCTTATTTTTTCTAAGTAATTGAAATTTATATAAAGAATTGTAAAATGAATGTATACTGAATGTATAGTGTGGACTTGTAGAGTCAATGTATAATATTAGAACTGATTGCTTGTAACTTTGTGTTTTGCTATTTAGGAGAAGAATTTTAGAGCTGATGAGCTGATGGGGTTTTACAAGGTGAGTCTTAGATCAAGATATTGGTGATTGCATGCACATTGCTCATGCACAATTCTAAAGAATTACCATATTTACTTTTCTATCAGTTGTGAAGATAATACTATGTAATTTCTTGATTTATGTTCTGTTGCTTTGGCAGTCAGATTTGAAACTAAAGAAATTCTTGCATATAATCGAGAACTCACCAGTGTTCCCTATGATTTATGACTACAAAAGGTGTGATTATCTTTAATGTTTATGGAATTATGAAGATTCTTGGCTCTTTTACCTGCCAATTATTTAGTTATTGTTATTTATTTACCCTTCTATCAATTTACTCTCTTTTGTGTTAAGTTATTAGAGCTTTATTTGCTTTGAAGATGTTGAGTCCATTTGATCAATACAGTAATCCAAGGTCAGGGGCTCGCTTAAGATAACGAAGAATATGAATTACAGCATCCTAATGTGAGACCCTAGGTGTTTGTAAAAATTGACTCAGTGCACTCACTGCATAAGAGATGTCCGGTCTAGTGATAGTGAGATAATTCAATTTCCCAACAAGTCTTTGATACCTACTGGGTCTCCAAACAAGTCTCATTCCTCTTTCAAGAATTTACGATTTGGGTCCATAGGGGTGTCAATAGGTCGTGCACCCAACATGCCGGTTTCTTCCAGAAGGTCAAGTACATATTTCCTCTGAGATAGATTGATACCCTCTTTAGATCTACTGACTTTAATTCCAAGAAAATATCTAAGCTTGCCCAAGTCTTTTGTCTGAAATTGATCATGTAAACACTGTTTCAACCTAGCAATTCCAGCAAAGTCACTTCCAGTAATTACAATGTCGTCCACATATACAACCAACAAAATGTGACCTGCATCACTATGTAGGTGAAATACCGAATGGTCTGTTTGGCATATATGAAGACCAAATGCCAATACAACATCAGAAAACTTCCCAAACCATGCCCGAGGAGATTGTTTCAAACCATATAATGCCTTTTTTAACTTGCATACAGTACCTCGATATTCTCCTTGAGCAACAAACCCAGGTGATTGCTCCATATGAACTTCTTCAAGCAAGTCGCCATGTAAAAATGCATTTTTAACATCTAGCTGAAATAAGGGCCAATCTAGATTAGCAGCAAGAAAGATCAGCACTCGAACAGAAGAGATTTTGGCAACAGGGGAGAAAGTCTCCTCGTAATCAATGCCATATGTTTGAATGTAACCCTTAGCAATCAAGCGGGCTTTCAAACGTTCCATGGAACCATCAGGATGAAATTTGATTGTATATATCCATTTACAACCAATAGGTTGTTTACTAGGTGGTAGTGGAACAAGATCCCATGTCCCATTATGGTGAAGGGCATCCATTTCATTTTTCATAGCTGTCCTCCATCCCGAATCAGATAAAACATCATGAACTGTCTTAGGAACAAAAAGTTTTGAAAGCTGAGAAGTAAAACATGAGAATGAAGGAGATAAGGCATGATATGAGACAAATTGACTAATCGGATGTTGAGTAACACAAGATCAAGTACCTTTGCGGAGAGCAATAGGTGGAGAGTCTGAAATACTGGGTAACTCAGGATCTATAGATGGAGACATGGTTGGTGAAGGCATGGAAGCCGGCGGCCGCAAACAATGTGAGTAAACCTGTAAAGGAACTGAGGGAGGCATGGAGGAGGGTTGGATAAGGTTGGGTGAGTGTGAAGGAGAAAGTATAAGAGTAGGTAACGGTAGAGGATCACACTCAATACTCGAAACTATGTCTGAGAAATAGGATATGGACTCAAAGAAGGTAATATCAGCACTCGTGAAGTAGCGTCTAAGAACAGGATCATAACAACGATATCCTTTTTGAGTTCGAGAATAACCAACAAAAAAATACTTGGTAGAACGTGGGTCAAGCGTATCAAAACCTGGGCCAAGGTTATGAACATAACAAACACACTCAAAGATTTTTGGAAGAAGAGTAAATGGTGGCGATGAAAGAAACAAGATGGAAAAAGGAGAGGAACCATCGAGAACTGATGAAGGCATACGATTAATAAGGTGACAAGCAGTAAGAACACCATCACTCCAAAATCGTTTAGGAACATGCATGTGCAGTAAAAGTGCTTGGGTTACATCTAACAAATGACAATTTTTGCGTTCAGCCACCCCATTTTGTTGGGGTGTATAAGAACATGAATTTTGATGAATAATTCTTTTGTTACTTAAGTAAGTAGCAAAGTCACTTGATTGATATTCTTTAGCATTATCAGAATGCAAAACTTGAACCCTTTTGTTAAATTGGGTTTTAATTTCTTTCCAAAACACTTTGAATATGGAAAGAAGTTCAGATCTTACCTTCATCAGAAACATTCATGTCACACGAGAGTAGTCATCAATAAATGTGACAAAATACTGAAACCTATTTAATTTAATGTTGATTGGTCTCCATATATCAGAGTGAACCAATTCAAAAGGACTCGATGCTCATTTATCAACCCGAGGTGCAAAAAACACACGATGATGTTTACTAATTTGACATGCTTCACAAAGAAAGGGAGACACATTTCCTAGATTCTTAACCTGATGCTTTAAAAGGGAAAGAGATGGGTGACCAAGACGACAGTGCCATTCATAAGCAGATGATAGGGAGGATGTAAGAGCTTGAGTGGGTGACTATTTAGAATCAAGATAATATAGACCGCCAGCTTCATGCCCTGTACCAATCTTGTTTCCCGTCTTGAGATCTTGAAAGACACAAGAAGAGGGATAAAAGGTTACTGAACATTGAAGATTTTGAGTAATCTTACTAATGGACAACAAACTAAAGGGACAACTAGGAGTATATAGAACAGATGACAAGGATATAGAGTCAGTGAGTTTAGTGGATCCAATGCCTGTAACTTTAGCAAGAGAACCATTAGTAAGAGTAACACTTTTTGAAGATGTCACAGTATCCAACTTAGATAAGACAGAGGACAAACCAGTCAGATGTTCATTAGCTCCTGAATCAATGATCCATGGAGCTTGAGTGGATGAGGCAAAACATGCAGACATTGTACTTGATTGGGCAAGAGTAGTTGTGAAAGATGAAACCGGTGTGCGACCTAAAAACTTATTATACTCATCCTTTGATATACTAATTATATCTTGGCAAATGCCTCTACCACCTCGGCCTCCACTCCCACTAGGAGCAACATATGAGGCAACTATATCATGCAACTGTAACTCAAATTTAGTTGTCATTGATGCAGAAAAAATATCACAACTAAACTTAGAGATTGAAACTCCACACAATATATGAGAAACATCACAATTCAACTTGAGAATCCAAGAAACACACTCTGAAAATGTAGAAACTTAGCTCAAGTACCCGAAAAACAACCCGAATAACAACATTTCGGTCTTGTTTCGGTCAGAAATACACTGTATAGGCCAATATCGGTTTTGAATTGGACTGTTTCTGCCGAAATTGGACCGTATTGGCTAGGAACCGGTCAGTATCAATTATATTTCGGCATGTATCAGGAAAAACCGGGAATGTATAGGCCGGTATCGGTTTGTATCGGGTATCGGCCAAAACTGATTTCAACTTAAACCCAAAACTGGGTTAGATTATCCTAAACGAGGATAAGTGGTATGGGAATTACCTTATCCTTGTTACCAAACAGGCGTTATCCCCGATTAGGGACAGGATTTTACTCCAGGTTGGGGTTATCTGCACTCGAGGATGGGATTGGTTATCCCCGCAACCAAACACTACCTTTCTTCGCTACTTGCTGGCAACAGGCGGCACTTCCTACGGCCGTTGACGACGGGAAACACACCGATATGCACAGATGACGGTGGGGAACTCACCCCTAGTGTCCAATACAGGAGAAGACACCGGAAACTTGCCGGAAACACTTCAAACACCTATCGGGCAGCCGACGACAGAGGAGAAGCCACTTCAAACACCTATGGGGACGTCGGCAAACTTGAATCCGGCAGCTGCAAACACTGGTGGGCTTAGATCTGGTGACAAAACTTAGATACGACACCGGAAAACACTCCAACGAGTTCAGACCATAGTGAACTCGATTTCGTTGTGAACCACACTTGCCACCATCCGACAACCGTATGCTCTGATACCATGTACAAGTTTAAGGAGGGAAAAAACCAATTGATCTTTCATTCATTGATGTACAACAACATATATACTACATACACTTGACAATTATACCCTCACAAGTTACACTTATTACAACATGTCATCTAACAAATGAGATATATCCAACTTATAGGAATGTTTGAATGCATGATTTTTATAAAATTCCTGAAAATTCTGAGAAATCTTCTAGGTTTTTTGAGGATTTTGTGAAAATGGTGAGACCCATGAAAAACATGTTGTGATTGAGAAAGTTTTTGAGATAACTTTTTTTTTTTTTTTTTGGTTTGAAAAAGTGGTGGGGTCCATTGAAAGTATGTTTGGGAAGATAATTTTTGTGACTTTGTTTTTTTTTTTAGTTTTGATTTTTGTTTGCTACAGAAGTAAGACGTTCTTCTTATGAAATTTATTTTTGGGATTGTATTTTGGTGTAAAGAAGTTTGCATTGAGGGAAAAAAGTCAGAATTTTCAACTCTATTTCCAACTAGCTTGTATTTCTGCTTGGTGTTTTAATGCTTCATTTCTTTCTTTTTTCTTCCCCTGAAAATTCTATTCTTAATGCAAAATTCTGTTCTTGATGCAGAACTGTTTTGTCTTTACCCCCAATTATCAGTGGTGCACATTCAGCAATCACTCTTAAGACAAAGAATGTGTTCATTGAATGCACTGCTACTGATCTGACAAAAGCCAAGATAGTTTAAACACAGTGGTAACCAAGAAGTTTCCAGTTGTTTCAGATTGTAATTCTGACTTATAGTTGATGATTGAAAGGTTTTTATCTGTTCTCTTAGGTGACGACCTTCTCAGAATATTGTGAAGAAAGTTTGAAATTGAGCCAGTTGAGGTGATATATTCTGATGGGAAGTCAGTTGTCTATCCTGATTTATCTTTCTACAATATGGAAGTTCCTCTGTCTTATATTACTGGTGCAATTGGAGTCCCCTTGGAGGCTGATGAGGTATTTCAATTTCTTCATATTATATTTCTATTTCAGGATTCATAAAACCTTAAAATGCATCATTAAAGTGGTTTCTGTGGGGGTAATTTGTGTCTGTGGGCACGGACGCTTATTTATTTATATAGTTTTTAATTTATGGTTGGGCTGAGTAGCACTATATTGTTTACTCTTCATGTGTTGCGAACAGGAATTTTACTTCTGGATATTTTTTATTGATAGTTGTTTTTATTATACTTTTCCATTGGTGTTTTTTTTTTTTAACTAAAGGATTTCTATTTCCGAAGGATTACTGATTTGGAATTAGAAGTGCTCTTCTTCTATGAGATTCTTGATACTTTTTGTGGGTGAATAAACATTCAAGCTTCCAAACAAAATTGATAAAAATTATTTGTAGTAGATATTCTTTTTAATTGACGCCATTTTTCTCCCATGACGGTGATGTCTATAATAATATTGATAATGGTGGAAGAGTGTGATTGGAATCGATGTAAAAAATCCTCTCATGGTGGCCTATTTGATTGAATGTGATTTGTCCCATGTGCTTCATGGAATATGAGATACCTTAGGCGTAGTTGTGTATCTGCCCATAAGAATCATGATCATCCTACCATCTTTCTAAGGAAAATGCAAAATTGTGATAAGGTTTAGTCGGATACTCAGATACATACTCGCTCAAGAGCTCTCCAGTCAAAAATCTATAGAGCTTGAGCTTGCCTTAATATGTAGCTGTATGAGCTGTATTTCTAGTGTGGTGGCTGGGGATAATCCAACTTGAGCTTTTAGTTAAGCATATCGAGTTTAATTTGCATAGAAAGTTCCATGTCAAAGGTTAGAAGTTAAGCTATTAGCACTCAAGAAATTGTTCAATTTAATTTCTGTTGACATTGGCTATCTGATAGCAATAAATGCCCTGTTGGGCTCCAATTTCATGCCTTACTGACGAAGAAAGCAGTAGGAGGCCTTTCCATAGGGTTCATGCCTTGGGATATTTGGTGGAGCATGTCTTATCTCATTGGTGCATAATGATAATGTTGTGTTACAAAAACAATATTTTCTTTTAATAAAATTGAGGTGTCCAAATGTTTAAAATTGTTTTTCCAATAAATATATATCTTATTTAAGCGCAAAGGAGTGCAACCCAACTATACGGGAAGTATACCAGAGAAACCCCCACTTATGAAGAGGGACCAGAACACATCCATAATTTAAAATTGTTGTAGAATGAGTGGAATGCTCAATCCGCTTGTGAATTCTAATGGCTGGCCCAGGTGAGAATATTGCAAGAAAAGTAATGACACGACACAACCCTTTGTCTCTCGTATATATGCCCTGTGTACCTGGGGCCTGACCTGTTCATCTGTTAGTATTAATGGAAAAAAAATTGTTATCTTCTTCTCGGTAGTTTTGCTGCTTATAATCCTTTTCTTTGTTCTTGCATACTTCCCAAGTAGGCCGTATATGGTACCAATAAAGATGACTAGAACAATCCCCCCTACCAGTTTCTCTGATTTTTTTCACTATCTATAATTCTTTTTTCTCTTCTTGGATTACTTATAACGAAAGGGGTAAGTCTGTTGCCTATAACTTCAGTAGTTCAAATCTTAAACCAAGTTTGGTGGAAGGATGGAAGTTAGGAGGGTTGGATTGGGAGAGAGAAGGAACAGAAGGAGAGGGAGTTTACCTCCCCTTTATATTATTTGGTTGACAAGGGAAGGGGGAAGGAATGATGATAGGGAAGTTTTGAACGGTGGTAAAACCAAATTCCCTTTTATAACACTTTTCCTCTTTTAGCCAAACAAAAAATCTGCCCCCCTCTGGTATCTGATCTGTCCGATTGTAAATGGTGGGGATAATGGTACTTATCCTCTGCATCTCCTTTCAAACCCTTTCCATCTGCATTCCTCTCCCTCACAGTAAATGTAGCATTAGGTTAGCAATATGATGAGTAGAATGTCACATTGTGATGCAGATATTTTTTTGTGTTTTTATGTTCAGTGACAGTAATTCATCATATGCAAGGGCTATCACTTGTATTTCTCACTGTCTTCTCACTGTTCTCTATCATTCAGGTCACTAGTTTGTTAAATCGGATGCAATTGAGCGATGAGTAGTCTGTGTCGGGTGATAGTAACTCCAATATTACTGTATCTGTACCTCCAACTAGAAATGATGTTCTTCGCCCATGTGATGTTATGGAGGTATTGATAGTACTAAAACCTGGCCTCTTTTCTGTACAAAAAATGTTTGGAGTGTCACACTTGTATTTGTATTGACGAGGCATGTTTTTTCATTGCTAAGGATGTTGCCATTGCTTATGGCTACAATAATGTTAAGGATATTACGATTTCTAAGGGTTACAATGTTTCAAAGGGAAGGGCTGCGTCTTTGAAGCCACTGCATTTGGAAGACTTTAGTCATCTTATCAGATTAGGGGTACAGAGCAGATTAAAAAAATCTGGATTGTTTCTTGATTAGTGCTACCGTTCCTTGTATAGTTTTTTTTTTTAATTAAATTCTATCTGTTAAACATTGTTTTTATTTATTTTGCTACCAGATGGCAATGTGTGGGTTTACAGAGGTCTTGTCATTTATCTTGTGCTCGATTAATGACAATTTTGCAATGTTAAATCATGAAGGAGACAGTTCAAATGTAGTGATCATTGAAAATCCTCGTTCCTCTGAAAATGAGGTTTGTAATCCTAAGCCTTATGTGCTCAGTGTATTACGATAATGCGGGATTTTGAATGAACAGTTTTAGGTACTCATATTTCTCTTTAAGAATTTCTCCTTTTCTGTCCTTGCTATCATTATTTTTGTTCTCCCTTTTCGGATCAAGACTAATCACATTTCATGAACTACATTTCTTTTAGAAGCCAGTATTTGTTTTTAACATGTTGCCTCCATTTTCTTCTTTTTGATTGTTACTGTGTGCGCTACTTACTGTTTGATTGATTAGGTGGTTTCCTTCTTCGCTTCCTTCTCTGAGTTTTGTTTACTAGTAGTCTATAGTGTTGAAATACGAAGATTTTATAAATACTAAAACATATATATTGATATACAATCTACTGTGATATACAATCTATTAATATACCCCCATCATGGAAATTTCTTACTTATCAAAAAAACAAAATATACATCATGGATTATATATGGGGTCCATATTTTTTCAAATCAACTGTTGGATATGAACCTTCCATGCTAGTATTCATTCCTATTAAAGAGGATGATTGGGGTTGATTGCTATCCCTTCTAAGCAATCCTCCAAATTATAGTTTCTATTGATTTGTTATACAAAAAATGTGCTTATGAACTGCATGACTTTCTATGCCCAATTAGGATCTCTAGCATGCATGATAAGTACTTTGCATAGAATTGAACCAGAAATTTTCTTCCCAACTTAGTAATGAATTTTAGGTAAGTAGAATTGAGTTGATTGATTAGCAAGATTGTCTATCTCAATTTTAGGATGTTATCTGTAACACCCCGCTCCCCAATAAAAACATTTTAGAATTTTCAGGGAGCCAGTATGCTACTACTGAACTTGACTAAAACTTTTCTTTTTAATAACGAGCCAGATGCAAAAGATTCCATAAATAAAATAAAATTTAAGTAATACTTAAAATTCAACATAGAGTCTGCGGAAGCACTTATTTAAAAATTACGGAAATCTCATGTGCTTATCAAAATAATTTACTTAAATCTTAAACCATAAAACTAAGATAGCAAAATCTGTCTACGCCTCTGCCTCGCCTCCCAGGATCAAGTCCTGTCCTGCAGTCTCATCCTCGTAAATGTCATCACCTGGGGTGGTTTAAAAACATGAAAACAAACTAAAATGAGTCAAATACTCAATAAGCACACATCATATAATAAACATAATAAATATAAAGTTTCTTGAAAAACGTGCATACTCATAAATACATACGTAAATAACATGAACATGAGCTTATCTTTCACTTGTCATAGGCCGTTACCCACTGTTGACCCTCGTGAGTTAGGGTTAGCGAATCTAAATAGATTCCGATTCCACAACCCGCGATTCCGCCCGTGTCCGCGGGTTGTGGAATCCATACATAAGGAAGACATACTAGGTGCACTACCAGCATGTACGACCTGGCAATGCAATATGCCCATAACATAGGTACCGTCTTCATATCATAACATAAGCCATTACATATCTTATCATTCATAGTTCATCATAATCATACTTACATACTTGTCATATCATAGATTTCAAAAGAAATCACATTCATACTTGTCTTATCATATCATAGATTTCAAATGAAATCACATTCTTTCATAACATGTCGTGATGCATGACGTCTCACATAAAATTATGACTTTTCATAAATCTTTTGATGCATAACTTCTTTCATAAAATCATGAATTTTCATAAATAACTTGATGCATAATTATTTACATAAAATCATAGATTTCCATATTTTTATCATGTCTTGGGTATGTAAAAAGGGGCTTCCAATAGAGGGCGTACATGCATAATATTTTTATAAGAGACTTCATATCATATCATAGATTTCAAATGAAATCACATTCTTTCATAACATGTCGTGATGCTTGCTTCTTTCATAAAATCATGAATTTTCATAAATAACTTGATGCATAATTATTTACATAAAATCATAGATTTCCATATTTTTATCATGTCTTGGCTATGTAAAAATGGGCTTCCAATAGAGGGCGTACATGCATAATATTTTTATAAGAGATATGTCGTTTACCGTAAATACATGTAAGGGTATGATCATGCTACTTACGTTGCAGCGCTAATCCACTATTTTCCGCACGTACTCGATCGCCTATAAAAATAAACACGTAATTTGCATAAATTTCTGATTAAACGTGTAATTTTATTTAAAACCTAAACTACTAAAATGTCATCTATTTTCTAAATCTAAAATCTCCCAAAACTAAATTATTTCTCAAACTATAAATCTTAAAGAGTAGGGGCATTTTTGTAATTAACTAACCAACCTACAAATTTAATCTACGGGTTGCATGCATGCGGAAGACGACTTACGTGAGACAAAGGGCAGGGGCATTTTGGGAAAGTTAAGGATAAAGGAAATAAGAGAATAAAAGCCTAGCCTATGGGAGAAGTGGATCGTGCAAAGCTTACTGAGAGAAGGATTCGGCTGCGACGAAGGGTTGTGGTGGCTGGCCGAGTTCACGGTGGAGCAGCTAGGGGATCCTCTTGACTATGGTGGTGCGACACAGAGGGAGGGAGAGAGAGTTTAGAGAGAGAGAGACTATCAAACCGAGAGCAATAGAGAGAGAAGAGGATGACGCAGGTCGTGGGCTTACCGGAATAGTGCGAGGTGGAGGGAGGTGCCTGGTCGGCGAGTTCTGTGGTATTCTCCAGTGAGGAGCAACGATTGAAAAGGTTGAATCTTGGCTCTATGATGAGCTCCGAAAATGCTCTGTTCTTGGGTGGTAAAACAGGGGATGCCGTGCTTCTTATATGTTGCTTGTTTAAGTTTGGCTGGGCCGTTGGCTCACGGTTTTGCTTTGGGTGTCGAGGTTACAGGATGATACGAAAGCTGTGAGCTGCGGGGAGGCTGAGAGTGAAATTTCGTGGGTCTGGTGGCTTAGGTAGATGGAGGCTGGGCGGTTTCCATTTGGCTAAGAGCACACGGGCGTGGGTTTGTTTTTGTGATGGAGAGTAGTTTCCGTGTGATGGAGGAGTAGCTAGCGGTTTGGGTTCGACGATGGTGGTTCTTGGTGCATTGCCGTGTATGTTCTGGTTGCTAGTGGCTTGAGGGGTGGTCTGGTATGGAGAGAAGCTGCTACCGAGTTTCTGTTTTCGTGGGGCTTGCCGTGCGTGTGAGTTCGTGAAAGGGTGCTCTGCGTGTGTGAGTGTGTTTCGACGTTGGGCAGCAGTGTATTTATAGAATTAGCTGGTTGAGAAACAAAAGGGAAACCTATAGGTGTCAACGTGCATGCGGAAGAAACGGCACGATAAAGCCAAGCATGAAGATGTAGACGGGCAAGGAACGTGTACGTGCATGTGAGTGGAGCCGTGGATAGACATAGTATTTGGAATGGTTTAAGAATCTAAATGGATGACACCGAGAAAGCATAGACTGGAAGGATTGAGGCGTGAAAGGTGATAGGATCCAATTGGACAAGATTACTAATACTGAACGGGATAGTGGTTCTATCTATGAATCTTATTCAAACGAGAAGAGTAACAATATAGGACTACATGTACGGAAAAAATAATAAATAGATAGACACTATTTAGAAACATATCTTAAAATATATCTTACATTAAAATTTTAATCCTACTTCATTCATAAAAATATTAACCGGAAAAAAAAATAATAGTCTAATTATTGAGCCCAATAAAATATCCGTAATTAACCCTAATAATATAGGATCGGGTCGTTACATTATCAAAGTTTTTTTTTCTTTTTTTATTTTAATAAGTAGATGTTATTGAAGTTGCTCTCTTGATTTGTAAGCCTGTGCATTTCCATTTTTTAATTGAAGTGAATGCATTTTTTTTCATTTAATCAAAACAGATCTTGGTGTAGTTTAATATCTTGTCTACTTCCAACACTAAACTGAAGGTTTTCTTCCTAGTTTATTTTATTTCGGCTGTCTGTTTTTTCTTTTTTCCGCAGACTGCTCGTACCAGTCTTATGCCTGGTATATTGAGAACTGTTGGACAGAACAAATCCCATCCAAAGCCCATAAAGGTGCACTGTAGTTTTTCAATAGACCATTGATTTTTCTATGGTTGAGTCTGTTTAGTTTCTATCATATTAGCAGATCTCTGAGCATATGGGTTTCCTAACTTTTGAGTACTGCATACTATTTAATTATGTTGGGTCATTATTCTTAGTTCTAATGCTCTTTTTATGGAGTCATGTTGTTTAATTGTGTGCTGATAAATACAAACTTGGTTCAAGTTGAAGATCTCTTATTTGTAATCATTTATGTGTTTATTGCATGTTGTTTTTTTTCATTATCATTACTAAATACCCAATATGAAAAATTATTGAATTAAATATAGCATCTTTTACGTGTTATTTAATCCATTAATAGACAGCTTATGCATTTAGGGAAAAAGAAGGCAGCTTATGAATTTCTTAGAAGCCATGTAAGGGTTATAATATAATCAATTCACATTCTTGATTAGTTGATACCTTCAATTAATATGTAAGTACTAAATTATTTCCAACTGTTTCAATTGAAGATCTCTCTCTCTCCACACTTTGTAATAGTGACATCTTTTAGCATTATTTGCATTTATTGGATTTTTTTTCATATCTTCATCTTGCATGGTAATACTCTTCATACACTTTCTGTTGTACATCTCTGCAGAAAGTTCCCTCATTTCTAATTTTGTCGCTAGATTTTTGAAGTGGGTGACATAGTGCTGTTGGATGAGACTACAGATGTAGGAGCAACAAATCGTCGCCAGCTTGCTGCTCTATATTGTGGTGCTACTGCAGGATATGAGGTACATGAGGATCTCGTCATACTCGGCTTGGTTATTAACATTTGAATATATGAAGTTGTGATTATGCGAAAAAGTTTTATCGAATTGGCTAACCATTGATTTTTTGAGTAATTGCAGTTTGTTTCTATTTATTGTATGATGAGTTGCATAACTGGTAATTCATATATCATATATTATAATTTTCAGTCCTGTATCAAGACATGATTTCCCCAACAGTTACACTTGTGCTAGAGAACTCTCAAAAGTTTGTATTCATGTTTCCTCATGTTTCTCCAGTTGTCATTGTCAAACCCTTAAGAATCTCTAGATCTTGCCGACTTAGCATAATCAATTGAACATGACAAATACTTAGTTTCAGATCCCAAACTACCCCCTCCACACAAAAGAAAAAAAGGAAGAATGTGATCCAAAGACTGTTGGCTTATCTTACAGAGAGATAGAAAGAAAGAAAGACTAGTTGTCCAAAAAAAAAACTCCATAAAAAAATTGATCATTCATGTGTTACTTGTGAAGTGATTCACCAGTGTTTCTAATTCCCAACTTATAATTTTCAGATAATTCATGGCTTGGTGGAAATAATCATGCTAGTGATTGGGCTAGTTCCACCTGATGACAATACAACATTCTATCTAAAGCCTTCAGATGTAAGGCTCAAGAGTTTCTCTCCCCTTCCCATTGCAGTTTCTTTTTTATATGTATGTGTTTGTTGTTGATGTTTTCTGTCTTAATATATTCTGAAGGATCCCGAGTTCGTTATGGGTACCCAAGCTAGTATAATTTATAAAGGGAAGCGAATAGGAACATCTGGAGTCGTGCACCCTGAGGTAAATATTATTCCATAATGCTTGTGTTTTAAGCACTATATGAAAGCATTAATGATATTGTGCAATTCTGCCTTGACTTTGCCTTTTTCATTTCTTTTTCCAAGTCTCAGTTGCTTAAGAGAATGCTTTGACTATTTAATTTGTGCTCTAAGTAATTTAAAATGATGATCATGTAATGTCGTGTAGTTTCATGAAAAACTATTTGGGTGTGAAGTACTTTTGAGGGACTCATTCTCACTGGACTTAGTTGAAATTTGATTGCCATGTGATTGTATACAATTCATTTGCTTCAACAGCTGGTGAAAATGATTGCACCTAGTTCACCACTGGACTTACCTGTGTTCTGGAATCAGGCATTAATTTTTAGACATTGATTTAGCAGTTGTTGTATGATCTATTACTTCACAGGCAAGGTCGACAATTGTGCTATATGGATTTAATATTTAATAAATAATAATCTCTTGGTTCCCCCCACCTAGGAATATGAATGGTCGGTTTTGGGGAGAATTAACTTGGTTGAAAAATTCCCCACCGATGCAATCCAATCCCTCTGAAACTGAATTAATTTGAAGTTTTTTTTTTCAAAAAAAAAAAAAAAGACGGTATCTCGATTTTATTGATTAGCTCTCACCTATGGCGGAAGAATACCTCATACAAAGAGGAGAAGGGAGTTACAAAAATCCCAAAACCTGGCTCCTATAAAATAGAAACTATAATCCTTAATAAAATCTAGTAGTAGTTGAAAACGAAAGAAAAGAAAATTAATGACACAATGTGGGAGTTCCTGTACGATCCAAAGAAAAGAAACCAAATAATTTGAAGTTTCGAATTAGCTTTAGTTGGTTTCAGTCCCTGATTAATTCTAAGATTTCGAGTTTTCCCCTAGGTTTACCGAGCTGCTAAACAAAGATCTATGCCAACCGTAAGATGGAAACTGAGTGAGTAGATTGAAAGCACTTATGAGATTTAGAGGAAATACTCACAAGGATGTAGGATTACGTAAGCATATAAACCATAGAAATTATGGGTACCATCTTCTTTCTTAAATGATTCTAAAAAATAAAGCATATAAACCACAAGGCAAACCTGCATGGCTGTATTTTCATTCTAGTGAACCCAGCAAAACTGATGTAGAAATGGGCCGAAACTGACCAATTCAGATTGGTTTGGTCAGTATATTTCCAATTGGTTTCATGAGATGTAACACTTTACAGGCATTCAAGTCATGTTTATGATGTAGTGAATGAATTAGAATCTTTTTTTTAATAGTTTTCCATGAGTGCTTCCCTTTCTCCTGGGAGGAAGAGTGAGGCTTAGTGCTCTTGAGTGATCAAGAGATTTGTTCTCACTTCTTGTGAGTTTGTTTTTTTCTTTTCTTCTCTTTCTTTCATCCTTTTTTCTGTACTGGTATTGGTTTCAATGGAGGCAGATGAGTTAGCAAAGAGATGGGAAAGACTACATCTATCAGAAGAAGAAAGTACTTTCTTCCATGTTACTGAGGAAAGTCTCAATATAGAGGACTACCATGGAAAACTATGCATCGTTGGAAAGGTGTTATCTGAGAAGAAAGTAAATGGTGAAGGTTTCAGAATCAATATGTCTCAAATCTGGAGACTAGAAGGCTGGGTGAAGTTTAAGGAACTTGAAGACAATTGTTTCTTAATTGAATTCCAGAATCTGGTTGACAAGGAAAGGATACTAAGTGGTAGACCTTGGTTCTTTGATAGAAATCTTCTCACCATTTTGGAAGTGGATGAGGCAATATCCATTAATGCTCTTCACTTCAGGTTTGAACCTTTCTGGGTTCAACTGCACAACCTTCCCCTTGCTACCATGACAGAAGAGTTTGGGGAGAAGTTTGCAGCATCAATTGGTCATGTTATAAGAGTGGAAGCAGAGGCAGATGGTCGTGCTTGGGGGAGATGTCTAAAGGTGCGGGTTGCTGTAAATCTTCACAAGCCCTTAATGAGAGGTAAGTGGCTCATGTTAGATAGAAAACAACATTGGATATCTTTCAAATATGA
This sequence comes from Cyclocarya paliurus, assembly GCA_029856935.1. NCBI lineage: Eukaryota > Viridiplantae > Streptophyta > Magnoliopsida > Fagales > Juglandaceae > Cyclocarya > Cyclocarya paliurus. The sequence continues at coordinate 27,206,477 of CM056947.1, forward strand.
AAGATTACAAAACTTTTGCTTCCAATGTGGAGTGTTAAATCACAAAGGGAAAAGTTGCAGTAGAATCTTCTATGATCAACCAAGTGAAGAGCAAGCACAAAGACAATTTGGTTCCTGGCTCAGAGCTCAACCCAAAAACACAAGTCTTTTTGATAGTCGTAGATATGGTGGATCAGATAGTACTACTAATCATTCTTGGAAGCAGAGGAACGGCAGTGCAGATGCAGATGGGAAGCTTTCCAGGCAATGTAACTAGACAGATCCCAAGCAGCCTCCAACAGCAGTCCAGGAGAAGAAAACTGTGGAACACTAGGCACAAAACACTCATGATGCAAAAGGACAAAATGCCATGATGGAAACATCAATTCCAAGTGAACTTTTTGTTAATAATTTTGGAATTCTGAACCAAGGCCACTTTGACAGCCCACCCACTGCTACACAGTGTGACCCACCATTGTTTGAGGTGCCCATATTTGGTGTTGTTAATGGGATTCAAGGGTCCCATGAGGCTGAAAGGGAAGTGGAACTAGATCCCACTAGGGCTTTATTGACAACTATCCACCAGAATGCAACTTTATCAATCTTACAAAATCCTAGTGTGGGACTAGCTATTCACCAGGAGTCTATAGATGCAGATCGACAAAGTTCCCAACCACAGTGTTTTAGTAATTATGCTGTGATACCTGGCCCATGTGTCACAAAGGAGCTGGTAACCAACAAAAGAAAGTGGAAGAGGCAAGCTCGAGGCAAGGATCCATCTACAGGAGGCAAGGGAGGTAAGATATTGGCTGATATATCTACTTATCCCCTCATAAATAAATTCAAGCGCACCTGTAAAAAACTACCTCATGAGGAACACATTGAAACTAAGAGGGTCAAACTTGACAATGAAAATACTGTGGCATCCATATCTATGGCAGAGGCTGGTTCCCAGCCCTGCCATACACAATGAGTATCTTAGTATGGAACTGCCGAGGGCTTGGGAACCCTCGGACAGTTAGTGTCCTTAGAAATCTAACTAAGGAAAAGTGCCCCTACTTAGTTTTCCTTGTGGAAACTAAGAGTAAGGAAAAAAGATTGGAAGAAGTAAGGAGAAAATTGACATTGGATGGATGTTTTGCAGTTGATAGTATGGGATTAAGTGGAGGCATAGCTTTACTATGGAAGGAGGAATGGCAGATCACAGTGCTCAACTACACCCGATGGCACATAAGTGCATTGGTTAAGGAAAACGACACTGCTGTTACATGGCAGTTTACAGGATTTTATGGCCATCCAGATTCTACCAAAAGATATAGCAGTTGGCACCTATTAAAAATGCTAAAACTAGTCAATACAATGCATTGGCTTTGTGTAGGAGATTTCAATGAAATTCTCCACCAAACTGAAAAAGTGAGTGCAGCAGTTAGGCCCTATAAGCAAATTGAGGAATTTCATCTCACTATGGACTACTGTGATCTGAATGATATCCAAGCCCTTGGCCAGAAGTTTACATGGTCAAACAATAGGTGTGGAAGTGATTTTACTAAGGAAAGGATCGATAGAGCACTGGCCAATAAAGAATGGAATGATCTATTCAACTCTGCTACATGCACATCACTTCCTGCAGTTAGATCTGATCACTCTCCATTATACATCAACAAGAGCAATACCATATACGAGGTCAGAAGGAGAAAGGATATTTTCAGGTATGAGGCAGCTTGGGAAACTCAGGAGGCTTGCCAAAAAGTGATAGCTGAAACATGGCATCAAGAATCTATAGTCTCCTATGAAGCCAAAACAATGAGACAAAAATAGGGAGTTTGTCAAAGGGGCCTCATGTGCTGGAACCAAGAAAATAGAAGAACTAACTATCAGAAATTCTCTCATAGGCTGAAACAGATAAGCTCTCTTCAAGATACTGGAGAAGGAGATCACATACTCCCCATGCAACAATTAAAACAGGAACTGGAAAATTCTCTAGCAGCAGAAGACATGAAGTGGCGCCAAAGGGCAAAACAGCACTAGTTTCAGAATGGAGACAAAAATACCAAATTTTTTCACATGCAAGCCAATCAAAGAAGAAAGACTAATGCTATAACCAGCATAGAAACCTCTCAAGGTCAAAGCATTAGTGAACAGGCAGGGATTAGTGAAATCTTTACTGAGTTTTTTTCATCCCTTTTCACTTCTTCTCTCCCTACCCACACTGAGGAGTGCTTGCAGGCTATGGATAAAACTCTGAAAGTAGAGATGAAAGAATGGCTTCTAACTCCATTCACTAAGGAGGAAGTCAAAGCTTCTGTTTTTTAAATGAACCCCTTAAGCTCCCCTGGCCCAGATGGTTTCCCAGCTCAATTTTACCAAAAGCATTGGGAAGTGGGGGGAGAGGCAGTTTGTAAGTTTGCACTTCAGGCCCTTAACCAAGGTGGATCTCTCACGGAGGTAAATGATACCTTCATATCTCTCATCCCTAAAGTTAAGAGCCCTAAGAGAGTGACTAAATTTCAACCTATTAGTCTTTGTAATGTACTTTATAAGATTGTTTCCAAGACCATTGCTAATAGGTTGAAGGTCCCACTTCCTGATCTCATTTCATGGAACCAAAGTGCTTTCGTACTGGGAAGATTAATCACGGATAACACACTTGTTGCATATAAGGTTCTCCATTCAATGAATTCTAGAATGAAGGGTAAAAGAGGATACATGGCCTTAAAACTCGATATGAGTAAGGCCTATGATATAGTAGAATGGAGCTTTGTGGAAGCAATCATGGTTAAGATGGAATTTCCTCCTCACTGGATTAAGCTTATACAAACATGTCTTAAATCAGTGTCTTATTCACTTCTAGTTAATGGGGAACCACAAAGATCTTTCCTGCCATCAAGGGGCCTTAGACAAGGGGATCCTATCTCCCCATATCTTTTTATCATGTGTGCAGAAAGCCTATCTGCCCTATTGCATCAAGCTAAAAGGAATGGTGACATCAATCCAGCCCCTATTGGTCGAGGCCCAGTAAAAGTTAATCACCTCTTCTTTGCTGATGATAGTATTTTATTTTGTCAGGCCACCACTGCACAACTCAGCTGTATTCTTAACATACTTGATCTTTATGAAAAGGCTTCGGGACAAGCTTTGAATAAAGACAAATCATCTATCTTTTTTAGCAAGAATACACTGCAGGCCACTAAGCTACAAATAATACAATTGGCAGGAGTCAAAACCTCTACTTCCTCTGAAAAGTACTTGGGACTTCCTGCTCTGGTGAGAAGATAAAAAATAGCAGCCTTTCATTCACTGCTGGACAGAACATAGGCTCGGGTGGCAAACTGGAAAACCAAATTTCTGTCAATTGCAGGAAAGGAAATCCTCCTCAAAACTGTGCTCCAAGCTATCCCTGTCTATGCAATGGGTATGTTCATGCTACCAGTTTCTATAACAAGAAAGCTCAATCAGATGTTAAGAAAATTCTGGTGGGGATACAATGAGAACAGCTCAAAAATACATTGGGTTAAATGGGAACAGCTCAGCTCTAGCAAAAACTCGGGAGGTCTTGGTTTTAGAGATTTCAGACTTTTTAATTTAGCACTACTTTCAAAGCAAGGGTGGAGGATCCAACAAAACCCAACTTCTTTGGTGGCAATGGTCTTTTAGCAGAAATATTTCAACAAAGCTAATTTATTATCAGCTAAGTTGGGATCTAGGCCTTCTTTAGTATGGAGAGGTATTTATGCAAGTCTTGAGGCACTAAAGAAAGGAATGATGTGGAGGGTGGGGAATGGCTCCAAAGTTAACATATGGACTGATAACTGGATACCATCCTCTCCATCATACAAGGTTCTGTCACTTAAACAGGATGACTGCAATTATGAAAAGGTCTGTGATCTCATTGATCATCAGCTGAAAATGTGGAAGACACCTATTCTCCAAGAGCTTTTCTCAGTGCAGGAGTGTCAAGCAATACAGGAAATTCCAATTAGCTTAGGAAGAAGAGAGGACATGCTGGTATGGCCACTGACTAGCAAAGGTCTATATACTGTGAAGAGTGGATATCATTTCTATATGGAAATGGAAAGGGGTATTGCAGGAGAAACATCAAGAAGGGCTCGGGAATCTCTAATGTGGAAAGCTATATGGCATTTACAAGCTCTACCCGCCACTAGGATGTTCATATGGAGAGCATGCATTGATGCCCTTCCCACCTTTGTCAATCTGAAGAGAAGGAAACTTATGGATAATTCCTTATGCCCAATATGTCAGCAGCAACCTGAAACAGCAGGACACACTCTGTGGGGATGCTCAGCAGCCCAAGATGTATGGACTCAAAGTGCTAAAAGAGTGCAAAAGATGACTTACCAAAGTGAGCATTTTTTTGAAATCTGGTCTGCAATGGTTGAATTGTTAAACTCCACAGAACTTGAGGAAGTAGCTGCTATACTAAAAGGCATATGGACAAGAAGAAATGATTTTATTCATAATAATAATTTCAAACATCCAACCATGGTGGCTAACTTGGCCATAGCTAAACCTGCTGCTTACAAGGAAATACAGAAGAAGGAAAGGGCAGGAAAAATTACACATCCGAATAGCAATCATAAATGGACAAAACTTGCTGAAACTTGGTACAAAATAAACTGGGATGCAGCTGTTAAACCAAATGAAGGGAAGATTGGGATAGGAGTGATAATAAGAGATCATCTTGGACAAGTCATTGGTTCTTATCGGGCCAATAGGATTTTTAGGGGTACCTCTTTTGATGCTGAAGCTTATGGTCTACTTTTAGCTATCAGCTTCTGTAACAACATGGGAATGCAGAGGATCTATCTCGAAGGGGACTCTAAGCAAGTTGTGGACCTTCTACAATGTGGTGGATTAAATTGGAGCTTGGGAGGGTGTCTCATAGAGGAGGCTCGACAGCTACTGACAGCAGTGAATAACTGGTCTGTTTCACATGTCTATAGGGATGCAAATATGGTAGCTCATCTTTTAGCAAAAGAGGCTCTGGACTATACAGAAGATATATATGAGTTTGAAGAGTGTCCTTCCAGCATTTTATCCATAGTAACAAAAGAAATGTTGTAATGCAGTAGCTCTCTGTCATCTGTGACTCTGCTATCTACTATGCTTGCTCAAATTTTTTATATCAATATGTTGTAAGTTTTATTCATGATTAATGAAATTGAGGTTTTCAAAAAAAAAAAGTCATGTTTATGATGTATCTCATGTTTCTGCATTGCATTGGAGCATTATTATATGCTACTTGAATTAGGGATTTCTGGCCTTTGTTTTATGAGGTCAATTTGGGGACATTTTTAGGTTCTTTCATGTTTGGAATTACAATTATCTTATTTGAGAATATAATCTGTGGCTTCAGGTCTTGAACAAGTTTGACATCCCTGATCCTTGTGCCTATTTTGAACTCAGCATTTAGTGCTTTTTTTAGGATTTATTTCATAGCAGCTTATGTAAGTTTCTTCAACATCTCTTCCTTTACTAAGCTTTCTTAGGCTCTTCATAAGATTGAATATTTATCATTTTTCTCTTTGAACTATTTACTAATATTGAGTTTTGCTTGCGTTGCATGCTTTATGTGTTATTAAATAACCACAGGCACATTAGCCTTGCTTCCAATGCTTGTCCTAGAAGCTCCAGTGCCATAAAAGCCAATAACATCGGCATCCATTAACATACTTGGTTCAGTCAAGTTTGGAGCCACCCTTGATGCAGTGAAGGAATATCATCAGTTGCCCAATATTAATTCTTGATATAGAATAAATATGATAGCTATTACCTTCTTTCTCTTTTCTCTTTTCTCTTTTCTCTTTTTTTTTTCTTTTTTTTTTTCTATTTCTTTTTTCTTAGCCATGCTTTGAACATCAGCTATGTATTGTTGCCTAACTTATATAATCGATGAGGAAAATATATTATATATATGCCAGCAATTTAACCAGTTCCGTGTAGGGAAACTTCTGAGGGTGCAGTGCACAAGACCGGGATTTACTCTGCAGGGGTGGGTCCGAAGGGTCTTGTCTTGGAGAGGTTCCCCAACATAAAATAAAAAATATATATGTTTATATATATGCCTCTTTACTTGCTGTATGAAGCTTCCATTTTCTAGATCCTAGTTTACTGCAAAGGATTGATTGTTTTGAACTGCAATTTTGCAATAAATTCATACTTTCTATCAAAATACATAGCAATGTAGATTATATCCACTGAGGTAGCAGAAATTATATGTCTTAGATCCCAAATGAAAGTATTCAAGTCTTCCGACATAAGCTGCATGAGCATAATTTGGTTTAATCACTCAGAGCTGTGAAATGTGGAGTACTGCTTTGTTTAGTCAGCATAGGGATAACAGCCGCATAATTTTGGGTTGGGGCAGCAAAAACAATGATCATGGAACTCAGAGACCAACATAGCTCCAATTTATATTCAGATAGATTGCTAAACCATCTGAATTCCTGGTTTGCTTACCAAGTTTAAACCATCTCATCTCATCTCATATTCTCTTATATAATTATTACAACTTTTCTAAACTCTCACACAAAGTATACCCGCAGACCAGTCCATCTACTCCTCTTCAATAAATAGTCCTCCAATAGTTGGGCGCCACGTATGCATTTTATTTTACTTAGGGCTCGTTTGGAACCCAAATGCAGTTCAACCGAGTTTACATTTGAACCCAATTTACCATCCAAACACGTGCTGAACTGAGTTCTCGTCTATTCAAATACATTCAACTCCTTTTACTGTAGCTACAGCTACGGATAGTTGCTTTGCAGAGATTCTCTCTTTCCCCTGACATTTGCTTTTATGTCTTCTAACTTCCCGTTATAACTCTTCCCCCTCTTTCTCTCTGTCTCCCTCTCTCTTTCCCCTTTCTTCTTCTTCCCCAACCCCCATCTTCCAGAATGCAAATCAGATTTTCTTGTAAATAAAAATCGGCAGTTAAGCTCCTGAGTTCCCTACCTTGCTGTGCTCAAGAGAGACCCAATTGCTGACCACGCCGGACCAGTTCTCGATGCTATCGACACCCCCAAGACTCCCCCATAGTCGACGGGTTGGAGCTGCTGTGCCGTGATGTTAGAACGGAAATTGTTCCACCGTCAACTGCTGGTTATAACGTCTGCAAAACTCGTCCAGGTATAGTGATTGAAACAATAGTTGAGATTCTCCTCTGTTCTGAACATGAGCAGCCCGCTGCATTATGTCGTTTCGGCGTGGTGAGTGAACAATTTCCCTCAGTGTACTTGATCTCTATATGAATTACAAACTCAACTCTGCATAAGCTAAGAAATTCAACTTCCAATCTCTCAACTCACAGGTGTTTACTGTGAACCCGTGTGCCCATTTTATCTGTGCCCCTATTCCGGATGCTTATTGAGATTCCTATATAATGAGCATGCCGAGAGCAGCCCAAACCACCTCCATTTTACAACCGACGCAAAGCTTGTTCACGGTCAAGCGGAGGAACCGAAGGCTTACCTTCAACAACTTCCCAGCAACCACGGCTCCGACGACGCGATCGTACCGGGTAAGAGTGGTTTCTCAACTCTTTCTTCTTTGTTTCGCGTACATCACACATTTCAGAATTTATTTATCAAACACCTGGAGTGCAATTTTCCCTTCCAACAATTGAGTGTTTGTGTACATTGGATGAAGATTGGCGTGTTTGTGTACAGATCATTGGATAGTGATTTGGGTTTTGTACACACTAATTTCAAATACGGTAGGTCTGTATAGATTTGGATATATAACGGTAGGTATATTCATGCATTTACCTATGAACTGCACGGTAGGAAATATGTGCCGGATCTGATGAGGATAACTGCTCTAGGATTTTTGAAGATGCTGCACTATATATGCATGAATATACAAGCGTGATTAGACAAAGCCAAGATCATGAATATAATAACATTGGTTTTTTAGTGGTTTCTCAACTAATAAATGTCATGGTGTAGCCAACCTTTCTGATTTTAGTGGGTCAAGATCATCGAGTTTATCCCCCAAAGTGGGTGTTTTTTTCAATCTGATCAAGTGGTGGTGGCCTGAGGTCATGTACGTACTTCGTTGGGTTTTGATTTGCTGTTTCGATCGTTGAAAAAAAGATTCTTCCTTAGATAGGTCCAGTAGAACATCTTCTGCCCAAATTCCATGGATTACTAATTGATTAGTGCTTGGAATTTTGACCACTTGATGAGAATTTAACAAGGGTTGGGGGGAAGTTCAGCTACTATCACTTTTGGAATAAAATATGACTTTTGGAAGAGATATTGGATTTTCCTAGTTCATGGTCAGTCAAAAGCTTCTTTATCTATATTTTTCTGCACCTTACTTTATTGGCAAAATGCAGATCCTACCCTATAAAGTTTAACTTTGTGTTGCGAGTTTTGGGCCATTCTAATTGAAATTGTCGTAGAACCTGGCAGTGTAGAGCCAAAAAATTGGCTCAATGCAGCATCTCTTTCTCTCTCTCTCTCTCTCTCAAATGTTTGTGGATAAGGGACTTCGTCCTAGAGTTGCAAGGGCACGTGATGGTCTTGTGGGGGGAAGGACTTTGGCAGTGTGGAATCCTTTTCTACAACTCTGTTATCTGTCTAACTGGCATTTTCATTTCTCATCTCCTATGCTGATGACGAGGGCTTCTCAGAATTACTTGCTTCTCTTTCCACCTTTTTTTTATTGAAATTAGGCCTTATCATTGCTCTGTTTCTGGAAGTTCTATAAAATTTTTCAAAGTCCAATTGATTGCTAAGCACTACCTATCATGCCATGCTCTTGTTTTCCTTTCAATTATATTTGACACGAAAGCTTCTTCTGCATTATGTTGACTTTCTGTTACCACTTGCAAGCTTCCTGTCTAGCTTGTCCACCACATATTCAATATGGGAGAGAATCCACATGGCAATGATAAAAGAATTAGGAACATGTGTTGCACATGTAGGCCATAGTAAATGAATTTTATTTTGGATCAACGGTGCTGATCCAATTTTCAAGTGATGATGGCTTTTGTTGCCTAATGGGTACTGCAGAAACCCTCTGGGGGACAGATTATCAATCTTCATGGATATATACCCAACTTTATTACACCATTTTTGGAGAAATTATCATTGGTAGAGATGTTTGCTGTTATTCAAATATAAATTGAGCCATCTCGATCATTATTTTGTGACTTCACTTAAAAGCACTCCAATTTATAAATGCATGCATAAAAGAAGATGAAGAGGGTATATAAATTATACGAGGGTGGATCCCCTCACTCGAGTGCCATGTGAGTGATATAATCCAAGACTACTAGAAACCAGAATGTCTCCATGTGAGGATCCCCAAGTTGATGCACAATTAGCCCAACTCTCCCTTTAACCCGCTCTGCTTTCTATCTTCACTTTGCTTTTTTATAGCCTCTTTTATAATCTGTATAAAATGAAAAACGGTTATACAAAACTTGAATATTCAAAATTTAAGTAATAATAATAATAATCTTTTTAGTAAGAGTATTATTTTTGCATAGGGAAATTTAAAATGATTGCTGATGATGCATTGTTCAAGTGAATAAGTTCACTTTTTCCTTTTCATGTATTTCCCTGTGACTTTAGCATTATTAGTTTGATAAAGTAACATTATCATGTTCACTGTTTGTAAAATGAATTGTAGGATAATCTGTCCAAGTCTTTGCTCTCTTATTAAATGCATACTTTTTATTTTGAAATCTCGATTTGATAAATTGATGTTGTCAATATTAGCTTGTGGGTGACTCTTTGACTTTCGGGGCCTAAGTGATTGCTAAACAACCAATATAAATAAAGACAACAGCAAACCCCACTGGCATGTTTATATAACATGCAGGTTTGAAATCATTAGAGGGACCCCACTCATAGCCACGTTGTGGGGTTCTTCCAAAAAAATACATTATATCCCACTATGAGTTTAGGTTATCTTTATGGGGATATCAATAATCCCACTCTTGCAAATCATTGAAGGTATTCTAATTGTCATACATTGACAACTTAGTACCCAATCAGTCTACCACCATGAGAAGATAAAATGATAACTTTTGAATTCAAAAATCGGGTTTGTGGGATTGTTTTTATAACGAGATCTTTGTCATCATAGTGATGATTATATATGATATTTCTAGGAGAATATTTCAGATATTCTCATAATAACTCACTATTATTATTAAAATATTATTATTTTATGAATATGCATGAATACCTCATAACCTTCTTCATGGTTTTTTGAAAAATGATTCTAAACATTTGACATGTATGCCTTGCAGCCATACTTTCTACGCTCGTCTGGCAATTCCTCGTACAAGGTATTACAATATTCTCAATACAAATACATTCTAACTTTATCTTACTCGTATATAGGCCTCAATTTCATGTTCCTAAATAACTTCATACATGTACTATATCGGTGATGCACCCCCATACTGATATTTATGATGATTTAAGTGCACTGTCTATTGTTTGCATTGTCTCTATTTTGGATTGTCATTATTGGCCATTAGCATCATACCATGGATGAGGTAGAGGTTTTACGTGATCGTGAGCTGTGGGCTGGTGGGTTGGAGGAGAGTCTAGTTGATATGTTGTACCAAGAAACATTGGAGGGTAAATTGGTGGGGTCAAGAATTACAAACAGTGACACAATCCGACTTGCCACGTGTCTCAATCTTCTTCGTATTAGGCCAGTTGATTCATCACAAGTGAAGAGTAAAATCGCCCGTCTTAAGAAGATACAACGCGAGTTTACAGATTTAATGGGCCAAACGGGTATGGGCTGGAACCCCATCACAAAAACTGTTATTGGTACGGAAGAACATTGGGCAAACGCAATCCGGGTAAGCTTCATCTTCTTTTGGCCTTAACCTTCTTGTTTTTTAAATTTATTGCTCCTAGTTTATATAATTTATTGCAATTATATGATTATAAATGCTTTTATCATATAATATGATGTTGTGTAATTCTTTTTACCATTTCGTAGATCTGAAATGGGTGGAAAAAGTACAAGACCAACGGATGTGCCAACTACGACGTCCTATGCACTATTTTTGGTCAAGCTGTCGCAACTGGGGTATTGCATTATGCCTCAACGCAAGAACCCCCCTCTAGAGAGGAGGAGCAACAATTGGAGGATCAATTGAGGGCACGAGGTCCTGTGTTGGGGAGTGGCATCAGATTGGACTCGACCATTGATTTAGATGACATTTCAATGACCCCCTCGACGCAAGGAGGGGTCCCGCAAGCAAGGACTCGTCGTAGGCGATGTAGGGACGCAGCCGGACCAGGAGTCTCACCAGATCTTAGTGCAGCCATACAGACACTTGCAGAAACATCAAAACAACGAGCAAATTTGGATCTCAAGATGTTTGAACTATGCAGCTCCAAGCGCAGTAGAGGCGAGGGTTCGAATAGTGCCTCGGGTCCAGGCTGTAACAGTGTCGCAGAGTGTATGAAGTTCCTGGAAGACATCACACCTCCCCTACCGATAGACGTTCATCTGCGTGCAGTAAAAGCATTTATGGATCCTCATGTCCTAACTATCTTCCAGAACATGACCCCAGCGTTGAGATTGGAGTGGGTGTGGTCGCTACACTGACCACACATATCGACCTTTCTATGTCTTATTTAAATGCAACTTTATTTTATGTCGTTTCTATTAGATGGTGAATGCTAGACTAACAATATTATTTCGTGTGTGCGAGTTTAAATTCAAACTTTTATTTGGTTTTAATTAAAAATACTTTCTAGGTTCCTACTCTATATGAATTTGTTTTATACAATTTGGATGACAATTTATGATATGCCATATGCTCCCCACTAATATTTGTGTATACATCATTTTGCAAAAAGCCGCATGGACGATAATAGCTGGTGGAATGATGAGGTAAACACCGTAGAGAATGAGGCGAGCGAGGAGGCATCTAGTAGTAACGCTGAAAGTACATTTGACGAAAATAGATGGGCGGAATGGGCCGAATGGAGAAGCCGGAATGATGGTACGGACGAAGCGGTTCATCTTTTGATTGCGATGATGGAGCAGCAAGCCCGTGGCCAACGTTGTATGCCGAGGCCACAACATAACATTGGGTTACGTGGTCATCAGTACATCATCGCAGTCTTAAATGGACATCCTGACAACTGTTACGAGCAGTTCCGAATGGAGGTATATGCATTCCGGGCCTTATGCGATCGTTTGCGTAGAGATGTTAGCTTGCGTGATTCAATACGAGAGGTCACGGTTGAGGAAGCCTTAGGAATGTTTTGCTACACTGTTGGGCATGGTGTTGTTCAACGAAATTCAGCTAACGTATTTCAACATTCGGTTGAAACTATAAATCGACATATGTACAACATAATGCGTGCATTATGTCGCCTAGCGCTCCATGTGATTAAACCAAGCCAAACAACGGGGGTGATGCCTTATATTGAAGGAAATCCTAGACATTATCCATGGTTTGAGGTAAATTTCTCTTAAATTACTGTACTTTCATATAAATGCACTATAGAAATGCTATAATATTTTCAATGCACCTGTTTGAAATTTATGCAAATTTATAACTTAATACGCAGAAATGTCATGGTGCAATGGATGGGGTAATGATCCACGCAGCTGTGCCGGCTTCCGTAACTAATGCATATCTAAATCGGTATCAACGGGTTGCCCAGAACGTCTTGTGTGTTTGTGATTTCGATATGAAATTTACATTCGTATACGTTGGGTGGGAGGGTACAGCTCATGATGCTCGTGTTTTAATCGATGCGTTAAGTCGTCCAGGAAATAGATTTCCATGGCCTGAAGAAGGTAATTTTATCATATTATTTAATTTCTATCTACACAGTTTGCGAAGATTTCGATTCTTAAATTACAAATAAAAAATACATGTACTCAATTTTCAAGATATTATTATTTAGTAGATTCAGCATTTCCCTGTACCGAAAGATTTATGCCGCCATATCCAAGGATCCGGTACCACAGATCTGAAAGACATGGCGATCGTACCTTTCAAGGATATAAGGATCTATTTAATTATCGGCATTCATCTATTCGGAATGTCATTGAAAGAACTTTCGGTGTCTTGAAGAAGCGTTTTCGTATTTTAAACCAAATGCCCCCATACCAGATCACTCGGCAACGGTATCTTATTATTGCATGTTGTGCGCTCCATAACTTTATCCGCACGATTACACCTAATGATCAGGATTTTCTATCATATAGCAATCCTGATGATTATCCAGGAATGAATGCGGAGCAGAACACCAGTGAACAATCTCATGTTCCTGATATGTCGACGACATCGGCACAAGCGATGGTAGCAACTAGAGATGCTATTGCATTACCTATGTGGGCGCAACATACTGGTCAACAAGGAAACACTTAATTGGTAGGATGGTGTTGTGATCTTTTTGGTAACGTCAGTTACTCAACAATATAGTCTAAATTGGGGACACTGTATTTATCATATTTCGATGTTTAATTCATCAGCCGAGTTTATTGTATAAAATGTTGTCATGCGCGTGGTAGTATTTTTTCCAACTAAGAGGGTAATATTTTTTTATTTTTAATTCCAAGAAAAAATTTATATAAATTATGTAGTGGAGATCAGTTTTTACATGTATTGACTAATAAATAATAATAAAGTGATATTATTTATAAAATTTGTTATTTTTAACAAATTTAAAACGGAATAAATCAAATTTTATATAATCAAATCAAAAAATTTGAGAAACATATATAATGATACTATTTAACTTAAATAACATATAAGAAATAATGAAATAAAAATGATGCAAAAGATTGATAATATACAATTTGAAAGAAATCTAGTTTCAAAAAATCAAAAAATAAACTTAAAAAAAATCAAAAAATTTGAGAAACATATATAATGATACTATTTAACTTAAATAATATATAAGAAATAATGAAATAAAAATGATGCAAAAGATTGATAATATACAATTTGAAAGAAATCTAGTTTCAAAAAATAAAAAAATAAAACTTAAAAAAAATCAAAATATTTGAGAAACATATATAATGATACTATTTAACTTAAATAATATATAAGAAATAATGAAATAAAAATGATGCAAAAGATTGATAATATACAATTTGAAAGAAATCTAGTTTCAAAAAATAAAAAAATCAAACTTAAAAAAAATCAAAAAATTTGAGAAACATATATAATGATACTATTTAACTTAAATAATATATAAGAAATAATGAAATAAAAATGATGCAAAAGATTGATAATATACAATTTGAAAGAAATCTAGTTTCAAAAAATCAAAAAATAAACTTAAAAAAAATCAAAAAATTTGAGAAACATATATAATGATACTATTTAACTTAAATAATATATAAGAAATAATGAAATAAAAATGATGCAAAAGATTGATAATATACAATTTGAAAGAAATCTAGTTTCAAAAAATAAAAAAATAAAACTTAAAAAAAATCAAAATATTTGAGAAACATATATAATGATACTATTTAACTTAAATAATATATAAGAAATAATGAAATAAAAATGATGCAAAAGATTGATAATATACAATTTGAAAGAAATCTAGTTTCAAAAAATAAAAAAATAAAACTTAAAAAAAATCAAAATATTTGAGAAACATATATAATGATACTATTTAACTTAAATAATATATAAGAAATAATGAAATAAAAATGATGCAAAAGATTGATAATATACAATTTGAAAGAAATCTAGTTTCAAAAAATAAAAAAATAAAACTTAAAAAAAATCAAAAAATTTGAGAAACATATATAATGATACTATTTAACTTAAATAATATATAAGAAATAATGAAATAAAAATGATGCAAAAGATTGATAATATACAATTTGAAAGAAATCTAGTTTCAAAAAATAAAAAAATAAAACTTAAAAAAAATCAAAAAATTTGAGAAACATATATAATGATACTATTTAACTTAAATAATATATAAGAAATAATGAAATAAAAATGATGCAAAAGATTGATAATATACAATTTGAAAGAAATCTAGTTTCAAAAAATAAAAAAATAAAACTTAAAAAAAATCAAAATATTTGAGAAACATATATAATGATACTATTTAACTTAAATAATATATAAGAAATAATGAAATAAAAATGATGCAAAAGATTGATAATATACAATTTGAAAGAAATCTAGTTTCAAAAAATAAAAAAATAAAACTTAAAAAAAATCAAAATATTTGAGAAACATATATAAAGATACTATTTAACTTAAATAATATATAAGAAATAATGAAATAAAAATGATGCAAAAGATTGATAATATACAATTTGAAAGAAATCTAGTTTCAAAAAATAAAAAAATAAAACTTAAAAAAAATCAAAATATTTGAGAAACATATATAATGATACTATTTAACTTAAATAATATATAAGAAATAATGAAATAAAAATGATGCAAAAGATTGATAATATACAATTTGAAAGAAATCTAGTTTCAAAAAATAAAAAAATAAAACTTAAAAAAAATCAAAATATTTGAGAAACATATATAATGATACTATTTAACTTAAATAATATATAAGAAATAATGAAATAAAAATGATGCAAAAGATTGATAATATACAATTTGAAAGAAATCTAGTTTCAAAAAATAAAAAAATAAAACTTAAAAAAAATCAAAATATTTGAGAAACATATATAATGATACTATTTAACTTAAATAATATATAAGAAATAATGAAATAAAAATGATGCAAAAGATTGATAATATACAATTTGAAAGAAATCTAGTTTCAAAAAATAAAAAAATAAAACTTAAAAAAAATATAAAAGACAATAGCAGAAAAATTCGAAATGACCAATTGTTGGCTTTGCTTTTTTTTTTTTTTTTTTTGTCTTTAGCAACCATGATAAGTTGATGCATGCAGTGAATCAACCCGGAAATAATTTTCTCCCTTACGTGTAGTTGGCGCCAACAATACGGACGTGAACGAATGGCGTTTTCCTTTTTCTTCCTCGGTTGCATTTGGCGCTATCGTACCGGATGCTAATGCAGTGTACTTGTCCTCTGAACAGTATTAATTAATAGTGGGACCCATTTTTTCACAACTTTTCATAAATATATCTAAACTCATCTCAACATCCAAACATAATAAAAACTCATTTTAGTGGACCCCACTAAACTCATTCAACAATCTCAACTCACTACTATTCATAAAAAATTCAACTCAGTTCAACTCAGTCCAACATCCAAACGCAGCCTTAGTCTGCATTTGTCTACACCCGATATAGCCCTCTCGTGCCTCACTTCTTCGTCTTCCACTCCATCCCATTCCCAAATGACCTCGACCCCCACACTCATCCCGGAGGCAACTCTACCCCCTGACGGAACTCGAATCTCGACCCCACACTCATCCCTTCGGCAACTCAACACCCCGACGAAGCTCGACCCAGATAGTGGCATGGAGGGAGCTCGATTTCCAGAGAAAACTGTGAGATCTCCACCCCTAAACCAAACTGATTTTCACGATTTTTCAAATTTACCAGTATTTTCTTGGCTTTTTGATTTTGTAATACAGCTTTCTTGTCTTCTCTGGTCTGTCAAATTTATGCATACAAGCTATAATTTTTGGTTTAGGGGTATGCCCCTTTCACAGTTTAAATAGAAAATTCTCAATACAACATTCTCAATAAATGGTTGGGTAGATAGCTTTTTTGAGTGTTAATATGCTACTTGGTTGTGAGTGTTAATGTAAACTGATGAAGAAGAAAGAGGAGAAACTGATTGGAAGCCTCAAAAAATGCGATGCAGAGAAAGCGTTTGGTAAAAATGCTAAGAAGAAAAACTATGCTCAAACTGGAGAAAATTTATGATCAAACTGTTGATTTTACATTGTATTAGCGTTGGCATGGGTCTATTTGGATGAAATACACATATACAAACATGTAGTTGTGCATATGTTGCAGAATCTATGTTATTGATTCTGAGTTATGCACTGACTGAGATATGTTAATGTAAGTGTTAATGTAGCACTGAGTGTTAACAATCCTAGTGTTAATGTAGTTGTGCATATGTTAAACTGCCAATATGTCCAAAAAAAAAAAAATTTGCACCTAAGTATTTTTTATAGGGTAGAATGCACCTGCGACCTGAATTTCTATACCTGAAATGGTAAAGAATTTTCTAACTGACTACTTTCATCTCCTGTGGTACTTAAGATTTATGTCACCTTTTTCTCTTTACAGCAGTTACCTCTCTTTGAGCTTTTATACATTAGGTTGAAAGCTTTGTTTCTTCTTCTTCACTTGGTTTTTGGAGTGATGAGAAGAGATTATAAGTCCATGTGCTATTTGGGAGCATGCACCAGCCCTCCGATGTGTACTTGGGATTTGGTTCTGTATACCATTGTGCTGCCATTATAATCTTGCTACTTTGTCAACGATACTTTCTCTTCATTGTCACCTAAGGAGTCTACACTCAATCTTTGTGTCTACCTTGGAATTATTTTGTTTTATTGTCTACTTCTATTTTGCTTCAACTCACTATAATCAGCTGCACTACCCACAAGGCTGAATTTGTGGTAAAGGAAAATTGTAGAGGACCATGATATATATATATATATATATATATTTAAAAGCTATAGATAGTATTCATAGGGCTTGATTAACTGATACTGCATGCCACAGATAGTATTCATAGGGAAAGCCAGCATGCTAGTTTTTTTATTTTTACCTAATCTGCCAATATGCACCCAACATGTGAGTTTTTTTTTTTTGCACCAACATTCTAGTTTCTTTTATGCACCATCTTCTATTAGCATTGTTAAAATTGATGACTTTTCAATATGATGACAGTCAAGGAGAAGTTCGGGCTCTCATTCTGGTTCAAATTCTTAGACTGCAAGAGGGGAAGACAAAGGTAGCTTGGAGAGACCTCTTTGCTAATGTGGCTACCAAGCGAAGCTACGTATTTCTGGAAAACCTAATAGTTTTGGTAGAAGCTTTTACAATTGTCCAAACTATAAGATGGGTAAATAATGTGAAATTTTTTAGTGGATTGATCTTCAGAAAGAGCAAAACAACTGTTGTAAGACGGCCTTGGAGTTAGATGAACAAAGGAACGACAGGGTACTTAATGAGCGGCTACACATCGAAGAATCCAAATTTAAACTAATGGAGAAAAAGTACAAGAGAGTCTTGAAAGTGTTAATCTTGTCATGTTTATTTTTTTATAATAGTTTGTGGTGTAATTGTTATGTATCCAAAAAATTACAATGTATCTCAGTCAGTGCTACGACTTATGTAACATGTTGTACTTTAATATAATGACTACTTTTTTTAATGTAATGACTACTTTTATTAATATAATGACTACTCATCACAATATGTTTACTTATCTCAGTGTGAAGTTGCTTTGGCATCAATATGTCTTAACAGTTGAATATTGCACATCACAATATGTGGCTCGAACTCAAATATTCCATTCCAAAGAAATACAAGATGGTTCCAATAGAAATACAAGATGTTTGGAAAAAAATATAATTCAATTTTCATGTTTGTTTACAATTAACAATATGGCTGCAAAAGCTTTCTTCAGCTGCCTCAAATACCTAATTCAGCTTCTCCTCCCTCGTCTAACTCAAAACCCTTAGCTTCTCGTTGCCGTTCTCAAAAACCTTCTTGGACATTGATGCACAAGGGATTCAAATTTGTTATATTTCTAAAGCAATCAAAATATAGCTAAAGAGAAGAGGGAATATATCACATACAAGATATATTCAAATTTGCACTATGAATCCAAGTGTTCCGAAATGTTGTTAGTTGTTGACCCAAAATCCCTACAAAAATAACGAGAATCTAGTATGATTCATCTGGATAACGAATCCTTGTTGCCTTGCATATGCCTTGTAAAATGCTTGGCATCTGTGACGACCTCCTCAAATACCATATCAATGAATGGCTTTAATGGACCACTACTTAAAGAGGGAATCACATTCACTCCATCTTCAACATTGACACTATCTTCAACATTCACATCACATTGAATGTCTTCGCTTTCAGCCTCAAGTCATCACTATCAATATTATAAATTGGTTCCTTCCATACAAAACCACATGATTATAAATCCATTAGTTATGGAAAATCACCAAATTACATATGCAAGATGCTTATTAAAACAGGGACTCATGTAAAGAGCACAACAAACAAGTCAAGGAGATATTCTATAATCTCAGCATCTGACTAATTCACTACACCCTAATACACAAGTCAGTTATTTT
Source organism: Cyclocarya paliurus (assembly GCA_029856935.1). Classification (NCBI taxonomy): domain Eukaryota; kingdom Viridiplantae; phylum Streptophyta; class Magnoliopsida; order Fagales; family Juglandaceae; genus Cyclocarya; species Cyclocarya paliurus. The sequence continues at coordinate 27,225,715 of CM056947.1, forward strand.
ATTATGTAATACACACTTGGACAAAGAAAACTCCCGAATGAGACAACTCAAACTGAAATTCAATGGGTATTACACATATGGGCAGATTCAACTTTAAAGTTTTATGATCATAACTGAGAAATCCAAGATCAGACAAGATTTTTACAAGAGGAAATGCATAAGTTCCATCTAAAAATAAGACTAGAACTAGATTCTTTTCTGTCTCAAACTTTGTGCAACACAAAATAAATAAGAGCATGTCTGGAGTGCATGCCATTGTCAAGGTGGTTTTTTTTTTTTTTTTTAAATCTTCAAACAAATCATCAATCTCTTGGCCAGGCATATGGGCATCTTTAAACTGAAAGCCAAGCTAGACAGACTAATATAAAGTGAAGTGAACTCTTTCAAACATTTTGTCAAACACCAGTAGTGTCTTGGCATATAATGTAAAAGAGGAGAAATACCTGAGCAACACCAAGGTCACTGGAGTTAGCCATGAACAACCGTTAGTTGGTGACGAACTATGGTGGGCGACGGAGGGACCAATAGCGGCGTAGTGGGCGACGAAATTACAAATGAAAATTGGGTTGTAATCTGGAGTAATCAGTGTTTGCGAAATCGGCCAAGGACGACAACATTAGCCTTAAGGTGGTGGATTGGTGGCCATGGTGGTTTGCTTGGCTTTGGTTATGGACACAAAGTGAGCTTAAGATGAAGTCGAAGATGAACTGAAGTGTTTTGCAATTCTATCCCGTGCACATGAGTCTAGCCTGATTATGGTGTGTTTTCTAAGGTGGCGCCCAACTATTGGAGGACTATTATTCCTTCAAAAACGGATGGACCTCTTAGAAGTGACCCTGAATAAACAATTCAATTTTTTCAAATAACAAAATAAAAGTTATATTAAAAAATTATATTCTAATAATATTTTATTCAACTCTCAACTTTTATCTTATTTTATCTCTTCTCTTCTATGTAACCAAATGAGGCTAAGACTCAGAGTCTTTTTTTTTTCTTTTTTCTTTTTTTAACCAAAAAAAAAAAAAAAAGATTCGGAGTAAGAGAGAAACGCACAAAATGGATTTCATATCATCTATTGAGAATTTAATGTTGCCTAGAGATTTACATAGGTATAATAAATTTGGGCAAGAACTCTTATTAGATCTTGGCCTGAAAATAATTGCTTGGACATGTACGTTGAATCAGTTGTAGTTATACATGGCAAACAATATAGCGAATAATTTCTATAGCATTTAATGAGCATTCAGTGCTGTTTGAGTTTTGAGTTTGTAAGCTTAAAAATTGTTTTTAACCTACTAAAAGTTCTTTTAAAGAAAAAATGGTAATTTAGTAAATTTATTTTTAAAAAAATGCTTTTAAGTTCCAAATTAAAAAGTTGAAAGTTCACTATTTAAAAAAGCACCAAATTGAAGTTTTTATTGAAAAGGTCCAGTAGATAATGTTACATTATAAGAATCGCCATAACTAACTTAAAAAATGCTTTAAGTGCACATTTACCAAACAATAAACAACTTTTTAATAGCAGATGTTTTCAATAAAGCTTTTCAATTCAAAACTATAACATCTATATATATAAAATAAAATAAAAACTTTATTTCCTACTACAATCCCAAACAGACGCTCAATGCTGTCTTTCCCAATGCAGACAAAAAACTTGAAATGGATATGAATTATTATGACTGAGAGACTTGTAGTGTCTTGATTATTTCACTTGTAACTTGTAATTTGTTGGTTGAAAGAAGAGGGAATCATTAGTTACACCTTTGCTTGGCAGTGTCCCTTATAGTCATGCATACCTCTTGTACTCCACAAGGGGGTAAAAGAGAGGTACTAGACTCGAAATACTCGCTTAGGAAAGAAATAGACAAGGAAATTGATACACATACAGCTCCTTACGTGATTATATTTTGAATGAAGAGTATTTTTGTATAATCATTTCTATATCTATCGTTACTCAACAGAAAAAAGAAGAAATGATAGTTGCAGTCGTGAGTGCGCAAGCGCCGTGCAATTACTTTGATAAATACGGGACCCACATGAAAAGAAATTAATTTTTTAATAGTGGACCTCACTCTTTTTCAAAGTGATGGCACGGCGCTTGCATACTCCACGACTGTATGTAGCATTATTTAGTGAAGCAGATAGCATAGAGCGGTTGAGCAACAACTTGAGTTTCTTATGTCACATTACTGCCATTTTCAGACCTTCCTCCATTTGTTTTTGTAACAAAATTTAAAGAAATATATTTTATATTATTCACTTTAATTCCCTTCCGGATATGGGATGAGAGAAAGGAAGTGAGATCTTACTTTATTTTATGCTTTGGACCATCATTAATTAAGATCAAATAAAAATAAATAAAGGAAAGAAAAGAATGTTCCCGTTCATCTGATATATGTCATCATGTCATTCCTAATAGCACATATTAATGCGATATATTTTAAGTTTTTGTTTTTATCAGTCGATTAAATGGTATTTGTTTAAAATGTAACACATGAAAATATATATGAATGAAGATTACAAAATCTAAAATGAAGAAAAGTATTACTCGAAAAAACTACTATGATACGAGTTAGAATTATTATAAAGGTCAAATCTTGAACGTTTAAAATCTTACCAAAATCTAGGCTCTGTTGGGATGTTAAGAGTATCTCAGATGATCTGAGTTTCTCTGTGAATAATAGTGAGTTAAGATGTTTTGAGTTTTGTATCTTTCATTGAGATGTGTTTGCAAATATGAAGTAAGTTGAGATATTTTATGAGAAGTTCAAGAATAATAATGGATCCTATCAATGATTGGATTGTTGTTGTAATGATAAAATAATAATAATAAAAGTCTCACTAATGAACAGTACTGAGTTAACACGAAAAAAATGAAGTTATTTCATATGAAATAAGTTGTATGTATTTAGATGGAAAGTATATTCATCCATATAAAACTAACTCAGCCTAGGATCGATGGGGGAGACGGAGGGATATTTCAGTTACATACTGAGCTCACAGCTCAACTCTCTGACCCACTACCTGTCTGTTAATTCTCTATATCCAATGCATTGCATCATTTTGTAATGAGTTTTGTACAATTTGTTGGTATGGCCAAGAAATCCTTGCGTCTGTACAAAAAAGATGAACTATTCATGCTCCATCATTTTAACTCAACTTGGGAAAATTACAAAATATCCCCATTTTAGTCAAGCTTTTACCACTTTTTAGGGCATATTTTTGTTAACTTCTTTGCTTTTTTGAACCCTTTTGAAAACGTCATCGACCGACTTCTCGCTGCTACCAGTTGAATGTTATCTTTTCTTAAGCTAATGTTCATGAATTTTAAAAAAAAAAAAAGAAAAAAAGAAAAAAAAAGAAATCAATCACATGCAAGATGAAGATGCTGCCTAGAAAAAGAAGGAACAAAAAAAAATAAAAATAAATCAATGATCACTAATTTGCATGCATGCCTATAAATACCATGCAATGTGGATGGCAATGGATCTTCATTCAAAGACATGGCTGTAGCCTCTGTCCTTAGCAGCTGGGTCTCCATGAACCCCATTTCCAATATCCTTCTACTAATTCTGGCCTTCTTCATTCCAGCTCATATGGCTCTCTTTAACTTTTGTCAAGATCCCATTGCCATCAGGTGTCACTGCCGCTGCATCCATTGCCTTTCCTACCGTCCTTCGTAAAGACTTCTATGTGAGTGTCCAAGATGGTCGAATTCTCAAATATCAAGCTGCCACTTCTAATTTCTCAGATTTTGCCTTCACTACAGCGAATAGGTTAGTATATATATGACAATTTCTTATTCACCCATACTCTATTCAAGTAGATAAAAATCACAATAGTATGTATATATATATAGTAGGGTTCATTTCATTTGCCTATTTCACTTATATTTGAGGCCTCAAGTAGTTCGGACAGAGTCGCGGGACTTCTACACATATATGCATACAAATTGAGATGGAATCTTACACAATAACCCATTCTATAGCTGATTACAGGCTCAAAAGAACATCCATATAATGACCAATATCATCAGCAAAGTATCAGAGCATTGACCTTAATTAGATATTGTTCTTTAATCTGTGTGTGTGTGTTTCTCTCAATTTGTCGTGTAATTTCATGTTGTAATTAATATGATTCAGGTCCAAGGCGGTATGTGATGGCCAAACTAGTGGAGACTTGGAACCCACTTGTGGGAGGCCATTAAGTTTAGAGTACAACCGTGCAACCAACCAGCTCTTTATTGCTGATGCATACTATGGTATCTTGGTGGCTGGGACTGATGGAAGGCTGGCAACCCAGCTTGCTTCTGCCGTAAATGGTGTGCCCTTCCGGTTCATTAACGGTTTAAGCCTCCACCCTAAGACCGGAGATATTTACTTTACAGAATTCAGTGCTGTGTACCAGCTAAGGTGCTTTTTAATGCTACTCTTTATCTTTATCATCTCCAATCAAATTTGTTCAATTTCAAGTACTGTATTTTCTATATATGATGCAGGAATGTTGAACAGGCAGTTCTGAACGACAGAACAGGAAGTTTACTGAAATATGATATAAAGACAAAACAGGTAACTGTGTTGCTAAGGGGGCTTTCCGTAGTTGCCGGGGCTGCAGTCTGGGCAAATGGTGATTTTGTTCTGGTCTCAGAGCTTATGGGAGGAAGAATTCAGAGGTTTTGGCTTGAAGGTCCCCAGATTTATACGGCTGAAACTCTCATAATCTTCCCAGGAAGGCCGAATAAGATAAGGAGGACATTAGGGGGAGACTACTTTTGGGTAGCTGTGAATATATTTAAACCAGATTCACAAGAAACTGTGCCCACCAGGATATGGATCAATCGAGATGGAAATATTGTGGAAAAAGTGTCACTTGAAAATGAATATAACACCACGAGAATCACTGAAGTTGTGCAGTTTGCTGGGGCTAATTACTATGTAGCGTCTCGATATACCAACTTTGTTGGTCTCTATAAGTTCACCTAAAGAGTTCTGGTTGCTGCAATGGCAGGACTTGAACAACCACGGGCAAACCTACTGAATAAAAGTTTATCAATTTTCATGCTATCCATTCTTCAATCTTTGACATGACTGTTCACTTTTATAAAACTTTTCATCTAATCTCATCTTATTTAATCATTACAACTTTTTAAATTTCAACATAAAATAAAAAGAACAATTCAACTTTTTTAAATTTCAAAACAAAAATAATATTAAAAAATATATTCCAACAATATTTTATTCAACTTTCAACTTCTAATTCATCTCATCTCATCTGCGAAAACAAACGAGGAAGTTTATCATTACAGAAATCATTTAATGTAAAAGATGGGATATTCTGGACATTTCACAACTTGTCAAGATAATAGAAATTGATCAAAACATCTCATGTTTTACACTAAATGTTTGTTATTCAATTCAAATGATGAAAAGGGTCTTGTTTGGAGGGAATGCAGTACAGGAAATCAAGTGAGTTTCCCCAAGCATATCACCAGGAAGAGTTGATACAAGATCATCAACCATGCAGTTTAAAAACAGGAACATTTAAAGCTTTATACTTATTTTAGTCTCATATTATGCCTCAAGCTTTGGTGTTTATCAAAATAAATTAGGAATGAAACAATTTTCTCCATAGCAATTGCTAGGCACTCAGCACAAACAAACTGAATCTATTGGCTAAAGTACTTCAGGGCATCCAATTTTCTCCATACCCATGCAAATTCTATGCAGTTTTACTTTGTGATTCATTTTGACAGATGATTGTTCTTCCCATCTCATCCGCGTAACAAATCTGACGGTAGGAGATATCCAATCATTAGCATGCACCATAAGGGCTGAGGAAATAGGAAAACTACAAATGATACTGGTTGAGGCCTGGAATAGGAGACAGATTCATTTATCTCCTACTACAATAGATGCTTCACAGCACAACTTTTGTTTTTCACTCACAAACAACAGTAGTTTCAGTTCCAAATGAGACAAATGGAAGAATTGATCAGCTAATGCTTTTAGATCACATCTAAGCTGACTCACACAAGCAAAAATTCATCTAAACTTTCCTACATTTATTTGAGTAGCAGCTCAGATAACTTAATCCATTACAATAACTTTAATCCTGTAGATTAATTCCAGAAAGGAAGGTTGAGAGATCGCTCTTTCAAGATTGTAAAAAGAAAATTTTGACAAATAGCTATTTTCTTGTCCCTAAGGTGATCTGAAAGCTTCACCGGCATAACGCACGCTTCCGAGCTCCTCTTCAATGCTGAGAAGATGCAACCAAAAAAAAAAAATCCCAGAAACAATATATCGTGATGAGTCACAATCATGATAATCGGTCGATAAGCGAAAAACGAGCACGAGGACATTCTGGGAACATCGACGTCAATTCCAAAGATCCATGAGCTTCTTTTTGTAATCTATCAGGACTTATGAGAAACATTAGAAAGTATTACTCCATTTGTAATATTTAATATTAGTTGGTCATAAACTTATGCAATTGGGTTGAATTAGACAATACAATCAGACCAAGCTTTCAAAAGGTTATATGAAATATGAACAGAGAAGATAACTAAGGTCTCGTTTGTTTTCGAAAAACATCTCATCTCATCTCAATTTCATCATTACACTTTTCTTAATTCCAATACAAAATAAAATAAACAATTCAACTTTTTCAAATTCATCTCATCTTCTCTCACCTAATCATTATAACTTTTTCAAATTTCAATACAAAATAAAATAAACAATTCATCTCATCTCATCTCATCTCTGAAAACAAACAAGGCCTAAAGGTTACAATTTACCTGATTATACTTGGCCAACCGCTCACTTCGGCAAGGAGCTCCGGTTTTGATCTGTATGATTGGAGATGCAATGGTCAACTTCAAAGCAATAACATAGATATGAATCATAGTAATGTTTCATAGATTATAGTAATGGTTGGGGAGAGAGGATTATAGATGCTTGCCTTTAGAAGTAAACCATTGCAAGCCTTTTTCTGAATGGCTTCAGCTATTCTCTTTGGATTTGTAACCAACAAATCATCTCCTACAAGTTGAATGTCAACAGAAGACTGTCGTGAAGCCCATGAGCTCCAATCATCTTGATCAAAGGGATCTTCAATTGATACAATTGGAAATTCTTTCACAAAATCCCTGTAGAGCTCACAAAGGCTCTGTGCTGAGTGCACGTGAACTCCATCATTGGGTTGTTTCTTGAAGTCTAGATCATATTTCCCATCTTTAGTAAAAAACTCTGATGCGGCAACATCCATTCCAATTCTAATCTGTCTTGTCATTCCAAAGCCACATGAGAAAAATCTACGTTTCAAACAAAATATAAGAAAAATCACTACCTCCTACCTTGCCAGTGTAACCAGCCTTTTCAATAGCATCATTAGCAATACCAGTCCCTCTCTGTTATCCTGAACGTTGGGGGCAAATCCCCCTTCATCTCCAACATTGCAAGCATCTTGTCCATATTTGGCCTTAATAATGTTTTATTTCTTTCTTTTTCCTTCCCCTGAGAATTCTATTCTTAATGCAAAATTCTATTCTTGATGCAGAACTGTTTTGTCTTTACCCCCAATTATCAATGGTGCACATTCAGCAATCACTCTTAAGACGAAGAATGTGTTCATTGAATGCACTGCTACTGATCTGACAAAAGCCAAGATAGTTTTAAACACAGTGGTAATCAAGAAGTTCCCAGTTGTTTCAGATTGTAATTCTGGTATATAGTTGATGATTGAAAGGTTTTTATCTGTTCTCTTAGGTGACGACCTTCTCAGAATATTGTGAAAGAAAGTTTGAAATTGAGCCAGTTGAGGTGATATATTCTTATGGGAAGTCGGTTGTCTATCCTGATTTATCTTTCTACAATATGGAAGTTCCTCTGTAATATCCGGGAACCAAGTCGTTTTCTAAAAGTTTTATTTTTGGATTTATATGTATGAATAGCTTAGTTAATTTTCGAGTATTTTTCTTATTGATTGCGGGTCTAAATTGTATTTTGATGGATATCGATTTTTTTTAAATGGACTTGCTATTTTAGTAATTTCTTTAAATATTTTTTAGGAGTCAAATAGAAGATTTTTTTATGGGCCGAAATAAATAGAACTCTGTCCAATAAAATGTTTCTAAGTATCAAAGATATTGTTGGACGAGAGATTTATTTTGGATTACAAGGATTATGGTCCATTTTATTTATCGAATCCAAGCCCATTAACCGTGTCCAATTTCTAGTACACTAGAGTTAGAGACAAAATTTCTTAAAGCATTGCTTTTGATATATTTAGACCCGACGTAAATCACAACGCACCTTCTATATAAATTTCCTTCAAGCAAACTTCCCACCGCCTAGCCTAATTTTCTTTCAGTAAAACAAGACTTTCATGACTACGTACCACCTTATATTTTATTCCCATTAAACTGTAGTAGTCCACGTTCACCACTCCATGCACATCTCTATCCCTCACATTTTCGGCAACTATCACAATCCTTATACAACACGTATGCACTAGACGTTGGTGTTCTTTCCTATAGCGTTGCCACTGCTAGATTTTTTCGGTGAAATAATTTCTTCATGTTGTTAACCAGCTAGCACTCGAGGCCAAACAAAACAAATTGCACTGAACGCCATCCTCTGCACCGTAGCATCACCATTCACCAACCTCATGCATGTTCATCTTTTCTCTGCTAGCATGATCTCCATAAGCCAACCATCGTTGCCCACTGTCCAGCAGCCACTTCTCCTAGCGTAACCCAAGTTACCACCGTGAACAAGCCACGCCGTCCCAGCTCCACCACAGTCCGGTTTCCCATTTCACTCGGAAAACACCACCCAAACCTCACGGAAAACCCAACCAATTATCCCCTGTTTTAATTTCTGAAAACAGAGTACCCTCCCTGTTGGAAAACCACAGACCGAAGCCCTCTCAGCCACCGTGACCTTCCGAGTGCCACCCAAGTTTCCCAGCTGTTATCACTGCTAGCTCCTCCGTGTCGCTGACGAAAGGCTCCCCTTAACGCCTCGGTAAGTCACTGCCACCCCTCCGTCTCTCTCTCTCTCGGTATTAACTTCTTCATCATGCCGTGATTACTCTCTCTCCATTCTCTCATCTCTCTCTCAGTGCACTGCCGTCGGGACAGCCACATTCCACTCGCCCAGCTCGTCGCGCCTTGCCCTCCACTCATATCTCGGTTTTAGTTGCAAGTCCTTGTCATTGCACTTCAATTCATTTGTTTTTCATGTTTGCTGACTTAAAGAGTTATATATATATATATATATATTTAGAGTTTTGCTATATACAAGCTATTTTGCGTACCAATATGCATACTAATGATGTTGTCTTCATATTCTAAATTCAAATTAGCACTGTTTTTAATAAAGTCTACTTTCTGACCAATCATATTGAATGGGTGCGCATATTAGTGTGCAGAATCGCTTACAACTAGATTTTTCCATATATTTATATGGGTAATTCTATAACCTAATAGAATAAGAGTTATTACCATTTTGCCCTTTGATCATGTTTTCAAATGATAAAGTATTACGGAAGCTATTGCATAGTTGGTCTACTAAATAAATAAAGCTACATTATGTTATGTAGTATTAAATCTGATAGTTTGATTTTCAATAGTAAATAAGTCAGAGTTTAATACTTTAGTCAGAGATTTAGTTGGAATTTGGGAAGTGTTAATATTTTGGGATTTCGTGAATTTAGGTTTTTGAGGAATTTAAATAAGTTATTTTAGCATCTTAGGCTTAAATATCAAAATAGGTGGATTGAGAGTTTATGGAAGTTACGTGAGTATTTTATAGGTAACGGTTAATATTCGTTCAGCACTGTTGTGGAAAAATTCTGAAAAGCTAAGAAGTTCATGTAAGCAGGGTTCCTATACTACACTTTGCATAAAATAAAATGATATGAGGTTGATTTTAAAAGATATGCATGTTTTGTTATGAAAAGAAATTTTGGAAACGACCTCAATTATTTGTTATGCATTACTCATGAAATTCTGTATAAGAAGAAAGTATTTTCTGTCATGACTGGTGTAGACATAGCTTATTTTGACATTTTGTTTCCGAATTGTGCAAAAGAGAGTGAATATGAAATTTTGTGCATAAATTATTTTTTTGTGATCTGATACTGTTCTATTCTGAAAATTTTCTGTACTCTGATATGATATGATGTGATTTCTAAAACCTCAGGCATGACATTTTGTTTCTGTTCTGTTCTGACCTTACCACGGGTGTAAAACTGTAGCTTCTGTTTGGGTTGGTACCAACTTCTCTATTTCTGGTGTACCCACTTTGGAAACAAAGTGGTTTTCTGTGTAGCCTTTCCTATGTGCACACTTGCGGCTCCGAGAATAATAAGGGAAATATTCACATTCTATTTCTGCTCGATTGGCCGCCGGGGTTTGCACAACCCTATCACGGGGGTTAAATATGGAATTTTGTTCTGATGTGATGCTTCAGTTATGTCGTACCAAGGGAATTTTGAATAATAATATTTTTGAAATTTCGCTTTGATATTTTTGATAACATGTTCTGATTTTGCATCCTGGAAATAAAACTATTTTGTTCTATATTCTGAATTCTATAAATACTCATGCTTGCATACTAGTATATGTTCTATGCTTACTGAGTTGTTGATAACTCATCCCTATCTCCATAATATTTTTCAGATGATTTGAATATTTCAGCTGAGGATCAAGAATATAGAGCATGGGTGAGATGAGTTAAGAAGAATGGATTAAGCATAGAAGGTTTATATGAGTATTGAGGATTCTTATTCAGTAAGACTGTTGTGCTTTGATGATGTGATATGTTGGGAGGTTGATATTTATATTAAGACTTTGTGTTGTCATAATTTAATTATACTGGAGTAATTGATGTGTGAGTATTTTGTGTGATAGAGAAAATTGGAGTATGTATTATGTGGTTGGAAAATGATTTTTTTTTTCGTAACATGAGTTAACTCTCCGGACCCCTCGGGGACGGGGTGTTACACCCTCTGTCTTATATTACTGGTGCAATTGGAGTCCCCTTGGAGGCTGACGAGGTATTTCAATTTCTTCATATTATATTTCTATTTTAGGATTCATAAAACCTTAAAATGCATCATTAAAGTGGTTTCTGTGGGGGTAATTTGTGTTTGTGGGCACATACGCTTATTTATTTATATAGTTTTTAATTTATGGTTGGGCTGAGTAGCACTATATTGTTTACTCTTCATGTGTTGCGAACTGGAAATTTATTTCTGTATATCCCTTGGTGTTTTTTTTTAACTGCTTAAGGATTTCTATTGCCAAAGGATTACTAATTAGGAAGTGCTCTTCTTTTGTGAGATTCTAGACAACATTGATAAAAATTATTTCTAGGAGATATCTTTTTAACTGGCGCCATTTTTCTCCCATGAAAGTGATATCTATAATAATAATGATAATGGTGGAAGAGTGTGATTGGTATCAATGTAAAAAATCCTCTCATGGTGGCCTTTTCGATTGAATGTGATTTGTCCCGTGTGCTTCATGGTATATGAGATACCTTAGGCGTAGTTGTGTATCTGCCCATAAGAATTATGATCATCCAACCATCTTTCTAAGGAAAATGCAAAATTGTGATAAGGTTTAGTCAAATACTCAGATACATACTCGCTCAAGAGCTCTCCATTTAAAACTCTATACAGCTTGAGCTTGCCCTAATGTGTAGCTGTATGTGCTGTATTTCTAGTGTGGTGGTTGGGGATAATCCATCTTGAGCTTTTAGTTAAGCATATCGAGCTTAATTTGCATAGAAAGTTCCATGTCAAAGGTTAGAAGTTAAGCAATTAGCACTCAAGAAATTGTACGATTTAATTTCTGATGACATTGGTTATCTGATAGGAATAAGTGCCCTGTTGGGCTCCAATTTCATGCCTTACTGATGTAGGAGGGTCTGAGTCAGATGATGCTAAGTTGTCAGACTGCACGTTGACTGCACTAAAGTATCTTGAGGTGGCAGATCAGCGCAAAGAAGGCAAGAAATAGTGATATTTCCTTGATTGGGGCAGTTTTGAGCACGCTTCGGTATTTTAGCCATAACTTTGGCTACAGGTATCAGAATCGCGCATATGACCCCAATTCGGAAAGCTCTTTTCGGCGCGCATGTTTTGGGCATCCAGATACACTTGGTGTGCATCTTTTTTGAGGCTGAATTTCACTGTTTTCCCCTCTAATTTCCTATTTTTAGTTATTTTTTGCCTTTTATGGTAACATTTCATTTACTGTTTTGGAAGTGATTCTGAACTCAATTTTGGCCAGATTTCTGGCAGATTACTTCTTCTATTATGTATTTAATTTTAGCATAATTATTGAGATTTTGCTATTTTTGGTAAAATTCCAATACAGTCGATTTTCAGCTATTATAGCCCGGCTTGTGGGCTAATTTTGATTATTCTTGAATATTGATAATTTGAATTGACATCAGAGACGTTTCTCTGTGTTTCTTGGGCGAATCTCTTGTTTTCTTTCCTATAAATCATCTGTTGAAACTAGCCTGCAGAATAATCGCTATTCTGTCCGGCGTCACTTACTAACAAAGAAAAAAGTAGGAGGCCTTTCCATAAGGTTCATGCCTTGGGATATTTGGTGGAGCATGTCTTATCTCATTGGTGCATAATGATAATGTTGTGTTACAAAAACAATATTTTCTTTTAATAAAATGGAGGTGTCAAATGTTTAAAATTGTTTTTTCAATAAATATATATCTTATTGGGAAGTATATACCAGAGAAACCCCCACTTATGAAGAGGGACCAGAACACATCCATAATTTAAAATTGTTGTACAATGAGTGGAATGCTCAATCCGCTTGTGAATTGTAATGGCTGGCTCAGGTGAGAATATTGCAAGAAAAGTAATGATACGACACAACCCTTTGTCTCTCGTATGTATGCCCTGTGTACCTGGGGCCTGACCTGTTCATCTGTTAGTATTAAAGAAAAAAAAAACTTGATACATTCTTTCAGTAGTTTTGCTGCTTTTTTTTTTCTTTTTTTTGTTTTACCAAAGAGCCGGAAATCCCACGTCCAGAGATCCCGTCCCAAGTTTATTAATAAGCCTCACTTGTGGTGGAGGAAAAACCATAATTTACAAGCCAAGCAAGAGGTGGAGAACAAACCACCCAGAAACAACCCAACCAGAAAACAAAAACCCCATATAATCCAAAAACAATGCAGTAAACTAACAAGCCTAACTCAACAAGACCAAAAAACTTCAAGAAATCCGAAAGTTTGCCAATCCCACCCAGTCCAGCCTATACAAACCTCTGGTCTCTCGGTCTAACTGAGACGCCTCCCTAATCATATTGTTCAACTCGCAAGCCCCCTCACGAGCAAGGCAGTCCGCAACTTGATCGCTTTCTCTAAAACAATGACTGATACTATAATCAAAATCCTCAAGTAGTTTTGCTGCTTATAATCCTTTTCTTTGTTCTTGCATACTTCCCAAGTAAGCCATATATGGTCCCAATAAAGATAACTAGAACAATCCCCTCCCCCCCCCCACTGGTTTCTCTGATTTTTCTCACTATCTATAATCCTTTTTCTTTTCTTGCCTCTTGGATTACTTATAACGAAAGGTAATTTTGTTGCCTATAACTTCAGTAGTTCAAATCTTAAACCAAGTTTGGTGGAAGGATGGAAATTAGGAGGGTTGGATGGGGAGAGAGAAGGAACAGAAGGAGAGAGAGTTTACCTCCCCTTTATATGATCTGGTTGACAAGGGAAAGGGGAAGGGATGATGATAGGGAAGTGCTGAATGGTGGTAAAACCAAATTCCCTTTTATAACACTTTTCCTCTTTTAGCGAAACAAAAAATCTGCACCCCTCTGATATCTGATCTGTCCGATTGTAAATGGTGGGGCTGATGGTATTTATGCTCTGCATCTCCTTTTAGGGCCCTTTCCATCTGCATTCCTCTCCCTCCCAACAAATGTAGCATTAGGTTAGCAATATGATGAGTAGAATGTCACATTGTGATGCAGATATTTTTTTGTGTTGTTATGCTCAGTGACAGTAATTCATCATATGCAAGGGCTATTACTTGTATTTCTCACTGTCTTCTCACTGTTCTCTATCATTCGGGTCACTAGTTTGTTAAATCGGATGCAATTGTGCGCTGAGCAGTCTGTGTCGGGTGATAGTAACTCCAATATTACTGTATCTGTACCTCCAACTAGAAATGATGTTCTTCGCCCGTGTGATGTTATGGAGGTATTGATAGTACTAAAAGCTGGCCTCTTTTCTGTACCAAAAATTTTGAGTGTCACACTTGTATTTGTATTGACAAGCCATGTTTTTTCATTGCTAAGGATGTTGCCATTGCTTATGGCTACAATAATGTTAAGGATATTACGATTGCCAAGGCTTACAATGTTTCAAAGGGAAGGGCTGTGTCTTTGAAGCCACTGTGCTTGGAAGAGTTTAGTCATCTTATCAGATTAGAGGTACAGAGCAGATTAAAAAAATCTGGATTGTTTCTTGATTAGTGCTACCATTTCTTTTAGAAGCCAGTATTTTTTTTAACATGTTACCTCCATTTTCTTCTTTTTGATTGTTACTGTGTGCGCTACTTACTGTTTGATTGATTAGGTGGTTTCCTTCTTCGCTTCCTTCTCTGAATTTTGTATACGAAGATTTTATAAATACTATAACATATATATTGTTATACAATCTACTGTGATATACAATCTATTAATATACATATATATTAACTGTTGGATATGAACCTTCCATGCTATTATTCCTGATTGGGGTTGATTGCTATCCCTTCTACGCAATCCTCCAAATTATAGTTTCTATTGATATGTTATACAAAAAATGTGCTTATGAACTGCATGATTTTCTATGCCCAATTAGGATCTCTAGCATGCATGATAAGTACTTTGCGTAGAGTTGAAGCAGATATTTTCTTCCCAACTTAGTAATGAATTTTAGGTACGCAGAATAAGTAGATGTTATTGAAGTTGCTCTCCTGATTTGCAGGCCTGTGCATTTCCATTTTTTCATTGAAGTGAATGCTTTTTTTTCCTTTAATCAAAATAGATCTTGGTGTAGTTTAATATCTTGTCTACTTCCAACATGAAACTAAAGGTTTTCTTCCAAGTTTATTTGATTTCAGCTGTCTGTTTTTTCTTCTTTCCTCTTGTGGTTCAGTTGAAATTTCTAATGTTTAAATTAAACATGATTAAGACACATGATAAGAATTTTAACTATATCTATCTTTCTTTCTTTTTTTTCTGTTTCTTTATCTAATGTTGTATGATGACTTGCATAACTCGTCATTCATATATCATAAATTATAATTTTCAGTCGTGTATCAAGACATCATTTCCCCAACAATAACACTTGTGCTAAAGAACTCTCAAAAGTTTGTATTAATGTTTCCTCATGTTTCTCCAGTTGTCATTGTCAAACCCCTAAGAATCTCTAGATCTTGCCGAGTTAGCATAATCAATTGAACATGACAATACTTAGTTTCAGATTCCAAACTACCCCCTCCTCACAAAAGAAAAAGGGAAGAATGTGATCCAAAGACTGTTGGCTTATCTTATAGAGAGATAGAAGGAAATAGAGACTAATTATCCAAAAAAAAAAAACCTCCATAAAAAAATTGATCATTCATGTGTTACTTGTGAAGTGATTCACCTGTGTTTATAATTCATGGCTTGGTGGAAAGAATCATGCTAGTGATTGGGCTAGTTCCACCTGATTGCAATACAACATTCTATCTAAAGCCATCAGATGTAAGGCTCAAGAGTTTCTCTCCCCTTCCCATTGCAGTTTCTTTTTCATATGTCTGTGTTTGTTGTTGATGTTCTCCGTCTTGATATATTTTGAAGGATCCTGAGTTATGGGTACCCAAGCTAGTATCATTTATAAAGGGAAGCGAATAGGAACATCCGGAATCGTGCACCCTGAGGTAAATACTATCCCATAAATGCTTGTTTTTTAAGCACTATATGAAAGCATTAATGATATTGTGCAATTCTGCCTTGACTTTGCCTTTTTCATTTCTTTTTCTAAGTCTCAGTTGCTTAAGAGCATGCTTTGATTGTTTAATTTGTGCTCTAAGTAATTTAAAATGATGATCATGTAATGTCGTGTAGTTTCATGAAAAACTATTTGGGTGTGAAGTACTTGTGAGGGACTCATTCTCACTGGACTTAGTTGAAATTTGCTTCAACAGCTGGTGAAAATGATTGCACCTAGTTCACCATTGGACTTACCTGTGTCCTGGAATCAGGCATTAGTTTTTAGACATTGATTTAGCAGTTGTTGTATGATCTATTACACATCAGGCAAGGTCGACAATTGTGCTATATGGATTTAATTTTTTATAAATAATAATAATCTCTTGGTTTCCCCCACCTTGGAATATGAATGGGCGGTTTTGGGGAGAATTGACTTGGTTGAAAAATTCCCCACCAATGATATCCAATCCCTCTGAAACTGAATTAATTTGAAGTTTTTTTTTTTCAAAAAAAAAATAGACGTTATCCCAATTTTATTGATTAGCTTTCACTTATGGTGGAGGAATACTTTATACAAAGAGGAGCAAGGGGTTACAAAAATCCCAAAACCTTGCCCCTATAAAAAAGAAACTATAATCCTTAATAAAATGTAGTTACAGTTGAGAACGAAAGAAAAGAAAATTAATGACGCAATGTGGGAATTCCTGTACGATCCAAAGAAAAGAAACCAATTAATTCGAAGTTTCAAATCAGCTTTCGTTTCAGTCCCTGATTAATTCTAAGATTTCAAGTTTTCCCATAGTTTACCCAGCTGCTAAACAAAGACCTATGCCAAACCGTAAGGAGGAAACTGACTGAGTAGATTGAAAGCATTTATGAGATTGAGAGCAAATACTTACGAGGAGGTAGGATTAGGTAAGCATTCTAAAAAATAAAGCATATAAACCATAAGGCGAACCTGGATGGCCGGATTTTCATTCTAGTGAACCAAGCAAAACTGATGTAGAAATGGGCCGAAACTGACCAATTCAGACTGGTTCGGTTAGTATATTTCCAATTGGTTTTCATGAGATGTAACACTTTACAGGCATCCAAGTCATGTTTATGATGTATCTCATGTTTCTGCATTGCATTGGAACATTATTATATGCTACTTGAATTAGGGATTTCTGGACTTTGTTTTATGAGGTCAATTTGGGGACATTTTTAGGTTCTTTCATGTTTGGAATTACAATTATCTTATTTGAGAATATAATCTGTGGCTTCAGGTCCTGAAGAAGTTTGACATCCCTGATCCTTGTGCCTATTTTGAACTCAGCATTCAGTGCTTTTTTTAGGATTTATTTCATAGCAGCTTATGTAAGTTTCTTCAACATCTCTTCCTTTACTAAGCTTTCTAGGTTCTTCATAAGATTGAAGATTTATCATCTTTCTCTCCGAACTATTTACTAATATTGAACCCCAAGGGGTTGGCCCAAGTGGTGAAGGCCTTGAACTCCCTTCAAGTTTCA
The DNA here is from genome assembly GCA_029856935.1 of Cyclocarya paliurus. NCBI lineage: Eukaryota > Viridiplantae > Streptophyta > Magnoliopsida > Fagales > Juglandaceae > Cyclocarya > Cyclocarya paliurus. The sequence continues at coordinate 27,243,238 of CM056947.1, forward strand.
AGGTTCAACACCTCATGGGTGCAAACAATCCTTTGGGGCCACACTCCCTTGTGAAAAGCCAGAGATTTAACTAGTTCCGTGTAGGGAAACTTCCGAGGGTGCGGTGCACTGGACCGGGGTTTACTCTACAGGGGTGAGTCCGAAGAGCCCTGCCTTGGAGAGGTTCCCAGGCATTAAAAAAAAAAATTTAAAAAAACTATTTACTAATATTGAGTTTTGCTTGAGCTGCATTCTTTGTGTTGTTAAATAACCACAGGCACATTAGCCTTGCTTCCAATGCTTGTCCTTTAGAAGCTTCAATGCCATAAAAGCCAATAACATCAACATCCATTAATATACTTGGTTCAATCAAGTTTGGAGCCACCCTTGATGCAGTGAAGGAATATCATCAGTTGCCCAATATTAAGTCTTGATATAGCATAAATATGATAGCTATTAGCTTCTTTTTCTTTTCTTTTTTCCTATTTCTTTTGTCTTAGTCTTTACAAACCAGGTATGTTTCATAAGCCAACTTGCACCCATTTATGCACGGTCTTGAGCTAAAGTCCTTTTGCGTAAAACAAGCATCCAGGCCAAATATCCACTAATGAGCTCTCCTGTATGAACTTTAAGGCTACGTTTGGATGTTTAAATGAGTTGAGTTGTAAATTGTAGTACTTTGTGGGTCCCATTAAGATGATTTTAACTTTTAGGTTAAAATGTATGAAGTAGGTTGAGATAAGTTTAACTTTTTTAAGAAAAATTTAAAAAGTAGTGGGTCTAATTAATAATTGATTTGAGATGAGTTGAATTTGGTTTAACAAGCAAACAGATGCTGGACTTTTGAGATTTCTTAATGCGAGAGCATGTAGATTTTATCAGATTAAACACGTACTCTAACATTTTTATTGGTGGTGTGCTAACCATTGAGGGTGTCCTAAATAAACTTACAAAAAATTTTAAAAAAATTTTTGATCTATAAACTTAAATAACTTACAATTTAAATTCAAAGTGACTCAATGCCACTAGTTTTGCTTCCTTTTGAAAGCACAATAAAACATGATGAGTTAATGAAGGAGGATGGATTGGCTTGAGAAAAAGAATATAGTAAATAAAAATTCAGTGTTGTTTTTATTTTTGTTAAGAAACAAGAGGGACAAGTATTTTGCTCAAACTGTATGTCTGATTTGTATTTAACTTTACAAATAATTAGATGTACAAGAGACTAAGTATAGAAAGTTGTACATATGGTAAGTAGACTAATTTATGAATAGTAGTAAGATAAGTTGAGATCACTTACGAACCCAAATGGGCATCAAACTTCCAGATCTGGTGGAGAAGGACTATGATTATTCAAAGGTAAACTTGGAGTTAGAGCTTCAACTTGGTATCAAGCATGCATTTCAAACATTAATTAGCTTGTAAGGTTTTTACTTTGTTCATTTACTTATAGCCATTAGTTTGTTTCTTGGATGATCAATTTGAATTCAAGTGTTGTGCTGCCCTGAAAGTGTTCTTCTATATCCATATTACAGCAAGTATATGCTAAAAACACTCAGTTGAAAAATCAAAAAACACCTCTTCTCATTCCATTAAAAAATTCCCATTAAGTTATGCTGCAGTGGATAAGAACAAATGCAGAACTGGTATAGGGATTATTATCAGGGATTACAAAGGTCAAATGATTGCTGCCCTGAGAGGGAGTAGATCCCTTTACCCTGATCCTGCTCTAGTATAAGCTTGTGGTGTGTATGAGGCAACAAAATTTGGCCTGCAGGTTGGCCTTTCCGAGGTTGCTCTAGAAGGTGATTCACAACAGGTGGTAACTGCGCTTTCGTCTAAGACCAGGAATGAGTCTTCAATGGCTATGGTGACAAAGGATACAATTAATCTCCTCCTTCAATATGAGTTTTGATTAGTTAAGCATGTTAGTAGAGAAGCCAATAGAGTGGCTCATGTTTTAGCCAAAAAGGCCCTTCTTTCTTTTGAAACTATTGTAGACATGGAGGAAACTCCCGCATGTATTTCTGATTTAATGACTAATGAATGATTGAGCGATAAGCTCCTTATAAAAAAAAAATTCCCTTTAAGTTGAAGAGCAACATATACTACAAAAACAAATAAGTATTCATCGATATGCATGCATAATACATATTTGTCGTAATGTCTCTGTATTTTGTGTTGTTTTCTAAATTCATCATCCAACACCAGCCTCATATAGTATTAACCCTCTATATTTTGTGTTTATATCAATTTTGTATACCAGCAATCTTTATGATTTATTAGAAATTGAAATTGTTAAGAGTTGAGTTAATGCCCAAATGAAGGGAAGAGAAGCATTGGTAATAGATGTTGAAGGACCACACTATTTTGGGGAGGTAAGTGGAATTACATTGTATCCTGTTATGTTATTTTAAGAACATGGTATGTCCAAGTGTTTTATTTATAATGCTGAGATAACTTATAACAGCTCAAATCATGTATGTCAAGAAAATAAGGTGGAATTGGTTAATGATTTTTGGATTAGAAGGAGATCCGGATATCATATATGGTTGGGGTACGCCGATGTAGCATCTTTTGGGCTAAAGGTTTTAGACAATAAGCCAATGTGGTATACAAGGAAGAAATGAGACCAAGTAAAAACAGAAAAATGGATGAAATCAATCTTCCATTAAGTCCTCAACAAATGAATAAATGATAGCCCAAGTCGCCCCTCTGTTGCTACTATTTCTTTTGGTTGGAATATCTTCATCTATCTTCAACTTTGAATGACCTTGGAATCCAATTGGAGTCAGAGCTTTGGCTTGGAATCAAACACAATCCATTATTTGCGATCGATGAATGACTTGTACGTTTAAAAGCTGAATCTTAAGACAACTCCACTACTGCCACTGTCATCCATCTCTTTCTTTTTATCTCTCTTCTCTAGTTATTTATACAGTTGAACAATTTGGAGTTAGCCTTCAACCCTGCTATTAGCTTGTAAGCTTTTCACTTTGATCATTTACTTATAACCATTGGTTTGTTTCTTGGATTATGAATTTAAGTGTCGTGCTGCCCTGAAAATTTTCTTATTACAACAAGTATCTGCTAAAAACGCTCATCGGCACCTATTTAATATCTCATTTTCAGTTTAGATAGATCGAAACATAGAGAAAATACTTCAGAATTATGAGTGAGATCCATGATACTAGAGGTAGTTTGGGAATAGGGATGCATTTTTTTTGGGTTCATCTCTTCTGAAATCAACATTATTACTCCATAGTAAAGGCAACGCTGTTCTCATGGAATGATATGCATAATGCATATTTCTCGTAATGTCTTTGTCTTTTGTGTTGTTTTCTACATAAATGCACCTAGATTCCTTTAAACACTCCATGCAGTGTATATATGATAGACAATCAGAACAAGGGCTTCTTATGTCTTTTTGAGAAAGTTCCTTTTCAATACCTAAACTTGATTTTATCTTCTTCAAGCACAAACGTAGCATGTTTGACAAGCCAACTTGCACCCATTTACACGAATTTGAACTAAAGTCCTCCGTAAAACAACTATCGAGACCGAATATCTACTAAGATGATTAAAATGAGTTTAAATATATTTATGAGAAGCTAAAAAATTTTTTGGGTCCTACGTGTAAAAACGTGTTGAGTTAAATAAATTATGAGTCTTACCTGCAAAGAGGTTTTGAGTTGAGTGATATTTAATGATTTGAGAGTTGTGTATTTGGATGTTAGGATAGGTCTAAAACAAAACCCAATTGAGATGAGCTGAGTTCATTCAATGATCCAAACGAAGCCTTAAGGTTGCGTTTGGATAGTAAAGTGATTTCAAATATTCTGTGAGTAGTAGTGAAAAAGTAATTATAGATTTTTTTTTATAAATAATTATAGAATATTGAATAGTAGTGAATAGTAGTAAAAAATATGTAAAAAATAATAATAAAATAATGGAGTATTATGAGAATACTCTACTACACAAACTAGCCCTTAATCATGATTGTACAAGAGTATTTATAATGGTTTGCAAGTTGTAAACAACCTAAAAGGATAGGATAAATATATTAAGGTGAGGTTTGTTAAGTTGTTGAGTTGAAAAAAATTGTAATTTGGGAGTTATATATTTGGATGTTAGGATAAGTTGGAAACAGAACCCAATTGAGATTGAGATGAGCTAAGCTCATTCAAGGATCCAAACAAAGTTTTAGGTTGCGTTTGGATAGTGAGGTGATTTCAAATATTCTGTGAATAATAATGAAAAGATAATTATAAAATATTAAATAATAATAAAAAGTATGTGAAAAATAATAATAAAATATTGAATAGTATACTCCATTATCCAAACTAGCCTGTTTCATTTGGTTCCTAAACCCATCTCAACGTATGATCTCAACTTATCATTACAATTCTTTCAAATTTCAACACAAAATATAATAAACAATTCAACTTTTTCAAATCTCAAAATAATAATAATATTAAAAAATAATATTCTAACAATATTTTATCAACTCAACTCAACTCAACTCAACTTAGTTCAACATCCAAACGCAGATATTGATTGCTCTGTTTGTAACTCATGATTGTATTAGCGTATTTATAATGGTTTGCAAGCTGTTAGGATAGGTCAAAAACATAACCCAATTGAGATGAGCTGAGCTCATTCAAGGATCCAAACGAAGTCTTAGGATAAGAGATTTTAAATTGAGTGATATTTAGTGATTTGAGAGTTATATATTTAGATGTTAGGATAGGTCAAAACCAGAACCAATTGAGATGAGCTAAGCTCATTCAAGGATCCAAACAAAGACTTATGGTTGCGTTTGGGTAGTGAGATGATTTCAAATATTCTGTGAATAGTAGTAAAAATGTAATTATAGAATATTAAATAATAATAAAATACTAAATAGTATACTCCACTATCCAAACTAACCTTTAATCATGATTGTATAAGAGTATTTATAATGGTTTGCAAGATGTAAACAACCTAAAAGGAAAGGATAAATACATACACTAAAGAAGCTGATATTGAATGCTGTGTTTGGAACTCATTATGGAATGTTTTCCTACCGGTGGTCAGCTCTCTTTGATTGCTGTAATGGAGTTTTCCATATTTGTGAAGTTATCGTTGTCTGCATTGTCTCCAATAATATTTTTAATTTTTTCTTTCATATCTTGCAATTTCACTGACTATATGTTAAGTAATAATTTAATTTGACACTTAAATTATTATTTTTTAATTAATTTTTTTTCTCAACCTAATTATCTAGAGGCAAAAGAAGGCATTGAAATTTTCAGTTTTAAAAAAAGAAACATGAATTAAATCATAAGGAAACAGCTCTTAATTTGGGCAGTATATGTGCTTTCATAAGGAAATGATCATAGCATATTAATTAGCATTAGAGTCATATGTGTTACGTTGAAAGTTGGTAGATAAATTCATCATTAATTTCTTGTCCTTTCGTTTGAATTAGTAGAAAACGACCATTCCGTCATGGCAACAATGACTTGCCCACCTATTTTCTCGGTCCTAAATTAATGTCCCGTAATTTCCTCATCCTTTTAGTTAAATTTATTATCACTGATCATGTAAAATATAAAATAATATATGCTATCAATTGATAATAAATCATAAATTATGTAATAATTTATGTCATTATATATAAATAGTTAATACATGATATATTTATCAATATTCTACTATATACACTTAATTAAAATAATTAAGTAATTTTTTTTAAATGCTTAAGTTGCAAGCAAGTATGAATAATTTGTGTACGATGAAATTATTTGATATTCATTGACAATATATAAAATATATAACATTATTAATAATTATGTATACTAAAGAGTAAAATCTAAATTAGTAATTTGCAACTATTAACATCATAAATATAACTATAGTAAAATATTTTTTTAATGAGTTAGTTACATAATCCATATTAATAATTCACTTAACTTTAATTTAGTAATTTAAATAATTTAATTATTATTTTATTTGGAATAAAAAGATGAAAAAATAATAAAATGATTAGGTCGGACCGACCGGACTGGATCGAGCCGATAGCTATTGGTCTAGCTCCTATGGATGTTCGGTATGATCCAGTTGAAAAAAAATGATGGATCGAAAATTACTAGACTGACCGGACCAGACTGATTTACAACCCTATATGTATGTGTCTTATTCTCTCTCTCTCTCTCATACACTCTAGCTTGTGGGTGCCTTGGTTTATAGTTTGCAAGACTTAAAATTGATGATGATATTGGTTTAATAGGAACATAATTGTGTTGCCACTTTGGTTTCGGAAAATTAGATTCCATTGTTAAGAGTCCTTGAAACTCTGTGTTTCGAAAACTGATGATGATCCTACATATATCAACTACCTTTTATCGGTTATTAGAAATTGAAGAAAATAAGGTTGAACTGGTTAATGATTTTTGGATCAGAAGAGGAGTGAGGTATCATGTATGGGTGGGCTAGGTACACCGATGTAGAATCTTTGGTGTCATGTGGTTTATTAAAAAAATTTAAAAATATATATTCAAAATAAAATTACCCACGAAAATCTAAAAAGAGGAAGACTAAAATCATATATTCTCTCATCATTTTATGTTTCTATTTTTAATTTTTTTAATAAGTTAAGGAGAAAAAGTGAATGGTTTAAATTAGTAGGGGTCTAACTGGTTCAGTTTAGTCTGATTTTGGACAAATTTTGGGATTGAACTTGTATACACCGGTTTTGCATTTTCCAGAATCGATATCGCACCAGTTACCCTCCTAACCCGGTACTTTCGATTTTATTGGTTCTGGTTCGGTTCGATTTTCCAGTTTTAGTATTAGTATTACTAATGTATTTCTCAAAATGAATATGCTAAGAATTTATTAAGCCATAAAATGTAATAATATATATACACTTTATATTTAAAACATATGATCAAATAAATGTTGATATTTAATATTTAAATTTGATGTTATAGATTATAATATAATATTATTTCATATATAATTATATATTTTATAAAAATTATATATAATATAAAAAATATTATATATAATATTAAAAATTAATTAAAAATATATATACATATACATACGAACCGTCCAATACAGTGTCGGAAAACGTAAAATTAGAAACAGACTAATTTTAACACGTTTTTAAAATGAAGGAACGGGTCTCGGACCGAACCAGTCAGGCCAGACCGGTTTTCTAGTTTATTTTTATAGTCCTATACATTAGGGATATATATTAGCATTATTCTTTATATTTAAATGAAAAAAAAATGCAAATATTTGCAAGTCAGGTTGCATGAAAAAATACTGTATATGTAAAGGTTGGACAAGGGAGCGCTGTGCCATTGTCCACATACGCGGTTTGTAGACTTTGGATTCTTCTTTATTGATTTCCTCAAGTCGGAAACAACCTTTTTTTTCTTTTAGGATGCGACTTGCGAGTGGTTAGAGTCGTGACTCTCCTCGTTGGGAGTAGAACAAATTATTCTTTATATTTTGCATGTGGACTTTGGCTAGAGTCGTGTTATGGATTATTCTCTATATATTGATTTCCAGGTCATGTGGAAACACCATTAGAGTCATATGTGTAAACAGCTCTTTGGGCAGTATAATTCCATCATTAATTTCTTGTCCTTTTGTTTGAATTAGTAGCAGACGACCTACCATCAAGGCATCAATTGACTTTCCCACCTATTTTCTCTGTCCTAAATTAATGCCCCGTACGTTCCTCGTCCTTCTGGGCCATATCATGCTACCTACATGTTGTCTTGTAAGACATATTTTTAAAATTTTTAGACATTTTTTTAACTTTTTTCGTAACTAATTCATTTTCAAATATTTTTTAATTACAAAATTTATCTATTTAAAAATTTCAAATTTTTATTTAATCATTACTTGAATAAAACTTTCAAAAAAAAAAATCTTAAAAAACTATATTCAGACTACTTTTAAACTTTACAAGGAGAGATCAGAGGTTCCAAATATTTACAAGGTGCATGAAAGAGTACTGCATGTTTATGTAAAGGAGGGACAGGGGAGGTCATGTGGGGACTCGGACGACCCACATACGCGGTTTCTGAACAACCATTACTATTAATAGTAGATCTCCACTTTTCACCTTTCTTTGACCCACTTCTTTATAATTGCACCTCTCTCGTGAGCATTAGAAGACGACTTCTTCCATGGCCTTACAAGGAGCTGAGTATTCATAATACATATTTGAGTATTCATCGATAATTAATTAGCTGAGTATTCATAATAGTCAACTCATATCAAATTACTGAATATTCATAATATTCATAAACCATCGTGAGTATTCATCGATATGCATGCATAATACATATTTGTCGTAATGTCTCCATATTTTGTGTTGTTTTCCAAATTCATCATCCAACACCAACCTCATGTAGTACTAACCGTCTGTATTTTATGTTTATATCAATTTTGTATACCAACAATCTTTATGATTTATTAGAAAGTCCTTTTTCAATACCTAAACTTGTTTACGTCTTCTCCAAGCACAAATGTAGCATGTTTGACAAGCCAACTTGCACCCATTTACACGAATTTGAACTAAAGTCCTTCTGGGTAAAGCAACATCAACTACGTCCGTTTAGATATTGAGTTGAGTTAAGATGAGTTGAATTCTTTATGAATAGTAATGAATTGAGATGGTGGAGTGAGTTTTATAGAGCCTACCTAAGATGAGTTTATATGTTTAGATATTAAAATAAATACATGTATTTATGAGAAATTGAGAAAGATTATAGATCACATGTGTAAATAAGTGTTGAATTGAAAAAAAATTGTAAATCTTACCTATAAAGAGATTTTGAGTTGAGTGATATTTAATGGTTTGAAAGTTATATATTTTGAATGTTAGGATAAGTCGAAAATAGAACTCAATTGAGATGAGTTGAGTTGAGCTCATTCAAGGATCCAAACGAAGTCTGGTTACGTTTTAATAGTGAGGTGATTTCAGATATCAATAATGAAAATGTAATTATAAAATATTAAATAATAATAAGAGCAACACTACTTACAACCGGCCATTACGTAACCGACGCAACCGGCACGCTTTTTTATGAAAAAATTTATTTTTTTAACATTTCATTCTTTGACGACATAAGGAACGAACTTGTTGCAGAAATGTAGAAAATAAGCTCCATTTCATGTAGATGAAGATACTTCCGGGCAAATACTATCCATTACAAAGTATAGAAAAATAAAGGAAAAAAAATCGTTTCTTTGAATCTTGATTGAGCGTAGAGCATGATCATCGTGACAGAATATTTTCCTGGAAAATATTCCTTGTAACTATTTCCATCCAACCAAACAGGCGAAGAAAGAATCACACAGCCAATTAATAGTAAAGGGCCTCGGTTCGCGCAAGTTTTCTTTTTTCGTCTTTCTTTCTTGAGAATCCAAGATATAAAATAGAAGGAAATGTTGGGAATCAATATTTTCCTATCATTCTAAGCAATTTGCTTCTACGTTCTCAGAAGCCAAACAGACATTATCACTATCGTAAACAAAACTATAAATAAAAGAAATTAAAGGTGGGAAAGAGAGTCGAACTAGAATGACTATTAGCCAAAGTATTCGGATTGGGAACTCTCTAGTTGGCAACAATTGAGGGTTTCGTAAATGGATTCCCACCGAAACTCCTTCTGATGGGATTGCTAATCTCCGAGTTTTTTGAATTGTGATTTTCCCTGCTCAAAATCATTGCCGAGGAAGATGATTTGTTTGAAGGCACGGCCTTGGATTTTTGCGAAAGTTGGATGGTGGGTTTGTAGCAGTGGTTCAGGAAAAAACTGGAGTGAAAATGAGAAAATCTAGAGCAATAATAGCAATGTTCTTAAGGATCTTGAAGGATTACAATTTAGAGGCAGATAACGGGTGGCGGAGGATTTGATGTAACGGTTAGTTTTCTAGGAGAAATGGAGAGTGTGGGTATCTAAACGGAGAGTGTAGAGGAAGGTAGAAGAAGAAGGAAGTAAAAAAAAATTGACAGAGAAGGAGAGAGGGAACGACGAAATGATAAAAAGAATAAAAGGTTAAAAAAATAAAATTTTTCATAAAAAAGTGTGCCGGTTGCGTCGGTTACGCAATGGGCAGTTGTAAGTAGTGTTTTTCTAATATAAATAGTAGTAAAAATTAAATAATAAAATACTTAACAGTAATGAATTTTGGAATTTTCTATCGATCGACGAAAACATCAGTCCATTCACAGGTAAGTTAAAGGTAACAAAACGAAAGAAATATTGAATCTTGTCAAAAATATTATAATGGCTAATATGTAAGAATTTTTAGAGACTCCAAACTCAAATATGTGAAGGTTTATACTTTGGAAAACAATTTGAAAATTTTAGTTTTGATTAAATTCCTGCATTGAGAACTAATTAGATTAGTAAATTGAAAGATTTGTCATCTCAGAGCATTAGCATTAGACTCATCAAATTTGATAAAAAGTACATATTTTTAAAAAATATAAAACCTTCCTATCTATAATCATATAATAATTTTTTTTAATTTTTTCTTAAGTAATAACTTATTTTGATACTTAAATTATTATTTCTTAATTAATCTTTTTCCTCGACCTAATTCTCCTGTAGTGATAATAGGCTGAAATTGAGTTAACTTTATTCTTTATAAAAATCAATTTATATATATATATATATACGTACAAATATGTATAATGATAGATGGGTACGGTATATATACCTAAAAATAGAATAGAGCCACAATTTGGTATTTTATGTCACAGCAGATTATTACAAATAATTTAACATCTAAATTTATTTTATTTTTATTGGTAAGTCAACTAGCACCCATATACACGGTGTTGGGCCATCCAAGCACGTGCATGCGCAAAACAAGCTGTCCACGTTGTTGCCAAGAAGTTGCCGAGAAGTTTCTACCCGCTTCTCTGTAATTATTTATTTGCGATGCCTATTGATCTATAATTGGACCTTCTTCCTCTTCTTCTTCATCATCTCCTTCCGCATGGCCATTCAATTAGGAGCTTCTTCCTCTTCTTCTTCATCATCTCCTTCCATCCATCCATGGAATCATAATGTATTCTTGAGCTTTAGAGGTGAAGATGTTCGCCACAAGTTTATTTCTCATCTAAACCGAGCTTTTATGTCAAAGTGGAATCAAGACTTACGTGGATAGTGTCGACCTTGAGAGAGGAGAGCGAATTTCGTCACTTTTTAAAGCTATTGAAGAGTCAAGAATTTCAATCATTGTATTTTCTAAAAACTATGCAGATTCCAAATGGTGCTTAGAAGAGCTAGTGAAGATTCTTGAGTGCAAAAAAACATTCAAACAAATTGTTCTACCCATATTCTATGAGATAAAACCATCAGACATACGAGAGCAAAAAGGAAGCTTTGGGGAAGCATTCACTAAACTTGGAAAGGAAATCAAGGATGACAAAAAGCTGGTGGAGTATTGGAAGGAAGCTTTAGAAGAAGTAGCAAAATTGTCCGGGTTTGAATATAAACTAACGTCCGGGTAAGCTTTGCCTATATATATGTTCTTGTGTGAGCATATATATATATATATATATATATATATATATATGATGCTATCGAGAAATTAGGGGATTTAATATATATTACCACTACCACGTTAGTTTCACATACAGTTTATTGGAGAAATTGAAGAACATGAGATAAATAAAAATACATATATTTTCTTTCTTTTTGCCTTTTGGGTCTTTTGATCATGAATTGCAAGCAAAAGCAAAGGAATAGAGGATTCATATATGGAATTTTGTCCATCAAATAACTGATCACGAGAAAGAATAAGATTATTTATTAGATAATTAACAAAAAGCTGGGTGGGAATTGTTTATTATTTGTGTTATAGCTATAGAAAGAATAAGATTTGGAGTACTGATGACTAAAAAAAACGGCTTTAAATTGTAAGTAGTACTGGTTTTTAGTTTCATTTTGTTTCTACATATATTTAAAGACTCACACATCCTCTTAAATGAAAGAAAAACAGAAACAAGATATAATTTCACACATATCCTGTACCTGTGAAAAAAGTCTGACTCTTTAAAACTTTCTTCTCTTTTTTATCGATAGGGATGATGAGTCAAAATTTATCCAAACCATCATTCAGTGGGTCAACTCAAGAATACTAAACCAAACACCTCTGTGCGTTGCCACATATCCAATTGAAATAGAGTCTCGTATTCGAGACATTTATCAGCATTTAAGTCTTGAAAGGAATGATATCATACGCATGGTAGGGATTTTCGGAATCGGTGGAATTGGAAAGACAACTCTTTCAAAAGATATTTATAACAAGATATCAAATCAATTTGAAGGAAGTTGTTTCTTGAGTAATATTAGAGAAAAATCAAAAAGAGGAGGTCTGATTGACCTGCAAAATTTACTTCTTTTGGAGATCTTAGGGAAAAAATTGGATATTAATGATGCTGATAAAGGAGTCAATGTGATTCAGGATAGACTTTGCTCTAAAAAGGTTCTACTAGTTCTTGATGATGTGGATGAGTTGGACCAACTAAACAAATTAGCTGGAGATCGCGCTTGGTTTGGTTTAGGAAGTAGAATCATCGTAACAACAAGGGATCAACAATTACTAAAATTCTTTGAAGTTGATGATCCAACATACAAGTTGAAGCTCTAGGATGACAATGAATCTCTTCGGCTCTTTAGCTTGCATGCTTTCAAGAAAGACGAGCCATTTGATGGGTATGTGGAACTCTCTAAACAAGTAATAAAATATGCTCAAGGTCTTCCACTAGCTTTAACGGTGCTTGGATCGGATCTAAAAGGCCAAAGCATACCCCAATGGAAAAGTGCATTGGATAAGTATAAAAGCATTCTCCACAAAGATATTCAGAGTGTACTTCGAATAAGTTATGATAGTTTGGAAGATAAGGAGAAGGAAATGTTCCTTGATATCGCCTTTTTCTTTAATGGAGAATCTTTGACTGAGATCAAGAAAATATTTGACAGTTGTGATTTTTTTCCAGATTATGGTATTGATAGGCTTATAAAAAAGTGTCTTATTACTATTGAGGATGAATATATTTGGATGCATGACTTGCTACAAGATATGGGTCGAGAAATTGTTCGACTAGAATCACCCCTTGAACCTGGTGAACGTAGTAGACTTTGGTTTCACAAGGATATCCGTGGAGTGTTGGAAGATAGCATGGTAAGAGTAAAAAAAAAACTCAAGTTTTACATTTATTTCCACATTTAAAAGTGAAATCCAGCAGGAAATTTTGGCCTTATGAATTAATATATATTTATATATATATAAATGAAATATGTAAATCAAAATGAATTTGTAGTTATATATATATAATAGATCGTTTTGTTTAATTAAGATTAGTCAGTAAAAGTATCATTTGTCGTTTCTAATATCCTAGCAATTCAGTAATGAGAAAAATATACTAGTTATTTTTAGAAAATTGATGCTTGACTTTATGCAATAATTTTGCTAACAATTCTGTGCATTCACTTGCGTACCAGGGCACGAACAAAGTTGCAGGCATGATAATTGAAATGCCCAAAGGCGAGGAAGCGATAAGTTTGGATTCTGTAGCATTTTCGCAGATGAAAAGACTTAGAGTGCTTATCAATCGTAATGCTAGTTTTACAAGTGGACCTAATTATCTCTCCAACGAGTTAAGAGTACTTGATTGGTTTGAATATCCGCTACAATCTTTGCCACCCAATTTCCATGGAAAAAATCTCATTACCTTTAAAATGCGTAGTAGCTTCATTGGGGAGTTAAGCTTCATCAAGTACTCCATCAAGTTTCAGGTACGTACAATTTTCACAGAAATAAATTCATTATCTTTAAAATGCGTGGTAGTTTCGTCAAAGAGTTTAAGTTTTATCAAATCTAAGGTGCCTGCAATTATCATCTTCAATAACTTTGTTTCTCTAATCTATGTGCTAAACTCCTTTCCATATTTGTTTTTTTCCTTTTTAACAGGATATGACAATTATGCGTTTCCATGATTGTGATTTCTTAACAAAAGTTCCAGATCTTTCAAGCACCCCAAATTTGAGGGAATTATCTGTTCGAAGGTGTACAAGTCTAGTTGAGGTGCATAATTCTGTCGGATCCCTAGAGAATCTTTTTTATTTGAGTTTTTTGGGATGCTCTAACCTCAGAATTTTTCCAGAAAGCCTCAAGTTGAGATCTTTAAATGAACTTGATCTTAGAGATTGCTCAAGCCTTCGTAGCTTTCCTGAAATTATGTGTGAAATGAAATCTTTATGTAGCTTATATCTACAACGCACTGCAGTGGAAGAACTACCTTTGTCCATTGGAAATCTCACTGGACTTAATTTTGTATCTCTAGGTTACTGCAAAAACCTATCATGCATCTCCCAATTAACATCAGTCTTTCGTTGCAACATTTAACAACACCAACGATTGGTGGTCGTACAAATTTTGTGAAGAAGATGGGGCATGATCGACAATCCATTCTAGCTATTGAGTCTCCAACAATGGAAGACGAGATATCATCAAGTGAAGAACAACTCCAGGAATTGGCGCCTCCAACAAATTCAAGCAATGGAAGTAGTGAATTACAAGTGGTGGATCGTCGGAATTGTTTCCAATCAGAATCAAATTTACCATGTTTAATTTCTCAACCACTTTGATTGAATTAGATCTATCAGGAAGTCAAATTGTTAGCCTTCCCACGAGCATAAGAGGGTTTGTTGCACTTTTTACGCTTGACTTGAATGATTGCAAGAAACTTGAAGAAATCTTAGAACTTCCACCAAATATAAGACTTGTATCTGCTTCTAGATGCCAGTCATTAGAAAGATTTCCAGAAGTATCAAGAATATTGGAATTCAATGGAAGCCACAATAGATCGCTAATTTTTATTGTCTTGGAGGGCTGCGACAAAATGGATGTGAAGATTTGGAATTATAAAGTGCCAAATCCATTACTGTGGAAGGTATGTATGTGTCTTATCGTCTCTCTCAATTCTATTTAGGATGCATGACTTTAAAATAAATGATGATGATGATAATGTTTTAACAGGGACATTATAATGCCACTGTGTTACCGGAAAATGAGATTCCAAAGTGGTTCCAGTATCATAAAGAATTTTTAGAAAATGAAATTGCTAAGAGAGGGGATGATGATGTCCAATTGAAAGGAAATGAAGAGTGGGTAATAAATATTGAGGGGCCACACTATTTGGAAGATATCAGCGGGATTATAATATATGTCATTACATTTTTCAATGAAGATCTTAGGGGTAGGAGGTCTTTATGGGATGCTGAGGTAATCATTAACAGCTCAAATTGTGTATCCCATATCGATTGTAAAGAACGTCTACTTTTGTCTAGTCATGATGAAGTATGGATGTGGTACTCTGATTTAAAATCATTTGACGTAAAGGTTTTGGACAATTTGAGGGTTCAACTTCGTATTCCTCCCAATCCTAGAGATCCTCTTTCGGTATGGTATTATATAAGTATGGGAACCAATGTTGTATACAAGCATGCAAGCAAAGCACATAAAAGAAAAAAAATGGATTGAATTAAATGATAGCCCAAGTGGAATTTCAGGTGAGATTTTCGTTTGTTCTCTCTTGTCTTTAAGACTTACTTGATTTGGTATTTGCCATTCATTTATTAGCTCAATGATTTTATCACTCATTTATTTTTACATTTTCAAGAATGGATAAACCTGTCTTTTCTTGATCAAGTAAGAGCCTTGGAGGAAGAATATTTTTGGGAAATATAGCAATATTTCAATTTAATCTAGAAATATGGGGCAATATATAATTAATAGTGCCAATTGAAACCTGTTCAAAACTTTAATTACACAGTATTCAGAAAAAAAGTTATCAATGATGAGTGTATCTCTTTGTCCATCAAGCAAGATAGGTATGAACAATATAAAAAATATGATCTTATATGTTTTATTAATATCTTGAATAGCATGTCATCATAGGTTTATAAATCAATAACTTGTATTGATCATCCAAGATGTTTCAGTTTCCATTTGTTTGAAGTTTATTTTGTAAAATCATGGCTAAGTTTGGAAAGTACGAGTGATAGGCATCTAGAAATGCTTTGTTATCAAGATGAGAGTTAGAATGCATGATTTATCTAGGCTTTAAACACATTGACAAAGAGAAGTTAGAAACATCATGCATATACTCGGTTTGAAGGTTTTAAAAACATTAACATATGAGTAAAAAGAATCCCCCATGGCAAGTGTGGACATAAACAAAGATAGCTTGCATCTATTTCCGTTTTGTGACATTGCCCCCATGAATTTGGTGCCTGATGAACATATCCTTTATATATCCACTACTTCTATGACCTCTGCTTAAAGAAATATTGACTTGTTATTTGAGATATATAGTTGCGCCATGTTGATACCAATCTATATTGTGGTATAGTGACTTTATCATAGAACTACATTCTTCAAACTTCAATATAATATGATATTCATGACTTTATTTCATCTTTGCCACTGAAATTAAGGTTGTGATCTGGGATTTGATGTTAAAACCCACTAATCTACACAGGTTGCATTCTTAGTGTTCCTGAGAGCAAAATACTCCTAGTGTGAGAGAAGGGTGAAACCAAGTGGTTGAGAGTCAGTTCTTGGAGTGAGTTGATTTGTTGGAACATCAAAAGCCACGGTTTGGTGAGTAATCCTACCCTATCTTCTTGTTAGGCTTTGATGCAATTCAATTCAGATTTGGAGTTTGGATTGAATAAAAAAATAAACAACTTCTTGTATCAAATTTTAAAACTTAACTAAATTATTGAATCGATCGATTTTATCCGTATGTTAGTTACTGCAGTCGTTGGAGTGAGGAAACAACCAATGCACCCCTATTCCTAGCTCTTTCACTTGGGTTGTTCATTTCCAATTTAATCTCCTAAATAATTTCAGGAGCTATACTTGTTGGAAATATTTTCAAAATAATTATATATTATATATGTGTTATTAGTAATATTTTGGTTTAGAACAGGTTTAATAGTAGTGTGACAACCTAGAATTGATGCTTTTTCAGCATTTTAGAATTATGATTGAGATCCATGATATTAGTGGTAGTTTAGGAACTGGGATGAATGTTTCTTGGCTTCATCTTCATCTCATGGATGCATATTTATCGTAATGTCCCAGCTTATAGTATATGTGTTATTAGTAATATTTTGTTTTAGAACAAGTTTAATAGTAGTGTGACTTGATACTTTTTCAGCATTTTAGAATTATGATTGAGATCCATGATATTAGTGGTAGTTTAGGAACTGGGATATATTGTAGTTTTCTTGGCTTCATCTCATTTGAAATCAACATTATTACTCCACATTTAAGGGTGGTGCTATTCTCATGGATGCATATTTATCGTAATGTCTCCGCATTCTGGATATTGCGCCTATATATATATATATATATATATATCACTTTTTATTAGACGCTGGGCTCAAAACTTGGCATAAAAGTGCACCTAGACTTGTAAACTTTGTAAGACTCTGCATATATAGTATATATGCAGATTCATAGTCAGGACCAGGCCGGCTTCTTATTTCTTTACAAGCACAAACATACAGTACAAGTACGTTTCATAAGCCAACTTGCACCCATATACACACGGTTTTGAACTAAAATTCTTTTGCGTAAAACAAGCATCCAGGCCAGATATCCACTAATTAGCTCTCTCATATGAACTTTAAGGATACGTTTGGATGTTGAGATGGGTTGAGTTGTAAATTGTAGTATTTTGTGGGTCCCATGAGATGAGTTTAACTTTTTCAAGTTGAGATGGGTTTAACTTTTAGTTTAAAATGTATGAAATAGGTTAAGATGAGTTTAACTTTTTTAAGAAAAGTTTAAAAAGTAGTGGGTTTAATCAATAATTGATTTGAGATGAGTTGAATTTGGTTTAACAATCAAACAAACACTGGACTTTTGAGATTTCTTAATGTGAGAGCATTGTAGATTTTATTAGATTAAGCATGTACTCTAACATCTTTATTGGTGGTGTGCTAACCATTGAGGGTGTCCAAAATAAATTTATTTCTTTAGACTTACATAACTTTCAATTTAAAGAAGCATTGGGAAATATTACACAGTTTTCAGAAAAAAGTTATCAGTGATGAGTGTATCTCTTTGTCCATCAAGCAAGATAGGTATGAACAATATGATAGATATGTCATTCATGTTAACATGAGTAAAAAGGATCTCCCATGGCAAGTGTAGACACAAACCAGATAGCTTGCATCTATTTCCTTTTCTTGACATTGCCCCCATGAATTTGGTGCCTGAAGTTCAATAAACATATTCCTTCACATATCCACTACTTCTATGACCTCTGCTTAAAGAAATATTGACTTGTTATCTGAGATATATTGTTGCACCATGTTGATACCAATTTATATTGTGGTATAGTGACTTTATCATAGAACTACACTCTTCAAACTCCAATGAAATATGATATTCATGACTTTATTTCATCTTTGCCACTAAAATTAAGGTTGTCATTTGGGATTTGATGTTAAAACTCCCTTGATCTACACAAGTTGCATTCTCTATGTTACTAAGAGCAAAATACTCCTAGTGTGAGAGAAGGGTGAAACCGAGTGGTTGAGAGTGAGTTCTTGGAGTGAGTTGATTTGTTGGAGCATCAAAAGCCACGGTTTGGTGAGTAATCCTACCCTATTGTTTTGTTAGGCTTTGAATTATGGCATGCGAATGAATATTTGATTGAGTTATATGAGGTTTAACTTGAAGAGATCCATTTCGATTCAGATTTGGATACTGCGCCTATATATATCACTTTTTATTCGATTCTCAGCAGCCTCAGTAATACAAAGAAACCAAAGTGGAGACATTCTGGGGATAATCACGGAAAAGTTACTAACAACTATCCCTCTAGTGGCAAAAGCATTGGCAGCACTCCTAGCATCCAACATGGCTTTTGCTCATAATCTAGCAATTATAGAAGAGGATGCTCAATCGGTTTTTACATCTATTGAGAATCCAGATTCCGTTCCTTTTTGGAACATCTCAACCATCATTGAGGACATTCTTTTTAACTCCCGACATCATCAAGACTAAAAATTTACTAAAGTTTATCGATTTCAAAATCGATGTGCGCACTTAGTGGCGCAATAGGCAGCTACCAATCATGTTCTTGGAAGCCTACCCTTAGATAAATATTCCTAGTTGCTTTTTGTATATTGAAAGTGGAAAGGACCCACCTTGAACTTTTTTACTTTATATATATATATATATATATATATATATATATATATATATATATATAATGCTTGATTAGAAAAAAAAAAAAAAAAACGTACATGTTTGCTCATCTTTCTATAGGCATAATTGTTAGAATTGTTTAACGATAAATATATTGTTAGAATTTTTCTTAATATTATTTTTACTTTAAGATTTGAAAAAGTTGAATTGTTTATTTTTTTGTATGAAAATTTGAGAAAATTGTAATGATTAGATAAGATGAAATGAGTTGAGAAGAGTTATGAAAATAAAAGTTTATTTTCACAGATGAGATGAGATGAGATTAGTTAAGATTAAAGTTAAAAGTTAAATAAAATATTGTTAAAATATATTTTGTAATATTATTTTTATTTTGAGATTTGAAAAAGTTGAATTGTTTATTTTATTTTGTATGAAAATTTGAAAAAATTGCAATGATTAGATAAGAAGAGTTGCAAAAACAAACGAAAAAATTGCTTTCCACTCGCTAAACCCATCAACATTTCTAAAGATCAATTGAATCTCTTTCTTGAATCTCCAACAAGCATCAGCTAGCTAGTTGCTTTGTAATGGTCTTACAATATAGTTCCAAGAAATGTGATAACCCACTCACCTACAACTAAATCATCCTTTCTAAATATAATTATATTTGAAAACTATATATTATTTTATTAAATGGTTGAATATAAATTGTAGATAAGTTGGTGTTTTATCATTTCTCTAGCTTCCAATGGGTGCAATTGCACCCACGAGAGATCAATTACTTTGGATTAAAATTTAAAGGTATATTTGAATTTGGAGTGAACTTTATGCTAATTCTATGATGCTATCACGGGAGATAAAATTTAATCCTAGCACAATTCTATGATACTCAAGCAAGGAAAACTCAAAACCTCTCTCATCGCATTCTGATTATTGAGCGTGAGATTTCTCTAAGTGAGCTTTACGAAACCATAGTGCCTCGCATCTTTGAGTCTTATAAGTGGGTGTCATTAACTACTGGTCATCCCTCCCCTTTTTATGGAGTTGGTTCAGGAGTTTTACTCTAATATTCATGCCAACTCATAAGACGACTAGTTTGGAGTTAGCCTACGTAACATCCAATTCCGAGTAACTCCGGGCATGTTAGCTAACTTTCTTAAAGTCCCTCGTGTAACCAACCCCCCTTATCCCTATTCTTCTGCTTTTGCTCCTAGTAACGTCGCCATTGCCACTTTCTTGTGTGGGTATGAAATTAATTGGGATGCTTGAACACCAATTCATACACTTGAGTTTCCACATGACTATCTCCTTCTCTGTCGTGTAGTGCTCACTAATCTCTACCCCTACAGCCCATCAGAGTGATATAGGCCTAGACAGAATAGCCTACTCTATGCTTTGATCAATGAAGCTCCCATTTATTTGGAAAGCCACCCCTTTGTTGGGTTATTCAATCGAGCAAGACCAAGACTGGATTACCTTTTGCATATCTTATCATGCGTATTGTTTTGTCCTAGTCAGTTATTATTTCTCCTCATGAACCTAGAATTAATCTTAAGGCTCCTATTGGTCGTAAAACCATCCAGCTAACTCGTGCACATATTCGCGCTCATCCTTTGGATGTTGAACATCTTTCTGCATGCACTACTTGGCCACACATTTATTCTCCATCCAACTCTGCATCATCCACTTTTGCATTGGATTCTATTGAGCCAACCATACCAATGGTGCTTAATCACTTGATCCGCATGGATGTTCATCTTGATCACATGGATGCTTGCGTCAATAATCTCCAACAGTTGGTGACACAGCGCTTCAAGGACACGCAAGAGATCCTCGTTGCCACAACTAAAGAGGATGGCGACAATTGACTGTGAGAGCCTTTTGTTATTTCGTGACAAAAAGGGGGAGTAGCATATTTGTAGGGGGAGTGTCATATGGAGTAGGAAAGGATACATTTAGGGGGAGTAGCTTGTTTTGAAATTTTTTGTGAAATATAATTTTTTAAGCTATTGTATTCTTTGAGTAAACTCAATGTCTGATTATTCCGTAACGATGATTTTCTTGATGAAATCCGTGCTTATCATGTCTATGCTTGAATTCTTGCCTTTTGTAGCAAGCATTGATTAAAAAACTACAAATATTTCTTGTATCTCTATGTTTTTGGTGCGTTTACCTGTTTTTTAAGTGACTGCATAAATATTTTAGCTTGTTCATAGATTGTACCTGTACTTGGGAGTCTTGTTGTAACACCCCCTTCCCGTAGGCTAGGAGTGTCACGTGTTTTTCATAAAATAAATCCGGCAAGAGAATCTTATACTTAATAACTGAATTTAGAATTTATTTCATAAAAACTTTGTCAAGTAAAAATGTCTTCCAAAAATATTAAATGAATAAACTGAATAAAATTTGTCATAAAATCAATTTTATTCTAGAAGGTCTGAAACTAAATCAATTGCTCCTTCAAATCCTGGCCTACCTGCTCGTAGTCATCATCCTCACATGGGTGGTTAAAAACATGAAAATAAACTAAAATGAGTTGAATACTCAGTATGAAATCCATCACAACGTTAACATACTAAACATAAGGTTTTGATAAAAGTTTTCATGCTGAGAGCTTGAAATTCATGACTATTCATATTGATGTTTATGCTATGCATGACTAATTTATCTGAATTAACTGACTGATCTGATTTAATTGACTGAGCTAACTGGCCAACACATTTAACCCTGTGTACAAGGTTATGCACCGGCCCCACGTCCCGCAACCGCAAGAGGAGCCCTGATAGTATTCTGGCATACTATGGTGGACCACGCTTGAGTCTATGGCTTGCACATCCACCCTGATCTGAACTGCATTCGTACTATGCATCTAAATGGCCATCTAATTAACTGATATGATCTTATCTTGCACTTGAACTTAAGAGAGCTTACGTGTCTTATGCCCATAAGATGCATAACATAATATATACATAATTATAATTTCTGAATATGAACATGATGCGGAATGATATGATCGTGTGCTTTGTTAGATGACATGTTTGCATATGACATGAGTGATACATAAACAAAGGCTATCAATGAACTGGCTTGAATAATACTTAAATATAAGTTGAACTGTGATGATTCTAATTTATGATCAAATTACTTACCTTGTTGCGCTTCTTCTTGAAACTCACTTCGTAACTCGTCACCTATATGCAGTATTTAAATGTCACTAAATTAAATTCAAATTGTAGAATATAATGAATAAAATATTTTGTTTAATATAAAATCAATGAATGTTTATATCTTAAATTATTTAAAAATACTAATAGCATATTCTTACTTAATAAAAATCAAAATTTAGAAAATAGTCAAATAAATCTTTTGTTTAACACCATAATCAATAAATCTTGATATTTTAAATTACTTAAAAAAATACTAATAACATATTATACTTTATTAAAACACTTGGTCTATTTTAAATAAGTCATAAACTTCAATTCCTAAAATAGTTTTCCTTCCTTAACATAATTATTCAATCTTATAAGAAATCTAATATTATTTTAATACTCTTAACATATTTCTTTATTTTAAAAAATTTACAACTTCAATAGCATAAATATATCAAAATCTATTATAAAAACATTAGAGGTTCATTTCATACCATAGATTTAAAGTATTTAAAAATAAACGATTAAACACTTGCTATTTACTATTGAAATACTAACTAAAATATTAGGCTTAAAAGTATATTTTAAAATATATTTCAAATTCTTTCAACACTATCTTATAAAATGGACATTTGACTAATATATTTATTTAAGTAAAAACTCACCTTTAAAATATTAAACCCAACTCAACTTCAAATAAAATGATGTAAAAATATCCATAATTAACATATACTTAAATGTAAATTTATAAATATGATTTAAAACAATCCTCCAAGATACTAGATTAAAAAGAAAGGGCATAAAAGTAATTATGGTATTTAGTAGAGGGACTTTTTGGAAAGTCTGATACACTAGGAGAATAACCCACGGGAAGACTTGTCAACTAGCATAAACTTTTAGTAAAGTAAAACAAATAAAAGGCATGATCTGTGCAGGAGAAGGAAGGTCGTGCGAGAGAAAACAGAGGGCTTACCGAGGGAGTACGCGATGAGGATGGGCTGTGGCGACTCTGGGTGGCCAGGAGTGAGGCAACGGTACTGGATTCCTGGGCTGGGTGGTGCGACGCCGTGAGAGGGAGAGAGTTTAGAGAGAGAGAGTTATGTCGTTGAAACAACCGAGAAAGAGAGAGAAGGCTGGACGGCAGTGAGCTTATCAAAAGGAAGTGGGCTCGACGGGGTATAATCGGCCAAGAGTTTCTGTGGGGTCTCGACAGGGAGGAGCTCAGTGGTGGTGGTGGTTCACAGGGGCTCACATTGGGGATGCTCGGGTCGCTCTGTTTTTGATATAGAAAACAAAGTATTTCAAGAGGTTGGGGATGATTCACGGCTAGCAGTGCGGCAGGGCTACTTTATGGTGATTCTTGGTTTGGTTGCTGGTGATGCAACCGGTACTTGGCAGCTTACCGAGGTGCAGGGGTTGTGGCTACGCTGGGTTCTCGGTTGGACGTGCAGCTTTCGCAGTGCACTGATCGTTCATGGATGCTCCTTGCTATAGCGACGTGATGCTTCGGTTGGTGCTGAGAAGTGAGGTCACGGTGGTGGAACACTCTTCACAGTGGCATGCCCAGTTGTGCATGGTCTAGACGGGTGAAGTGACTACGGTGGAGTGGCTCTCGGCCTTTCGTAGAGGGGACGACTAAGTAAAGGTTCATGGTGGAAGGAGGCTGAGTGTGGGCTGGGAAGGTCTGCGGCATGAGGATTTCTTCATATATGAGACCTAACCGTGTGTGTATATATATATATATATATAGGCATGGAGGAAAACCCTAGAGAAAACAAATGGAAGGCAGTATGTGCAAGGGGTTGTGCATGAAGGGTATAAATAAAGAGAAACACTTCAGACCAGTGACACCTAAAACTTGGGTTTATCGGAGATCAATCAATAAGTGACACGTAAGCATTTCATGAAATGTTAATGTGGGGATGCATACACGCAAGCCTTCTCTCTCTCCTTCGTTCTCGATCTGCTCTCAAGCAAATATGCCTATCTCTCTCTCCCTCTACTTCGACTCCCTCTCTCTGCAATTTCAGAAACACCTCTCTGTCTCTGCGATTTCAAAAACACCTCTCTCTCTCTCTCTCCTTTCCTCTCTCTCATTTGATCTCGCACGGCAAATTTACTTGAACGGGCAAAGAAGTGTGGGTTCACCCTCTGAAAGTGTGGATCACCATTTAAGAGCAGAAAAGTACTGTTGTGCATTTCTATTGGCAAAATATGATAATGATACGATACAAAATCAACAAGAAATCTTTTAAAACTATCTTCCATCTCTTTTTCACAATAAATCATTTCGATCATGGCAAAATTAACCATCATATTCTATATATCCTTTGATTCCTTACGTTCTTAACGCGAAAATATAACAAAAAAAAAAACTAATAACCATGACAAACGTAGATAATAAAAGGAAATTATAAGAATGTCAAAGGTATCTCAGGCAAAAGTAATGGTAATGGCTGCCTCCAAGAAAGGAGTTTCTGAGAGCTCTGGTTTTTACCAAAAAGAAGCTGATCCAGTGAGAGAGCAGAGAGAGAGGGAGCAGAGGTTTTCTTTCGACAGAGAGAGATTGAGAGCAGAGAGAGAAGGGGGGTCATGAATGTAGAATCGGATCCAGTGAGAGAGCAGAGAGAGAGAGGGGAAGGGGAAATTATGTGTGCTCGCCTACGTGTCCATCTTTTACTGGCTTCCGATATTCTAAGTTTACAGGAGTCACCGTTTTGAAGTTATTCTCATAAATAAATATAGTGACGTGCATGTGTGACTAATGGAGAGAGACGTGCATGGTTTGAGAAACCGATCATAAACTGAGTTGGTATGGTTTAGGATAGAATAATAATCCTATAAAATCTGATGATAATAATAATAATAATAATAATAATAATAATAATAATAATAATAATAATAATAATAATAACAACAATAACAACAACAATAATAATAAGATTTATAGAAAAAATACATAAAACGTATCTATGGCCTAATCTTAGGATCGAGTTGTTACACCTATGTAGGGTGTGTCAGGACTAGGTCCATGTATAGCTTAAAGGTTTTGCCATAGAAATGCCAAAGAGAAAGATTGTTAATGTAAAATAAGTCCGTTGGCATATTCATGTGACAACTTGTGTTAAATTGTGTTGTAACAGTGTTAAGTGGGATAAAATGACAAGGGATTGAAGTCAACTCAACATGGCTTGAGCTAAGCTCCATTCAAAAAGTTCGCTTAATCTAAATTCAACATGGCTCGAGCGAATCTCATATAAAGAGTTTGTTCAACATTCGCTTAAAATGGCGATCAACTTTCACCTCATATAAGTATTTTTGCCATTTGTATAGACAAATGAAACATGTCGTCACAAAAGTATTATCATTGTGGAACACTTTGTTCCAAAATTTCTCGGTCATTTAGATCAAATTGCTCGAGTTTAAAGTCATATTTCTCTTTGATATTACTTAAAATTATTACTATTTTTGAAAGTTATTCTGATGTAAAAAATAATAATTATTTATATCATAATTAGACTTTGTTGCTATTATTTGTCCGAGGATGTAGCAGGAGACCCATCTTGATAAGAATACAAATATTTTTTTTTTCATTCATTCTTTTTATATTTTTAAATATATTTTTTTTAAAAATTCCAATATTATTAAAAACACTTCCTTAATTACTTAAAAAACAAAAACAGAAAAAAAAAATTGTACATTAGGAACCCAATCGGGATCGAATATACGGTGACTCTACCATTTTTTATGCAATAAATAAGCTAGACGATGAATTTAATTCATTCGATCAGACCAAGATAGACGCAAATTAAACTTTGCTTGTCTCACGTTACAGATCATTGAATAATCAATTGGCCGGCCCTTTTTTTCCTACAGTGAAATTAAAGTAAGTCAAGGGAGTCAAGAATTTAGTCGCTTTAGATAATAAGGTGAGATGATAATTTTGTAAATAGTAATAAAATTATTTATAAATAATAATAAAATTGTTTTAATTAAAATATTTTATTAAGTTTAGGGAAAGAAGAGGGAAAAAATTAAATAAATATATGATAAACTTAACAAAATTGTTAGAATATAATTTTTTTAATATTATTTTTATTTTAAAATTTTATAAAATCGTATTATTTTTTATATTTCGTTTGGAAATTTGAAAAAGTTGTAATAATTAAATAATGATTGAATGAAAAATTGAAATTAAAACTGGTTTGTGTTTGAGATAAAAATTATGAGAGGTTTTAAAATAAGATGAGAATTTGTAGGGAAAATGCCTTTTCATGTTCTTGTCAAAATTTGACAGAGAAAAAAAATATAAAAATAATCTTTATTATTATTTACATAAATATTTTTTATAGTATTAAATAATTAATAAATATTATAAGATTTATTTTAAGAGTAATGCTATATATAATTATGGGTTGCGCAAGAACCGTGCATTATTTTTTAAAAAAGAGTAACATCTACTATTAAGAAATTAATCTTTTTTCATGTAGGTCTCATATTTATTCATTTTTTTAAAATAAAGTGTTCGACATTTGCATATTCTATGACTACAAATATCATCTATCTTATTTTAATTCACATGTTAAACAAAAACTTTTAGGGCCGATGTGACATTTACTACATTAATTTGTCGTAGGCCCTACCTAGACGTCCGATAGATGATCCATCGTTGGTTAAAGTAAACCGCGTATGAGATAAGCCTCCATACATAAGATCGAGTTACGAGTATCAATCCCATCATGTTCATAATTAGAACAGCACCCAGCTCTGCAATATCTAGCAACGATGAAGAAGAAGACCAGCCTTTCACTGATGGAATTATTTTCTTCCGAATTATGCAAGAAAGCCATATTCTGAAATTTTTGATCAAGATTTAATGAGCAAAAGAGAAAAAGAAACTGGATAGTAAAATAATAATAAAGAAAATGTATGTGCATTATTACCTAATCGCAAGATTATAGAAACCGAGTCATCGTCCTTAATCACAAGATTAAGGCTTGGGCTTGCGGTTGGCCCAATTTTGAGTCAGTATTTCTGTAAGGTATTAAGTTGAGTTTGAAGCTTGTGTTATTTGATTTTGGCCTTGAAGCTTGTAGATGTGATTCCGCCCATTGTTGCTTTGAATTTAATCCTTTTGGGTTTTAAGTTCATTGGGCTAGATCAAGTCTTATAACCATACCCACCTTGAACTATTTGACGTTGTTTGATCGGCTGGCTTTAACTCGGTTTGACCTGTTGACCTACCTCGTTTGATTGACCCAGTTGATCGGGTCGCCCTGTTTGACACGGATCTGAATCCCAATCCAGATCCGACAGAATATAATAATAATATTTATTATTTTAATAATTATTTATTAGAAAAAGATTTCAAAAATACTCTATTTTTCTGTCATCCTTATTTCTCAAAAAATAATTAAATAAATGCATATTTGCAACATTGTGCATGTTTTCATGCATTTTCTTTTAAGACTTGTACATTGTTTGCATGCATAAACAATGAAAGATGGATAAAATCAACAATTCTGATTGGTTATGTATTTACCTGTCATTGAATTTTATTGTTGTTTATAACAAAAGGATGAAAAGGAAACTTGTAAATTCTAAGATCTATGGAAATATTTACTTTCATCCAATCTGTGAACAATTATTTGGGGGGATGAATGCTTAGAACCATAAATTCTTGGTGACTCATACATATCCGGTTGATAAAGGGGTCATCCTAAGTAGTTTTATTTAACTTTTTATCTTTATCATGAGTAGGAGTCCATTATATTTTTCGGACTCTAGCATAAATTAAGACATGATTATGCGTAAGAATTTATTTTGTGTTTCAAATTCTAGGATATGTTTGAAATGAAAATTATTTTCATCATGAGTATATTTATGGGTGCATACTTCATATGTATGCATAATAAATTTTATGTTATCCTCAGCTTTTGGTAAACATGTTTCAAATGAAAATTATATTTTCATTATGAGGATATTTATGGGTGCATACTTCTTGTGTAAGCATGATAATTTTTTGTACTATTCTCAGCTTTAGGGAATTCTGGATTATCTCATTCGGATTCTAGCATATGTTTGAGATGAAGATCATATTTTAATTTTTAAAATATTTATGGGTGTGTATCTCTTGTGTATGCATAATAAATTGTGTTATTCTTGACTTTTGGCAATCTTACTATGCCTCTACAATTGTTTGCCATCAAGATGCTAACTAGAACCAATTGGGAAGATTGGTATGAATCTCTTGCTATCAATTTAGCTATTATGAACTTGGATTTAGCTTTGAGGGTGGTCATGCCTACTCAACTCACTGAGCAAGGATCTACTGTGGATTAATGTTTTATATGTGCATTACTGATGAACATTCTCGAAGAGAGTTCAAACATTATAATGTATAACGACATTTTATTAAGTGTTTTTCATCATAAAAAGGGGGAGATTGTTGACGTTTCAATTATTATCTAACTCCATATCTACTTAAGGACTTTGTTGATAACAAACGAAAAGCAACATATAGTGTGCAAACTGAAAAAGTTTTTTTTTTTTTTAATGGGCTTAAACAAACATCACAAAAATGATACTTGAAGTTTGATGACATTGTCAGGCTTTGTGTTTTTTTTTTAAAGAGAATGTTGTTGATCAAAGTATATATTTGAAGTAGAGTGGGAGTAAATATGTTTTCTCTCATGCTATATATATATATATATTTTTTTTTAAAGAAGAGGACGGTACCCCAATTTTATTGATAACCCTCACTTGTGGCGGAGGAAAACCGTGGTTACAAACAGACACCTGGGGCTACAAATACCCAAAAAAGACCCAAACCCAAGAATCAAAAATACTAAAAATTATAAATCCACAATACAACGGTAAAATAAAATAAAAAACCAAAACAAACCTAGAAACAAAGGCCATATAACCTGCAAACACAATGTTAACACCTGCAAGAAAAAAATTAATAGCAAAAACAAACAGAACAGGTGAGCAGAACGCAAGAGAAAAGACATAAAAAATCAACAACGAATCGAAGGAAAACCCAGCTTGTCCAATCTGATAATGCCTCTCAACATTCTCGGCACTTCCCCAAATCCTTGCCATTCCATCTGCTGACCTGTCACGCCATACTTAGCTAGCCAATCAGCAACTTTGTTTCCCTCTCTGAAAATATGACGAATTGAGCAAACCCTAGCATCCAAAAGACCTAGAAGCTCCTCCCAGAAGTCTTCCATATACCAAACACCACATCTTCTATTCTTCAACCACCCCACCACCACTTGAGAATCCATCTCAATTTCCACATAACCAATCCCCATGTTATTACAGACTTTAAGACCATAAAGAAGGGCCAATAATTCAGCTCTATTATTCGATCCAATGCCAATAGGAGAAGCAAACGCATGAACCAAACTACCTTGATCATCTCTGATAATACCTCCCACCCCTGAAGGCCCAGGATTACCAAAACTGCTGCCATCTGTATTTAACTTGAACCAACCGTGACTAGGTTTATTCCAGACCACCAATTGAGGGTTGCGCCGGAGCGGAACTAAGGCTGGAATACACAAAGATTGTAAAACCTGAGAATCATGAATGGAACAATTTGAAACTTTCTGGATGTCTTGACAAATCTCCCTAATCCATATGTGAATGGATTGCCAGACCACCGTGAAGGACTCTAATCGACCCTCCATGCGCGCAACACAATGGCGACGCCAAAGACGCCAAGAGAGAAAAGAAGGGAGAAGCCCCACAAGAAGCCCCACCTGAGTAGAAGAATTAGCACGTCTAAACCAAGCCTCCACAGTCTCTTTCCAATTGCCATAGACAGGTAACCCAAGAATAGCACCACAATAACACCAAACCCTATTTGCAAAATTCCCTTGGAACAGCACATGATCCTGATCTTCATAAGCACCGTCATCACAACAATCACATTTTGAAACAATTGGTACACCAATACGACGAAGGCGATCATCAACACTAAGAGCATGATTCCAAGCCTTCCACATGGAGACAGAAACCTTCAGAGGAAGCATCTTGTGCCATACCCAAGAATGCCCCACCATAATAGAACCCCTGATACGGATACAATCCCAAGCTGATTTGGTAGAAAAACAACCACTGTCGTTCCTAGTCCAGATAAGCACATCAGGCCCCCCCTTACAAACAGAGAGGGCATCGATAATGTCCTCCACATGATCATGACCCACCAGCTGAACAAGCAAATCAATATCCCAGGAAGTATCCAGTTTACAGTCAATAACTTTAAGCATTGGACTACCCCTGATCGGAAGATCATTAAATAAAGGACCCTGATCCCTCCAGTTATCATACCAAAAATAAAGATTACCATCTCTAACACGCCACTTCGAATTATCCAGGACTAAAGAAATACTTTTGACAATCATCTTCCAAAATCTCGTACCCTTATTCATATCAATCAAAGACCAAGGTTTGGAACCTACATATTTACCTTTAAAAAATTGAGCCCAAAGAGACTTACCTTGGAGAAGGTTCCAGGCGAACTTCATATGCAAAGCCCGTTGCATATCATCTAGGTTGCGTAACCCCAAACCACCTTCTTCCACTGGTTTAGACATCTTGTTCCAAGCCACCCATTTTCTTTTCACTTTCCCCTTGGCCTCACCCCAGAAAAAGTACTCATCAAACGCTACAGCTCTTTGATAATGGATTGAGGAACCTGCAAAACAGCAAACAAATGCAAAGACATACTGGAGAGCACATGTCTAAGTAAAATAAGGCGACCTCCTGAAGAAAGAAGCTTCATCTTCCAACCACTAATTTTGTTCTGGACTTTAGTAATCATTTCTGCCAAATAAATGCGCTTAAGCCTCCCCAAAATAATAGGAACCCCTAAATATTTGAAAGGAAATAAACCTTCAGAAAAACCTGTCATACTCATAAGCGCTCTCTTACGACTCAAAGAAATTTTATTAGAAAAAAACATGGCAGTTTTATCTTTATTAATCTTCTGACCAGACCATTTCTCATAAGTGGCTAAGAGAGATAAAAGCTCCTGAATAGATCTAGTGCTACCATTAGTAAAAATCACCAGGTCGTCAGCATACATGAGATGAGAGATTTGGATAGTACCTCTGGCTTGAGAATATTGACCAAATTTTTTATTCATCACACTATTTTGAAGGAGTCTAGAGAGTACCTCTTGAAGAATGATAAACAGATAAGGGGAGAGAGGATCCCCTTGCCTCAAACCACGACCGCCTTGGAAAAACCCTTTAGAAGTGCCATTCATCATAACAGAATACCACGGAGAAGAAAAACAAGCCCAAAGTAAATCACATACCTGAGAGGAAAAACCAAAACGACGAAGAACCTCCAATAAGAAATGCCAATCAACTTGATCATACGCTTTAGCCATATCCACTTTAAGGATGATATTACCACCATGAGACTTCTTATTAATAGAATGAACCATTTCCTGAGTAATAGATATATTCTCGAAAATGCTGCGCCCAGGAATAAAAGCACCCTGTTCAGGCGAGATAATCTTCGGGAGAATAGTCTTCAAACGATGAACAATAACTGTAGAGCAGATTTTATAGAATACCGAACAAAGGCTAATGGGCCTAAGCTTGTCAAAACCAGTAGGCACTTCCACCTTTGGAATTAAGACAATGAAAGATGCAGAATAGAATCTTGGAAACTGCTTAGACATGAAAAAATCTGAGACTGCTTCCCAGACATCCATCTTCACAATCTCCCAGCAACTTTTGAAAAAACCCGCCCCAAAACCATCCGGCCCCGGAGAACTATTTGTAGGAATAGATGAAATGACATCATAGATTTCTTCCATAGAAGGAGTAGAACAAATACGACCATTTTCCTCCCCTGATATAATAGGAGAGATTAAGTAGGAAAGATCTGGGATTTCTCTCAAAGGATCAGCTTTAAGAAAATCAGAAAAATAGTCCACGGCACCTTGGTGAATGGATTCCGGCGATTCAAAAACCATGCCATCTGGAGTTCTCATTTCAGAAATACGTTTACGTCTTTTATTAGCCAAACAAGCATGGAAAAAGGCTGAATTTCTGTCACCATCTACTTTCCATTTAACCTTAGCCATTTGCGCTAACCGAGTATCCTCTCTACTTCGCCAAGAAGAAAGTTCAGCAACAGCCAAATGAAGCTCCCTATCGATATCGACATCCCAACCCTGAATTAAACTACTCTCCAGCCTCTCCACTTCCTCTTCAAGTTGATTAATTCTGGCAGTAGTATGACCAAAAATCCCCTTATTCCAAACCCGGAGGGCCACCCGGACCTGCTTTAATTTACTAGCAAGCTTCCATAAACCCGTACCGGATACTGGAACCATCCAAGCTTGTTGAACACAAGCCAAAAATTCAGGGTGATCAACCCACATCTGCTGAAACCGAAATGGAGGAGGCCCATAAGAGAAAATATTTTTTTTGAACTCAATATGCATAGGACAATGATCAAATGTCGATCGCGGTAAGTAAGAACAAACAGCATTAACAAAACGAGAAATGAGGGAGGTATCCAGAAAAACCCGATCAAGTTTCGCCCAACTTCTAGCTAATCCACGCTGACCATTGCACCAAGAGAACTTGCTACCCATAGTTTTCATTTCCAGCAAACCACCTTGATGAATCCAACTATTGAACTCTTCCATGGCAACACGTGGCCTAGGCCGACCTCCCCTTCTTTCAACGTCTGAACGAATAACGTTGAAATCACCTGCAAATAAACAAGGTTCAACCCCAAAACGGGTCGATCCCAGATCCTCCCATAACACTTGCCTATCCAAGCGATTGCATTTGGCATAAATGAAGTTACATAAGAACTGCTGCGAACCCGCACCAACACGAAGAGAAATAAATTGAGAGCTGCTACGCACCACCTGAACCTCTACAATATTTTTCCAGAAAACCCAAATTTTCCCTCCATCTTCTTCATTAGAACAACCCTTATCAAATTTCAAACAATTCATCAAATTATGAGCACGATCAAACCTATGAAACGGTTCAAGTAACACAACAATAACGGGATTAAGATTACCAATTAACTTCTTCAAACGACCTCTAGAAGTACCAATACCTCTAATATTCCAAACGAAAATAGAACCAATCATAGAGAGAATTTAATGGTACGGATATGAACCCGAGAAGAACTCCTCACTTTTTCAAATTGTTTCTTGTTATATTTCCTCTTAGCAGCATCACCCTCAGCTTCTGTAAAATAATCTTTCTCCTGAGGGAGGACTTCCAAAAAACCTTCTGGTTCTGGATCAGAGACCGAGTTCTCTTCAAGGCATAAACCATCCACTATGGGAAGAACTGTTTCATTCTGCACATCCTGCTGAATATCCCAAGAATCACCGCCCACATGCTCTGTTTCAGCAGCAACAAATCCAGAGAGATGAGGGTCATTGATCAACTCGTGTGCCACCAAAGGAGTTATTTGTTGGGCCTGCCCACTTTCTGTAATGCCTTCCAAATTATTTTCTAGGCCAGTATCCACAACCAACGGTGCTACGGGCTTGTTCATCAACGGATCCTCTGTTTCAAGCCGATTTTCCTGCTGCTCCAGAACCGGAGTTTCTTCCTCCACCAACTTATCCTGCTGCACCACGACTGGAGAGTCTGCCTCCACCATTTGTTCCTGCTGTTCCACGACAGGATCACTCTTTTTACGAACCCATATTTTATCCCCATTCAGACCCTTGAGAATTCTACACGTTCGAGCATTATGCCCCTGCAACAAAATGCAGGAAGTGTCTCATAGATGATTTCTTGCTTCCGACTCATAGCCTGTCCAGGCGGCCCAATCCAGAAATGATGAAGAGGCTCTTTAGATGCATCCATGACCACACAAAGACGTGCTCCATCAGTCCGAGTGACACACCGGGTTGGATTATCACGCCGTATGAATTTACCAATAGGAGCAGTGAGTATACGTAAAATAGATTCATGGTAGAAGTTTGGAGGCAAACCTGGAAGTACAATCCAAACCGGAACAAAGGATGGTTCTTCTTCTTCACTAAAATCAGTTGTCCACTGGAAAGCCCGATAATTCACTCCATCGATCTCGCAGGCTTCACGCGACAGTGCTTTCAGAAAATTCTCCTCAGATGACATACGTATGAAAACGTTTCGAGGGCGCCTCATAGCAGAAACAACCGGTGTACCTTCTAGCCCCCATCTGCACCGAATGAAAGCCCAAATGGCATCCAGCGAAGGACGTTGTTTCAGAAACTTCAAGACAATGGAGAACTTGAAAGGTTCCGCCGATCTCTGTAGTTCTTCCTTAGAAAACTGGAAATAAACTTCTCCATCAATGCTTTTAGACGCACGGAATGGAACCGAGATCTCTGGAAGAGCCTGAGGCACCGCCGAGACCAGATCCACAAACCGGTGACCTGCGATGGCTGCCATGCAGCCTTACGTGAGAAAACCTTATTTCGGCAACAGAACGAGAAAACCCTAGCAGAGCTCAAACGACAGAGAAGGATATTGGTGAAGCCTTTATGTATATATAGATGATACATTACTCATAGCAAATAACATTGAGCTCTTGTTTTAGACAAAACATATGTTGTCTTCTCATTTTGACACGAAGGATATTGGTGAAGCCTTTATGTATTAGGTATATAAATTGTTCGTGAGAGATCTAGTGGCACTCTTAGATTGTATTTCAAATACGTTTAATATACAAGATTGTTCTCTAAGGACAACACCTTTTGTGAAAGGTGATAAACAAACTAAATTCCAATACCCTCAAAATGATAGTGATTGAAACCAAATGCAACTTATTCCATATACCTCATTTTTTGGCAGTTTGATGTATGAATAAGCATGTAAGCGTCCTGATATCGCCTATGTTGTTAGTGTACTTGGGATATACTTGAGTGATCCCGGATTAAATCTCTAGAAACCTGCTAAAAATGTACTTAGGTACTTACAGAGCACAAAAGTTTTTTTGCTAACATATTAGTGATCCAACATTCTAGATATAGTTGGATAGTTTGATGCTGATTGTACAGGTTGCCTAGATGACAGGAGATCAGCTTAGAGTTATGTGTTCATGATGGCAGGAGGGTTTTTTTTTTTTTTTAACAAATATCAAACAAACACTTACAGCTTCCTAAACTTTTAGTCTTTTATCTCAGGATTGAGTATTGTGTATACTATTATGAGACCACTGAAGATATTTTGTGATAATTTTGCAGTAGTTTCATTCTCTCAACATTCTAAGAGCTCTTCATACTCCAAGGATATTGACATTGAATATTTATTTATTAAATATAGTGGCGGAGTCTCATATTTGTGTTAAACACATTTCCACATAACATATGTTGGCTGATTTACTAACATGAAATTTGGTTGCAAAAATATTTCAAGAGCATGTAACCAATATGAGTTTGTTTGAGCCTTCTATCATATTTATTCAGTAGGTGTTTTGTATGTATGTGAGAATTGTAAATTTTGACTATGTTGCCATATGTTATTGGGTGCACATTCTGTTTATGACATTAACATAGTCGTAACACAGGACATTCAAATTTATCTTGTTGGGCTTCTTATGAAAGTAAGTGTTAACCACTATTTCATATTATTTTTCAATCATACTTGCATCTCATCTATCTAAGTTATTTGATTGTGAGTACCTGTTGAGCTTCATACATCCTGTCGTTGTATGGTTACCATAACTAATTAAATACTTGCAAACACATTTTGGACTTTTTATGTTATGAAGATGCTTGGTTGGTTTTCATTTTGTGATTGAATGATTTATGTTGTCCAAGTGAAAGCTTGTTGTATTTATTATGGATTAGCATAGATCTTATATTGATCTTAGGCTCTTAATCGGATGGGAAAAAGTATTAATAGATGTGGAAACCCCTTCTCTCACTCTATAAATAATAGAATTAGCCCATTGGATTCTATTATGTTGTGTGGTTAGGGATAGAGAGAAGTTTTTCCTTTCTCAAGTTTTAGCCATTACTACAGTGGTGCGGTACAATGGAAAACGAATGTGTGGTTCTTGAGTTAATCTCTCAACCCTTTACTAGACTTTCCTACACAAACGTGCAAGCGCCATTAACTCAGACTCACGGTTTCTCCTCTCAATTGTGGATCATCTCTTGCGCCTATCGAGAAGCCCACCTACTCATAATACGAGAGTGGGAACACCATGCAGCAGATGACTCTGCCAAATCATCACCTTCCAAATTAGACCTCCTCCTCCAAACTAGCTGATAACCCTCATTATCCTCGTCATCAGGAGTGTGTGTAGAGCTACATGAAGCAAATGACATACAGTCATCCAAGTGCCCACGCACCAATTCCTCCATCCCGTGCTCAAACTCCGAGTAGGCATTGGTGGACTCAGGTTTCTGTTGCAACATTTGAAAATCAACCATCCTCACCCAGCCCCCATGTGCACCAATAGAACCACAGTCGAAGACCACCTTCAATCCATCCACAATGTAAACACTACAGAGAAGTGCAGAATTTACGTACTTGTGGATTTAACTATCTCTATGCTTTGATTCGTTCCAAGATTCTCTCTATCCAGGATGGTGGTTCTTGAATATTTAGAATATCTCAGTATATCTGTGAATAGTAGTGAAATAGTTTGAGTTAAGATATTTTATTAGGTTTTTGAAAATGAGAGAAAAAGTTGAATAAAAATACTATAAATTTAATATTATTTAAATATTAAATTGTTTGAATATAATTTTTAATATTACTTTTGTTTTAAAATTTAAAAAACTTGTATTATTTTTATGTTTTGTTTGAGAGTTTGGAAAAGTTATAATGTTTAGATAATGACTATAAGAAAAATATGAAGATTTAAAATCAAATAGTAGTGTTGTCAAAATGAGCCCGAACCTCCAACAAACAAGCTTATGAGTAATTATTAGGTGCTGTTGGAGAAGAGACATGCGGCATACTCACTCTATCACAAAATTACATGCCAATAAAAATTGATTGTTTACGTATATAAGTAATTTTAATTATATATATGATATACTGTAATAGAATATATATGAATACTATGTCATAGCCTATACACGCACTTATATCATTGTGGTAAAAGCATATATGCATGTGTGACTTACTAGCCGATATGGTATAATATTTGACTAACTTCATTTGCTGCATATATCTAAGATGCAGGATATAATGGCTCTCAAGTTCGACAAATATGCACGGTGACAAGCAGGCCGGACGAAGTCTGGATTATGATTTTGAAGGCGCCAAGTATTTTAGATTGGAATAAATAGTTCAATTGGAGAATTTTAGGAACAACCCTAACAAAATGATGATAAACAAAAGAAATGATTAAAGAGCAACAAATAAAAAATAAACTCAAAAACTTTTATCTAATGTTTTAATTAAAAAGTTTATACAAAAAGTTTAAGCAAACGTAAAAATTAAAATTATGATTTAAAATCTTCACAAAAGTTTTAGAGAATATTAGTGACTACAAATAAAAATACTTTATTTATCTTCTCCTATGTCTTAAATGTGTATAAAAGTAAATATTATTTTTCTAATAAATCTCCTAATTAAGAATTCTATCAATGTATTATATAAAATTAAATTAAATGAATAATAATATACTTAAAATATTAAATTTTATTAAGAATGCTTAAATATTAACTTGTACTTAGAGCCTTGGGGCTGCCTGCCCTGGCTCGACCCACTCTTGGCTTCGTCACTGATGGTGACAAAGGGATTATTTTGTTTGATGTTGCATATGTATGAATCTTGCAGGTGCTCAATCTGTTAGAATAACTTTAAAAAACAACTGTCCAAGTACCATCTGGCCAGGAGCCCTAACCAGTAATCTGTAGAAACCTGATCAACTATCAACAACTGGATTTGAGTTAGCATCCACATCACTAGATGTCCAAGCTCCATGGAGGGGCCGGTTTTGGGCACGAACTGGTTGCTCCACAAACAACTCAGGAAGGTTCTCTTGCGCTACTGTAGATTGGGCCTCCGGCCAAGTTGCATGCAATGGCAATGGTGCCATCCCACCAGCATCTTTGGTAGAATTCTCCATAGTAGAGAATGGTGGGATAGACTTATACGATATCAGCCTTGTCGACGGCTTCAACTTGCCTGCTTCAGTGAGCACAAAAGGCGGGACTGGTATTTTCCATACCTCGAGTTGCCCGATTGATGTGAACGTGGTTTGCCCAATAGAGTTGTAACGGAAAGCCTCAGATGGGAGCGTGATCGCATGCAGGAACGCATGTGAAGTGTTCAACCAGCCACAATACTGCTGCATTGGTGATTTCCGTACTCCAGATACTTGTCTTCCCACAAACTATTCCGGGTTCTTCAAGAACCAGTGCCCTCAAGTGTATAGCTATTCTTATGATAATTCGACCAACACCTTTAACTGCTCCGGTGCACCTAATTATGTTATCACTTTCTGCCCTTGAATAACATCTAACTTGATCATGAGATGAAATCAAGAGTTATGCATTCATGCATATTGCAAGCATTCCTTGCTTTTCTTTTATAATAATTATAATAATAATCAACTCAGTGTAACAAATAATAATTAATGAATTACTACATATAGAAAATTAATAAATAAATGCGCAAATTATATAAATTTCGTGTGCATGCTTTTCTGTATGCAGCTACTCCATGATCTTCACATTCGGCTATATATCCATTCATTCATTCGTGGGAATATGATTGTTGAGATATTTTGGCTGAAATGAGCACCTAAAATAGAGTAAATCAGGACTAAATAGTTTCTAAAAAGAGAGATTTTAAGATTTATTGCTTATTTTGTGGAGTCTCAATTTTAAGGAATAAAGTGATGATTTACTTATGGATTAAATATTTTATCTATAGGTAATAAGGCTTGGAGGAAGGCTCAGGCCCAGAATGGTGAAGCCCAGGCCCGTAAGATAGCCCAGCCCCATTCCCGAATGCTCAGATGCCTCGGTTTCTCTTCAACAAACACTAAGGTTTCGAGAAGGCTCTCTTCAGAAGGGTAAAGTTGTGAAGAAAAGAAAGAAACGGTTAGAAGAGAGAGGGAAGAAGGCGATGAGGGCAGTGGAGGATAAAAGGGACTGGAGGCAGGCGAGAGGGGGTGTCACACTCGGAATCTTTTCTTTTAGTCTGTTTTTATTTGGAGAATACTTTCTATTTTTGTTTTCTTGTTTTGAATTAGGGTTTCCGAATCATCTTCCCCATGATGATTTGGGGCTAACTTCTTGTCTAGGGTTACAGAGGAAAGGGTTTTCTTTCCCCATTGTTGATTGTCTGTTGCTGTTATACTTAGTTCATACTTGTTGCTGTATTTTTCATACTTTACCTACTAGCGGTTGTGAAGGATTCCTTGCTCTTGAATTGCTGTAGACTCACGGCACAGTAGGTCCTTGAAATAATCAAGGATCCTTCAACCTTTGAGTCTTGAGATAAAAAGGGGATGATAATACAGTGAGGGTTTTATCTCTTGTTGATGTTTAATCTGTGCTTTTGTTCATTTAAATTCGGAAATGTTAATAT
Organism: Cyclocarya paliurus; assembly: GCA_029856935.1. NCBI lineage: Eukaryota > Viridiplantae > Streptophyta > Magnoliopsida > Fagales > Juglandaceae > Cyclocarya > Cyclocarya paliurus. The sequence continues at coordinate 27,283,178 of CM056947.1, forward strand.
CTTGATTGAGTTAGCATTAACAGTCACATCCAGCAGCTACAATCACATTGGTAGGAGGGACCCGAACCCTGTACCCCTAGCTTTCTTCTTTCAGCAAAATCAAATTAATTTTAGTTCTGAGTTTTAAAAAGGTTGCTATTCAGTGTTTGATTTTCCATGATTTTAAACATTGCAAATCTGGTTTTATGAAAGTATTGTTTTTTTTAGAGTAATCACAAATCCTCACTTCATTGACTAAACCATAAAATCATCCCACATTCAAATCATCCCACATTCTTTGCGGTTTCAGAGTGTATAACTCAAAAGAGATTTTTGCCACATTGTTAATATAGTTGTCCCTGTGAAAATGATCTTGGGCACTCCCACTACAATATAAAATCTACTTTTATACTTGGAAGCATTATTTGGTGAGTATCAGAATACATACTACATACTACTATATTGTGATAATATACCATCAAAAGCTTATTTCGATGTGTATGGATTGATCAAAATTAATCCATAACCTAAGGTTTCTATCATTCTTACATTTGAAGCTGGTTCAATCCAATTCAAAACAAGAAAAAAGGTCTTTTACAGCGATTTAAATTTTGTTGCAAAAGAAATCGCTGTTAATATGTGTATTCGCAACGATTACAACTTTGCCATTGAATTCTAGCGTGGACTTGAGATATATTACCCGAGCACTAATTATTTTATTTGTTGTAATCATTTTTGAGTGATTATGACAAGTTTTGTTGACGCAAATAACAGGTTTATGTTGCGATGGTTTCTTTCTAGTAATGAAACCTTGTAAGGATTGATTTTATTAACGGGGCACCAAAAGACATCACTTATATCTTAGACCCCATCGTTTTGCGCGGGTCAGTCTTCTAATCCCACTTTCTTCTTCTCCATCCAACCCTACCTCATATTCAATTTCCCTATCAAATAGAAGACAAATCGAGATTCCACGACAGTCGGAACTTTACACACGGCGATCCTCCTCCTCCTCCTTAGATTCCACGGCGTCGCAGACTCGTCCACTGGAGGCGATTGGCTGACCTCCTTGTCTTCCTCAAACTATTTTATTTTCCTCTTCTCCAATTTTCCATCCTAACAAACCCATCTTTAATCTTGTTAGCCTCGATCCCTTTCAGATCAAACGAGACCTTCTTTCTCAATGCTACGAATTCCCTTGTCGCCTCCTCCCCCTCCTCCACTCTCCATTCCTGATTTCCAATCCTTCTTCCTTTACCTACGGTTTAATTCGGACGCTGAGTGACTAGCGAGCTATCCTATGTCAGTGCTAGAGATCGTCGATCGACATCTTGTGGACTCTTTTTCATGCACCTCAAGTACCTCCGTATCTCTCTCTCCCCCTTCACCCCCGTTGGTTTCCAATAATTGTTAGGAACTTCTATCTATTTTATTTTTGCTAGAAACTTCTATCTATTTTAATACTAGATCAATGGAGATATTTTTTTTTCCTTGTCAAAATTCATTGAGCATGCAACTAGTATGGCAATGTATCCTCCATAGAAGCTCCATCTAACTTTTGTTTGGTAGTTCTAAGAAAAGGGTATTAGATCCTGGGAATTTTTCCTATTATTCACACACCACAATTTTTGCCCAAATTATTTTGGCAAAAACTCATACTAGAGCATCCATCCCTACAATGCATATCTGACAAACCTAGAAACGTACCTAATGGATATTTCTGGTAATTAATCTGGCTGCAAAAATTATTTGAAGAACCATCAAACGACTTGCTAAAAGTACATGATGCTATTAATATAGGAAAAGGATAATGATACCCTAACAATTTTATACTACTTGTCTACTACTGAGTTTATTTTTTTAATTTATTTCCTCAGCTCTGCACGCTCGGGACTTCAGAAGTCCATCTCTGCTCTCTAATCACGTTTTGCCAGATTTGACTGACTTTAGAACTTCAAGATCAAACCTCTCCTCCTCGCAAGATCTGGGCTCTCTCCTCTCAAGTTCACACTCTCAGATCTGGACTCTTTCCTCTCAAGATCAAACCCTAACATTTTCGGCCATCGCAACCTCTCAAGATCAAACCTTTCCTCCTCTTAAGATATGGGCTCTCTCCTCTCAAGGGTATCATTATCCGTGTGCCAAAGAAAGGGATCTGGGAATTGAAAAACTTTCAAATTCTTCAACTACCTTAGTTGGAGGGGACTACTCGTGGCATGGGATCTGGGTGTTTTCCCACTGTAAATTCTTTAGGGACAAAACTGGAAAACGGGGATCTCTCTACCAATCTCTCTATGTCTGTATACAACAAGGGAAAATGGAAATGGTCATGGAGTAAGTTCTATCAATTTCTGGTGAGTAAAAATAATAATATATAAATTGTAAGAGTGGATTGTGAAGAGAAACCAAAGAAAAGCTCTTGAGATTGTTAGGTTGCATCTGTTATGTGTTCACAACCTCTCTTTGAGAAAAGCAAGCATCAGCATCATGGATCTGTTGGATCGTCCCCAAAATTTGACTCAAACTTGATTTTAAACTCAACCTTGTATGTTTATCCTATACCGTTCCAAAAAAATAAAAAGAAGAAGAAAAGTTTCTTGCGTGAAGCGGGTGAAAAAACACCATAATCGATAAGGGATGAAAGCTGACAACCTCTAAGCTCTGAAGCTCAGTCAAATCTGGTAGAATGTTCGAGAGCAGAGATGGACTTTGGAAATAAATTAAAAAATTAACTCGGTAGTAGATAGGTAGTACGAAGTTGTAAGGGTATCATTGTCCATAAGAAAGGACAAAAGCTTCTAGACGGATGAGTATAAAACCCAATTTCGCACCAAGCCAGTAGATGGATGACACGTAGACACTCCAGGAAAAGCTTACTTGAACTCGCGTGCATGACAATTCCCCCTCTTTTCTTCTAATTCGATCTCCCTCCCTCCGAATCTCTCTCCCCCATCTCTGCACGCATCATTTTCTTCTTAGAAAAATCATCCCTCCACGACGAACCAAACTCACACCGGAATGCCCACCACACACAACAGAAGCCCCACTCGACACGGCATCTCGTCCATCTACTGGCTTGGTGCGGATTGGCTTGGGCTAGCCATGGGGGTGAAAATAGAGCATCTCCTTCTTGGAAGACAAGGCTGCAGCTGCTGATGGGTGACTGTAAATTTGGGGATAAAGCTTGTCGTGAATGGAGGATGGATGGGTAAGCAGGAGGGCCATGGATTTTGGAATGTGGTAGAGGTTATGGAAGGGTGGGGATGGAGATGAAGATGTCCAGACAGAGGGCGAGACATTTACCAATGATGATCTCAAACCAACTACATCCCTTGAGAGGACTTTTGCCTGGTGGGAAATGGCTAGTCTTTGGATTGGTCTTGTCGTGGGTGTTCCATCATACTACCTTGCCGGTAGCCTTGTTGATCTTGGCATGGCTTGGTGGCAAGGGATTGCCACAGTTGTTGCTACCAATATTATTCTCTTAGTCCCATTAGTCCTCACCGGTCACCCTGGCACCCGATACGGTATTTCTTTTCCAGTCCTTGCTCGATCCTCTTTTGGAATTCGCGGGGCTCAGATCCCTACTCTACTAAGAGCCTTGGTTGGTTGTGGTTGGTACGACATCGAGACTGGATTGGTGGCAAGGCAATTTTCCTCCTTTTACCAAAATTCCTCAAAGAGTCAACCTTGTCTCAGTTTGGTTCGTCGTTGTGCGTTGTGGAAGGGGTGACTTTTCTAAGAAGAAAACGAAGAGTGCAGAAATGGGGGAGGGAGAGAGATTTAGAGGGAAGGAGATCGATTTAGAAGAAAAGAGGGGGAATCGGCATGCACGCGAGTTCAACAAAGTTTTTTCTGGAGTGCCTATGTGTCGTCTATCTATTGGCTGGTGCAAAATTGTGCTTTATAGCCATCCAGATGGAAGCTTTTCCCATTAATATATATAACATCATTGACATGGTAGATCTGCATGCCAATAATTACTCCTTGATTAAATTGATTTCTATTCCAAATACCACATTTTGGGTAATGTCTCTTGCGTTGTTTTCATGTTTGTCTAGGCGTTGGTGGTGATCGCTAGATATGTAGAGTTAATTTTAAGCTAGCATTTGTTTTACATTCTTTGAGGATTTGACTTCAAATTCAAACTTTTGTCTTGTTGACATCCTATACCAGTACTTTCTGTTTTGACTTAAGATGGTTATAATTTCTGAACTATTGTCACCATTTTCTATTTCTGACTTTTAATTGAGTATAAGAATAAGTCCGAGTAACAGTTCAAACTGTCGGGTTCAGACTCCAATTATTTGCTCTCCCTTTTCTAGCTAACTTATTGTCCTATATATTCTACACCCTTTCCTACACTAGTTAAATTGTACAATATGCCTCTCAACTTGTTTCCATTTTGCATTTTAACCATTGAGTGGTTTGCCTGCAAGTTTTGACAGATCATTTTTAGATCTAGCTAAGTGCATTAGCTGGCTGCCTCTTCATTCCAACATTTTCATCGAAAAACTGTATAGTTGTGAGCATATTATTACATGTACTATTAAATGTGTTTTATATTATGAATTGATCAGCTTGTGGGACCTCTTTCTTGTGGGCATAGTGGGGATGTGAAAACAACATTTTTAGGTGCACCCCACAAACCTTTTTTGTCTATATGCATAATAGTCATGATATTCCTTAATAATGGTTTGACGAAATATACATACAGATACACATATGCATATATCTTGCGATGCCTATTTTAATCAAGAAAGCTTTTATATTTTAGGAGCCACCAATTGTAAGCAATCTGAGTAGGGGAAAGCTATTAGGGGTGAGGGGCTCCTTGCCCTAGCACCCCAAGCACCTACTCAGTCTATGGCCATCCCCTATCTTGTGTTCCATCCAAATTGTTTATATCTCGATCCAGAAATTAATTATGATCTTCCTCGGAGTGGAAGACAACATGTTTAGATCATTTTTTTTTGTAAGTAAGAGATAAGTATTATTGACATGAATGAAATAGACATAGCCCATGTACATAAGAAGTATACAGAAGAACACCTAAATACATTCGAAGAGCGATAAATTAAAGACAATAAATCATGAACATTGTCCCCATTTAGTATAATAGCGGAAAACCAAAGCAGTAAAGTGTGGAGAAAAAAAATTCTTTAGCTCCGCCATTGTGCCTTCCTTATTTTCAAAGCGATGTGCATTCCTTTTCGACCAAATACACCGCATGATACAGAACTAGATCATCTTCCACACTGCTGCCACTTGATGATAGCCTTGCATCTTCCTCCAACAACCCAACAAATCCACCACCCTCAAAGGCATAACCCAAGCAACATCAACCCTTTGAAAGATCTCATCTCACAACACCCTTGTTACCTCACAATATAGTAAGAGGTGATCTACATATTTTTAATTCTTTTTATACATATAACACTAATCCATCACTATACATGCCCTCTTCCTTAGATTGTCCATGATCAAGATCTTCTCAAGAGCAACATTCTATACAAAAAAGACTACTTTAGAAGGCACAAAAGACCTCAAAATATTCTTCCAAGGGAATGGAGTATGATCTTGTGTTGACAAAATTTTATAGTACGCCTTAACTATACATTTCTTGTGATTATTAGACCTCCACTTCAATCTATGATACTGTGCCATAGGAGTCCCCATGGAATATAGTATGCTGAAAAAATCTGATACAATTGATGATTCACAATCGTGAAAATCCCTATTAAAAATAATATTCCATGATTAGAACCATGAGAAAATCGCCGCATATCTGCCACAGAAGCCTCCCTATTACCTGTAATACGATAGAGAGCTGGAAAAGCCCTTTCCAATGCATGATCTCCACACCACACGTGTAATACCCTACTTCTTCCTTTCTTCTGAAGTAAGTAATCACGTCAGATGCAATAGCCTGTCCCCCTCTGTAGTGTCTAAGAGTCTCGTTATGCGTGTCAGACCCCGATGATGTGTTTTAAAAGATACTATGTAATTTATAAAGATAGTTTTGTGTTTTAAAGTAATGTGTATTTTAAGTGGAAGATTTCTATTATTATTTAACTAAAGAATATTTTAAATAACTCAATTATAATATCTTTGAAGAGCTCCAAAAATATTATAATTGCAGGGAATCATTTTAAATGAATGATTCCAGTTATTTAAAATATTACGTGATTTAAATAATGATGGAATCTTTAATTAATTTAATGGTTTTATTCTCTTAAATATTTTAAGTAAGACTTCATCATTTTATTAATAATTAAGGAATATTATTTTAAATAATATTCTATCTTAATTCCTCTTAGTGCTTTTAATTAAGTTATTGTTTACGCATTTTCAAATCAGTATTTAAGGGGGGTCACTGTAGATCATTTTATTGATCTACAGACGTTGGATTTTAGGATAAAACCCCAGCTCCTCTCTTTCTCTCTCATTTTTCCCTCCCCTCTCTCTCTCCTCCCTCTCCCTCTCGGCTTGCATTGCATGATAGCCTCACCCACACCCGAACGCACCATTGCCCAGCCCGTCGCCGCCGTGTGCCAGCGTGCCTCACGATCACCACCACCGGCCTCCTCTCCCTCTGACGAGTCCCCCCATACCGGTATCTCCCCCTCACGCTTGCCCCTCCTCTCTCTCGGCCATACACAGCCCGAACGGCCTTAGTGCTTCCAGCACCGTTGTGCGCCGTCCTCTAGCGCCACCATTCCTACGGCAGCTTCCTCTGCCACTGACCGGCCTCCTCCAGTGAGCCCAACCTCCATCTCCCCATGCACGCACGTAGCCCCTCCATGCACGGGTTTACTGTGCAGCCCCCTAGCGCCACCGTGCGCGGCCATCTAGGCCACTGGGCACCACCATGAGACTCCTCAGGTCTCTCCATTCCTCCTCCAGTAAACCCACTGCCAGTTGTCCCCTCCTCCACCTCCCGAAGTTCCTCTCTCTCACGCACGGGCTAAGCCCGATCCGTCGCCGTGCGCCGCCACCCACGGTGAGTGACCGCCCTCTCCGGCACCCTCAGGCCACCATGAAGCTAACCCAACCACCCATAGCCCCGATCTGCCACCCACGGCTCCTCACTCTCTCTCACTATCCCACGACTTCTCCTCCCTCACAGTGCACAGCCAGCTCCTCTCCGCCACCGTGGACCATGGTGCCGACCACCACTGAACCTCCACGGCTCCACCAGCAACCTCCCCTAGCCTAGCTCAAGCCTAAACCACCACTTTATGGGGTGGGTAATCACTACACGTGATGGACAGTCACTGCGCGTGACTGACCGCCACTGTACACGGCTAGATCTGTCGTGGTATGCTCATTGCCATCATCATCAAGGCCACCTTAGGCCCTTTCAAGACCACACCTAATTATCCAAACACCTAAACAATCACCGTACGTTCCTCCGGCGTTATCGCTGTGACGGTCAACGAGCGACGCACGGGTTAGCCGGTCGATGGTATAATTCTCTACCCCTCACTATTTATGTTAAATGCTAGCTAGTTGACTAGGTTGTGGACTATGCTGTTAGTAATTATGGAATAGCTGTGTAGTATTGTGGTGTGGGCTGTGACGTGAAGTGTTGGGCGTATTTGGGAAATGTGCTGTGTAGTGTTGTGGACTGCGCTGTTGGTATTGTGAAGTGTGCTGTGTAGTGTTGTGGACTGTGCTGTTGATATTGTGAAGTGTGATGTGTAGTGTTGTGGAGTGTGCTGTTGGTATTGTGGATTGTGCTGTGAAGTGTGGTTGTAGTTATGTGCGATAGTAGTGACATAGCGTAGTGTGTGAATGGAGTACACGTGGAGTGTACTCCATGTAGGGAGACGATGCACCATATGGCGTATATGCCATAATGGTGATGTGGCATAGTGCCGTGTATGGAGTATACGTGGAGTGTACTCTATGGGGTGAGACGATGCACCGTATGGCGTGTATGCCATAGTGGTGACGTGGCGTAGTGCCGTGTATGGAGTACACGTGGAGTGTACTCTATGGGGTGAGACGATGCACCGTATGGCGTGTATGCCATAGCGGTGATGTGGCACAGTGCTAAATGGAGTACACGTGGAGTGTACTCCATGTTGAGAGACGATGCACCATATGGCGTGTGTGCCATAATGGTGATATGGCATAGTGTTGTAGATGGAGTATGCGTAAAGTGTACTCCATGAGGTGCGGCGATACACCGTGTGGCGTATCGCAGAGATAATGGTGGTCACGTAATTGGTAGGGGAAGAATTTGATGTATGGTGTCGGGAATTGTGGAACAGTGTCCCGAAGTGGTTGTGAAGTGTGGTTGTAGTCCAAGGAGACAGGTGTCGCCATGTGACTGACTTATGGCCGGGAATAAGTGCGAAGTGGCTAAGAAGTATCAGAGCAATGTAGCGGAAGCATGAAGTGATGTGGTCAATCATGGAGTTGCGCTATGATGACCTAAGATGTATGTGAAGTGACGTGACAAGGTCACGGTGTAGCTTGGGAACAGTCTCGAGCTATATGGCGTGACGCAAAATGTAGTTATGAATGAAGTCCCATCATGTCAAGTGTTGGGATGAATTGTCTAAAGGGACGGGTAGCACAGAGAGTCGTGCTAGTCGGGTAAGGAAAGATTGGTATCGGAGTATGGTACTCGTCCATACGACCCGATGACCAATGTAAGGTATGTTGGTCTTAGGTGATAAAGAGATAAGGTACGTGTGTTATCTGGTTAGACACATGTACCGGACGGAGTTACCGTATATAACGGGTAATTTGTCCTATGTACGGTGACACGGTGCTTAAGCCTTAGGGTTGGCTTAGAGCCGTGTGATGTATATGGAAGGTCATGAGAAGTAGAGTGAGCTAAGATACATGCAGGTAGTGATGAAGGTACTATCTAAGAATGGGATGCGTGACTTAGTCGGTCTAAGTCATACGTCGGAATGTGGTTAATAAGAAAAACAGGACAAAGGTCCTAGTGTTTTAATCCTAAGGTGAATCATGAGTTCACCCTAACGAGTAAGCATTCGAAGTAGAACGCCAAGGTTGAAGGAAGTAGAAATCATAATGGGTTTTCAGAGGTTTTATCATAGTAAAGGACATGAAAGAACACGGGATAGACGGAGAGTGTTCTAAGTAAAGCATAGCTCTATTTCTAGTCAATTTCTTATGCACTAGATAGAGAATAACGTTAAGGTTATGTATGCATGTAGGTTGCCATCTGACACGTGCATGAATAGACTGTATGGTATGCAAGTAGCATGGAGTCCAGGTAAGTATTATGTTCATACTCTTCTAGAGTTTTCTCAAGATAAGAAAAAGAAAATGAAAAGCTTTTCCTTATTGAAAACGAAAGAAAAGAAATGTTCTCCTTTTTTAAGGGCAGACGTTTTACCAAAAAGAAGAAGAAAGGCATGAAAAGTAACGTTTTTAAAGTATAAGTATGTACGGCCCTCTTTGGCAGCCCTTGTTCATGCACCCAAAAGTATTAATTATATGCATATGAATAGATGACTATACGTAGTATCTATTGTATGTATTTTCAAAGAAAAGACAATGCACGAAAAGACGTTTTCTCATGAAACGATGTTTTTCCATGAAAGTATGAAAGAAATGAAAAGCATGCTCATGCACATGAAATGAATGAAAGCTGCAGATCTCTAGAGCTGCCATGAGCGAATGAACATAAAGAAAGGAATGAAAGAAAGGCATGAGCATAAATGAATGTATGAAGCTACGTAACGGCCACATGAATGAATGAATGGGGTACCCAAATGAATGAATGGGCAGATTGCAATGCCAGGTAGTAGTATCTGGTAGTGCACCCAATGCTGCATCCCTGACGGAATGGGATTCCAACCCGTGGCCACGAGCGAATCCATTGGCCATAGGGCCACTAACCCTAGCACGCGGGGCGTAACAGTGTGCACTGGCCTATGAAAGTGAAAAGAAAAGAATGTATGAATGCATCGCATTCTTCAAGAAATGAATGCAGTAACGGGGGAACATTTTATGAAAAGAAAGGCACATTTACAAAAGAAAACTCCCGTCCACTGACGTTTACGAAAGAAAGCATGTATGCATGTACGTATAGTATGTATGGAATGATGAATGCATGACTGAAAACCTATATTGCTATATTTTAACCGTATGAAGTAATACTTACTGAGTATTCGACTCATTTTAGTTTTTATGTGTGCCCCTCCCCCCACAGGAACTAAATGAGCAGTACACTCAGGAGGGACACGGCCAAAGGAGAAGAGTACGAAAGTCTAGGCATGAGGGTTTTAACTGTATGAAAGGCCTTTTTATTTTACAGATTTATATTTTCCACTTTTTCAACCGTAAACCTCTTTTATTAGAAAAGCACATTTTATTTTACAACGTAGAGTCTTGCACCCTGGGAAGGACAGAAAAATGTTTTAAACAGGATGGTAATTCCCGTCGTATTTTCTAAAATATTTTGTAAAAAGACCCACCTCAAGGATGGGCGTTACAACACGTCCTGCCAAAAACTAGTTCTACAAAGCGAATCTACTTTTCAAAGCATGGCCACCTACTCCTTATAAACTTCCATAAACCCACACCCTCACTTCGTTGGAGCACCAACCACCCCAAGCAACTCTATATCTAGCGTCGATAATTTCCTTTCACAGTGATCCTTCCTCCGAGTTATATCTCCATAGTCATTTTCCCAATAAAGCTTTATTAAAAGTTCTCAAGTTACACACTCCCAATCCCCCATACACAACTAGAGCACACACTGTCTTCCATCTAACCAGATGTAATTTCTTCTCCTCCCCCATGCCCTCCCATAAGAATGCCTTAAAGAGTTTCTCAATCTTATTCACCACCCATGCAGACATAGGAAACAGAGATAAAAAAAAAATATGTGGGGAGGTTAGTAAGGGTGCTCTTAATAAGGGTGAGACGACCCCCTTTCGATAAATACACCCATTTCCAGCCAGCCAACCTTTTCTCAATCTTCTCCACCATCCCATCTCATATAGCTCTAGTCTTAAAAACTGCTCCCAACGGAAGGTCTAGATATTTCATTGGCAAAGAGGACACCTCACAATCTAAAAGGCTTGCTAAACTGAGGATATTTGAGACCATACCCACCGGAACAATCTCGAACTTACCAAGATTCACCTTAAGCCTCGACACTGCTTCAAAGTAAAGTAACAGTGCTCGTAGAGTTTGGATCTGGCTATTATCCGCTTCACAAAAGAGTAAAGTATCATTTGCAAATAAAAGGTGTTAGATGATAATAGAGCCACCAGTGCCTTTGCCCACTTGGAAACTAGATAAGAAAGCTCCACTAACAGGGGCTTGCACCATTCGGCTAAGAGCCTCCATAACTATAACAAACAAAAGAAGAGATAGAGGATCTCCTTGCCTCAAATTTTGGGAACTATAAAAAAAACCAGCTGGTGTACCGTTAACTAGAACAGAGAACCAGGCGATAGAAATACAATGAAGCATCCAGGAAATCCACCTATCTCCAAAGCCACACCTCCCAAGCAGATATAAGAGGAATTCCCAGTTCACGTGATCATAGGCCTTCTCCATGTCAAGCTTGCAAAGAATTCCTGAGCCTCCCTCCCGCAATCTATGGTCCAAGCACTCATTGTAATGAGCACCGAGTCAGGAATTTGTCTCCCACAAATAAATGAGTTCTGAGGCTTGGAAATAATATGTTCCAACACAGGGCTTAACCGGTTGGCAAGAACCTTCGAAATAATCTTGTCTACGCCACTAACTAGGCTTATAGGGCGAAATCCTCAATAATCGAAGCCCCATGTTTCTTGGGAATGAGAGCAATGGATGTTGTATTAAGGGATTTTTCAGATTTTTGAGAAGAGCGAAATTCACTAAAGACCTGCATAACATCATCTTTCACAATGTCCCAACAAGTTTGAAAGAAACCCCATTGCAAAACCATCTGAGCATGACTCTTTATCCTTAGCCATACTAGAGATGATCTTGTTGATCTCATCTTCATCAAAAGGTCTCTCCAAAACACTCACACTTCGAGAGTCAATTGCCTTAAAGGACAAGGCATCAAGCTTCGACCTCCAACAAGCCGGTTTTGTGAGAAGGGTCTCATAATAATGCACAATATGATTTTCTAGTTTGGGAGGAAAAGATAGTACCTGAGTACCTGAATGTAGCGACTCAATAGCTTTACTACTCCGATGTGAATTAGCCACTTTGTGATAGTATTTCGTATGCTTATCACCTTCTTTCAACCAAAGGGCCCTAGATTTTTGACACCATGAAGTCTCCTCCGACAACAAAACCCTCTCCAAATTTGCCATAACCATGCCCTTCCTCAATAGCACCTCCTCTGAGGTATCTCCTGATAATATCTATCCCTCTAAGTACTACTATTCCTCCAAAAGGGTAGACTTCTGATTGTCAATGTGGCCAAAAACTTTCAAGTTCCACTTCTTTAGGTCTTGTTTCAAAGCCTTCAGCTTACCTACAAGAATAAAACTTGGAGTGCCAATAAACTAATACGATGACTACCAAGCATGCACCATTTCTACAAACCCATCCGCTGTTAGCCACATGTTCTCAAACTTGAAGTACCACTGACCCATGTGAATGCCCCCACAATCTAGTAGAATAGGATAATGATCTGAGTTGACTCGAGCTAGCTGTTTCTGATGTACTTCTGGATAGTGGCTTCCCAAGAAGGAGAGACAAGAATCTATCCAATTTTGACCAAACCCGACCGTTTGCCAAGTATACTCACCCCCTACCAGGGGGAGATCCATGAGGTCCTGATTACGCCCAAAACGTAACGCGGTAGTTGTAGCACATCTTTGGGGTGTTGATTCCACAGGGAGACTTATTAAAGAAAATACAAAAAATAATAAAAAGAACTAAAGAAAAAATAATTAATAATCAATAAGAGAAAATTGGTTTTAATGTGATTTAACAAGTAAAATTACAAGGATAAAAATAGTGATCACTGAAATTACAAATAGTAAAGCATCAGGAATTCCTTGCACAAATTGGGTATTTCTAATTATTCTTGATTCAATAAATTACACAATTGGAGATTTATTCAAAGTCCCCAATTGGAAGATACAGAATTAAAAACCATTTTAATCGAAAGATAATCTTTTGATAAATCATTCACTACTTTTTAAAACTCTATGAATTATCATCCTCATTGACAAAACCCAGCGACGACAATAGACCCAGTGGACAATACTGCAGCAAAGAATTAAATCAATAAAGATAATGAATTAATCCAAACATAATCAAGAAAAAGCATGACTGAATCTATAGAAAAAGCATGACTGAATCTATGAAGGGAATCAATTCCTAGATTATTTAGAGATAAGAAAATACCATAAATAATTAGTGAATGATAAACAAGAATTTGCATGAATAAAGAACAATCACATGAATCAAAAATAAATTAAAAACACCCTCAATTGTGCAAGTTCATCCCTAGCTTTACTTAAGGACTTAGCTATCCATTTGAAAAAGAAAAAAGCTCTCACAAATCAAACTGTGAATTTTGAAACTCACTGCAGTTTGAAACTCTCTTGCTCTCCAAAGTCTGATGATTTTTTTTCTCCGTTCGTTTCAAGCCCTTTTATAGGCTTTAAAAGCCAACAACAAACATGCCGTGTAATCATCCACTAAGAAGAAATTCCATTTGTTGCTTGCCACTTTTCTTTCCTTATCTTGCAGTGCATTTCTTTACAAACCGAATGAACTGTTTTCATTCACCACCAAAAAACATGTTCCATGTTCACTCATTCCTCTTTTTTTCTTTTCTTTCCTTTTGCTTCTTCTGTCTGTCACTGGCCCATGTCCCCCACGCCGAAAGCTTCCCACATGCATGTTGGTTGCGTCTGTGCATTTCTTTTTTTTCTTTCTTTTATTTTCGGCGTCACATGCATGTTAGCTGCGTCTTGCCCATGTACAGAAGGCTTTCCAGTGAGTGCTTTCTTTTCTTCATTTCTTTTCTTTCTTCTAAGTCTTCCCCAGCATGTTTTTTTCTTCTTCCCCACCGTTTTGTCGCCCAGCATGCATTTTATTTCTTTTCTTTCTTTTTTGGTGAAACTGAAATGAGAGAACCCGAGAGGTAGTTGGGCAGACGTGGATGAATGGTGGTGCTGCCATGGTTGTGCTACTGCATCGTGGAAGCTGAAGACATGGCTCACGGTCGCTGGGCACGGATGGGGCAGCTACGATTCACGGAAACACCTCATAGTGCTCTGTTTTGGTGTAGAAAAATAGAGGTCTCTCGGTGATAGCGTTGTCGTGTGTGGGTGGTTGGGCACAGATGGGGTAGCGCAGTGGTGGTGCTGCTATGTGAAGCACTGCAGTGTTTGGCATGGCTTCGGGCGGTTGGGCATGGATGGTGGCTTCGGAAGGTGGCGCTGCAGATCATGCGGATATGGAACGCGGTGGACTGATGTGGTTGTGTGATACTTGATGAGGTTGGGTAGAGATGGTTGAGCTGGTGGTTCACGGTGGATTGCATGATGGAGGAGCACGGTGGCGAGGAGGAGCTGCGTGTATGTGGTGCATGGTTGAAATGGAGACGACGTGAGGTTGAAGATGAGTGAAAACGACTTGTCATTTTCGTCTATTGACTAAACGACAAGTCGTTTAGCAGACGAGAATTGTAATTCAACAGACAAAACGACACGTCGTTTTTCTCTGTGGACTAAACGACACGTCGTTTATCAAACGGCTGAATTCAATCCAACTAGAAACGACATGTCGTTTTGGTTTGTTGACCAAATGACATGTCATTTAGCCTGCGCTGAAAAATAAAAATAAAAATAAAATAAAATAAAAAGTTAAAGAAAATAAAACAGGCAGAATAAATAATAATAATTAAATAAACAAAAATAAAATTAGAAAAAGAAAATAAATAAATAAATAAAGATAAAATAAAACTAGACTAAAATATTAAAAGTTTGTTGTGTATGTGAAGAAACAATATCAAATTAAATCACAAGTATTAAAAACAAGCATAAATTATGCTATTAATCAAATTAAATCAGAACTTGGATTTATTCCTTTTAACCATTTTTTCATCTAAAATCAATGATAAAATAATAAAATAATTAAAAATATATTGATTTTAAATGTATAAAATATGCAATAATGCAGCTCAATCTGGTCCAGATCAAAAAGAAACTTTGAGAACTCCTCCATGGCCATAGAATTCCGATAATGCCCTGATCGCTCACTAGGAAAGCGGGTAATGTTAAAATCACCTTCTATGCACCACGACACATCCCATAAGGCGTATAGACTCGCCAACTCCTCCCACAACGTTCTCCTATCCTTGTCCACGTTAGGACCATACTACAAATGCCCTTCCCATCCGTCAACAACGTTTTTTAATAGAGTCGTTACCGAGAAATCTCCAATTCACTCTTCAATCGCCTCAACCACTTTTTTATCCCACACTAGTAACACTCCACTTGAGGCTCCCAAAGAGGCCAAGTAAGACCAACCCACATATGAGCACCCCATAAGCTCCAAACAATTCTTCTATCAATGAATCGCAACTTTGTTTTTTGAAAACACACCACATCACCCTTCCACATCCGCAATAATGATTTGATACGAAGGTGTTTATTGCGATCATTAAGCCCCTGCACATTCCAAGATATAATCTTAGGCTTCATGTAAACATAGATTGCCCCTCCCTTTCGATCTATCCCTTTCGTCACTCCCTTCCTTCACATTATAATTGATGGAACAAGTTAACCTTTTAAGTTTTGTATCCTACTTTGTGGCTGACTTCAAACGGCTATCTTCAATTGCCACGAGAAGGCCTTAAATTGTTTTTTGTAGCCTCCACAAGAGACCCCAATAATAGCTTGTATCTCCTCCACCTTGAAAATCTAAGTTGAGTAACAAGTCCCATATTTAGGACTGGGAGGGAGTGTACGCAGAGGGGTTAGAAGAACCCCCTCCCCACCAGCACAATCATTATCAAACAGAGCCAATTGCAAATCTGAAACTGGATATGAGCCACAAGCTAATTCAAATTCACCTCTGGGTGCCACAAAAGTTTTAGAGAGCCTCGCATTTTCGAGAGTGTTGCAAATACCCTAGCTTGTTCGCATAAAAACCACCCATCTCCGGGAGTGGAGTGCATATCGGAGACCCCAAGATAGAACAACCACACTTTGGCATTTCTGATGGCACAAAAGAGACAAAGGAGCCTCTGACCACCTCACACGACTATTTCTATGCAAACTCTGACGACAAAATGAAGCTCTCAACACTACGAAGGCTCAGATCGGTTTCATTGAACTCTGTCGGCACACATTCCAACACCCTAGACCTCGCTGGTGAACCCACCACCATCGACGTCGACCCTTGACCCATCGCCGGCAATGGAGGTTGAGGCCCACTTGACGACGATGGGATATCAACGCTCAAAGGCCTGTGTCTCCAAGCTATCTTCGCAAGCTGGGCCTATTGCTCAACACAAAAATGCGGTTAGGCCTGCGTGATAGGCCGCTGGGCCACTTGAGGATAGGCCTTAGGCATTTGAGGCTCAACTAAAGCCAAGCCCTTACCCTTAGACACATGAAACCCATCAACTCTTAACCCAGCCTTAGGCACTTGTAACCCAACTTCTTGACCCAGCCCATTGCAAGGGCCTTCTTCCTGGCCCAAACCCAAATCCCTCTTCACCCCTTCCTCAACGCATCGCTTCAATATCACCATATTAGTGTGCAAAGTACCAACTTGCTTCTCCATTTCAACCAAGGCATGTAGCAAGGTTGCCATATTTAGCCCCGACACACTCCTGCCATCCCCTTCGCAGTATTGTATTGTGCCTTTACCAAAGAAGAAGAATCACTTGCCCTCTCTGCGTGTTTTGGAGCTCGAGATGAAGCCTCTCTGTACGAAGAGAAAGATTGGTGCCCCTGCGAAGGAGGAGAAGGCAGCCATGGGTGACTACCTCTGTTCCCCCCCCCCCCCCCCCCCCCCCAAAAAAAATTAGAAGAGGTTGCAGAGAGTTCGTTCAGCATATCTCAGTTCCTCCAACCTACCCCCTTCCTCCCTTCTGGTATCACTATTAAACCACGCCGCTTCACTTGGCTGAACTCCGATACGGAGAAGAATCTCCCATAGGAGTTACGCTACCTCTGCACCACCAAGACCTGAGACCCACTTCTTCGCAATCTAAGGAAATTAGAAGAATTCCCATAGGCTACACCTTCCTTCACCATGGCAGCAAACCACCCGAAAGATTGTTGGTCAATGGAGATTTGTTTCACAGCGTGATAGCTGCTCTCTGTGATTCTCCACCACCTTTCATTAACCTTCTTAAACTCAAAACACTTTTGATCAATGATAACATCCCTACTCGACCCCATCATGACGCAACTAGTCATAAACAATGAAGAAAATGTGCTAAACACCACTGAACTCTACCACCGTTAACAAGAAATTAGCACAGTCGAAATGAGACATCGTTTTTTCTTAGATGTACGGAGAGAAAAAGTTAGGTGAGACAAAAGTTTTGCTTCACATGTTTAGATCATTCTATCCTAATTTGATGTTATTCTTTTTTTAAGAAAAAAAATTGTTGTGGTGTTTTGATACCATGTCTAAACATTTAGGTGATGTGAAGAGAAATTACCCATGTACACAAGGACAATTACCCGTTAAAAATTTGTAAAATTTCTTTTTATGTCATGAAAATATAAGCTGAGTTCAACTTTGAAACAATTGTATTACTATGTGGCGGGAATACTTCCAAACATTGTCGTTTGAATTATCTTCTGGAATTAGATAAAACGAATGTGAGAGTAAGAAGTTTTCATTTTTTTAAATGTCAAATGAATTCATCAAAAAACTTGTACATTAAAATTGTCAATGTTCTATAAGTTCTAGTATGTATGTATGTATAATATATTAATAAAAATAAAAGCACCCATGACCTATAGATGCATTTGTTTACGATCTCTCTTCTCGGCAATTTCCACACAAAGAGCTGTAGATGGATCAATAACAAACTTTATGCACTTACAAAAATGATGGTTGAATCTATATACTAATATTCAATAACAAAAGGGGAAAGTGAGGAAATAAAAAAATAGTAGATAAGCTGCAAGTAGTAAAAGAACAGTAATAGAGATATCAAACTTGACTGTTGTTTTAAAACACTTGCATTTAAAAATATGCAGTGATGTACTTAAAACAAAAAATAAACATGAGACACAAACACACAAATGCCATGTATATTTTCTAATGATACATCCACTTTGAAAGAAACCTTCACTTAGCATTAAAGAGAAATCGTTAATATCCTTAATTTCTAATGTAGCATCATAGTCCAGAATTTAATTCACTACCTTTATTATTGGAATAAGCAGCAAGAATAACTGATACTAACTAGGGACTTGAATAATTTCAAAGTTACTTAGAAATTGACATGTTTATTAATGGGAATTTCCTATTTGCATACTGCTTTTCTCTGCAAACAAGTTCAATTTAGTCACAAGTAAAGGGATTTTTTTCAAAATAAAATGTTTGACAAAATGAATATTAACAACCTGTATCTGTTTCAGAAAAGCATGTAGGGCATGACATTTTGATTAAATAAAAGGCATTGGTCTTAGGGTATCACTCCCTTCAAGGTCCAAGATTCAATACCTTATGGGTGCAAACAATCCTTTGGGCCACACCCCCTGGTGAAAAGTCAACGATTTAACCAGTTCCATGTAGGAAAGCTTTCGAGGGTGTAGTGCATGGGACTGGGGTTTACTCTACAAGGGTGGGTCCGAAGAGCCTTGCCTTGGAGAGGTTCTCTGACATCAAAAAATAAAAATAAAAATAAAGAGAATTGGCTAGCTTCCCTTCTTTAAGATGGCTTCATTTTCACTAACAATTATGCTGGCATGAAGAATAGTATGACCCAAAATCTATGTCAACTCCAGTTCTATCTCAAACTCTTAAAGTTAGGCATGTCAACTACGTTACGTGTGATCATACAGTTATAACATATACAAGCGATTTTGAAAAACAAAAATATAAAAGGAAGCAGAGCAAACCCAGTAAAGTAGATAAAAAAAAAAACAATAAATCTTCCCAACTTCCCAACACTCCACACTCCATCTTTTTTTAAAATTTTTTTTTATTTTTTTATTAAATAATTTTTATATGAATAGTAAATAAAAAATTTGAAATATTTTAAAAAAAAAATTCAAAAAAATTTTTTTTTTAAAATATTAAAAAATGTGGAGTATGGAGTGTGGATGAATAGTAGGAGGTTGTGTAGCAAAATCCCTGCCACATAAAGATTTTTTCTCCTTTTCTGGTGATATTAATGTTGGTTGCAAATCCTCTGCTACCATTTCCACTAGTATCGGACCTGTGTTCTATTTAAATGTTTAAATTAAATGTTCTTGATTGTTGATGGACATTTTTAATGAATGAGAAGCTTAAGACATAAGTCATCACCATTATTTTAGCAAGTGGTGATACTAACTATCAAAACAACATTGACTAAAATGCACTTGTTAGTAGCTTTCAGTCAAAGAATAGATCACAAAAGATGCATAAACCACTGCAGCACCAAATAATATAATTGGGGATAAATAATACATGTTAAAGTTAAATATCATCAAAGGATTTTGCATTGTGTGAGCAAATTGGTATAACCTTGGAGATTAGGGATTCTAGTATGCTTAACTGTAAAAATATGGGAGATGAATAGTGGTATAGTTGTCTAAATATGGTGTGTAGGTCCACTCTTCAATGTTCTGCAAAATTAAACTACATGTATCTTACTGAACATTATAATTCTCAATTAGGAAAATGTTATACTTGTATACTGGCCAGTGGGTAGTGAAGTCTGAAGCATGGGGACTAGTTGTGTTTAACCCTAGCTAGAGTGTTTATCCACTCACCTTTATGAATATTACTATCCATTTAGGTTCAAAGATGACACAAGCTAACCGAGGAAGAGGGAGATGACGAGGTATGCTCAGTAGACAAGCTGGGGCTTACTCATTTAGAGGTTGACCACATCCTCCACAACTTAATTCATGGGGTCTTAGAGATGCGGATGAGTCCAGCTCTGATGACTCAACTTAGCCTCCAAGCATAGTTTGGGAGATAGAATGTGCCAATCCAATGCTGGATAACGAGACAAATAGGGAGGATAATGGTAAGTCTGCATAAATGGGGTTCTGGTGATTGGAACTATATATATACATATGCTGTGTAAGTATGGCCAAAAAAAGTTGCTGACTTGGATTGAACTGTGGGCATTATAGGGGACTCCGTCACGGTGCTTTTAAGCTTAAATATGTCACCGAAGCAACGTGGATGGGGGCCCTCAAAGTGCACTGAGTTTGAAAAGCTTCGGAAGCACGGGAAAATACATTTGAACATAAACAATGGAGAAATAACACCATGTAGCGAGAATGCCACCATGTTTACCACACAGGTGACATGGATATTGAAGTATCATGCGGACATGGGTTACGCAAGATGAACTAATGTATCCAAGTCCAAGAAGGGTGAGTTGATTGGCCTTGTTCGGGTAAGCCATTTATAACTTTCTTTCAATTGTAAAGAAGTTAATGATCGCTTTATGACTTTCACATTTATTCTACATTTAGGGTGACTTCATATGGGATTGGGAATTGAAGAATCATTGTTGAAAGTTTGGAAATAGCTACGTAAGCAATTCAATGCCTTCCACCATGAGTTGCACAAGAAGTATTTGGCGTATGGCAGCCATGAAGAAGCATTGGCTTCACAGACTAGCTTGTTCGAACTCCTGGTTTGGGTTAAGCTACGTGGGAGATGGGGAAGTGATGCCTTTTAAGATATTTTCTATTCAAAGTTATATCAGGAGTATAATTACATTTAGACATAATAGAAACGTTAACATTTTCATGTATATGGCTAACTTTGGGTTGTCATGGCAGAAAATCTCAAACCAAAATAGAGAGAATCAGAAGAGGCTCAACAGTAATCACACATCTGGGCGTAAGTTGATTGAGCTGCATTATTGCATATTTTATACATTTAAAATCAATATATTTTTAATTATTTTATTATTTTATCGTTGATTTTAGACGAAAAAATAGTTAAAATGAATAAATACAAGTTGTGATTTAAATTGATTAAAAGTATAGTTTATGCTTAATTTTATAACTTGTGATTTAATTGGATAATATTTATTCACATGCACAACACACTTTTAATATTTTAGTCTAGTTTTATTTTATCTTTAATTAATTAATTATTTTCTTTTTCTAGTTTTATTTTTCTTTCTTTAATTATTATTATTTATTCCACTTGTCTTATTTTATTTAACTTTTTATTTTATTTTATTTTATTTTTGTTTCTCAACACCGGCTAAACGACATGTCGTTTGGTCAACAAACCAAAACGACATGTCGTTTCTAATCAAAATGAAAACTGTCGTCTGCTAAACGACTTGTCGTTTAGTCCCCAGCCAAAAAAGACTTGTCATTTTTCTGTTGAATTAAAACTCCTGTCTGCTAAACGACACGTCGTTTAGTCCATAGACAAAAAAGACAAGTCAGTTTCATCAACTTCAACTTCCAAGACACGTACTCCATGCATGCGTTCGGACCACCAACCTCCACTGCACCTCTACCCAGCCTCCTCCAGTGCACGTCGTCTCCATCATGCAGTGCACCGCAAGCCACCGTCTGAAGCTCCCATGCACAGCCCCAGCAGCACCACTCCACAAACGCAGCACTACCATCCACCTCTATTTTATACACCCAAAACAGAGCATTCCAAACTCCACCATGCCGCATGATGCCCACTGCTCCATCTCCATCTCTCTCTCAGAGTTCTCCATTCCGAGGCCAGCTGGTTGACGAACACAGAAGACAGCAACGCTGGACAGACAGTAAAGATACAGAAAAAGAACAGGAAAATAAAAAGGTAGCTTTTGGTTTCAGCTGGGAGCAAGACACGAAACAAAGGGAATAAAAAAATAATGCTTTCGGCTGGCAGCTATATGATGAAAGAGATGGAGTGCATGGAAGTAAAAGAAAAGAAATATGCATGTGGGACAACACATGGGCAACAATGAGGACATGGCTTGGTGGAATAATAGAGAAACACATGCACATGAAGCTTTCGGCGTGAAAGAAATGAGTGGGGGACATGGGCCAGTGACAGACGGAAGACGCAGAAGAAAAGAAAAGAAAAAAAAAAAGGAAACACACGGAACATTATTGGCCTTTTGGTGGTGGACAAAAACATGCAGCTCATTCGGTCTGGAAAGAAATAATTCAAGGGAGCACTCAAGGGAAGAAATAAAAAAAAATGCAGACCTCATCTTTTCGGTTCTATATAAAGGAGGGGAATTTGAGATTACACACATTACTTCAGACAGACAGTTCAGTTCTTGAGAGAATTTTGCTGTGCTTGTGGATAGCTAAGTCCAAGTAAAGTTAGGGATGAACTTGTACAATTGAGGGTGTTTTTAGTTTATTTTTGATTCATGTGATTGTTATTTATTAATGCAAACTCTTATTTATCATTCTCTAATTATTAATAGTATTTTTTTATCTCCAAATAATCTTGGAATTGATTCATTTCATAGATTCAATCATGCTTTTTCTATAAAATGGTTAAGATTCTTGATTATGTTTGGATTAATTCATTGTCTTTATTGATTTAATTTTTTGCTTCAGTATTGCCCACTAGGTATATTATTGTCGCTTTTTGTCAATAAAGACGATAATTCACAGAGTTTTAAAAAGTATTGAACGATTTATCAAAGAGTTATTTTTCAATTAAAATGGTTTGTAGTTCTTTATCTTCTAATTAGGCACTTTGGATAAATCTCCAATTGAGTAATTCACTGAATCAAGAATAAACATAAATACCCGATTTGTGCAAGGAATTTCTGATGCTTTACTATTTATAATTTGAGTGATCTTTTTTTTTTTTGTCTTTGTAATTTTATTTGCTAAATCGCATTAAAACCAATTCTTTCTTATTAATCATTAAATATTTTCCTTTAGTTCTTTTTATTATTTGTTGTGTTTTCTTTAATCTGTCTCCCTAAAGAATCGACACCCCAAAGCTGTGCTACAACTACCGCGTTATTCTTTAGGCGTAATCATAAGTCATATGTGAGGATCCTAGAAGAGGAGGTAAACCCCTGACCAGCAATAGTAGTGGAGTCCAGTTTAAAATTTGAGTAATATGATTCCTAGTGCTGAACAAGCATAGTTTGTGCTTTTACTTTGAATAAATGTTCATTATGCATATATACCTAATGACATTTGGCTCACATATAGCACGCCACCAAAGAAAACTTGGTTGAGTTCTACAAGGATGTTTGCTAGTCTAAGAAGAAGGATCAATTCATGACATCCACCACAAAAGACCTTTATGTGAGACTTATATTGTCGGCCAAGATATTTATATTAGCTCCTTGTATTTTTCAATATAGTCTCCCTAGTATTGAAATAACCAACACATTAAACACTAATGTATGGATTTCAAGTGTTTATACAGAAGGAGATGGTTGGTAATATGGATGATTTAGAACTCGATAAACGTACTGAGGAGGCAGTAGTGTCTGTCTTCAGGGAGGTACTGGGTCATAGTGTTGGGTATGCTAAGAGCCTAGGAGAGATGGTCATACCGGAGTCTGCAAGACAATATGAGCTTGAACAAGATAAAGAATACGTTGCCTTAGTGGAAAGACATAAGAAAGATGCTAACTATTACAAGAGTGAGCTAGATGATATGAGGGTAGAAATGAGAGTACTTTTGGAGAGACAACTTGAGACTGACAAGTTGTTGAAGGGATTTTTTAAGGAAATGCAGACCCAACCTGAGTCTAATAGGGAGACTTAGGGAGCTACTTAGAACTTATAGTCAAAGCTGATATTTTGTTTTTTGTATTTTTTGGTAGTAAGATGCTGGCAGGATTTTCATAATGGGTGTGGGAGGTTACCATATATTTTGTGGGAGGTAACTGGGTGTGGGATGCAAAGCTTTTATGGAATTAGCTGTAGGTGATCATGGCTGATTTTTGTATATGATATATGGAGTGTATGGCTCATCTCTAGGAACATGATAGGGGGCTTATTAGGTTATAAAATTATCAAGTATTGGCAGGATATAATGTAAGTAGTCAAATAGCATATTTCCTACACTGTTAACATATTATTGGCAATCACCCTAACTGGATTGTTTACTTACAGGCAGAGCTAAACTCACTTGTTCTTGGTGTTATAGCATGATCTAGAGTTACTGGTGACATGGATGCTGAAATGGGTGTTTTCGTGGTAGATGCAGCCAAGCTGTGGAGACAAGGTCGTGGTCTTTAGTTGGTAATGTGCAAAGCATGATTGTCTATTGGATTTAGTTTTGGGTTGTTTAAGTTACCTTCACTTCAAGCTTGATGATTCTATGTTCATTATAGTTGTACTAGGAAGTTGACCCAGATCTATGCACTTTTATATAAGCTGGCTAATTATATGGAAATTCTTATTTGGTTGGTATTTAGATCAAGAGTTGGAAAAATCTGTTGCTTTCAGCAAAATCATTTATTTCCCTTGTGTAAATCTAGAAACTTTCCTTCCTTCCACTAGGAAAGAGTGAATGGTGTTATCAACAAAATATGTTGGGTGTATAGATACACTGTGTTGGACTAATGTACTGACCATGAGTGTGAGTAGGTGCACATTTAGGTGAATGATATTCATTGGAATGATTTATTTGATTGTTATGGTCTCCACCTTATACGTACTGGGACAACCTCCTTTTCCGGGCAAGAATTTATGGTCAATTTTCCTTTATTCCTGTGGGTTTATAGATTGTAAGAGGGGTATATACACTTGCTTGAATTTACATAGGATTTTTTTTTAGAAGAGCCAGTAGCCACCCACATAGCAGTCATGTCTTAAGTTTATTGATAGAGCCCTCGCTTATGGCGGAGGAAAACCGTAGTTACATTCCAGGTATATGGGAGAATAATAAAATCCTCCCAAATACCACCCAACCTACATCAAGTAACTAACACTACAAAACATGCCTATATTATGAATTCCAAAAAAAACCACAAAACAATCCTAACACAAACCAGAATTAAAAGAGCCATTTAAATGATTCAACGCTACAACGCTACTGATGGAGCCCATAACGCTACAACGCTACAACAATTCATGCCAGTAATGCTACAATGCGTCAAATTTACACTTGAAACATATTACATATAGATCCATTTTACAACGTGTTTATACACCTAACTAATGGCAATCCCCATTTATCAACTCTGACCATACCTTTCAGCAAATAAGGTAACTTGTTTGTGCTTCTCCATTCTGCATTTCCGTCTCTTGCCCCTCGTCGAGCTAGCCAGTCTACCACCGTATTCCCTTCTCTAAAGATATGAGAATACTTGTAATCCATGTTCATTAGCAGCTCTTGTACCTCCTCCCAATAATCTTCCAAATACCAGATTCCACACCGATTTTTCCGTAGCCACGAGAGGACGACTTCAGAATCCATTTCAATATCAACTGCTCTCAAGTTTAACTGTATGCAGCGTTTAATCCCTTCCAATAACGTCGTAACTCTGCTCTGTTACTGTCCCCATGACCTATGTTCAAAGAGAATGCCAACACAACATTCCCCTACTCATCCTGGATCACCCCTCTAGCCCCTCAATTTCCTGGGTTGCCCAGACAGCTCCCGTCTATGTTTAATTTAAATCTCCCATGCGAAGGTTTGAACCAAGAAATAAGTTTAGTTGTTTTTTGTTGAATAGGAATAGGATAAATATTCAAACTCTAAAGAATGTAAGCATCGGCCTGGTTAATCTTTTTAATTTTCAAAATTCCATAACTGTGCATGCCTACCCAGTATTTGATAGAACGCCACACCACTTGTTCTGATTCCAATTTGTTTACCTTACGAGCTGAACACCTTCTGCCCCAAAGTCTCCAAGAAATCATAATGGGTAATAAACCAAGTATAACACCTATTTGAGAGGAATTGAGGCTCTCCAAAACCAACTAAGACAAGTTCCACATCATGTTCTTCCAACCGGCATACCCAGTAAACAACCACATTTTTCCCAAACACCCGTTGCAAACTCCCCCTCAAATAACACATGATTAAGATCTTCCTCCTTCCCTTGCCTACAACAATTACATTTCAAAACTAGAGGGATTCCAATTCTCCTAATTCTATCATCCACAGCTAGAGCACCATGCCAAGCCTTCCACATAAAAACAGAGAATTTTTTTGTAAGTAATTTATTCCATATCCATTTATGTCCTTCTAGGATAGGACTTCTCACCTGAATACAATCCCAGGCTGATTTAGTGGTGAAATCCCCACTTTCAGTTTTGGTCCAGATTAGCAAGTCTTTTCCTTCTTTGCTTTTTGCTAGCACATTAAGTGCACTCTCTGCAAGTTCAGTGCCCACCAGCCTTTCTAAGAGATCCATCCCATCCATGTTCAAGATTACAATCCTTAATTTTTAAAAGAGGCTGCTCAACCACTGGTAGAATTTCAGCATAAGACTCTTGCTCCAACCACTTATCATACCAAAAAAATATATTCCCATCTTTAATATTCCATTTAGTATAATTGAGAACAATAGGTATCTTATTAGCAATCATACACCAGAATCTTGTCCCCTTTGGAGGACCAAGTAGCACGAAAGGTTTGCTACCTACATATTTCTTACAAAAGAAATTTGCCCAAAGAGAATTTTCATGCATAAGCTTCCAAGCAAATTTTAGTTGAAGAGCTTTTTGCATCTCCTCAAAAGGTCTAATGCCCAAACCCCCTTCTGCAATTGGCCTACAAATGTTCCTCCAAGCAATCCATTTTTTTTTCTCTTCCCTCACTATCTCCCCATAAAAAAGAACTCATAAGACAATTTAAAGAAGAAATAACCTGTTTTGGAACTTTCAAGACCGCAAGTAGATGCAAAGCCATGCTTGCAAGGACATGTCTCAGTAAATCACTCTTCCTCCCACAGATAAAAGTCTCATCTTCCACCCATTGATTTTATATCGAAACTTTCTCACCAATTCCTCCAAATCCATAATTTTCAATTTTTCGGAAACAATAGGACTTCCCAAATATTTAAAAGGGAATTTTTCTTCCGAGAAACCCGTCAATCTTTTGAGGTTCCTCTTCCTTGCTATGGAAATTTTTTCTTTGTTAATCAACTGCCCAGTCCAATTCTCATACGTAGCCAAGATTCTGAGTACATTTCTAATGGAATATCAGCCTCCATTTGTGAAAATGACCACATCATCCGCATACATTAGATGAGATATCAAACTCGTACCACGGGCTTGTGAAAATTGTCCAAAACTCTTCTCTTCCACACTTTTCTTTATAAGACGAGATAGAATTTCCTGTAAAATAATGAACAAATAAGGGGATAATGGATCCCCTTGCCTCAACCCTCTACTACTCTAGAAAAAACCTTTTGTTGTGCCATTCATTAGGATTGAATACCAAGGCATAGTTATACACTCCCTAATCAAGCCACAAACTGTATTGGAAAAACCAAAAGCACTAAGCACCATCAAAAGAAAATCCCAGTCAACACGATCATATGCTTTGGCCATATCTAGTTTCAAAATCACATTCCCGCCATGAATCTTATTATTAATCGAATGCACCATTTCTTGAGTAAGACTGATATTTTCAAAGATACTTCTACCCTGAATAAAGGCACCTTGTTCAAGAGAAATTAATTTTGGAAGAAGAGAGGCCATATGATTTACAATCACTTTGGAACAAATTTTGTAAAATACCGAACAAAGACTTATGGGTTTGAATTTATCGAACCATTTTTGGTATCAAAACCACAAAAGAAGAAGTATAAAATCTAGGCAATTTTCCACCTCGAAAAAGTTCTTCTATAGCTTCCATGCATTCCATCTTAATAATGTCCCAAACACTTTTAAAGAAACCCACTCCAAAACCATCAAGCACGGGAGCACTATTAGAAGGGATAGAGTCCAAAGCATGTTTTACCTCTTCAATAGAGGGAATATGACATGTTGATGCACTTTCCTCCATTGTGATAATAGGTGAAATGATATGGGATAAATCCGGAGCATTCCCATGAGTCTCCTTTTGCAAAAACGAAGAAAAATAATTAACAGCTCCTAAATGGATTGCTTTTGGTGACCTTAAATACGTGCCATCTTGTAATCTCATCTCCATGACTCTCTTCTTCCTCTTATAAGATAAATAAGCATGGAGAAATTTTGAATTTTGATCACCATCTACTCTCCACTTAATTTTTGCCATTTGCGCCAATCTAGTATCTTCCCGAGTTCGCCAATTTGCTAATTCTACATTCTTCATCACAAGTTCTTGTTCAATGTTTAGATCCCAATCCTGCTATAACTCTAATTCTAGAGTGTCAATTTGAGCTTCTAGCTCCTGCAAATGATTCTCATTTCTACCAACGATCCTCTTGTTCCAATCTCTCAAAGCTCCCCTTAATTTTTTTTAGTTTGAAAGCCAATTTCAAAAGACCCATACCACCCACATTCTCCTGCCAAATTTTCTCTACAAAAGGTCAAAAATCTAGATGGTCTATCCACATTTGTTGAAATCTAAAAGGGTGGGGACCATAAGAGAAAGGATCCGTCTGAAATTCCATGAACATGGGGGAATGATCTGATGTGGATCTTGGTAAATATCCAAGTGTTGCATTCGAAAATCTGTTCAAACAACTAGCATTCAAGAAACCTCGATCTAGTTTCGCCCAGCTTCTCGAAAGTCCACTCTGTCCATTACACCAAGAAAACCTCCTGCCCAACGACTTTATTTCAATCAAACCACAATGATCAATCCAGGAATTAAAATCTTCCATTGCTACTCTCGGCCAATGTCTACCCCCTGTGTTCTGAATCCTCTCTAATAATATTAAAGTCCCCTATGATTAGGCAAGGTTCTGTTCCAAATACCTGACCATTTAATTGCTCCCAGAGATCACGTATTTCAACCATAGTGCACTTTGCATATACAAAGCAGCACAGAATATTAGTCGTATCGTCCTCCAATCGAAGGAAGATGAATTGTTCTCTACTTTTTTAATCTGCTTTAGGATTCATCTTCATAACCTTTTTTTTTAATCTGCTTCGAGAGGTTCCAAGTCCTCGAACATTCCATGCTAAAATTGGACTAATCATAAGGAGAATTTATCAGAGATAAAATTACCCAAAAAATGTGAAGATCCCTCCGCTATACTTAACAACAAATACTGCAAAACCATTCGGACAACCTACACGTCCATTTCATCCCTCCAAAAGCCCCAGATTTTCCACCAACATCCTCATTGGTAATGACATTCTCAAAGTGATTCTGAAATGTTTCCAGCATCCCTGTCATTTTCGGATTACTTAAGCATCCCTTAGAACTAATATGGAACATGCACAGAGAGAATTTTTTGGCACGAGTGAGCACCCTCTTAGAACTCCTGATTTTTTCAAACTGCCTCTTATGATATTTCCTCTCCCCTACTTCCCCTTCTATTTCCTTGTTGTATTCTTTATCCTGGGGAAAAACTTCCGCATGAATCTCAGGTTTCGGATCCGACATCGACCCCTCTTCCAATAAAAAATCCTCTTCCTGTAAATTATCATCAATCCTCTACTCCATATTCTTATCAGTTCTAGGAGCAACTTCAAGCCCCCGCATGACAATATCCAACTCCACCTCCTTCAACAGGGAGAATTATCCAGTTCTCCTTCAGTCCTTTCTGACATATCCTTAGTCTTCCTCTCCCCAGTAGGACCCTAAAAAACAGGAGCCTCATCATGATCAATT
Organism: Cyclocarya paliurus; assembly: GCA_029856935.1. Classification (NCBI taxonomy): domain Eukaryota; kingdom Viridiplantae; phylum Streptophyta; class Magnoliopsida; order Fagales; family Juglandaceae; genus Cyclocarya; species Cyclocarya paliurus. The sequence continues at coordinate 27,312,986 of CM056947.1, forward strand.
TCTGATTCCAACTCCTTAATCAACAAAGGAGTCGAATCTTTACCTGTTACCAGATTTGCATCCGTCTCTTTATTCTCTGTAACTTCTTTTTCTGAGGTAACAGTAGGGAGAGTTGTTTCATTCGGTTCTTCAACAACAGGTTCTTGATGCCGAACCCATTCTTTTCTTTCAGAATTCTTTCCAGTGCGACACGTCCTTATATTATGCCCCTGTATTTTGCACTTAGAACAGAACGCCGGTAGTGTTTTGTAAACTATTTCTTGCTTGCGGCTAGACCCCATCCCAGGAGTCCCAATCCAAAAATGAGATAGAGGCTCCTTGGTAGCATCCATCTCCACACAGGTACCGGCAACATCAGTGTGAGTCGCAAAATGAGTGGGGTTATCACGTCTAATAAATCTACCTATCGGGGCTGTAAGAATTTTAAGAAAAGATTCATGATAATAGTTGGGAGGCAAGCCTGGCAAGACGATCCATACTGGCACAATAGATGGTTCTTCTTCTTCCTTAAATTCTGGGGTCCAATGGAATGGGCGATATGGAATCCCATCTATATCGCAAACTTCACGTGACAAGGTCTTCATGCAATCTTCTTCCGAAGTCATTCTTATAAACACGTTCCAAGGACGCCTCATAGTAGAAACAACCCAGATTCCATCAAGATTCCAGCGATTTTGAATAAAAGGCCGAATGGCATCCAAGGAGGGACGATTCCAAAGGAATTTCAAAACGATAGAGAACCTGAAGGGTTCTGCCGAGTGACGTATTTCCTCCTTAGAGAATTGAAAAAATAATTCCCCACCCTTTGTTTTCGGCACACTATGCGACACAGACAACTCAGGAAGAGGCTGAGGCACCACCGAGACGAGATCCACTAACAAACGTCGACCTACGTTTTCAGCAGCTGCCATGCACCCTTACGTGAAACTATAAACCCCCCTAGCAAACGAAGGCTCAAGAAGAGCTTTCAAGAAAACTCAGAGTTCTTGGAGCGTTTTTCTCATATCCATTAACTAGGATTTTCCAGTTACTTATCTACATTAAATTGTACCTTGATTGTTAGCAGTTATCATATTAGTTAGTATTTTATTAATGGTTGCTTTATATTGATGCTTGTGGGAGCTTTAGGTGTACAAAAATGACACTCCCTCTTGTTTGATGTTAGACAAAGGCAGATGTGGATGATGTGGCTGCATATGCTATTACTTTTTATGGTGGGTTGAAAAGCATCACGTCAAAAACAAGAGTTTGTGGGCTGAAATGCTGGGACTGAGATTGATGTTAAGTAGATAGAGAGATTGAACTTGCTTGCAGTGATGTTAAAGATCATAAATCATCCTTTCTTGCCACTAAATACCTTATTATTGCTGCCAATATTTGGTTAAAGTTTACCCCATATTCAGTCTGAAGTAAATATTTCAGTTGGACTATAATGTGTAAGAGATATTTTCAAGTGCCTTCACACTTCCCTTCAAATATGCAGAGTATATAATTTGTATATGTTAATACTTCATGTAACTAATGGGGTGACTTCTAATATGGCGGCTTGCTGCACATGAAGTGTATCTTATATACAATGTATCAACTTGATGTTGCTAGATTATTGGCTGAATGAATGGGCAGTTTATTAGAAATATCATGGCACATGCACATTTTCATGTGGATCTCTAATTTTTCTATCTTGATAGATTTGGATTTCCCTTTGTGTTTTCATTCATTTAACTTTAGTGTATTTTGTTGAATGCAATTGTGGTTAGTTGATGGGAATGGACAGAAATTCTTGGAATGAAACATGTGATATGTGTTAGAAAATAGAAGCTGAATAAAGAGTACAGATGAAAATGGAGGAAATCAACTTAACTTCATTGAATAACAAACTCGGCTATTATATAGCCTTACAGAGCAAATAGAAATAACTGAACAAACGTGAAAATAGCCCACGTCTAAACAACTCCTACAACGTGCTGAGAAGACCAAATCAGCAAATAATAGAACCCAAAATAAAAGGTTTTTACAGGCGTAGTGGTAACTAATCACTAAACCAGTAAGATAAACATAAAAACTAACATTTCCTCCCTTAAATTGAACACTACAAGCTTCAATTTACATCAGTTTCAGAGCAAACTCCCAATTGTCCTCGCAACTTGACAAAGGTATTCAACTTGAGTGGCTTAGCATTACATCAGCTAACTGCTCTTGTGTATCACAATATACTAATTTCACAGTAACATCCTTTGTAAGGTCTCAAATAAAGTTAAAACGCACATCTATGTGCTTACTTCGATCATGCATTACTGGATTCTTCAAAAGTTTGATTGCAGAGCTACTGTCACATTGAATAACACACGACCTGCTTTGATTTTGATCTAGCTTTCCCAACACCCTTTTTAACCATACTTCCTGACATGCACATGTAGTTGCTACAATGAATTCTGCCTCTGTGGTAGATAAACTCACTACTAGTTGCTTTTTTGATGACCTAGAAACTGCTCCTGAACATAATAAAAAACATAATCTGAGGTGCTCTTTCGATCTTCCAAATCTCTAGCATAATCACTGTCAGTGTAAATAACAAGTTCATCATCTCCTCCCTTCGTATAAAAAATCCCAAAATCAATTGTTCCTCTCAGATACCGTAGCACCCTTTTTGCTGCCTGTAAATGTAGCTCAGTAGGATTCTCCATATACCTACTAATGATGCTCACTACAAACATTAGATTTGGTTGAGTAGCTGTGAGGTACATGAGACTCCCTACTACTTGTTTGTAGTAAGTCTTATCTACCTTAACTCCCCCTTCATCTTTCACAAGTTTACATCCAGAAACAATAGGATTAAAGACAGAGTTACTTTTATCCATTCCAAATCTGTTGAGTACCTCTAAAGCATACTTTTTCTGACTTATGAAAATACCATCAAATTTTTGCAAGACTTCAAGTCCAAGAAAATATCTCATTTTACCAAGATCAGTCATATCAAACTCATGCTTCATGGAATGTTTAAACTCAGCAAACATTAATTCATCATTTCCAGTAAAAGATTAGATCATCAACATATAAACTAATGATCAAAACAAACTTTACCTTCCTTGTTAGTTTTGATGAACAAGGTATGCTCATAGTCACATTTTTCAAAGACTTCCTTCATGAAATATGCTTCTATACCACTATACAAAGCACGGGGTGCTTGCTTGAGCCCATAGAGTGCCTTCTTTAACTTATAAACCTTTTGCTCATTTCCTTTTTGTACATAACCACAAGGCTGCTCGACAAAGACTTCTTCATTCAACTCACCATGTAAGAATGCAGATTTCACATCTAACTGATAAATGGACCGCCCTCTTTGAGCTGCAAGTGCAACTACGAACAGAATTGTTTCCATACGTGCCACAGGTGCAAAAACCTCAGTATAATCTACCCCATACTGCTGTGCGTAACCCTTCGCCACAAGCCGAGCTTTGTGCTTTTCTACTTCTCCATTTTCATTAAACTTAGTATTGTAAACCCACTTTACTCCAATTGTTTTTAATTCTGTCAATTCCCATGTGCCATTTTTCTTTATCGCTTCCATTTCTACATAATTGTTCTCCATTTCTCACTTTTAATAGCTTCTTCAAAATAAATTGGATCAGCACCTGCAAACATAACAAGTTGGACTTCATGCTCTTCCTCAGAAAGTTCTTCTCCTGTCTTATAATTGCTCATCCAAATAGGTGGTCTTCTATTTCTTGCTGCATTTGAATTGGAAGGGTTGTCTCTGTTGTGAATTAATAAATCAAATGCAGTAACTGCGGCATCAGATTCAGTGACTGTGGCAGTAGCATTATTTTCTTCTGTGTCTTCTTCTATATCAGCATCAAAATTGGAGTCACTTTCTTCTTCATTCACAGTTGCTTCTCCCCCATCATCACCCCATTCCAGATCACACACGATGGCTTCTTCATTCTTCTTATCCCAATCCCAATGTTTGTCTTCTTCAAATACAACATCCCTACTGATTATGATCTTTTGTGAGATTGGGTCATAGAGTCTATAAGCCTTTGATTCTTCACTAACTCCCAGCAATACACAACTAAAACTCTTATCATCAAACTTTGTTCTTTTACTGTCAGGCACATGAACATGTGAAATGCATCCAAAGACTCTAAAATAGTCAAGAGAAGGTTTGAGTTTACCCTAAGCTTCTTCTAGAGTTTTGTTTTGTACTACAAAGGTTGGACTCCGATTCAAAACATGCATGGTCCAATTTACAACTTTAGGCTAGAAGGTTTTGGGAAGTTGTTTCGCCGATAGCATACTATGAACCATATTCATAATAGTTCTATTCTTGCATTCCGCTACTCCATTTTGTTGTGGTGTGTATGCAGCTGTTAACTGTCGTCATATGCCATGAACATCGCAGAAATTTGCAAATTCCTAGGATGTGAACTCGCCTCCTCTATCAGTACGCAAACTTTTAAGAAATAAACTTGTTTCCTTCTCAACATGAATCTTAAAACTTTTGAAAACAACAAGGGCTTTTGATTTCTCTACCAAACAATAAACCCATGTTTTTCTACTAAAATCATTAGTGAAAGTGAGAAAGTACCTTTTCTTGCTATTTGAGATTCGTTTAATCGGTCCACAAATGTCTGCATGCACTAACTGTAGAATTTCAGCAACTCGCCAGTTGCTTTTCTTTGAAATTGAAGACCTGTGTTGTTTTCCCACCAAACAATCTTTGTATAGTTTAGAGGGAGACTGAAATTGTGGTAATCCATTCACCAACTACCTTTGTTGAAGAGTCTTTAAACCTTGAAAACTCAAGTGGCCATATCGACAATGCCAAAGCTACAAAATGTCTTCTGTGATTGTCTTAAAACAAGTAGGTGAAATAGGCTGGGATAGAGCATGCAACACAAACATTCGATTTGAAGACATTTTGGTATCCATAATCAAACCTTTCTATGAATGAAACAACTTACACTTGCCATTTTGAAACAGAATGATAAGCCCTTTTTCTTGTAATTGTCCAATACTCAGCAAATTATTCTTCAACTCAGGGACATAAAAGACTCCTGTGATGATCTATGTCATTTCATTCACTTTCAGCCTTACATTCCCCTTTCCTAATACAGGCATACTTGTGTTGTTCCCAAGCTTCACTGAATCTCGAAAGGTTCGATCAAAATCTGAGAAATGATCCTTTTCCACACATATGATTGCTGCATCCAGAGCCAAGAAACCACGTATCTTCTCAACTGGTTTTGTTTAGATCCACATACACCATCAACAACATTTCCTCTTGATTCTCTGCATAGTTTGCCTCTGTCTCTCGGCTTGGACATTCCCATGCAAAATGTCCTAACTTGTGACAATTATAGCACTCCACTGTGGCCTTATCAAAAGATCTCCTGTTGCGCCCTCTTCCTCTTCCTCTATAATTTCCACGACCACGACCTCTGCTTCCGGAGTGATCTCCATGAGTAACTTTTAAAGCCTGTTCTTCTTCTAACACATGAGAGTTCATGTGTTGTTCATGTACAATAAGACTACTCTGCAACTCATCTATGGTTAAAGTGTCTAAATCTTTAGACTCTTCAATGGAACAAACAACATAATCAAATTTGGAAGTCATAGATCGTAAAATCTTTTCAACAACAGTAGTATTTCTTTTATCCTCACCATTGAATTTCATTTTGTTGGCAATGGCAAGAGTGCTGGAGAAATATTCGTTCACAATTTCTCCTGACTTCATGTGAAGAATTTTTAATTCCTTCCTCAAAGCTTGCAAATTTCCACGCTTCACTCGTGTGGTACCCTGATATTTTTGCTTCTTAGAATCCCAGATATCCTTCGCAGTCTTTTTGTTTAGAATTGTCTCTAGGATAGAATGATCTAATGCCTGAAATAGATAGTTCTTTGCGTTCAAATCCTTTAACTGTTGATCTTCAATGTGCTTCCTCTGTGCATCTGTGAGAACAACACCTTCATCCACTGCAGGAACTCCATTCTCCACAAGTCCCCAATACTCCTTTGAATAAAAGAAGTTTTCCATGAGCATTGCCCAATGATCATAGTAGCCATCAAACTTTGGAACAGCTAGCTGGACAAATGAACTCTCTATCGTCATCGTTCAAGTAGAACACACGTAGAAGACTGTTGCTTCTAAATAATCAGGCCCCTGTGATGGGGCTCTGATACCAAATATTAGAAAATAGAAGCTTAATAAAGAGTACAGATGAAACTGCAGGAAATCAACGTAACTTCATTGAATAACAAACTTGGATATTATATAGCCTTACAGAGCAAATAGAAATAACTGAACAAACGTGAAAATAGCCCACGTCTAAACAACTCCTACAATGTGTTGAGAAGACCAAATCAATAAATAACAGAACCCAAAATAAAAGGTGTTTACAGACGTAGTGGTAACTAACCACTAAACCATTAAAATAAACATAAAAACTAACAATGTGAATGTGCAGTTTTTGTTTAAATTTGTTGAATTTTGAGGGAATGGATTAATATGAGGGGAAATGGGCAGTGCTTGACTTGAAAATCATTGGAAAAACTTTTAAATTTCGGTTGGGAAATAAATAATTTCAAATGTTCTAATCTCGCCACAAAAACCAATTCCCGTCCATTTCCTCGAATCCCGGCGTTTTGTTCAGTGGTTGGTACTATGATCATTGATGTTAAATACTTATTTGTGAGGATGTAAAAATTCATTGAGAAAAGTAATAGCAACAACAGTCAAAAAATTGCGACAACATCAAATAGCGATTAAATACAGTGTCTATAAAAGAGAAGTTTAGTTGCGGCGTTTTTGTTAAAATTTTTGGCGAACAACTTTGGTTTTAACAAACTAGTTTTATAGTTGGGGCAAAAATTAAAAACGTTGATAAAAATTATTTGCAAAATTGAAATGCAAATTTGTGACAAAATCAAATGGACCCAAAAAATTTATGAAGCGGCGATTGCATATAATGTCAGTAAACGATGATTACTTATTGTGGCATTTTCTTGATCAGTTGTGGCGATCAATCCTTGTCAGTATAAGTCTTTCCCAATGCAATTCGTGATCAGCCAAGGGGGTTTTTCTGGTGCCTAAATTGGATATTTGTGGCAATTATTGATAGTCGGAAATATAGATTTTTACGACAATTATTAAGAAATTTTGATAAAAAGTATTTCCATCCCAATGTTGGCGTCCAATGAGCGTCCAAGTAGAAATCAATGGGAAACAGTAATTGTGGTAATTTTTGCCACATATTGCGACTAAATTGGGCGCTGAAAAATGGCTTTTTCTTATAGTGATTGGCGTTCATGATGGTTTATCAGATGAGTTCATCAAGATTCAAGCACAAAACAACCCTTCTTCTTCCTAGTAGGCGCACATTGCCCTAAACCTTAGTTAGGGTTTGCCTCATTCCCAAATTGCCCATCAATAGCTGATTACCACCTAGTCCTTCTGGGCCTCTATTGGGCTTGGATGCTTAGGCTATCAGGCCCAAGTGATTCCTTTATTATTCTAGCACCCTTCTTAGTTAGTTAAAACATTGGGCCAAAAATCTAATCAAGCTAAAATTAAAATAAAATAACAAAGTAGTGTACAAGAAATCAGAAAATCGATTGGGACTGATTCAGATTGGCCGCCGGAGCTCATAACCGGCCGAAACTGGCAAGGAACCAGTCAGATGGCAGTGGTTGTTTAACAAAACCGGCATTGGCCGGTTCGGTCCCGGTTTGAACCAGAAAAAAACTGTTGAACTGGCCGATGTCATATACCTATTTTTTTATACATCTATACCATTCTAAAATGATGCCGTTTCACTTAAATAAGTGAAACAACATCGTTTTGCTTCTGTAGTTTTAAAGAAAAAACTAAAGGAAACGTTTCTACCTAAGGTTTAAACAACCCTCCCCTTCTCCTTCTCGAAGTCAAGCCCTCAGCACCCAACCCTCCCCTCATTTGATCCTCTCCAGCGGCAGCGACTCTCCACTCCATTCACCACTCTCCAGTGGTAGCAGCAATGGCCCAGCCTCCACGTCCCTCCGAAAAATGGCGCATCCCATGCCCACGGACCCACAAAAAATTACTTCAATTTTCAGTAATCAGTTTGAGGTATGATTTTCAGTAATCAGTTTTATACTTTTATACTCTGATCTTCTGTTTCAATTTTAGTGATGAGAATTTTATTACTTTGAATTTCATCAATATATAAATTAGGGATTTTACATATGAGAATTTTAGTGAAAAATTGACCCCTTGTTATTTTACCAAGCTTGGAAACATGCAGAGATTTTACTTCGAATTTCACCAATATATAAATTATAACCTACAACAAATTGAAAATATATAGCTTCATACTTCACAAGTTTTTATTTAAAATAAAACCATACTTATTTTTTCAGGATTTTGATAAAGTTGGATAATTAGGTTTTTAATTATAAGACTCAAGAAATATCAGTTTTGACTCTTAAAAAAATCTAATATTCAAACGCTTGGCACTAATAATTTATAAAGACAACAGAGGGTCCCACATAACTCAGTCTGATGGTTTTACTTGTGTGGCATTTGGTGATTTAATATTATGTTGACAATTTTGTGATAAAATTATTTTGATCCTTAAAATGATTTGTGAGGTTGATGAGTGATCTAAAATCTAGATCAGAGTCTTAGACTTGTGATGTTTGCCACGTTGCAAACTAGCTGCTGTGTAATTGTGTTGAATTTTATGTTCTTTGTTTGTTTTAATTGTTGTGTAATGACATGGTGTATATAATTTTTCACATGTTAGATGGATTCTTCGTAAAGTCCAATTGATCTTGAATCGAACTCCCAAACAATTAATTTGGGAGAGACCCAAACACCAAAACCCCCAAGTGCCCCAAATAGTAGTTATTGTTCACTTCCTAAGAAACGGAAGGGGAAGGATCCGTCAATTGTTTTGGACCATTTTACAAAAGTTGAGGGTTGTGCCATAGATGATCCTAAGGCCTAGTGTAATTATTGTGGCAAGATGTACGCTTGCCACTTAAAGAGGAATGAAACTTCAACCATGCAAAACTATCTACCTTCATGTCCCAAAATTCCTCATAAACATGGACCTCTGGATAAATACCAAACAATATTGGCTGGTGAGGCATCCTCAGAGGGGTTTGGAAAGAGTGATAGTTTGTTAAGGAATCTTGTAACTCAAAAATATAGTGAAGAGGCTGTGAGGTTGGCGCTTGTGGAGATGGTAATCATCGATGAATTGCCATTTAGAATTGTTGAAGGGCAATGATTTAAGAATATGGTTTGTTGCTTGAACCTAGATTTAAAGTGCCATGTCAAGTCACGGTTGCAAAAGATTGTATAAAATTATTTGCATCTGAAAAGGCCAAGCTTAAAGATTTGTTTAAAGATAAGGGAATGAGGATTTCATTAACTATTGATACATGGACATGGGTACAAAATCTTAATTATATGTGCCTACCTGCACATTTCATTGATAGTGATTGAAAATTGCAAAAAAAAATCATTAATTTTTGTTTAATCCCTAATCATCGAAGGGATACTATTGGAAAATATTTTGAATCGTGCCTCCTTCATTGGGGCATTGATAAGATATTTATTGTTATTTTTGATAATGCTAACTCAAATGATACTGCAATTTTATATTTGAGACATTTTTTGACTGGGAATTTGTTGGGGGAAAAGTATATGCACATGAGATGTTGTGCTCATATTCTGAACCTTGTCATGAATGAGGGTCTTAAGAAGTGTAATGACAATAGTTAGAAATGTAGTTAGATCTGTGTGCTCCCCTGCAAGATTAGACAAGTTTAAGAAATGTGCAGAAAAAGAAAAAATTGATTGTAAAAAAATGTTATCCCTTGATATGCAAACCCGATGGAATTCAACTTATCTGATGTTGGAGGCGGCTGAAAAATTTAAGAAGGCTTTTAGGCGGATGAAGAGTGGGGCCTACAATTTTCTCTCTTACTTTAAGAATGGAAACATTGGGCCTCCAAGAGCTTACGAGTGGGAGACAATGCAGGTTTTTGTAAAATTTTTGAAGATGTTTTATGATGTCACTTGTTGATTTTTTGGGTATTTATATGTCAAGGCAAACACTAGTTTTTTGGAGATTTGTATGCTCCAAAAAGAGTTGGTTAGGCTACCTTTGTCCATTGGGAACCTCACTAGACTTGATATTTTAATTCTATATGGTTGCAAAAACCTAATGCATCTCCCAATTAATAGCATTCTTCAATTGCAACATTTAAGCGTTCTTTCGATTGGTGGTTTGTGCAAATCTGGTAAAGAAGATGGGGGATGATAGACATCAACTCCAAAAATTGGCGCCACCAACGACTTCAAGCAATGGAAGGAGTGCATCACAAGTGTTGAATCGTCCGAATTGTTTCCAATTAGAATCGAATTTCTTTCCAATATCAAGTTTCTTTACCATGTTTAATTCCTTGGCCACTTTGGATTATTTATGTCTATCGGAAACTTAAATTGATAGCCTTCCCAAGAGCATAAAAGGAGTTGTTGCACTTAGAGAACTTAACTTGCGGGGTTGCAAAAAACCTGAAGAAATCTTAGAACTTCCACCAAATATAGAAATTGTATATGCTATGGGATCCAAGTCCTTAGTAAGATTTGTAGAATTTATTTACGATGCTAAGGTAATAGCCAGTAACAGCTCATCATGTATGTCGTATCGATCATAATGAAGTGCTATATTTGTGTAATCATAATGTAACGAATAAAATCGTAGGCCAATATGAAGTAAATCATTTGAGCTAAAGGTTTTGGACAATTTGAGGGTTCAATTTGGTATTCTTTCCAATGCTAGTGATCCTTTTGGGGTATCGTATTATAGAAGTTGGGGAGCCAATGTTCTATACAAGCATGAAAGCAGATCACATAAAAGAATAAAAATGGATTGAATTAATGATAGCCCATTTCCTGTTGCTACTATTCCTTTGGAATTTCAGGTGAGATTTTCCTTTCATTTTTGTTTGTTTTCTCTAGTCTTTAAGACTTGATTTGGTATTTTCCACTGGAAACAAGATCTCAAAACCTAGCCTCCGGCCTATAAATGAATGGTAAGTATATCTCGACAGGGTATAGAGAACTTACTGTGGTAATTTCCTTTCACACTTGGTTGTTCTTGCATTGCAGCGACACGCGCGATGGAAGAGTTAAGCAAACAAGCTGTTGAACATGGGAGCAATGTATGGATTCTGGAGGCAGATGAACAAGGAACAAAAATTATCTAAACAAAAACATATCGACATGTTCTACAATCTCCAATTTAGGAATTTGGTGAGTTTTTACAACTATTTTTAGACATATTGAAATCGTAATCATTTTATATTGAGTTCTAGTCATTGTAGGCATAAGCTGCTGCTGGAGGCGCTTCATTGTTGATTTTGTCTTCTAATTTACTTGTTGCACCCCAACACTATGCTCGGGAAAAAATTCAATGAATTCATCATGGGGAAACGGAGAAAAAAACACTGATTTTTGTGTAGTAACTAATTGAAATCTAGAGGATCTTTTGAAAAGTTAAAAATTGAAGGGTCTTTGGAAACTAAAATCCGAATGATCTTTTTATGCAACAAATGGTCCTTTTAAATAGTAAGAGAGGGAATTCAATAAATGGGCAAATGAGTGATCACAATAAATTGAAATGGTTGGAATTGGAGGAGCTTCATTCTTGTTTTAACTTAATAGATTGTTATATATGTTGTGTATGAGAGAGATCGAATTTTATAGTGGAGAATTTTGAAACGGTTTATAGGGTGATTTAGAGAGATACAAAATTTACAAAATCAACAACTTCTAGTTCTTAAGATTTTCTGCTTAGAAACTCCTGTGTAATTTATTAACAGAGAAATAGTAATAATACAAAAAAGTGGCATATCTTTGTGCCTCTTGAAACACACACAGAACAAATGAAATCAGGAAAATCAAGAAAAGAAAATTATCAGTTGAGTCAGGGAAATTTGAAAGTATTTTACAACAAAAAAGCAAGAGGATTTTAGTGGCTTCGGATGGCTTACTAAGGTGCTAGACATGAGGGACTCTTGCATTTTGATTGTGGTTCATTGCAGACTCAACATTATCCAGGGCCCATTTGACTGTTCCCCTTTTGGCTATCGAAGAAATATTTTTGGGAGGAAACAAACACATAAGAAGATGAAAATATCAGAGTGATACGATATCATGAAACCAAATAAATCGAAGTTTTCTTTGGGCTTAAATACAAAACAATCAAAATAAGTCTTTTTTTTCCTAATATAAACTGTAATGAGGGACTAAAATAGAGAGATACGAAGTACGAACATGGAGGAGCTAGAATGTCTCCACTTGCGCGACTCGAGAAAGAGTTTTGGAGAGAACACACTGTCTGGTCTGATTGAGCGAGGCCCTTCCTAAAACGCAGCGCTTACTACTGAATAACCGAGAGAGAGTTGTGGGGTTTCCAATAACCGAGTCTACCAAATCAATTCACTGCCTCCTTCACAGACTCAAAAGGAGCCGAAGTATCGATCTGGGATTCAAAACTACCCTTGTTCTTCACATTACCGCTCGCAGACACCGTTGCTCCACCTGTCATACCCGAATCCAAGATTTTAGTTGTAGATTCTGGTTCCATTACTAACCACCCATTGTTCCTTGGGTTATAGCCATTGGTGTCCGAAGAAAAACCAACAGAATTTGGGCGAAAACAGAACACTAGCACTTGTCTGGGGGATACATCAACGACAATGGCAATGTATCGAGGGCGTTCACTATTTTCTTTGTCTTCCTGAAAACCAATCCGGGTTCATATCGGGTCAATCCCACTGATATTAGGATCCTCTTTCTGCCATGTAATGGCGAAGGCTTTGCCAAAAGAACTGGAATTTGAATTTCTACAAGGATAGAAACCAATGTCTTGCTTAAACAGATCATAGACAAAGAGAAAACTAAAAAGCTTCTACCTTTCTATTTGTTCCTTTTCGAAACAAAGTTGTTCTCTTTTCTTTTCTTGTGATTGTAAGTAAGGTGTTCTGCCAAAGTTCTAGGATGACGATGATTTTGCCCTTTTCTCTCTGGCTTCGTACGTTGCTTCTACTTTCGCTTATGTACTGATCTCTCAACCGGGATGGGTTAGAAATTGAAAAGAATAATCTAAAAATTTGAAAGCCATTTCGGATAGAAGCCATACGATGATTGATGAAATGGTTTTAAACTGAAATTTCATGTTTGAGGATGACGATGATTTTGCCCTTTTCTCTCTAACTTCGTTGCTTCTTCTTTCACATATGTTTTTTTCGTTCTGATCACTCAACCGAGATGGGTCAGAAATTGAAAAGAATAATCCAAAAAATTGAAAGCCATTTCGGGCGGAAGCCATACGATGATTGGTGAAATGGTTTACAACCGAAATTGCATGTGCTAAAACCGAACGACGCGGAATGAATGACAGGTTGGAAAATCTGAACTTGGCTTTGATATATAGTAATATATATATATATATATATATAGTACAATCTACAAAATCATAGCAAGAGCTTATTATCATTGGGGGAACTACGTAGGCCTGTTTGGCAACCACATTACGTTAATGTAGTTGTGTTGTTGTTCACCACCTCAATGCATTCCCTTCTCTCCCTGGCATCGTCCAGAGCATAGCCCCGGCCTGACCTATAGGATGTATTTTTCAAAATTTTTAACATTTCTCAACTTTTCTCGTAATTTCATTATCCAATATTACTCAAATATATAAAAAAATATATATTTCAACTTTTCATCTAATCATTACTTAAAAACAAAAAGCAATATTACAATTATCAATTTTTACAAACTCTAAAACAAAATATAATCTTAAAAAATTATATTAAAAAAATTCAACTTTATTAATCCACTTTTATAAATTTCAATACAATAATTATTTTAAAAGCAATTTTTCTTCAATTTTTTTTCTCCCATTTTCCAAAACATCCTAATCTTAAACATATTCCCAAAATTCTTAAATATTACTAAACACTTTTGGTAACCAAACATGGCCGGCTTAAATTTACTTTTGCCCCAACTCATCAAAGTTGACTTCTTAGTTAGCATGCCTTTTGAGAATTAAAGCTCTTAATTTGTCAATACCCAAAATTGATTTTATCTTCTTCAAGTACAAACATGCATGTAAATATGGAAAAATAATTATGGATTTAGGAAAATGATATTTAAAAGAAAAAAGGAAATCCGACCAAACTCCCATATATCTCTTTTATTAATCTCCATAATCCCTTTGAATGGAGTTGTAAGATTGACCTGCTGCATGCAAGAAAAATGGACTTTTGCGACCAATTTATTGCAACCAAAAGACTGTTTGCAACTAAAATTGGTTGCAAACTTACCGAGAGCATGACTTCTTCCATGGCCTTTCAATTAGGAGCTTCTCCCTCTTCTTCATCTCCTTCTATCTGTGTAACAACCCCGCCCCGCAAGGGGTGAGACCGCCACGTACATACCTATTTTTAGCGTATTTTTCTTTTCATTTTCCTTCCTTTCTTTTTCCTTACTGATAGGGAAGACACTAAGCGTCCGCCTCTCTCTCTGCAGTAATGCCTTGCTCCCCAGCCTTTTCTTCATTTCCTGAACGTTTAAAACATTTAAAATAAAAGTGAGTCTAATACTCAGTAAGTAGTACACCATGCAGTGAACATACTAGACATCTATTCTTTTCCTTTAGAAAACATGCATATATAAACATTTACGTTTCATTTCATGCATAAACATTCTTGGAAATAATTAGGCTTTCCTGCATAAATATTCTTTCATGCTTTTTATCTTCCATGCATAAACATTCTTTCCATGCTTTTCATGCTTGACATTTTTTCATACATAACATGCTTTTCATGCATTACATCTTTTCACTTTCATAGGCCATTGCACACTATTACGCCCCGCGTGCTAGGGTTAGCGGCCCTATGGCCAATGGATTTGCCTGTGGCCACAGGTTGGAATCACATTCCGTTAGGGTGCAGCACTGGGTGCACTACCAGATACTACTACCCGGCATTGCAATCTGCTCATTCATTCATTGGGTACCCCTTTCCTTTCATGTGGCCGTTACGTATTTCATACATTGAAACTTTCGTTTCCTTTCATTCCTTTCGTACTTTCATTCATTTCAGTCCTTTTCATTTAACAGTTCATTCATAGGAAAGGAACGTCACTTAAAAACATGAGCTTAATATCATTTAAAAACGTGAGCTTAAACATTCTCTAGAAGCATGAGTTTAAACATCATTTAAAGCTTTCACATCATCTTAAGGCATGAGCTTAAACATCATTTAAAGGCATGAGCTTAAATACCATTAAAAACATGGCTTAAACATCAATTAAAAGTATAGGCTTAAACATCACTTAAAAGCATAGGTTTAAACATTACTTAAAAGCATAGGCTTAAACATCACTTAAAAGCATAAGCTTAAACATCAATTAAAAGCATAAACTTAACATCGTTTAAAAACACGAATATAAACATCATTTAAAAAGAAAGAGCTTAAATACCATTAAAAGGCACAAGCTTAATCATCATTAAAAAGAAATAGCTTAAACATC
The DNA here is from genome assembly GCA_029856935.1 of Cyclocarya paliurus. Lineage (NCBI taxonomy): Eukaryota > Viridiplantae > Streptophyta > Magnoliopsida > Fagales > Juglandaceae > Cyclocarya > Cyclocarya paliurus. The sequence goes on from CM056947.1 coordinate 27,328,575, forward strand.
ATTAAAAGAAAGAGCTTAAACATCATCTTTCAAGACATCTTTTAAAATACCAGTTTATGGCATCCTTTAAAACGATAGTTCTCAGGGACATTTTAAAACGTCAGTTCTCAGGGACATTTAAAGCATCATTTCATAGGTACATTTTAAAACACATTTAAATCATCATTTGAAGCATAAAACATGAGACGTTCCTTTCTTTTCCTTTCCTTTGCATTTAAACATTTTTATCATCTTTCTTAGTTCAATGCATATGCGTTTTGATGAACAAGATACATTTTCATGCTATACTACATATAGGAAATAATCATAAATTTCTTGAGAGAGCATGCATGAAAATCTCATGACTTAGAATCTACATGCATACATTACTTTATACATATACACACAATTATAATCGATAGGGTACTTAACAGAGGCTATCAAGGAAGGGCTGTACATACTATATTCATTTACTGAGAGAAACATTTGCAATAAGAGAGATATCCTTTCATAAAAAGAGCATGGTGTAAGAAGCATGGTCATAGCTACTTACCTGCGAACTTTACTAGCGAGTCCATTTGAACATGAAAGTAGACTCCTAGTCCTATCCAATAAAATGAGATAGACATATTAACATTCACCTTACTTTGAACCTTACTAATCTATACGATCATATGCTCACTTAACTTCTAACTTGAAATTAAACGTTTCATTAACCCGTTCGTCTACCCACCAAGCATGGCACTAAGCCAAAACATTAAAATCTTTATCCCAAACATTTTAAAGAAACTTATGAAAATAAATAACGTACTAGCTACCTCTTCTAAAGGCCAATGTTTTCTATACGAAGGTTAGATGGAAAATCATGGATTAAAATACATAAATGGTGGGAAGCATTTAAAAAGGGAAGGAACAAGAATTTGCCACAAATCTGGACATTTTCATCAAAAGGGCATTGATAGTTTTGCAATATCATTTTAAGAGGTAAATCCAACAAAGGGCCAATGTTTGCAAAAAGGGTTAATTTTTGTCACTTCTATTCAAGGGCTTTTCATGCTAAAATCCATCTTTAATTGAGCTAAGCAAAGGTTTGAACAAAGGAATGGATTGGGCTGATTTAGGTTCCTACAAAAGCATAGCAGAAAAATTTTTGGAAACCTTTGGACAGCCAATAGCCATACCATCTTCATGCTTTTAAACATTTCTCCCTTAACCAAGAATCTTAACCATTTAATTAAACAACACTAGAGTTATAAAACTTAGGGAAAGCATCACATTTCTCTAAAAATACAGCCCACAAACAATGGATAGAACACTCGGCAAAACCCAAGTTTCCCAAGGCAAGCCTTCTATTTCAATGTAAGAAATTCCTAGTGGCTTACTTAGGCCATAGATCTTGAAAAAGCATGCTTAAAATCACAACTTCAATTTCATTAATATAACACTTAAAGGCATGATAAAATCAAAACATATCTTAGGCTTAACAAATCAAGAATAACTCAACAAGACAGCTCCTAATCACAATCGGCTGGAACCCAGAAAACATGCACTCGGCTGGAACCAACATGCTATTACACGGCTAGACCCAACAGAACACACACACGGCTGGAACACACACAGCAAAACAGAGTATACGTACAGCTAGAACTCAGAAACAGAGCATAATTTGGCTGGAAATCAACATAGAAAATAGAGCAAACACACGGCTGGGATCATAGAACATATGCACGGCTGGGAACCCAGAAAACAGAGCATATTCCTTCCATTTGGTTATCAACTAGCTAGAGCATAAATTAGGAGGAACAAATGAGGAAATAAACTCAAAAAATTACCACATAGAAATCAGTCTGCCCAGAAAATTTCGAAAACCCCAAACACATGGCATGAACTCACTTAGCATGGTTTCAATCCACAAGAAATTCGGAGTATAGAGTATTACCTGACTTGGCAAGCTACAAACGAAAAGAGGAGGAGGAACTTCGAAGATCCAAGGCCACGGGATTCGTCCTCCATGAAGAGGCTTCAACCGAATCTTAAGCTTAGAAGAGAAATGTTGAATCGGCTGGAAGAACAAGAAGGAGAAACCGAGAGGGTCTTCGTATGGATGAGGGGCTGTTGTTGGGGCTTGTAGAAGCTTTTCCCCTTGGCCTATCCAAGAAGCTTGAAGTCGTGTAGGAGAAGGAGAGAGGGGTCCGAATGGCATGGGGGAGGTCGGTCAACAATGGGGATAAAGTGGTTCAAAGCTTCCCTTGGAAGCTAAAGGGATGGATGGTGTGGATTAGTCGATGGAAAAATATGCTTATCCTATGGTGGATAATATTTGGGCCACTCTCCAATTAAATAAAAAGGTAAGGGCTTTAGAAAATATATTTTAAGATCTGAAAATATTTTCTTAAATTATTTTAATGACCCACATAAAATAAAAGCATACATATCTTAAAATAAAAATAAAATAAGAAAATATTAAAATCATAAAAATCTTTATCTCGAAAATATTTGACTTAAGGAATTAAATTAAAAGAAATGACGTAAGAACCCACGTAGTAGGATGCGGGTATTACAATCTGTCCACGGAATCATGATGTATTCTTGAGCTTTAGAGGGCAAGATGTTCGCCACAAGTTTATATCTCATCTAAACCGTGCTTTACATCAAAGTGGAATCAAGACTTGCATGGATGGCATCAACCTTGAAAGATGAGAGCAACTTTCATCAGAACTTTTTAAACCTATTGAGGAGTCAATAATTTCAATTATTGTACTTTCTAAAAATTATGCAGAATCCAAATGGTGCTTAGACGAGCTATTGAAGATTCTTGAGTGTAAGAAAATAATGAAACAAATTATTTTACCGATATTCTATGAGGTAAAACCATTGGAAGTACATGATCAAAAAGGAAGTTTCGAAGAAGCATTCACTAAACTTAGAAAGAAAATCAAGGACGACATAAATCTGCTAGAGTACTGGAAGGAAGCTTTAGAAGAAGTAGCCAAATTGTCCGGGTTGGAATATTTAGCGATCGGGTAAGCTTTGCCTATTCGTACTTCATGTGTGTGTGTGTCTGAGCTTATAGAAAAATCCAGGATCTGACAATATCGGGAAAATTGGTGAAGATAAAATACCATACAAGAGGAAAAATATTATATGTTTATGATTATGTTTGGAATTGAATTTTATGCAAAACATAGTTAAATTTTAGAAATCTTTTCTGATTAGGGGATTTAATATCTACTACCTCTACCACATTAGTTTCACATAAATTAGTTTATTGGAGAAATAGAAGAACATGAGATAATTAAATAAAAATGCATATATTTTCTTTCTTTTTGCCGTTTGGGTCTTTGGATGAATCGCAAGCAAAAGCAAAGGAATAGAGGAATATATTTATGTATATATATATATATATATATATATATATATATATATATATATTTATATATATGGAATTTCGTACATCAAATAACTGATCAATGATCGATAGTTGGAAAAACAATTAAGAACAAGGGCGGGAATTGTTTATTATTTGGTATAGAGAGAGGTTAATTTGGAGTACCGATGACAGAAAAAAAAAAAAAAGACAGTTTAAAATTAGTGGTTTTTAGTTTCAATTTGTTTCTAAATATAAAGACACAAATACTCTTAAATTCTAGAGAGAGAAAAATAGTTATTATAAAGTTTGTTAATACATACAAAAGAATGAAAATGTAAGTACTCTAACAATGGCACAAGGGCATGACAAATGCACAATCTGTCATATATGGAGAAGAAAAGGAAAAACAATATATACTTTAACTCAATCATATTCATATGTCATTTACCAATGCAATGTCCGACTCTTTTAAATTTTTCTTCTCTTTTTTAATTGATAGGGATGAGTCAGAATTTATCCAAAAAATCATTCAGTGGGTGGACTCAGCAATAGTAAATCAAACACCTTTAAGTGTTGCCAAGTATCCAATTGGGATAGAGTCTCGTATAAGAGATATTTATGAGCATTTAAGTATCGGAAGGAATGATATTATTCGCATGGTAGGGATATTCGGAATCTGTGGTACTAGTAAGACAATTATTTCAAATGATATTTATAACATGATTTATTCTCGATTTGAAGGAAGTTGTTTCTTGAGAAATATTAGAGAAACTTCAAAACAAGCGGATGTCTGATTCAATTGCAAAATACACTTCTTTATGAGATCTTAGGAACAAGTTTGGATATTTGTGATACTAACAAAGGAATCAATGTGATTAATCATAGACTTTGCTCTAAAAGGATTCTAGTACTAGTTCTTGATGATGTAGATGACTTGGGCCAACTAGAAAAATTAGCTGGAGATCATGCTTGGTATTGTTCAGGAAGTAGAATCATCATAACGACAAGAGATCAACATTTATTAAAAATGTTTAAAGTTGATTCAGAATACAAGTTGAAGACTTTGAATGATAACGAAGCTCTTCAGCTGTTTAGCTTGCATGCTTTCAAGAAGCACAAACCACTTGACGATTATGTTGAACTCTCTAAACAAGTAATAAATTATGCTCAGGGTCTTCCACTAGCTTTAACAATGCTAGGTTCTAATCTAAAAGGTCAAAGTATACATCAATGGAGAAGTGCATTGGATAAGTATAAAAGCTTTCCCAAGGAAAATTTCAGAAAACACTCTTAGTGAGTTATGAAGGATTGGATCATATTGAGAAGGAAATGTTACTTGATATTGCATTTTCCTTTAAAGGAGAACCTTTGCCTAATGTCATGAAAATATTTGATAGTTGTTGTTTTTCTCCTGTTCATGGTATCAAGAGGCTTATAGACAAGTGTCTTATTAGTATTGAAGGGCTTAAATAATATGTTCAGATGCATTACTTGCTACAAGATATGGGTAGAGAAGTTGTTCGGCTAGAATCACCTAAAGAACCTAGCACACACAGTAGACTATGGTTTCACGAGGATATCCGTGAACTGTTGGAAGAAAGTACGGTAAGAGTAAAAAAGTTCTTTTTTGAAATTAAATGATTTCATTAATCAGATATCAATGCATCATTCAAAAGAACTGCCTCTCCCAGGGTTGCATTTAAGACCTCGGGAAGACCATCCTCAAACCATACATTTTCGCACACATCATTGATTGCTAGTTTGGCTGCTGTATGAGGAACCTTGTTTGCTGATCTGTGAACAAATCTTAGACTCCAGGCTTGATTCCTTGACATCAGTAGCTGCATATCCTTTATCATTTGGCCTATCCACGAGTTTTCTTCGCCTTTGGAGTTTATTGCATCCCCTACTGCCTTGGCATCCCTTTCGAGACATACTTGGTTTAAACCAAGCTCCAAGCAAATATCCATAGCTCTAAGAAGAGCAACACATTCAGCTTGGGCAGCTGAGGAGATATGCTTCTTTTGACCTGTCACCACTGCTAGCACACTGCCCTTTGAGTCTCGAATGATAACACCCAAGCCCATCCTACCATTTTCTATTTCAAAAGCTGCATCAAAATTCACAGTGACAAAGGGCCATGCAGCAGCCTTCCATTTCTGTTTTGAATCTCTCCCGAGAGACCCTACTGCATTCTTTGATCTAACTAGATTGGATTCTTTAAAAAGAACCAGGTCATCATGAGCCTGTCTCACCAGGAAACTAGGATGCAAAAACTGGTTTCTAAATATAAAGGCGTTTCTCCTATTCCACAACTGGAACCATATGGCTGAGGCCATCTCCAGACTCTCTTGATTCAATTTATTCCCTATCTCGATCCACAGTAGCTTAAAATCTGAGTGAAATGTCTTCCATTTGCTGAAGATGCTGGTTCCCCCTCCCCATACGTCTGCTGCAGCCGGGCATTCCCACATAACATGCACCAGTGTTTCCACTTCACACTTACATAGTGGACAAAGATTGTTTTCAATAATGTTCTTCTTGAAAAGATTATCTTTTGTAGGAAGAATATTATTGAGACACTTCCATAGGAGAATTTTAACCTTACCTGGTACTTCTACTTTCCACATCTATCTCCACACCTCTTGAATCTCACCCCTGGTCGATCCTTCCCCTTCTTTTCTTTTCAAAATCTTGGATTCCAAAAAATAGGCACTTTTGACCGAGAATGTACCTTTTTTTAACCCCACCCATATCAATTTATCATTGTTTCCCCTGCTGCTCAAAGGTATGGCACATATAACTTTTGCTTCCTCCTCTTTGAAGATTGCTTCCACCAAATCAATTTTCCATGTACCCCTGCCCTCTTCAATCAGAACATCCACACTTGCCTCGGGATCCAGCTTGTTCATGGGGGTCTGAATCTGGAAAGTCACAGGGGTAGGAACCCATTTATCCCTCCACAGCTTTATCCTTTTTCCATTCCCCACCTGCCACACCGCCCCCTCTTTTATCAACTCCAAGTTGGACCACAAACTTCTCCATAGGAAATAAGGGACCCCTCGCAATTTAGCCTCCATAAGGTCACACTTTTGAAAATATTTCTGCTGACTAGGGAGACCAATGAGTTAGGAGCTTTTATCATTCTCTATAATTGCTTAGCTAGGAGGGCCTTGTTGAAACTTGTTAGATCACGAAATCCCAAACCCCCTTGGTTCTTGACCTCTCCCAATGACCTCCATGTTTTCCAATAGATGCCTTTTCCTTCACTTTTGTTACTCCACCAGAATCTAGCCAACATGGATTCAATTTCTTTGAGTAGCTTCCCAGGAAATTTAAACACACTCATGGTGTAGGCTGGAATAGCCTGCAACACACTCTTTATGAGGATCTCTTTCCCTACAGAGGACGAAAACTTTGTTTTTTTCCAGTTATTAATTCTTTGCCAAATCTTATCCTTCAAAACTGTGAAAGTATTGTACTTTGATCTCCCCACCACCGTTGGGAGACCAAGATAACGGTTGTAGTCATTGCATCTCAATCCATTTACCTGCTGTAAAATACATTCCTTGGCTTCCACCTTGGTGTTTGAATTGAAAAAGACACTGGTTTTGTCTTGATTTAGAGTTTGGCCTGAAGCTTCCTCGTATAAAAGCAATAAGTCACGGATGAGGTACCATTCGGCCAAGCTTGCTCTACAAAAAATTACACAATTGTCGGCAAAGAGGAGATGATTCATCTTCGGTCCACCCCTTGGAGCTATCACTCCCTTAATAAGACCCGCAGAATTTGCATTATATAGTAAAGAACTAAGGCCTTCAACACAAAATAAGAACAAATAGGGTGATAAGGGGTCCCCTTGTCGAAGACCCCTAGATGGAATTATAGTTTCGCCTGGTTCCCCATTGATCATCACGGCATAGGAGACTGTCTTGACACACACCATCACCAAATCAATCCATTTCTTCCCAAATCCAAGTTTGAGCATCATTGCCTCGAGAAAAGACCATTCCACCCTATCGTAAGCTTTTGACATATCTAACTTGATAGCCATGGATCCCTCCCTGCCCTTCTTTTTCTAGTGTATGGTATGGAGAAGTTCGTAAGCCACCATAATGTTGTCTAAAATCAATCTACCGGGAATAAAAGCACTTTGGTTCCATGAAATTACCCCATCCAATACACCTTTCATTCTATTAGCCAGCACTTTTGATATCAGTTTATAGACTACATTACAAAGGGATATAGGCCTATAATCACTCATTGAGTTTGGACAGTTTACCTTGGGGATTAGCACTAGATAGGTATGGTTTAGTTCCTTTGGCATTTTCCCTGTTTTTAGGAATTCTAGCACTGCCTGGTTCACCTCAGAACCCACTAGCTTCCAATGTTCTTGATAGAATCCTGCACTAAAGCCATCGGGCCCAGGAGATTTAAAAGGTGACATTTGCCCGAGAGCCTCATCAACCTCTTTTTCTATAAAGTCCCTCTTCAGAAAATGCTGCATGTCAGCTAACACCCTTGTATGTACCCCCTTAATGCACTGAGCCACATGGACAGATTCTGGCTGGGATGACTGGAACAAATAAGAGAAAAAACAGGTAAAGCCATCTGTAATCTTAGATTCCCCTATTAAAACTGTCCCCTGCATGTCAGTGACTCTTTTGATCAAATTCTTTTTCCTCCTCTGGTTTACACATGCATGAAAAAATCTAGTGTTTCTATCCCCCCCCCAACCAACCAATGTTTCTTTGCTCGTTGTCTCCACCATGTGTTCTCTTGGTCTAAGAGGAAATCTATTTCTTTTTGTAGCCTTTTTTATTGAATCATACTTCCTGCTCCTTCTTCAAGCTGCAGCCTACTTAGCAAAAAGGTCTTGTCCCTTATAGCCTTTGTTCTATCCCTCACTAGATTTTTGCTCCACTGCTTCAATCCCCTTTTTGTTGTTTCCAGCTTTCTCAACATGCTATCCAGTTGACTAACCCCCCCACTCCTCCCTTTCCAAATGTCCAAGACAATCTCACTGCAACCCTCTTCCTTGTTCCAACCTTCCACATACCTAAAGGGATTATAGGGCCTTCGGATTAAAGCCTCTCTACTGCTACATTGAAGTAGAATTGGGATGTGGTCAGAGCACACTGCAGGTAAAGTTTCCACATAAAAATCAGAATACTTAGCTCTCCAAGAACTGTTTGCAATGACACGATCAAGTCTTTCTTTGGTAAAAGACTCATCATCATGAAGGTTGCACTAGGTGAATTTGTTTCCTTTCCACCCCAAATCGAACAGATCTCCCTCTTCCATTGCCTTCCTAAACATAGACATCAGTTTTTCACTTCGAGGCCTCCCTCCCATCTTCTCTTCCTTGAACAAGACCTCATTAAAATCACCTATGACCCCCAACCCCCATTAGTGGGCTTGAAAAAGGATAGTAACTCCTACGTTTGGCTTCTTAAATTAGCACTTGGGTGGCCATAAAAGCAAGATAATAGCCAATTGAAAGTGCATTTTTCATCATTGACCCTGACATTGATATGCTGATTCAACTCAATTAAGTCTTCCTGTTTCCACAAAAGCATAAGACCCCCACTTCTTCCTCTTGCCTCTACTACAATACAACCATTAAAATTTAGCCTCATTGCAACTCTGTGACCATTTGCATATGATAATTTGGTCTCCATCAAGAAAACCAAATCGGGCAGCTTTTCCTTCACAATTAAGTAAAGGGTTTGAACTGTTCGAGGGTTCCCAAGCCCCTAACAGTTCCAACTTAGCAGTTTCATTAAAGTCGGCGGGGCTGCTGCGCAGCTGTCGCCGATTCCATGGGATTACCACTATCCACCACTTTGACATCTGAGCGAGTTTTCCTACCTTTCTTAAAGAGGGCTGAACTGACCTTACTGTCATCTGCAAGTCGTCTCTTCCTGGGTGAAATTTGAGGTGATAAAGCTGCTGGGGGAGTTCCTTGGACACGAGCACTTCTCTTCCACTTTCGGCCTTCCCCTTTCCTTCTTCCACTTTGAACCGAAGAAAGCTGTTCCTGCTCAGCCATTTCTGGACTATTTCCCTCTTGGGTAGTATGGGCCAGTTCCTCCAAGCCCCTTTGTTCTCGTGACCCGCTCCCTTGCCCGAGCCCATTCCCAGTTTGAGTCTCAAAAACAATTTCCCGTGTGTTCTCCCTCCCTCCCTCAGTACTAACCTTCTAATGTACATAGCCTTGTTGCGAATCCTGTGGAGATTTATCCCCTGATTTTGAGGAAGGATCTGTTCCCAATGCCATATCCCTTCCCTCTGACTCTGCTGACAGCATCACTTTGTCTCCTGCTCCCACAGTGCTTCCTTTTTGACCTACCCTATGGACCTGACGTAGCGGGATGGTTCGTTCAGTTTGGTCCCTCTCCACCTCCTTCTCCGATGGCCTTTCAACTGGACTGCTCGCAGTAGTCTCCACATCCCTTCTGCCGAACCTTAATCTGACATCCCTACCCTCGTCTCCACTACCATTACTGGACGAAAACTGCCTCCTCCTCATACCTTTTTCAGCATGGAGCCACGGCCCAAACTAAGGACCTGACACTTCAATTTCTCTTTTGTTCTCGCCCACTGCCCTACACCCCTTTTCATCATGAATAATCCAACCACATTGGAAACATATCTTAGGTAAGTTTTCGTAGCGAAACAGGATCCAGTGCCTTGATCCCTGATAACTTATGAAGCGACCTCTTGCAAGTGCTTTATACAGAGAGACCTCCACCCTCACCCGTAGGCATCTCCCCCATCCAATGCCATCATCCACCACATCAACTTCTAGGACTCGTCCCACTGAGCCTCCGATTTGGGTCCCCCATTCCATTGTCATACACCCCAATGGTAGATCATAAATTTGCAACCAGAAAATTTCCTTATCGAAATTGAGTTTCCCTGGGCGCATGCCCCCCTCGAACGGCCATAACTGGAATAGAGCGTTATCAAAGGTCCATGGTTTCCCTTCCAGAATCCTATGCATATCCACGTGTGTCTCAAAAGTGATGGTAAAAGTATTTTTGTTTACTTCTTGAAAGGTAGCCCTTTTCCCAATCCTCCAAATTTTTGCCTTCGTGTTGCTTATGAGCTCCTTGCCTACTGCTCTATCTGTGCAAACCTTTCCTATGAGACTTCTTTCCCCCTTACGTAAAATCTCTTCACCACCTCTGTTATCTGCTTCTAGGACCACCTCCTCCTCCTCAGTCAATCGAAAATTCTTCCACTGATCTTCAAGACTCTCCATTCTAAAACTGTCTTCACGTATCATGACGGAATCCTAGTAACCAAGCTATTTCGCCACCTCTGGTTCACTGGCCAGAGAGGAGACTCCTCGTGCTTACCTTTATCATTTTAATGAGTAAAAAAGTTCTTGGTTCTACGTTTATTTCCTTTCCTAAAAGTGAAACCTAGTGTCTACTGTCTCCTGTATAAGCTAGTGATTGTTTAATGAAAATTTAAAAGACTGTACGTAAGCTGGGAAAGAAAAGTCAGACTTTTATAGTTTTACGTTTGAATATTTAGTATTGAAAATTTCAGTAATCGATAAATACTAGTTATTTTTAAAAAATAAAAAAGAAAAATAGCATGTAAAGATAAGGACGGAGTACTTTTTTTTTTTTTTTTGAAATAATATACAGTCAACTAAAAAACTATTATTCTTTTTTTCTAAAGTGATTTCATTAGTAAAATACAGTTACTACAGAAAGTTAACATAAATAAAGTTACTCAAAAACTATTAACTTTAGCAAGTTGTAATTTATGAACAACTTTATTTACTAATTTTGCTGACAGTCTTATTCATTCTCTTATATCTGGGGCCAAATAAAATTGAATTCATAGTACTAGATTTACTTGAAGGCAATGACGAGATAAGCTTGCATCCATAAGCATCTTCACAGATGAAAAGACTTAGAGTGTTTATAAATCGTAATGCACAATTTTCTTGTGGACCCAATTATCTTTCCGACTAGTTAAGAGTATTTGATTGGTCTAAATGTCCTTCACAAATTTTGCCACACTACAAGAAAATGGCTCTATTGCAGCGATTTATGGTCTACCGATAATAAAATTGCCGCAATAAGGCATTATTTGCTGCAATTTCTTAGTCGACACAACTTTTAACCCATGCGTTTTTAGTTTTACCTTTTGCATAGTTTTCGCTGTAAAATATATTTTAACTTTTGCAGCGATTTTGATGATAATAGCGGCTAAAAAATCCCCACAAAATGTGAAAACCTTATGCCTACAAACAATTTCGCTGCAATTGTCATTTTAATCTAGACGGCGCCAAAACCACATGAGAAAAATTAGATTTCCCCCCAAATCCCGAAAACACCTTCGTCCCCAACTTCTTCTTCTTCATTTCTCTCTACCTGCACATTAAACAAAACCCAAGTACAAAAATTTTCACAGCGTCCCTTCCACTGAATGAAACCACTAATATCGGCGCTAGCTGCTCTAGCCCAATGGTTCTAGTAGCGAATTACTCTGCTCCACCCCACCGAAAACCCACTAATCGAAGTCTTCACTCGCAAATGCCGAGGCCATTCCAGAGAAAAAAGTTGCAGTTTTTCGACACCCTAAGGCTTTGTTCTTCATCACTGTCAGCCTGTTTCTTGGAGTAGTGGGTTGGAGTCGATTTTCCATTCCTTCGTCTCCTGATCCACTCGGTTGGACTCGATTTCCTTAGGTAAATTACTCTGTTCTATCTCTTTATGGTTCTTAATGAAACCGTTTAGGGCAATTAGAAACACTGGTGTTTTGCTATAATATTTATGCTTAGGTTTGGAGAAGCACACACATTGGACAATCCCGTAAGCGAGAGGAAGTGTTTCTCATGAATATTAATTTCTTTGTTGGCTTTCTTCGACTTTGGCAAACTCTAGAATGCTTGGATGATCCATTAATATTGTAAAGAAAAAACTAAATTATCCCTCCTCTATTATTTGGTTCCTCTAACAAGACAGCCATAGTTGATCAATCAAATTGGAGTGGTTTTGAGTTATGGGCAAGGCAAATTAAACCAAATGATGTTGTATTTATACCTAATATTTCAGCATTAGCATCACATGCCTGCATGCAATTATGGTTTAAAATTATCATGCAGGAGGGACGATGGATGATGAATTGTTGATCAGTTTGCTTATATTTAATTGATGAGTGTAGGAATCCAAATACATGAACCACTTGTCTCTGCATCAGATTACATATCCTTTTGGCTAATTAACATAGTTTTTTCCCCAATGTCTCACTTTAAAGTTTGGGGACCCATGCAGTAACACTAATTGGAACAAGCTATCCTGACATTTTGTCTTTGACAAAGTTACTAGATGTGTTTCAATAATAATTCATTAACTACATTAAAGAAGTTCTTCTCACTAGGAGATGAAAAGTTGATTTCATAAGTCTATGTGATCATGTAATGGAATGGTATTAAATTGTTTATTTAATTACATATGTGATGATGAGAATATATTACCTATCTTCTAGGGAAGATCATATAAACACGTTTGCTTCTTGAAATCTCTTCTAAAACTTCCCTAAAAAGTATATTTTGGAAGCCTAAAGAATAATGCTATTTAAATAATAATAAGGTTTCTTTGGTTACAATTTACACTATTGTTACAAGTATCTAATTGTTAATTATTCAAGTTGTTTTATACACACACACACACACACACACACACATAAATGAGAAGTATGCATGGTGTTTGGCTTCATGGGACTGATTTTCTTGTAGTGCACCACGCATGCATGCCATTTCTCTAGAAGCAGTTTAGCCTCAAGCCAGCAATTAAAATTGGAGGATCATGCATGAAAATTTGTCAGAGTTAAGCGAGCTGCTGGTTCTTAATTATAAGTATGTTTGGACATGTATGAATTCTCACTACCCAAACATACACGCGGAAAAAAATTCAAGTTATAGTTTGGCTAGAGATAAGAAAGAACAAATAAAAAAGGGAGTCACGGATTTAGATATATTCCGTGATTAAAATCATGTTAACATCAAGCCTCTTCATTTGACTCCAATTGCATGAATCTTCAACTTCAATCAATTTAAGTTGATAAGTTATAATTTAAATAATGAAAAAATAAGACAAAACCTTTTCAAATGAAATCCTCCTCATGACTTTAGCATATATGCTTATATTAAATATCGATAGCACTTCTAAAGGCAATCTCGGAGTGGCTATAGCCTAGCTACCTGGGGGTGGGGGCTCTAAGATCTCACGGTGGTTGCTATGTTTACTTTCTCTTGTAAATTGGGTCATGGTACCAATATTTTTGCAGAAAATTTTGCTTTAAAAATTGGTTTTGTACTCCAATGTCATTAGCTAGCTACCTATCCATGTTCTTAATTATTTTTGAAACCGATTAATTATCGGTGGTTAATTATATATAAGTGATTTAAAACCTGTAAACAACGGCCTCCTTGGATTTATTTTGAACTATATATGGGTACTCAATATTCTTTCCTTGCATCTTTTCAGGCATTTTAAGATCATCGATCAATGACACTACAAATTTCTTGTATTAATACTAAAACAAACGTTGTTGTTGTTGTTTTTTTTTTCTGGTTTTAGAATTAATGGTAAACATGCACGCACTAAAGAGTACATATATGATGATCTCTTTCACTTCATGATGTGTGTATTTTTCTTTCTTTTTCTAATCATTATTTTGTTATTTTATATAGTTAATTTTTAATTAATTTTTTTTGGGGATCATCAATCATATTGTAATTTGTTTGTTTGTTTTTTTTCAACAAGAAGACAGGGTATCGAACTATATATATATACTCTAGAATCATTGGCGTGCAAGGGACATAAAATCCCCGCTAGTCTTTAATTAGATACCCATCCCACTTCATGTGATCTCTTACTTGTAACATTGAGGGACCCTTAAAATGTACACAAACTGAGCAAAAAGTACTTGTGCTTGGATGTGGATATGGAAATTAATATACCCTTCATGATATATTAGAATTTTATTTATTTGCATCGTTTTGAGTTTAGCTAGCAATCTCTCACCCCTTGAATTAAGTCCACAAGTTCGGGAACCATCATCCATTAATAAAATAGCTCAAAAGCTCAAGATGATTAATTATCATGAGCTCCAATTATAGCTACGGTTTGGTATTCCAAAATATGAAGTTAAAGCGAATTCTGCAGGTTGCTAAAATGTATTTATCATCAAAATCTTAGCCACACGTACATTTGTCTGACATAGGCATAGGGACTATAATATAAAAATTAAAAAGTAATTAATAATAAATATAGTATTAATTACTTTATATATTAGTCCCTATATCTAGATTAATATATATATTAGATCCATTGTAAAGGATCAATCTAGCAGCGTAGCTATCCTATATGATCCTAAAGCTGCTAGCTAGCTACGTCGTTGGAGAGCGTCTTCAAGCTCTTTGGTACTATGGAGATGGTCGGTTTACATAGAACTCTTCTATGGCAGTAGTTATCAACAATAGTGGGAATTTAGTTGAGAAGTACAGCAACAGTAAGAGATCAAATGTAACACCCCAATCTCACATGGTAATGTGAATGACGGATTTAGAGTGGGTAAGTTATAAAAATAGTCATGGTTGCTAATTCATACATTGGCAACTTGCTAGGTGAAATTGGATTTATAAATGATTATAGGGACGCTTCAATTTGACCAAACATTTTTGGGGCTATTAGCATTTTTTGGGGCTGTCAGCATTTTTTATTGGTCATTACATCAAGTCCTTTGTGATGTTGAGGTTTACTTTGCAGGCATGGGAATGCTGGTTGCATTTGAAAATGGAAAAGAAGTGACTAATAATATGGATAAACCCAGTTTAGAATGTAAAAAAAGGTTTTAAATAATATGGATACATAAAATTTCTGTTATTGTTCGTGTGCAACTTATGTTAAGAAAAATTGTCACTTTGGAGATTTCTGACTTGGATTTTTCTTTTGCCCAATGAATGTAGAAGGCAGTGTATATATACTTGATAACCCTATTCCGGACAGCTGGATCTTTGCCGCTCAATCACCTGGTCATCGCAAATCAACGATCGATGTGCGAAGTTGCGGATGGACTCCACCCACCATTTGTTTTCATATTTGTTTTAACTGGTACATTTGTATTGTGGATGTTTCTGTAGTACTTTAAACCTTGTAAGAGACATTAGCTGCTCCCATTTATAGTACTTAATTGCCTTCCATTAATGCACCATATGTCAATGTAAAGTAACCTTAAAGGGGCTGGCTAATGTACTGATGATGTATTGGATATTGGATCATTGAATTTATATATATGCTATTATGGTTACAAGTATTGGATTAAAGTAATATTTGGTTTATTATACGATGTGTAGTAGTACTATTTGGTAATATTGTAATTAAATGAGTTGGAGCAGGAAATTAGGTACCCTAAAAAATGGCGCATTTTATATACTTTCTAGTAGCAAGATCAAACTCGCCAATTGCGGCAATTTCCAGTTCGCCGAAAACACTTTTTGCAAAACAGAATGGGCTTTTGGCATCGAATATACTTGGACGCGAAAACCAAATATGGATAAATTCCTTTTTGCAGCGAGTTCCAGTAAGCCGAGAAAAAGCTTTGATAAACAGAATTACTTTTTTTTGCGACGAATAAACTAAGACTTGAAAAACCAAATACGTAAAAATTTCTTTTTGCGGGGAAAAAAGATCGCCGCCAATTAGATATCGCAGCGAATATATTTCGCCACAAAATTTGGACTAAGGAGATTAGACCATTCATGGCAGACTTTAAAATTGCTGGTAAAAAGTTATTACGGTGCAGTTATATTAGTTGCAGTGATTATAACCGCCACAAAAAATATTAAACACGACGCTTGTTTAAAACGCTGCAAATAATTTGATAATATTTGCGGCAATATGTTGGGTATTGGCGACGATATAAAACACTGCAAATACTTTTTCGCAGCGATAAAGAGCTGAAATATGAACGTCATTTGCGACATAATTTACAATATTAACAGTGAAAAAAATCGCTGCAAATAAAAATTTTTCGCGACGATTTTTGGGTTTCGCTGGTTAAACTTTTAAGTGAGTCAACAATTGCGACGAATATGCGGCGTAGCATAAATCGCTGTAAAAATTTATTTGCAGCGATTTTGAGGGTTATTTGCGGCGATTCATAGCACCGAGAAAGGCCCTTTTTCTTGTCGTGATATGTATTGCAGTATTGCACATCCATCCATGAACAGTATTGTAACGCCTATCCTTAGGGTGAGACTTTTTACAAAATGGTTTTAGAAAGGACGACGAGAATTACCATTCATTTTAAGACTTTTTACTTCCATAATCAGGGTGCAAGACTTTACGTTATAAAATAAAATCTGCTTTGAGAATAAAAGAGGTTTACAGCGGAAAACATTAATCTTAAAATAAAAAGGCCTCTTGTACAAGTAAAATTCTTGTGCCTAGACTTCCGTGCTCTTCCCCTTGGACCTGTCCGTCCTGAACGTACTGCTCATTCAGTTCCAGTTGGGGGGGAAAGGGCACATATAAAAACTAAAATGAGTCGAATACTCAATAAGCATTACTTCATACCGTTAAAATATAGTAACATAGGTTTTCAGTCATGCATTCATCACTCTATACATAATAACTACATGTATACATGCATTCATCTGTAAACATCACTAGATGGGTTGTTCTTTCAAAAGGGGTTTTCTTTTTGTAAAATGTTTCTCCGGTTAGTGCCTTCATTTCTTGAAGAATGCGATGCAATCATACATTATTTTCTTATCACTTTCATAGGTCGGTGCACGTTGTTACGACCCACGTGCTGGGGTTAGTGGTCTTTTGAACCTGGAATCGCCCATGGCCACGGGTTGGAATCCCATTCCGTCAGGGTGCAGCACTGGGTGCACTACCAGAGACTACTTGTCCGGCATTGCAATCTGCCCATTCATTCATTTGGGTACCCCTTTCCATTCATATGGTCGTTACGTCTTTTCATACATTCATGCATTTAGTCCTTTCCTTTTAGTTCATTTCAGCTCTCTCTTTGAGAGCTGGAGCATAAGCATCATCTTGTCTTTTCTTTTCATTTAACAGTTCATTCATGAGAAAAATTCATTTAGAGGCATGAGCCCAAATATCATCTTTCATGACATGTCTTTTTATGAAAAATACATACAATAGATACTGCGAATAGTCATCCATTCACATGCATGCAACTAATACTTTGGTTGCATAAAAAAGGGCTGCTAAGGAGGGTCATACATACTTATACTTTACAACATTATACTTAGCATGTTTTCGTTTACTTCGTTTTCAAAGAGAAAGCATTTCATTTTTCATTTTTGTATCTTTTAGAAAACTCTAGAAGGGCGTGAACATAATACTTACCTGGACTCCATGCTACTTTCATACCATGCAGTCCATTCATGCGCGTGTCAGATGGCAACCTACATGCATATACATAACCTTAGCGTTATTCTCTATCTAGTGCATAAGCAACTGAACTAGAAATAGAACTACACTTTACTTAGAACACTCTCCTTCCATCCCTGGACTCTTACGTGCTCTTTACTATGTTAAAACCTTCGGGGACCCATTTACGGCCACTACCTCTTCCAACTCAACGTTATACTTCGAGTGCTTACTTACTAGGGTAAACCCATGATTCACCTTAGGATTAAGACACTAAGACATTTGTCTTATTCTTCTCATTAACCATGTTCCGACGCATGACTCAGACTGACTAAGTCAAGCATCCCAGTCCTAGACAGTACACCCGTCACCACCTTCATGTATCTTAGCTCACTCTAAATCCTCATGCCCATCCATACACGTCATACGGCTTTAAGCTAACTCTGAGGCTTAAGCACCGTGTAACCATGCTTAGGATAGATTACCCATTATATATGATGAATCCGTCCAGCACATGTGTCTAACCAAATTACACACGTACCTTACCCCTTGATCACCTAAGATCGACATATAATTTGTCGATCACTTGCTTGTATGGACAAGTGCCATACTCCAATACCAATATTCTCTTAACCCAACTAGCATGACACTTCATGCAACCTATCCCTCTTGATAGTTCATCCCAGCACTTGATATAACAGGATTTCATTTATAACTACACCTTACGTCACACCATATAGCTCGAGACTATTCTCAAGCTACACCATGACCTTGTCATGTCACCTGACATTCCGCTACATCACTTATACGCCAACTCCTAACCCATCATAAGTATGGTCCCTCACGTACTCTTGTCACATTGTGACATCCCATCACGTTCCCGTTGTTCCATTCTTACACTATCTCCTCACTAATCACAAGCACGACTTCTTGATTGACCATGTCACTTCGTGATGTTACCCAGTCATGCTTCCGCTGCACTACTCTGATACTATCCTGCCACTTCACACATACTCCAGGCCATAAGTCAACTACATGGTGACACTTGTCACCTCAGACTATAGGCCACATCATAGCCACTTCGGGGCACTATTCCACAGTTCCCGACACCATACATCAAGCTCTTCGCCCATCAACTACGCAACCATCCTTATCTTCACGACACGCCACATGGTGTATCGCTTCACCTCATGGAGTACACTCCACGTGTACTCCTTTTACACACGCTACGCCTCATCACCACTACGGCTTACACTCCATAGGGTGCATCGCTCTACCACATGAAGTACACTCCACGTGTACTCCCTTCACACACACTACAGCAAACAGAGTACACTCCACGTGTACTCTTCTCATCCACACTTCACAGCACAGTCCACAACTGTAACCACCCCACTCCTCGAAGGGCGGAATCGCTACGTACATACCTATTCTTAGCATATTTTTCTTTTCATTTTCCTTCCTTTATTTTTCCCTCGCCAACAGGGAAGACACTAAGTGTCTACCTCTCTCTCTGCAGTAATGCCTTGCTCCCCAACCTCTTCATCATTTTCTAGACGTTTAAAACATTTAAAACAAGACTGAATCTAATACTCAGTAAGTAGTACACCATGCGGTGAACTTAAAAGGCATCTATTCTTTTTCCTTTGAAAACATGCATACATAAACAATGCATTTCATGCATACATCTTTCATACTTTTTATCTTTCATGCATAAATATGCTTTTCATGCTTTTCATCTTTCATGCATAAACATGCTTTTCATCTTTCATGCATAAACAAGCTTTTCATGCTTTTCATCGTTTCATGCATAAACATGCTTTTCATCTTTTCATGCATTACATCTTTTCACTTTCATAGGTCATTGCACATTGTTACACCCCGCATGCTAGGGTTAGCGGTCTTTTCAACCTATGGATTCGCCCATGACCACGGGTTGGAATCTCATTCCGTCAGGGTGCAGCACTGGGTGCACTACCAGATACTACTACCCGGCATTGCAATCTGCCCATTCATTTATCGGGTACCCCTTTCATTTCATATGGTCGTTACGTATTTTCATACATTGAAACATTCATTTCCTTTCAGTCCTTATGTCTTTTCACTCATTTCAGTTCTTTTTCATTTAACAGTTCATTCATAGGAAAGGAACGTCATTTAAAATCCTGAGCTTAAACATCGTTTAAAACCGTGAGCTTAATATCATTGAAAGGCATGAACTTAAACATCACTTAAAAGCGTGAGCTTAAACATTGTCTAAAAGCATGAACTTAAACATCATTTAAAGGCACGAGCTTAAACATCATTTAAAGGCATGAGCTTAAACATCATTTAAAAGCATAGGCTTCAACATTGTTTAAAAGCATGAACTTAAACATCATTTAAAAGCATGAGCTTAAACACCATTAAAAGCACGAGCTTAAACATCATTTAAAAATATAGGCTTAAACATCATCTTTCAAGACATCCTTTAAAATGTCAGTTCTCAGGGACATTTAAAGCATCAGTTCATAGGGACATCTTAAAACTCATTTAAAACATCACTTGAAGCATAAAACATGAGACGTTCCTTTCCTTTCCTTTCCTTTGCATTTAAACATTTTCATCATCTTTCTTAGTTCAATGCAAATGTATTTTCATGAACAAGATATATTTTTCATGCTATACTACATATAGGAAATATCATAAGTTTCTTGAGAGAATATGCATGAAAATCTCATGGCTTAGAACCTACATGCATGCATTATCTTATACATGTACACACAATTATAATCAATAAGGTACTTAACAGGGGCTATCAAGAAAGGGTTGTACATACTATATTCATTTATTCTTTTCATTAGAGAAACATTTGCAATGAGAGAGATATTCTTTCATAAAGAGGACTTGGTGTAAGAAGCATGGTCATAACTACTTACCTCTATGCTCCTCGATACGTCCATCATCATTATAGGTCCTATTTCAATAAATAACGCAAGCGTGTTAATACCCATGCAATATTCTTTAGCCCTCCCTTATAAAAGAGAAAGCCACGATACTACAATCTAACGCCCCTTCTATGCTTAACATTAACCAAGTGACTACTCCTCACCTCAACTTATATGAGAAATAACTGAAATATTAAGACATGCTAGCTGTCCATGGAAATACTATTTTAAAAGCTTACATGAAAAGTAGTTAAGAATTCATAGGCTTCAAGCAAGGTCTCTTTGGTTCAAGCTCACCTTGGGTTATGGACATTAGGAGATAAAATCTGGAATTCTCGATAATGGGCTTTAAAATAGGTTTAGGCATATCAAGTAGGCTAAACAAGCTGAGGGAACATGCCCTTTAATCAACTTGTAGTCCCTCATTAAAAAAAAGTTAGCTCATCAATATTTAGGACTCTCGGGTTCGGTAGAATTTAACCAACGAGAGACAACATAAATGGGTTATTTTTACATCAAGACATGACATGACATGGGCTTAGGAATACTTGGAAAGCTTTGCATATCATAATACATTATGCACAATTAATCTCTTATATCTAAACTAACTAAACTATAACCTATTCACATAAGCAATATTTAATTAGTTTAGATAAAACCTCCCATTTAAAATTAAAGTAGCATAAAGTATGGCAAAGTTACCTATTAAGAAACTTTAAAACCTTTAAACACTTAACCTTATGATTTACTCACTTAATACCTTTAAAATCAAGATATAAAATTATAGAACCAAGCAAAAACCTCTAAACCAAACCTCTGGCATTCTAAAAATAGATTTTCAACCAAACATCAACACAAGACACATCGTACCAATATATATATATATATATATATATATATATAAAAATTAAAATCACTTTAATCATCACCTATGATTACACCAAGTTTAAGGACAACATAGAAATTTCAAAATATAGGAAATCACATAGCAAAAACCACTTTAACATATTCGATTTGGGCTAAAACTAGAGCATCCATATTTATTAATAAGATGGTAAATTAACAACACCAAATACAAGCTAAAATAACTTAGGGAGCTTCCAAAATCACACTAAAATCAAAAGAACCAAATTAGGATTTTTACCTCAAACTCTTAGCCCCATCCAAAATACAAGTGGAAGACCAAATAGAGGGACAACCATGTGGATGAAGAGCCCAAATGATAACACTGTTTTAAACCCCAAAACCGAAACATCAATGGGTAAGGAAATGGTGAAATTCGAAACCCATATGGAAATCATGCTAGAAAGTGAACTGATTGAGCTGCATTATTGCATAATTTATATAGTTAAAATCAATGTATTTTTAATTGTTTTATCATATTATCATTGATTTTAGATGGAAAAATAATCAAGAGGCAATAAATCCAAGTTGTGATTTAAATTGATTAAAAAGCATAGTTTATGTTTATTTTTATAACTTGTGATTTAATTTGATTTTATTGTCTCACATGCACAACACATTTTTTATAATTTAGTTTAGTTTTCCTAATTTTTAATTAATTAATTATTTTCTTTTTCTAATTTTATTTTATTATTCTATTTGTTCCAGTTTGTTTTATTTTTTATTTTTTTTATTTTTTTATTTATTTATTGCGTAGGCTAAACGACATGTCGTTTGGCCTGTAAGCCAAATGACATGTCGTTTGACTCAAGGAATCGGCTGTCGTCTGAGCTGAATGACGTGCCGTTTCTTCCACGCCTCCAAACGACGCCGTTTTCACTCATCTTCAACCTTCGGCCAGCTGCTACAGTGCACGAAATGCAGCTCTTCCACGCCTCCGTTCGACGCCACCAGCTCCTCTGCCTACTGCAGAGCTTCATCCACCTCCGGCAGCACAACCATCTCCACGGAGTTCGGCAGCAGCTCTCCCCGGAAACCGCACGGTTTCCTCTGTTTTCATACGTCCGAAACAGAGCAATCCAAGCTCACGGCAATCTCCTACACAGCACGGTTTCACCTTCGCTCAGCACAAACACATGCACGTGATGAACCGACCAAGAAAAAAAAAAAGAAAATAAAAAGGAAAGAAGAAGAACCACTCGGTGCAGTGCATGTGATGAGTGCAGTACATGTGTTCAGTGCAGTCGGCTGGAGCTCGGTGCAGCTCAGTGGAAGAAAAAGAAATGAAATAAAACTCAAGCACTCGGTGGGCTTCGGCTGGAAAGCCAAGGAAGAAAGAAAAAGAAAGAAAGAAGAAGTGGAAGAAAATAAACATGCATCTTCGGTGCATGTGGTTTCGGCTCAAGCAAAAGAAAACTGCATATGTTCGGTACAGCAAAGAAAAAGAAAGAGAAAGAAAAGAATCATTCGGTGCATTCGGTCGGCTGGAAAGGAAAAGAAATAAAGAAAAGGAAATTAAGGGATGGCTGGCCGAATAATGCAGTAGGTGGATGAGTTGTTTAAACCCAACCTGGGCCAGACTAAATTAAAGAAACCTCAGTGGACTACACGGCAACCACGCCCTGTGAATTCTGAAGCCTATAAAAAGGCTTGAAGTGAACAAGCAAACCATCATGGAACAGGAGGGAGTTCGGCTCTCTTTCTGTTTTCGAAGCTCATTTTAGTCTTATTTGTGTTCATTCGGCAACTTGTGTTTTTATCTGCTAGTGTTTCGGCAACTTCCACTTTATTTCCTGTTTTTTTTATTCGGCAGCTCTCAATTCGTTTTCAGCTTCGAGCATCAGTTTATATAGTTTTCGGAAACCATCATCAGTTCGGGTTCTATATTCGGCCATCTGGGTTTGAGTTTTTACAGTGTTTTATGGTAACTGCAGCTTGGGTTTTATTAGTGTTATTATCGATCAGCACTCAAGTTTTATTTATCAAGTTATTTTCGGTTCTCATTGTTTTTTCAGCAACCTGTGTTATTTTACAGTGTTTTATTCCATTTTCGGCAACCCACGTTTCTCAGCTCATTTGTGTTTCGTTCGGCAACTGGAGATCACTTTACAGTGTTTTATTCGGCAACTGCAAATTTTATTTCTTTAGTTTATTCGTTCGGCAGCTCACTCTATTTCAGCAACCTCAAGTTATTTATATTGTTTTCTATTATTCAGCTTATTGTGTATTACTATTGTTCTCATCCCATTTTCGGCAACTGTAATTTTATTGGTTCACTTGTGTTATTTTTGGCAGCTTGTTTATTTCTTGTGTTTTATTTTCTTGACAATTCATTTATACCATTTTCGGCAACTCTCTTATTTTATGCATTTTTATTATTCAGCTCATTTATTTACAGTATTTTATTGTTCAGTTCATATTTTGTTATTTTAAAATCCTCATCCCAGTAATCTTCTCTTTTTGATTGCTCATTCTTTTTATTAATTTATTTTTATTTTAACCTCTTTATCACATTAATCAATCCCTGTGGATTCGATCCTGTAAAGATACTACAACACCTGTATACTTGCAGGTAAAACTGATCTAGATTTTTACTCATTATTTTGAATGAAAGTTTAGACTCAACATGAACCAAGAGTTTATTACTTTCAATATTTCATCCTTTGGAAGATGAAATCAAGCTTTGGTTCCAAGCTTTGAAGAAAATATTTTTCTTCCTCCATTGCCATGGAGTCACAAGCTTGAGGGAGATAAAGGGGCTTGTTTTTCTTGAAGATGAAAAGAAAAGAGAAGAAGAAAGGAGGAAGATGTGCATCGGCATGTTAGCTTGGAGAAGGAGATGAAATTTTATTTTTCTTCTTCTTGGGATGAGGCCGACGGATATGGGGGAAACAAATGGGGAAAATGATTTTAATTCATCCCTTTTTATGTAACTTTGACCGTAAGCTATTGGAGGAGGGGCAAGGAAGGAAAATAAAATTGCTTCCCATGGAAGCTTTCAGGTGATAGAGAAAGAATGGGTCAAATGAGTTCAAAGGCTTGTATGGAAAGGAAGATGAAGTCTTTTGTCTCTTCCTTGGGTGTTGACCGATGGTATGGGAAGGAAAAAGGAAAGTTGCTTTCAACTTTTTTTCCCTTTTGTAATGCTTGACCGTAGGCTTGAAGAAAGGGCAAGGATAATTTGGTCTTTGTTCCCTTCTTCCATCACAAGGAATCAACTGGATGGTAGAGATCTATCCACCTCAATGATGCTTTTGACCTACCAATCCATTGGTAGAGATTAATTGGGTTATTTCTTAAATAAATAAAATTAAAGGGCTTAAGAGAAAATATTTCAAGGTCTTAAAAATAATACTTTGATTTATTTTAATAAATCATATTTTAAAAATAAAACATACTCATCTTAGTTTTAAAAAAAAAAAGACATACTCATCTTAAAATAAAATAATTGAAAGTAATAATAAAAATAATCTTTATCTCAAAATAGTTGATTTAAGAATTAATAAAATGATGTAAGGACCTACATAGTAGGATTCGGGTATTACAACAACCTACCCAATCAATTAGCATCTAATATAAATAATAAGGGATAGAGGGTTATACCATCGTCGGGGTTGACCCATGCATTGTCTACTAACCGTCACAGTCGATGACGTCGGAAGGAACGTACATGGCAGCTAGCCCACGAACGATGGCTATTTACCCAACATGGTGGTTGTTTGGCCATTTGGATAGCTAGGTATGGTCTTGGAAAGGCTCATGGTGGCCTTGTGATGGCGGCAAGGGGCGTAACACGGTGGATCTAGCCATGTACAATAGCAGTTAGCCACGTATAGTGGCTGTTTTGGCCACTGGAGGTGGCTAGGGTGTGGATATGGAAGGGGCTGAGCATGGAGGAGCTTGGGAAGACCTTGGCGAGGTGGTGGTGGCGTCGGTGTGGTGGTGCGGTGACAGATCTAAGCTGTGAGGTGGAGGGGAGCCGTGAGAGAGTGAGAGAGAGTGGGCATGCGTGAGGGGTAGATCGGAGCTAGGGGTGGCTGAGGTAGGCCGGTGGTGGCCGAAGGAGGCTGGAGATGGCTGCTAGATGTTGTGGGTGGCTGCGTACGGCGGTGGAGGTGGAGAAACCCGTGCGTGAGAGAGAGAGAGAGAGAGCTCGTGCATGGAGGAGGGGCTACCGGCCTTGGGTCCAAGGGAGGAGGAAGGGGGAGACTAGGGGGTGCTCGTGAAGGTGTCTGGTGGCCTAGGTGGCCACTCCTAGCAGCACTAGGAGCTGCGCACAGTGAAATCGTGCATGAGGGGCTGCGTACGTGCATGGGAGAAGGTGGCCACGTGGTGGAGGCTGGGTTCGGTTGTGGAAGCACACCGGTGTGAAAGGAAGTCGTTGGTGGCGGCAGTGAGGTCGTGCGACACAAGGCGACGCTGGGCTGGGCTGGGCTGTGGAGCAGATCGGGTGAGAGGGAGAGTGTTTCTGTCGAGCTCAAGGGAGGGGGAGGAGAGAGAGAAAGGCAAGGGAAAAGTGAGGGAGAAAGAGAGAGGGCTGGGGTTTTAATCCAAACCCTTCATCTTGGGGTCAACAAAATGATCTAACGGTGAGTTTTAAATACTGATTTGAAAATGCATAAACGTTAACTTAATTAAAAGCACTGAGAGGAATTAAGATAGAATATTATTTAAACTAAACTTTAGTTTATAAAATAATATTCCTTCATCATTAATAAAATGATGAAGTCTTCTTTAATATATTTAAGAGAATAAAACCATTAAATTAATTAAAGTTTTCAACATAATTTAAATCCCGTAATATTTTAAATAACTGAAATCATTTAATAAAATGATTTCCCACAATTATAATATTTTTGGAGCTGTTCAAAAATATTATAATTGTCTTATTTAAAATCAAGCTTAGTCAAATAACAATGGGAATATCCCATTTAAAATACTCGTGACTTTAAAACCCTGAGCTAGCTTTAGAAATCACATAATATCTTTAAAACACGCCATCGAGGTTTGGCGTTAGAGAGAATGAGCGGACTGTTGCATCCTCTCCTCCTTGTAATAAGTCTCATCCTCAGAATTTGCTTACATCAGAAGGAAGGAAGGAGTAGGGTATTACATTCTCCCCTCCTTAAAATAAATTCCATCCTTGGAATTTGCTTAACGTTCTAGGAATTTGCGCAGTGTCCTAAGAATTGCCCATCCTTACTAGGGATTTATTCGTACTAGTTCCTCGCGTTGTCTTCACGCTTCTCCGCGCATTCAGCATCTCTGTCAATTCTTGTACAGAACTTTGACCTTATGTCCTGTCACACCTCTGTCGACATACTTAGTCAGTTTTAAATACTGGAGCCCATCCATCACGTAGTGCTCGTATCTTCCATTCTAAGACTCTTGCCCGCAAGGCTTGAAGTCACCATCCCATTTTTCATCCCAATCCTAGCTTAGCTCGTAGTCATTCATGCGTTTCTTAACCATTGCAATCCCTCTAATGTTTCTAATCCGTTCTTCAATTAGCAAGCAACTAATTCTACATGTCCTAACGTTCCATTGTCCATTCCTTATCCTCTAACTATGTTCAGTCTCTGATACCTCTTACATTCTATGCACTTAGCATTACTACCTCTTTCTGGTTGCCAGTCTGACATGCATGCATTTGCTAGGTCATACTTTGAAAATATCATAGCGTTAGGGGAAAATACTTTCTTATACTTACTACAGGACGAGACATGCCTTGGGAAGACGCCAGTCTAGGTTTTTCCTTCACTTGTAGTTTTCTTTCAAAAGTTTTCATCCTTTGGAAAAGTTTTCTCTCTTTAGAAAAAGGTTTTCTCCCTTTTATTTCTGAAAAGAATGCTATAGAGTCTAGCATAACCTAGGTTTTGCTCTGATACCACTATGTAACGTCCGTCCTTGGGGTAGGACTTTTTACAAAATGGTTTTAGAAAGGACGATAGGAATTACCGTTCGTTTTAAACCTTTTTACTTCCATATCCAGTGTGCAAGACTCTACGTTATAAAATAAAATGTGCTTTGAGAATAAAAGAGGTTTACAGCGGAAAACATTAATCTTAAAATAAAAAGGCCTTTTGTACAGTTAAAATTCACGTGCCTAGACTTCTGTGCTCTTCCCCTTAGGCCGTGTTCATCCTGAAGTGTACTGTTCATTCAGTTCCTATGGGGGGAGGGGCACACATAAAAATTAAAATGAGTCAAATACTCAATAAACATTACTTTATACTGTTAAAATATAGCAACATAAGTTTTCAGTCATGCATTCATCACTCTATACATAATATACATACATGTATACATGCATTCTTTTGTAAACATCACTAGACAAGATTTTTCTTTTAAAATGGGTTTTCTTTTCGTAAAATGTTTCTCCCGTTAGTGCCTTCATTTCTTAAAGAATGTGATGCATTCATACATTATTTTCTTATCACTTTCATAGGCCAGTGCACGTTGTTAAGCCCCGCATGCTGGGGTTAGTGGTCTTTTGGACCTGGATTCGCCCATGGCCATGGGTTGGAATCCCATTCCGTCAGGGTGCAGCACTAGGTGCACTACCAGATACTACTTACCCGGCATTGCAATCTGCCCATTCATTCTTTTGGGTACCCATTTCCATTCATATGGTTGTTACGTATTTTCATACATTCATGCATTTAGTGTGCGGATCTGGAAGGGGCTGAACATGGAGGAGCTTGGGAGGACGTTGGCGAGGTGGTGGTGGCGTCAGTGTGGTGGTGCGGCGGCAGATCTAAGCCATGAGGGTGGAGGGGAGCCGTGAGAGAGTGAGAGAGAGTGGGCGTGCATGAGGGGTAGATTGAAGCTAGGGGTGGCTATACGCCGGGGGTGGCAGTGTACAACGGTGGAGGTTGAGAAACTCGTGAGTGAGAGAGAGAGAGCCCATGCATGGAGGAGGGGCTACCGGCCTTGGGTCTAAGGGAGGAGGAAGGGGGGTGTTTGTGGAGGTGTCCAGTGGCCTGGGTGGCCACACCCGACGGCGCTAGGAGCTACGCACAGTGAAACCGTGCATGAGGGGCTGCGTACTTGCATGGGAGAAGGTGGCCACGTGGTGGAGGATGGGTTCGGCGGTGGGAGCTCGCCGGCGTGAGAGGAAGCCGTTGGTGGCGGCAGTGAGGTTGGGTGGCGCACGGCGGCGCGGGGCTGGGCTATGGAGTAGATTGGGTGAGAGAGAGAAAGTGTTTCCATCGGGCTCAAGGGAGGGGGAGGAGAGAAAGAGGGAAGGGAAAAGTGAGGGAGAGAGAGAGGGCTGGAGTTTTAATCTAAACCCTTCGTCTTGGGGTCAACAAAATGATCTAACGGTGAACTTTAAATACTAATTTGAAAATGCGTAAACATTAAATTAATTAAAAGCATTGAGAGGAATTAAGATAGAATATTATTTAAACTAAACTTTAGTTTATAAAATAATATTCCTTCATCATTAATAAAATGATGAAGTCTTCTTTAATATATTTAAGAGAATAAAACTATTAAATTAATTAAATTTTTCAACATAATTTAAATTCCATAATATTTTAAATAACTGAAATCATTAATAAAATGATTTCCTACAAATATAATATTTTTGGAACTTTTCAAAAAAATTATAATTGTCTTATTTAAAATCAAGATTAGTCAAATAACAATGGGAATATCCCATTTAAAATACTTGTGACTTTAAAACACTGAACTAGCTTTAGAAACCACATAATATCTTTAAAACATGCTATCGAGGTTCGACACGCATAACGAGGCTAGTAGTTGCTAGAGAGAAGGACCGGACTGTTATATCCTCTCCTCCTTGTAATAAGTCTCATCCTCGAAATTTGCTTACATCAGAATGAATGAAGAAGTAGGGTGTTACAAGTATCCAGGCGAGGGAGCCATTATCGTAGGGCTTCTTCACCTCTTCCTCGAAGCATTCCCTGAGTTCCTTGATTTGCTGCTTTATTTTCTTGTATAAATCATCTATAGTTACGTTCTCGCAACTTTCTGTGACAAAATCTTTGGTCAATCTGAGCCTTGTATTTCTCTCCTAACCGGTTCTTTGCCTTGCCATGATGGATGGGACCCAAAGATACCACTCTTGGCTCGTAATACTGTGCAAAATTCTTGTTATCACGAAGCAAGAAGATAACCTGCTACAGCTTTGGTGTTGGGGCCTTTTGGGGGTTGATTTTCCGCATTTTCTCCAGCCGCCAATACCATTTCAAACCTTTCCTTCATGCAAGGCGTCGACGTTCCGGCCATAGCAAGCTTGCATGCACTCAACAACACAATAAAAAGTTTGAGAGATCTGGTTTGATGAATTTAGGAGTGTTTCTATTATTGGAAATTATTAAGTACTACTTTGTTGATCAAATGCACAAAGATAAGTAATACAGCTACAAAAAAATTTTACAAAAATAAATTCATAAACTTACATGATGTTATGTGATACATTAATAGATCTGCTTTACAATAAAAGTAGTTTCATAATTTGATATACGACATCAAATCACGTCAATTTATGAATTTATTTTTAAATATAAAATTTCTGTATAGTTAAAATATTTCTCCTTCACTAAAGCAAGCATACGTGTTTAATATAAAATTAGTATATTGGTAAACATATCTAAAAGAAATCCAAACAGCTTGCTCAATGATTTATTTACAGGTATTACACTTTTCTGAATAAATTATCTATTGATTGTGTTGTCTTTATCCATCAAACAAGATAGGTATCAAGTGCATGCATGTAATTTCATGGAAGCCTTTCAATTTGATCAGCATGAAATTCTTGCTATAGAGCTAAAGATGAATTAGAATCGGCCTGAAAGTGGGTACGTATATATAGAAAGATTGAAAAATATATTGCTGATCAGTCTTGCATTTTATTTTTATTTTGGGCGAATCTGCAAACATGAATATTAAATTATTAATAAATAGTACCATAACACTCATTATTTGGTATATGGAAAATGATTAATCTGTAACTCTTATACAACTCTCTTACAATTCTTTTTGAAATGAATGATAGTCTTGTAAAATTGAAATTTCATTTATAATAAAATTGAATGTTTTGCATATATTGGTTGATTGTGAAATGAATTGTAAGAAAATTATAAATATATCATTACCTTTATCTTTATATCTGTCTTATAGGAGTACTATAGAGTCTAGACTCTATGAGCGATTAAAGATCATCTCTTAAGATTTAATTTATCCTAATTAGTTATGATAGAATGATGAAAGGGAAATTTGATCGGAGACGTTATGAATTGAACCAATTCACCTTTTATATAACAAAGCCGCTTAAACTATTATATTTTAGTCCAAAAAATAGGATAAATTTCACATATATACTAGCGAGCTGTCTCGAGGTTAATTTATGAGCAAATCTATACAACCTCTCTAACCTCCACACACCATATTTTTTAAAATTTTTAATATTTTTTTTAGTTTATTCTTTTTAAACTAATTCAATTATTCTATTCATTATTAATATATTAAATATTTGATAAAAGAAAAAATAATAAAAATTAAAAAAAGTGTAGTGTGTGAAAGTTGTATGAATAGTAAGAGGTTGTATAGATTTTTTCTTAATTTATATGCATGATCATTAACCTAGCTAGCTAGCAGATCTTATCTAGTATTTCAATTAATATCACGTACATGAAATACTGCAAACTTCACAACGCTTTATGATTACTATATCACTACAACAAAAAAGACATTTTGGAATGATTTTATTTTGGAACGAAATGAAAATCGTCTCAAAAAGTGAGATTTAGGGACGAATTTTATTTTTCATCCCAAAAAGACGTTTTCCATTCGAACGCATTATAAAGCATTCGAACGTTATATTTAGGGATGAAATATGGCGTCCCTAAAAATGGAACCGTTTGAACAGTGACGATTCATCATTCGAACATCTAATTTTATCGTTCGAACTTAAATTTTGGGGCGATAAGTTAAATTATTATACCGAAAAATTGATATACCATTCGAACGTAACTTTTGACCATTCGAACAGTGAGCATATGTTTTTTTTTAAAAGAGAATTATATTTATATTAACTAGTAATTATAATAAATTTATTGATTAAATAATAGGAATAATATAAATCAATAATTAGTTCAGGAAATATAAAATAAGACTATTTCATAAATAAATATTGAATTTACAAAATACTAAATATTGTCCATTCTAAAAATAAAATAAATAAAAAATAAAAAATACTAAGACCCCAACTCTTTGCACAGTTCCCCGACTGCAGCTAAACGTTCCTCTATCTGTGTCAGTCGAGTACTAATGGTGACTTGAGTCGCAGACATGGCATCAACCTTCATACGTAACTTAGAGATGCTACCAATAATCTCAGTACGAAAATCAGACATAGCAGAACATACCTCAATACGCACTGCATCGATCAACACTGATGTCTGTCTGCTGATCGCTACACGCATGATCTCAGCCATGTCCTCACGTGTAGCGCTATGTAATGATGCCTCGGCCTGTGCTCCATAATCTCCTGGTTGTGCATCTCTATGAGGATCAACCGGGTATGGATGCTGTCCACGAAGACGCAGTCTCGAGTGTCCTGTACTGCGTGAGAGGGTAGTGCTGTTGATCGGTCCTATCGGCTGCCGTTTACGCTCGGCAATATCGGGCACAACACCAGCAAATAATAGATATCGGGTGATCAGGATCTCGAATGGCAATATATCTGTGGAAATGTATCGGGACTCTGATCGAATCCTATTGAATATATACCCCACCAAGTCAATAGGAATGCCACGAGCGACCTGTATCATAAATTTAGTCCAATCAATGCCAACCTCTATTTTGTGCTGCCAAGGGTCGATGTTGTTGGTGATTATCAAATTCAGGATCTTGAAGAACGAAGATAAATCTGCCTGCTTGATGCTCTTCACCCCGTCATACAGGGGAGCATCTGGACCAACAACCAAATCCCTCACCTCATGATCAGCAATGATATCGACCTCATCTGTATAATAAATTGGTGCCTCCTTCTCAGCTGTCTCTACCTCAACTGAAGGATCAGACTCTCTAGGCACCATGTTTGGATATGCATCTGGCAGCCTAGAAATACCAAGATGCTCAGATAGTCGGTCCCGTGAAAATACAATCGGAACTCCTCGGACAGAGATGCTATATGCCCCTCCATCATCTGGGCTGGCACCACCGAGCTCTCTATAGAACTCAGAAACAATGTCAATATAGGCGACAGTCTCCAATGATTCCTCTGGACTATCTAAGATAGGTCCCCAACCACGATCGCTGAAGAATGATGGCAGGAAATGACCCTCCCAGACAAGACTCTGGAAGTCAGAAAGCTTCACCTGTCGCTCTAGTGAAACAGTCCTCTCCCTAGCAAGACTGATACTAATTTCTGCCTGACTGCATCGCTTACGTCCCGCCCTCGAAGAAGACATTATAATGAACCTGAAATTTACAATTAATTAATAGCTTATCAATACAATATTAATAATAAAAATATTTAACAAAATGTGATAAAATTCTATATTAATTTAATTATAATATAAGATATATTCTTGTTAAGATTTAATGGAACTACAATAGTGAATAAAAATACACATTCACTAATATTAAGTTTATTTATACCGTTCGAACGCATAAATTAGTGTTAGAACGGTATGCTTATACCATTTGAACGTATAAAAAGTTCAAACTATTTATCCGTTCGAACGTGTTAAATGTTTGGCTATTATCGTTCGAACGACCTACCAATTGTTCGAACGGTACATCGCTGAGTCGACTCAGCCATTGAAAACCATGGAATCCTTCGATTCCATGAATTTCTCAACAAACAAAACAAAAAGAAACTGAAATAAACCTTCCTACTATAGATTTAAGCAACTCTACGGTAAGTATTGATGGATAAATTGATTTATCCTAATTTAAACAAATAATCCATCAAAAACCTAAATTTAAACGGTAAAATAGTTAGAAAATTAGCATACCGGTAATGAGAGTTGGAGGCTTCAATTGGGTATTGTTCACGGCAGCAACGGTGTCGTTAAACGGCGAGGATGGAGGTTTTGGGAGTATTTTTGGAGTTGATAGCCGTTCGATCGATGTTCGTGGAAATGACCGTCGGGGAGAAGTTATATATGCAGTACCATTCAAACGTTCATGTTAATGCGTTCGAACGGTTTTCGTCATATATAATATACTCTATATATTTTATAATTTATAATTTATGTTATTATAGATATATTGTAATATATATTATTATATATATATGATACTATAATTAATAAATTTAATTAGTACTATATATTCATATAAGTAACTATAATATCTAGTCTAATTAGATAACACTATATATGATAGTATATATATATGTTATTTATAGTGTAATATATTATGCTTGTACAATAGATGAGACAATATGTTGATACTAGTCTAATTAGATAACACTATATATGATAGTATATATATATGTTATTTATAGTGTAATATATTATGCTTGTACAATAGATGAGACAATATGTTGATACTATATATGTGTTACTTATAACTTAGTTAGTATGATATCATATATTCACATATACTTTTCATATATATAATATATAATATGCTCAATTATATATTATTGAATATGATATTATTATGTTACTAAACTATAGTATCATCTAATATGTCTATATATATTAATGTTGTTATTTTATGTAATAGTATAGTGTTAAAAATAAATATTCGTAAATATTTAGCAAACTGTTCGAACTGTAAATAATAAGAGTTCGAACCTTTTTGAATGAATCATTTCACGTTCAAACTTACTATTTATCCATTCGAACGTGAAACTTTAGGAGGGAATTTTTCCCTCTCATGGTTTGACATTCGAACGTGAAACTTTAGGAAGGAATTTTTCCCGCTCATGGATTAACGTTCGAACGGTAAGTAAATATCCATTCGAACGTAAAATTTTAGGAGGGAATTTGTCCTGCTTCATGGTTTCC
Organism: Cyclocarya paliurus; assembly: GCA_029856935.1. Classification (NCBI taxonomy): domain Eukaryota; kingdom Viridiplantae; phylum Streptophyta; class Magnoliopsida; order Fagales; family Juglandaceae; genus Cyclocarya; species Cyclocarya paliurus. The sequence continues at coordinate 27,363,184 of CM056947.1, forward strand.
AGTTTGAACGGTTAGTAAATAATCATTCGAACGGGAAACTTTCTTCAAATATTTGCAACAGATCTCAGAAATCAGAATCTCCCCTCTCCTCCCGCCACTCTCACTCCCTCACGAACAAAGCTGCGCCATTCTCCCTCAATCCAGTCCCAACTATTTTCGAATTAAAACTATTATTTCTACTACTTTTTGTGGAGTTCCTTCTCAGTACACGCACTTTTCATCTCATTCTCAGTATCTTTTTTATAATACTTTTGCTTTCTATGATTTCCTTACTTTGTTGAAAAATCGTTGGAATTCTTTGATATTGTTGTTTATATTACTATGTTGTTATTATACCTGTTATTTATAATTTGTTGTTGTCATGCATTTTCCGTCGTTGAAGACAAATGGAAATCTGGAACCAACACATTTGAACGCTTTAGACTTTACGTTTGAACGGTATTTACGTTCGAACGGTTTATGTTTTACGTTCGAACGGAAACTTATACATTAAAGTATAATTAGTTGATAATTTGTAGTATAATTAATCACGTTGATGCATATTCACAAACAAACCAAAACATAATCATGTTGATGGACATAATACAGACTCCTCTTTTATATATAAAGTCCTAGAAAGATATAATACATAATTAATCAAATTTAGAAACATCAATTAAAAATTAAAATACTGCATCTTCCATCTTCCATGTCCACCACCTTAGCATTGCCACCATCATTCTTCTTTAGGAATATATCCAACAACTAACTCTTCAAATAAAGCATTAATTAAGGCATCTTCCTCAGGATTGAGTGAACTTCCAGAGTTCTCAAAAGAACTCTCCGTCATCTCATTCTGGTCGTATAAGATTATTGAAGCATTATTGATACTCCCACTGAACCCCACTTTGGACATCTTGTGGGTTTGCATTGACAGAAGCATTGAGAAAGCTTTGCTTTTCATTAGAGTTCACATTGACAGAAGTATCGGAAAAGTCTTGAGCTGCTCGTAATTCCTTCAGAGATGCTAATTGAGTTTGTAGATTTACAACCTGCAAAAAACAATTTAGAATGCCATTTATTAATTAGGAGACAAAGCAAATTAGGGTTTCAATCATTATATATGAAAAGAGAACCTACTGCTGAAGAGCAAAAATAACTGAAAAAATGCCATAAATAGGATCTTGAAACCTAGCTTCCACTTCATACGAGATTGTGGCAGCTGCTTCATAACGATTATTCACCAGGAGGTGAGTAAGAAGTTTCGATACATTACCTGCACCAAAAACCTTATGAACATTCAAAAATTGAGTATATCCTTATTTATGATTGAAATAAGGTGCAAAAACACATCCCCTAACACATTTTTTTCTAAGGAATTTGCAAGCTCCACAAGGAGAACCCAAACCTCGCATCTCAATTGGTGGTTTCGATCGAGAGGGAGAGGGGTATATATGGGGAAAAGTAGGTATATATGATAGGACAGATACTGCAAAATCCATTCCCGTCACCGAAAACCAACAAATCCGGAATTGCTTCGAGCCCCACCAAAAGTGTTTGATTAAAAATATCATCCGTTCGAGACAAATTTGGATGGACGGACAACATCCATAAAATATGGAACTATACATCCGTAAAATCTAGAACCAAAAGTGTTTGATTAAAAATATCTCTGTTTAAGAGACGCTTATCGTCCTTGTGCATCCGGAATTTCTCACAAACTCACATTTCTCACAAACTCACATTTCTCACTTTTGTGGTTCTGCATTTCTCACAAACTCTCATTTATCACAAATGGCCGGCCAACAGTCTTCCAATATTGTTCCTGATTTGAATCGGGAACCATATTTGCCACAAACGTTAATCTTCACTCCGGATGCTATCAATGTCATGATAGCGACAGATAACTATTTCTCAAACAAGAGCGATGCAGAGGTGGTGGATGGAGCGAGAATACTAGCATCTCAATATGCAACTGTTGTTACTACCATAACCCGAAGGTTACAGTTACGGGTAAATGAGATAGAGATGCTTAAAAAACAAGTAACTGAATTGAAACATAAGCTTGCAAATAAACGAAAAAATAATCAAATATTAAAAAGAAAAAATAAGGAGTTGAAAATGTCTGTGGACTTGTATGCGAAAAATCTGGAACCACAAATCAAGGAGCTGGAGCGAAAGCGAAAACAAATAGATGAAAATGCGTTCAACCCAGGAAAGGAGTTGAAGACACTTGAGGAAAATGCCTTAAATGCGATCAACCCAGGAAAGGAGTTGAAGACACCTAAGGAAAGTGCCTTAAATGCGATCAACCCTGAGGAAAATGCATCAAATGTGTTCAGCCCTAAGGAAAATGCCTCAAATGTGTTCAACCGTAAGAAAAATGCTTAAAATGCGTCTTGGCTATATGTTAATTGGCTATATGTATGGACTATATGTTTTATTTTATGCATGGGGATGTGTTGTTGCAAATTTGTTAGTTTGATTTATGTTTTGATATATGTATGGACTATATGTTAGTTTGATATATGTTTTGATATATGTTTTGGCTATATGTTTGTTGATATATGTTTTGGCTATATGTTTGTTGATGCACGTGACTGTTTGCAGTAGGATATTAGACATGGATAAGAGTTGGATGCGAGTTAGAGATCGGTTGGGTGAGAATTACAATGTATATGCCCAAGGAGTTAAGAAATTTTTGGAGTTTGCATCCTGTACAATTGGGAGTGATGGTCGTATTAGATGTTCATGCCGACTTTGCAAGAATTTACGTTCTCATAAGATAGAGTTGGTGAAAGAGCATTTGTTTGTTAAAAGTATTGACCAAGGTTATACTGATTGGGTCTTACATAGAAAACCGTATCCAACATCATTCGAAAACATCGATGAAGATGTACATCTTGAGGTTGTTGGTGACGATCCGTGCCATAACACGGATCCATCAGAAGACATGCCGCAAATGTTGGGCGACATTGGTGCGGGAATGTTTATGGATGAAAGTGGAACAGATCCATCTAATTCAAATGATCCGCGCCATAACACTTTTACCCAATTGTGGAATGATTCACAACGTGAGTTATATCCAAGGTGTAGAAGGCACAGTAAATTGTCATTTACAGTTAGATTGCTTCATATAAAATCTGTATGCCAAATATCTATTAAGGCTGTCGATATGTTACTCGAGCTGTTTGGAGAGGCACTTCCATCAGACAATATTTTACTCCGCAACTTCTACATGATTACAAAACAGTTAAAAAAAGGACTCGGATTTGATTACAATCTAATACATGCATGTAATAATGATTGTGAGTTATTTTGGCAAGAGAATGAGCAGTTGAACGAGTGTCTTATTTGCCATGAATCAAGATGGACAACTGAGAAGCAGAATGTGCCGCGGAAGGTTGTACGTCACTTTTCATTGATACCTAGATTACAACGGTTATTTATGTCACGTTCAACGGCTGTGGATATGACATGACACTCATCATCTAGAGTCAAGAATGATAATGTTTTGTCACATCTTGTAGACTCTCAAGTTTGGAAGGAATTTGACTTGGAACACCCATGGTTTGCTGAAAAACCTCGTAATGTTCGACTTGGGTTAGCAACAGATGGATTTAATCCATTTGGGAACATGAGTACTAGTCATAGTACTTGGCCAGTTGTACTTATGCCATATAATCTACTACCGTGAAAGTGTATCAAAGATCCATATTTCATGATGAGTTTGCTCATTCTAGGTCCGAGATCACCTGGAAATGATATAGACATACACTTGCAGCCACTGATAGCAGAATTGAAAGATTTGTGGGAGAATGGAGTATTAACATTTGATTCATCAACAGGCAAGTCGTTTAAGATGCATGCTGCAGTGTTATGGACAAGAAATGATTTTTCTGCTTATGGAAACTTGTCAGGTTAGAGCACTAAGGGGAAATTGGCATATCCGACTTGTAACAAATATACCCAATCTAAATGGCTTACGTATGGGAAGAAACTATGCTTCATGGGTCATCGTCGATTTTTACACCATAAATGGCATAGAAATGGTAGGATGTTTAATGGTTCTGTTGAATGGGGGAACCCTCCACCATTCTTGTCTGTCGACGATATTATTGTACAGTTTGCGAATGTCGGAAGTAATGATTTTGGTAAAAAACAACGGAAGAGAAAATGAAGTGCATTAAAGTTGAATTGGACAAAGAAGAGTATATTTTGTGAACAACCCTACTAGTCGACGTTAAAATTGCGGCATAGTCTCGATGTTATGCATATTGAAAAAAATATATGCAAGTCCGTATTATGAACGTTGATGTCAATTGAAGGTAAAACGAAGGATAATATAAACTCACGGAAAGATCTAAAGCGGTTGGGAATTAGACCGCAAATACACTTGCAACAAAATGGCTTGTCTATTTACATGCCAATTGGGTGGTATACATTGTCAAGGAACGAAAGGGCTACATTTTGTGAGTGGTTGCAGAAAATTAAATTACCGGATGGGTATGCCTCGAATCTAACAAGGTGTGTGTGAACGAATGACTGAAAAATTACTGGACTAAAAAGCCATGATTGTCATGTATTTTTACAACGTATATTGCCTGTTGGTATCCGTGGATTTTTTACTAGAGATGTGCGGGTTGCATTAATTGAGTTGTGTGCCTTTTTTAAAAATTTATGTGCTTGAACATTGAATGTAGAAACTTTGGATCGTATGGAACGAGAAATTGCACTAATATTGTGTAAGTTGGAGAGTATTTACCCACCGTCATTTTTCGACATCATGATTCACTTAACCGTTCATTTGCCCCATGAGGCTGGACTTGCAGGACCAGTCCAATATAGGTGAATGTATCCTATTAAACAATTTCTTGGAAAGTTGAAACGCACAGTGGGTAATAAGGCCCGTCCAGAAGGATCAATTGCAGAAATATATATTGATGATGAGTGGCATACATTTTGTTCCAAATACTTCCACGGTGTTGACACAAGGTTTGATTGGCCAGAAAGAAATTTTGATGTTGACCAAGCAAGACAACGGAACGGATTTTCTGTATTTTCCCAACAAGTATGTCCACTTGGTGCTCAGAGTGGTTATGATTTGTGTGAACGGGAATTCGAGAAAGCTCGATGGTACGTGCTAAATAATTGCCCAGAGATAGAAAGTCACTTGAAGTAAGTTTAAATTAATTGTTAATTAATCATTGATTTACTTATTAAACAATTATATAAACATACTTATTGTTGGTAATTTTTAATTTTAGTGATCATATTAACATGCTCAAAGAATTGGGAGTAAATGCTATAGACCTTAGACATGAATAGGAGTTCCCGAAATGGTTCAAACAACGGGTAATGACATTAATACAGATGTAATTTTGCACGAACATATTTAAAATAGAGGGGATTGTTAACAGTTGAATATTTATACTTGATTTAATATGTAGGTTGTACAAATACATGCGAGTAATCCGAACGATATATCAGACGAACTATATGCATTGGCACATGGTCCCTCGAGACGAGCTACTCGATATTCTGTATGTATTTCTCGAGGAAGTAGGTATCACACAATTGATCGAGAACTTTATAGGAAAACACAAAATAGTGATGTCCTTGTCGAAAGGAGTCATGATGGAGACAATATTGATTTCTATGGAGTTATCGTAGATATAATCGGATTGAGATATGTGGGGGAGCTTGTGGTTTATATGTTTAAGTATGATTTGTGGGATTTAAGCAATCCTCAAAGAGGAAAATGCCAGGATGAATATTTTCTAAATATTAATACATCAAAAAAATGGTATGAAGATGATCCTTTCATTTTTGCTTCCCAAGCATCTCAAGTATTCTATTTAGACGATCCACAATTAGGAAATCAATGGCAAGTAGTACACAAATTTTCTCCTAAAAATATTTATGACGTTATCTCTGAGGTGAAGAGACAAGATGAAGAAGAAGATGATCCCTCTACTCAAGAAGCATACCAAGAGAGTCAACCTGCCTTTAACTTATTTGTGGATTTGAGCCAGTATGAGATGATCCCATTACATAGGGAAGATATTGAGGCTGATATAGTTGAGGCGACAGTTGATCAAAGTGTTGAGTCATCTGAAGTATCTATAGATGATGAGATCGAATCTATAGATGAAACTAATACAGATGATTGACCAGTTTGTGTTCACATTATACAGTATCTCGCAATTATGCCACCAAAGGGGAAGGAAGTTCACATCCCATCTCCACCTGTTCCTAGCTCTCCGTCTGACTTACCATTAGAGACTGACTCTACGGAACAAGGTAAATAGCTACTACTCATTTTTTCAATTAAGATATATGCTAATTGATACGAGGTAAATAACTAATATTATTTTATAGAGATAACATTACAATCTCGTCATGGACGAGACACTACTAGAGGTGTGACGTTGGAGAAATATCATAAAGTAGGTAAGATTAAAGTTAATATTCTTGATGAGCATACCGGAGGCGAGGGAATACAAGCAACTTGGCTTGCATCACATGTGGGTGCTCTTACACAGACTTATGCACCTTTGGCTACGAGTTCATGGCATAAAATCCCCCAAAATGTGAAAGAGGTTATAAAAAAGCGTTGTTTGGTACGTAATATTTAAATAATAAATTTATATTAATATTATTTAATATTCTAAATGATAATGTCTTTGTATATATACTCTTTTAAGGATGATTTTGAACTAAATTATGGTCAGAGAGAGGAGCGTAGGACTGTTGAAGAGTTGATGTGTAATGCATTCTGCAAGTATAAGGCGAGGTGTCATGAGCATTACAAGAAGTACGAGAACAAGGAAGAAGCACGTGAGCATCCTTTTCAAAATGTCCGACCTGAAGAATGGAAAAAACTTTGTGACATGTTTGATGATCCATCATATAAGGTAAAGTAAATTAATTATTTATGTGTCATATTTATAATTTTCACTTACTAACTTTTACAATTTCTATACAGGAGTGAAGTTCTATAAACAAAACGAATAGATCAAAGTTGAAGATTCATCATCACGCAGGCTCAAGATTTTTCCATCGCCTCTCTAAGAAATTGGTAATATACTTTTTTTATTTATTTATTCTATATAGTTTATTTTTAAAATTAACTTTATATCTTAACAATGTCTCTTATAGGAAGCGTCAGACACCAATTATGATCTAACAAAATTATATGCTGCATCACATACTAATAGTAATGGAGAGTGGACTCATCCCGATGCTTGTGAAAATTATGTAAGTATTATAATTTCTTTTAATTAAACATATTTAAATTATTGTGTCAATATTAAACGTATATGTTGTGTGTAGGATGAAATGGTTGCCCTACGTGCTGAAGCTGCATCAGATCATAATTCATCAACAAGGGATGTTGAAATTTTTACACAAGTTCTAGGGCAACGTTCAGGATATTTGAGGGGTTTGGGTCGCTGTATAAAGCCTTCAATCTCTTCATCAACATCAAGCACTACTGCTATTGCATTAGAAAATGCAAATTCTAAGATTCAAGAATTGCTTACAAAACAGCATGAGTTAGAGACTCAATTGACAAAACAAGCAGAGATGGAGATGCGCATGAAACAACAAGAAGATCAACAAAGAAAGATGCAGCTTCAAATGCAGATACTTATGCAACAATTCAGGCCTCTAAGTAATTAATTTTCATTAGAAGTGGTTTTGCATATTGAACAATTATATATCATGTACTGAAAATTTTATTAGTATTATTAGTATTTTATTTATTTAGTTCTGACTTATTAAATTAGTTTTATTTATATTGAACAATTTGTAATGTGTTTTTAAAATATAAATATCTATTTGGTTTCAAATTAGTATTGATTGTCCATGAAAATAATAACCATTTGAACAATCATCATCCGTTCGAACGTATACAAATCGGATATAACCATTCGAACATCATACATTATCGTTCGAACTGAAAAAGTTGCGCGCCGTTTGAACAGGAAATTCACTATTTGCGTTCGATCATCAATTTCTCCGTTCGAACGTTTCTTCATGAATTACCCGTTCAAAAGTTATTTACTCTGACCCGTTCGAACAGTCCCATTTGTTCAATCGGTATTTTTTAAGTTCGAACGGTTTTCCAAGACAAATTTAATTCGTCCCAAAAAAAAATCTGTTCGAACGATTTCGAACGGTCCAGCTTAATTTAGTCCCAAAAGATATTTTTTGGGACGAATTTGTGATTTTCGTTCTAAAAGATCTTTTGGGACAGTTTTATAGGGAAGACCTTGCGACACTTTTTTTTGTTCCAAAAAATATTTTGGGATGAAATTTTTCGTTCCAAAAAACATAATTTGTTGTAGTGTATATACAAATATCCACCAAATTATATATGTATGTATAATTAATAATATATATAGTTTATTAGAAAATAAACATGACATGCATGCAGTTACATGAGAGAGGAAAAAAAAATGTTTCTGATTTTGCTTGGTGGCATGCATGCAACTTAATTGAAACATCTTGTTATAGCAATTTGCTCCCATAGGGCAAGCAGATCAACGTGGCTTACACAGTTAAACAAAGAGAAATGCTTTCCTTCTAAATAATAATAATAAATAAATAGCAGATCAAATGCTTTCAATGTACTAATTCTACTAAAATCATGATATATATATATATATGGATATATAGTAATTAATTAGAAGGGATTTAATTTCTTTAATATTCTGGGATTATATGAGTATGAACCCATTAACTAATCACCCAAAACAATAATCTGGAAACACTAAGGGCAAAATGGTTATTGTACATCTCATCTATTAGGTTAACCTAGATATAGATATATACTATAAGTCTATAAGAGAGCAAAATAAAAAGAGAAGAAGAACAAAATAAAAAGAGAAGACTAGGATATGCGGCGGCATTAGCTTACAGAGGAAAAATCGAGGTACGCGTGGCAAGGCTCGACGGGGCTGGGCTAAACGGCGGAGATGCAGTCGAGCTAAACGGCTGAGCACGAGAGAGACAGAGAGAGTGATGAGCAAGAGAGAGTGAGACGGAGGAAGAGCTCGGCGTGAGAGAGAACAAAAACATACTGAGAGACGAAGTGGAGGAGTGCAACGGTCAGGGGTGGCTTGGGGTGTCCGGCGATGATCTCAATGTAGGTGGTAATGGCGTGGAGGAGCTGATGGCTTGCGGAGGAGTAATGCTCTGTTTACGGGGGCCAAAACAGAGATGATTCTAGGCTTACAAAGGACACCTCAGGGAGGCGTTGGGAAGTGGTTTCAGCTGGTAACAGCTGAGCAGAACACAGGAGGGTGATGGTGGTAGTTTACGGTGGCTGGGTTGGTGTTCATCCTCTCGGTTTGATTCGATAAGCTGGTGGATTTGCGGAGGTGCAGTAGCTTGGATCGATGGTTCTCGAGAGGTGGAGTAGTGGCGCACAGCGAGGTGGGCTTCCCTTTATGCAGCGATGTGAGGCTTGGAGGACGATGGTGCAGGAGCCGTGTGGAGGAGCTGGGACGGCGTGGTTCTCTCGTTGGGTTTCACGGTGGAAAGGTTTGTCCTACGGGTGGTGGCCTTGCCAAGACTATGGATGTGGAAAGATTGTTGCGGTGTGGAATGAGGAGGAGATGTAGTGGCTGGTCTGTGCAGCGGTTAGGCTAGCAATGGCGATGCGTATGCTCTATGTACAATACATTCGTCTTTGACTATTTGAATTATCATTGATAAACATTGGATTTGAAAAAAAAACACATACTAAAGGTGCAATGATTTATATTAAAGTAGAATTTTTTACGGTCAACTAAAATGATGATTCACCTAAAATGATGATTCACCCAAAGGGAAAAACAACTGGTCAGAAAATTGTTGTGCATGTGGGAAGCTAATGATGATACACTCAAAGAGGAAAAAAAATTGGGCGGGAAATTGCTGTGCATGCGAAAAGCTTGTCCGCAAAAGAACTCTAAAAGAAACAATGATTAAAAAGATAAAGAAATAAACAATAAAATAACTTTAAAAAAATGATGAAAAGGGATAAAGAAATAAACAATAAAATATGTTGTTATTTTAATTAGTGGTGGCATTTAGATAAATGCTGTTAATATATTCAATGTGTCGCCAACGTAATATTGGTGGCGTTTAAATAAATGCTACCAATTTATATGATACGCTGGCACCATATTAGCAATGACATTTATTGTAACACCGCTACCTGTATTAGTCACAGCGTTTAAATAAACGTCGTTAATGTATTTAATGTGTCGCTAACATAATATTAGCGGCGTTTAAAAAAATGCCGCCAATTTATATAATGCGCTGGCAACGTATTAGCAGCGACATTTATTATAACGTCGTTATTATATACAATGAGATGGCAACAAATTAATGGCGGCATTTTGATAAACGCTATTAAATTTAAAAAACTTGTGACGCTTTAAGAAATGCCGCTAAATTGTAGCCAAACGCTGCTAATGAGAATTTTTTAAGTACTGGCGTTTGACAAAACGCTAGTATTGAAATATAGCGACTGCCCAATAGCGGTGGACGGTTACGTTGGTAAAAAATCGCCGCTAAACATTTAGCAGCATTTTTTTAGACAAGTGCCGACGCTTATTGAATGCGGGTAAAAATTAATTTTTTTGTAGTGCTAGCTTGTAGATCATTTTTTAAAATTTTAATTTTCCCCATTTATTTACGCCTAACAATTAAAGAATTAGCTTTAGCTAGCTTGAGGAATTCAGGCCGATCGTTCTTAATTAGTACACTTTTGTTTATATATATTGGCATATATATATTATTATTTATACATGTGAAAAAGATATCATTATATATATATATATATATATATATATATATGTAAAAAAGCTTTTGTGTAGACTACAAGTTTGGTACAAATTCTTTTAAGATTAAAGAATTAATTTTTGCTTACTTTATTTATCTTTGCCTGAAACGAAGTTAATTTGAAGCACGCATGCATGCAGCATGATCAACTTGTGAAAATTCTAGCATGAGATGCGTAATTTGTGGAGTAGTTTTTAATTGTCTTTAGATGCTTGATTTTTCACTTTAATTATCTTTAATCACATGACATCTTTTGTTTCATAATGTAGGGCCAATCAAAGAAGTTTGCGTGAATGGGATGCATGCATGCCATTGTTTCTTCACTTTTCGATTTTAATACAAACATAATCAAGAAAAAAAATTGATTAAGAGCTGGTTTGGATTCAAAGATGAGATAATATGGTTTTAGATGAAAGATGAAAGTTGAAAAAATATTGTTAGAATATTATTTTTTAATATTATTATTGTTTTAGAATTTGAAAAAATTGAATTGAGATTTGAAAAAGTTGAATTGTTTATTATATTTTGTGTGGAAATTTGAGAAAGTTATAATGATGAGATGGGATAAAATCATGAGATAAAATACTTTTTGAATCTAAATGGGGCCTAAAACGAAGTAAAATAGATGGGTAACAGTAACAGACATTCAAATTCAAATCACCTCGGTTTTGTTTTGTTTTTTTTTTGCTGCTTGGCTTGGCTCCAACCAAGGATTGTAAACAACGAAACGAAACTGGGATATGAATATTTAAATTTGGAGAAGGATGGAGATCGGAGAAGGCAGAATTAGCGTGATCATCATGTACAAGGCATAATGAAAGGTGAATATTCTATTTGTCTCCAGGATTATGTCTTTTAATGTGGGACTATCAAGTCAATTAACATGATGAAATAAGACGTTGAACGTCCTGTATAAGATGTATTTACTATTTAGGGTTTTCGAATTAAGTTAGAAAAATGTTAATGATGGAAAAATTATATCTTGTTGAATCACATTGGGAGGATCCTTGCTCTTATCTTAATAATGCTGTGAAATCTTATGACAATTTATATGCACAGTTATTTGAAACAAATATGAATTTTTTACTGATTAAAACAATTTCGAATTAATAATGTTTGTGAAGAAATTATGAATTATCAAAAGGTTGGGAATAAATTATTATTTTTCTGAATTTTTGACATTAATATATACATTAACATATATATATATATATAAATAATTTTCGAATTAATAATGTTTGGGAATAAGTTATTTTATGAATTTATGAACTAAATATATACATTAAAATATATATATATATAACAAATATTCGAATTAATAACGTTTGGGAATAAATATAATTGCTGAATTTTCGAAATTATTATATACATTAAAATATAAATAAAACAAAATTTTGAATTAATAATGTTTGGGGATAAATTCTTTTCCTGAATTTTCGATAGAAATATACACATTAAAATTTATTTTTCTGAATTTTCGAAATTAATAAATATATTAAAAATTAAATAAATAAATTTTCAAATTAATATCAAGTGAAGCTTAAGAACGAAAGACAAAGTTGAGTAGTACTACTTAATTCTTTTTAACATTTCGGTAATACTGAGCTGAGTAACGCATGGTGTATATGTTTTTCACTGTTACTATGTGTCTATAAACATATTTAAAATTCTAATGTAGTTTTTTTAAAAGAATAAAGAGAGAGAACTTATTTTAGTTTTGTGAAATAAAGTCAATAAACTAATCACGAGTAACGAACTAAGTAATTTTATCCAACACATTAAACTTTTATTACAAGAAAAACTAGCATTTGTGATGGATTATTTGAGACGAGAATGGTTATTTACGATAAAAATATATTCATTTTAACATGAAATCATTATTTTTGCAGGAATAATTAGTCATAAATAAACAATTTTCTTATAATGTTTATATAATAATGCACTTACTATTTTTTAAGATTTTTTATTTGTAAAGAAAACAAGACCAAGCCCGCACATTGTTTTTATTAAGAATGAGATTAAAATAAAATGTTTTGAAGAGACATCCCTGTTTGTATACATGTTTTCTTGAAAACGAGATCAAAAAATTAGAATGTTTAAAGAGAAGGTTTAGGACAATTATTGACCCTCTTGCTTCTCTTAATATCCTAGCTAGACTCCCACATTGTTAAACCACATAAAACTCATATTTGACATATAGTTAGAAACATATAAAGTATTCTTCTGTCACAAATAAGGATTTATCAATAAAATTGAAGCGTTATTTTCTTTTATAAAAAAGGAAAAAGACATGTAGTTAAAAAAATATTTTCTCATGCAAGTCGCAATATGCCAAGACTCCAGCCATATTGCTCTATGCCAAAACTAGAAGATGCTCATTTGATGTGATCAATGCCTTATTACATAGAGAAACTTGCTTCATTGTACATGTCAATCATATCCTTACTACTTTTTTTATTTTTATTTTATGGAAATAGACTTCATTTCATTCAATGAAACCGAAGTTACAGTTGTGACTAGTCAATACAGGGAAAACTCAGATTACAAGCTAAACTATTCATCTGTTTGGGGTACCCCCACCCACAAATTTCTTTATAGCGGACATTGTCTTAACTTCTAAAAACTCTCTCCTGACATAGAGAAATCACTCTATAAAAATAGAACTAATCAACCTTACTTCCAAAAGAAGAGATGTACTATCACCCTCCGTCCTCCTAATGAGGAGGAGTACTATCATCCAACATCCTCCAAAGGAGGAGCGGGACTCTACTGCTATGGACATCAAGTCCAATAGCTTATTTATTTTTATTTTTATCTAAAACAAAACAACAGAACTACAAATACATAGAAAATACCAAAGAAACACATGGACCGAAGAAAATACTGCCCTTAGGGCTTCATCACTTACTACTCATCTACATAGTGTTTAGCCATAGATTACTAAGAAAATCTACTGTTTAGTTTTTCTAATGCACAATTTTGCAAAATGGACTTTCCATGAAAGTACTTTCTACAAGCAAAGTAATGCTAGGAAACGAAAGGTGACTTAAAGACGGACCACCAATGCAAAATAAATAAATAAATAAATAAAAAATAAAAGATAACAATGATTTATTGTTCACTCACTAGTACTCATATGAACAATGAGTGAACACTGACCATTGTTCACCCTCTATTTTTTTTTCTCATATATTCGGTTGCCCGTGACTCAATCATTTTGGTTAAGAAAGAAGTACTACGACGTTTACAAGTTGAATATTTTCCAAATTATTTAAGTAAAAAAATGAAAAAAAAAGTTTGCATTTTTCAGTTTTAACTTCTATTGGAATAACATGCTAATGTACATATTATGTAACACCCTACTCCTTTCTTTCTTCTGACGTAAGCAATTACGTCCGATGCGACTGTCCGCACCTTCTCTCTAGCGACTACGAGCCCCGTTATGCATGCCAGACCCCGATTGCGTATTTTTAAAGATATTATATGATTTCTAAACTAATTTTGTGTTTTAAAGTTATGAGTATTTTAAATGGAATATTCCCACCGCTATTTGACTAAGTAATATTTTAAATAATTCAATTATAATATCTTTGAAGAGCTCCAAAAATATTATAATTGTGGAAAATCATTTTATATAAATGATTTCAGTTATTTAAAATATTACATAATTTAAATTATGTTGAGAACTTTAATTTAATTTAATGGTTTTATTCTTTTAAATATATTAAGTAAGACTTTATCATTTTATTAATGATGAAGGAATATTATTTTAAATAATATTCTATCTTAATTCTTTTAAGTGCTTTTAATTAAGTTAATGTTTACGCATTTTCAAATCAGTGTTTAAGGTCCACCGTTAGATCGTTTTATAGATCCCCAGGACGTTGGGTTTTAGGATAAAACCCCAACCCCTCTGTCTTTCTCCCTCACTTTTCCCCAGCCCTCTATCTCATCCCTCTCCTTTGGCTTGCGTTGCACGCAGCCCCTCTCCCTCTCACCGATCCACTCCACCTCACAGCCCGTCACTGCCGTGCGCCGGCAAGTCTCACCGCCATCGCCACCAGCTCCACCATCCTCTGGCGAGCTCCCCCATCCCAGCCTTTCTCTCTCAAGCTCTCTTTCTCTCCCCGTTGGCCGTGTATAGCCTGAACGGGCTTGGTGTTGCTGTGCTGCCCAACGGCACCACCACCTCCAGGATAACTTCCCTTCCCACAGGCCATCCTCCTCTAGCAAGCTCGACCTCCACCTCACGGCCACCTTCCTCCCATGCACGCACGTAGCTTCCTCCATGCATGGGTTCACTATGCACTGCAATCCAGGCCATCAGACGCCACCACGAGCACCACCGGTCTTCCCCCTTCCTCCTCCCTTGGACCCACGACCGGTAGCCTCCCCTAAATCGCACACACGGAGCTCCTTCACCACAAGGGTTCTCCATACCCACAACTAAGCTTTGCCTCCTATGGCCACCGCACCGCCACCGGAGCCTCCTCTGGCCACCACCGACCCATCCTAGCCACCCCCACGTCCTGCCAAGCCACCATGCATGCACACTCTCCCTCACTCTCTCACGGGCCTTCACTCACCCACGGCTAAGATCCACTGCCGTACCACCACCACCGAGCCTCCACAGCTCCACCAGCAGTCTCTCTTGGTCTAGTCCTAAGCCTAGACCACCACTTTATGTGGTGGACAACCACTACCCACAGTGGACATCCACTACACGTGGTTGACCGCCACTGCACACGGCTAGATTCGCGGTGTTATGCCCCTTGCCACCACCATAAGGCCACCATGTGCCCTTCTAAGACCACACCTAGCTATCCAAGTGCCTAAACAGTCACCATACGCGGTGTAGTCACCCCGTACGACCCTTCCGATGTCATCGACTGTGACAGTAGCGGTCAACGCATAGGTTATCCCATTGATGGTATAACTCTCTATCCCTCGTTATTTATGTCAGATGGCAGTTGGTGGGTTAGGTTGTGGACTGTACCGTTAGTATTGTGGAGTTCGCTGTGTAGTATGGTGTTGTGATATGATGTGACGTGAAGTGTTGAGCGTAACTGGAAAGTGTGCTGTGTAGTAGTGGACTGTGCTATGAAATGTGGTTGTGGTTTATGTGCTGTAGTAGTGATGTAGCCTGTAGTCTGAGGTGACGAGTGTCGCCGTGTAATCGGCTTATGGCCAGGAGTAAGTGCAACGTGGCCAAAAAGTATTAGAGTAGTGCAGCAAAAGTATGACTGGGCAACGTCACGAAGTGACATGGTCAATTAAGAGGTCGTGCTGTGATGAGTTAGGATGTATGTGAGGTGACGTGACAAGGTCATGGTATAGCTTGGGAATAGTTTCGAGCTATATGGAGTGACGTAAAGTGTAGTTATGAATGGAGTTTTGTCGTGTTACGTGTTGGGATGAACTGTCTAAAGGGACGGGTAGTATGAAGAGTCCTGCTGTCCAGTTATGAGAAGGTTGGTATTAGAGTATGACGCTTGTCCGTACGAGCCTGTGACCAATGTATTATATGTTGGTGTTAGGTGATAAAGGAGTAAGGTACATGTGCAGTCTGGTTAGACACATGTGCTGGACGAATTTATCGTACATTGGGTAATCTGTCCTAAGTATGGTTACATGGTGCTTAAGTCTCGAAATAACTTAGAGCCATGTGATGTGTATGGATGGTCATGAGGATTAGAGTGAGTTAAGATACATGAAGGTAATGATGAGTGTACTATCTAAGATTGGGATGCATGACTTAGTTGGTCTGAGTCATGCGTCAAAACGTAGTTAATGAGAAGAAAAAGACAAAGGTCCTAGTGTCTTAATCCTAAGGTGAATCATGGGTTCATCCTAGTGAGTAAGCACTCGAAGTAGAACTTTAAGGTTGAAAGAAGTAGTGATCGTAAATAGGTCCCTGAAGGTTTTATCATAGTAAAGGACACGTAAGAGCACGAGATAGAAGGAGAGTATTCTAAGTGAAGCGTAGTTCTATTTATAGTTCAGATGCTTATGCACTAGATAGAGAATAACATTAAGGTTATGTGTATGCGTGTAGGTTGCCATCTAACACGCGCATGAATGGACTGCATGGTATGAAAGTAGTATGGAGTCCTGGTAAGTGTTATGGTCATGCTCTTCTAGAGTTTTCTAAAAGATACGAAAACAAAAAAGAAATGTTTTTCCCTTACAATGCTTTATAAAAAGAAAGAAAACGTTTTACGAAAAAGCAGGCAAAGCATAACGTTTTAATATATAAGTATGTACGGCCCTATTTGGCAGCCCTTGTTCATGGACCCAAAGTATTAATTGTACACGTACGAATGGATTACTATACGCATTATCTATTGTATGTATTTTCAATGAAAAGACATGGCATGAAAAGATGATTTTTGGGCCATACTGTTAGGGACCCCGGTCTTGTCCCTAAATACTAAGTCCACGAGCTTGCCTTGGTGATGATGGTTATCGAGTGTCAAGCCTTCTTGCTTGGCCTTGTACGTATAATGGCAATGATGAGTTCCTAGGTTGATGAAGGTATGGTGTTTAGTGATGGAAATGATAATGATGATTGATGAGTTCGGGTGATCTAAGTGATGAATATGCGTGTTTGATGCAAAGTGGAACGGCTTAAGGGTTACCCTTGATGTTGGGACAACTTGGATGATAATTAGGGTTGGTATGCTGAAGATAGGCTAGGGTTTAAATGGTGGCTATGGGGAATTTCGAGATTTGAAAGAGTTGGATTAGGGTTGGAGTGTAAGATGGGTTGCTAGGGTTTGGAAGAGATGTATATGAGTGGGATTAGGGTTTGGTGGCTAGGGTTGGCCGCGTATGGGAGTGGTTAATGTGATCCCTTGATTGTAGGATCAATTATGGGTAGGTGATTCAGTTTTGGTAAGTGGAAGAAGTCTTTGGTTGACTAGGTGGATGGGTTGACTCTAGGGAATGAGAGGTTTAAGGGATTGGATATGGAAGATGGGATGGGGTTTGAATGAGTCTAAGGTTGTTCTTTGAGTTTAGGGATTGGCTAAGATAAGATGGGATTTGGATATGACAAGAGGTTGGATTCTGAGTGATAAGATGCATGGTAGTTGTTGGGAAGTAGAAGTTTGACTAAGACAATGGTTGGATTTCGAATTTGGAGTAATTGGAAGATGGAAGACGAGTTCCTAAGTTGTAGGAGATGATTTGAGATTGGTAGGATTTGGAAAGGTGGATATGATTGAGGGAAGATTGGGTTTCGGTTTTGGTAAGTGAAGAAGGTCTTGGGTTGACTTGAGTGATCTTAGGGATTGAGAGATTTAACGGATAAGAGATGGAATGGAATTTCCTAAGATCAAGGGATTGGATTTATAGATGAGTCAAGGATTCCTAAGTGGTAGGAATTACCTTGTGGGACTCTAGGGATTAGTTGGATGAAGGGTGGCTAGGGTTAGGATTCCTAAAGTTTAGGAGATCCTTATGGAAGGTTAGGCTAGGGTTTCCAAATGAGGTAAGATTTGTATTTGGCAAAATGGAGGCTTAGTAGATTCGGCTAGGGTTAATGGATATGATGGAGGCTAGGTCAAGTGATTTCTAAGGTAAGATATGTGTATGGAATGTATATGGCAATAGGTAAAATGATGGAATGTATATGTCAATGGTGAATTTCGGCCAAAGGCTAATGTGGGTGAGGGAAGACTAATTTTGGTATGTAGAGCTTATGGGAAATATGGCCTTGGAAAGATGGAGATTTAGAATGTGTGTGGTATGTGAGAAAATGCAAGGAAAATATATGAACGATGGATAAATAGAATTGATTATGCCCAAAACATAACGCGAAAGTTGTAGCACAGTTTTGGGGTGTCGATTCCATAGGGAGATAGATTAAAGAAAAAATACAACAAATAATAAAAAGAACTAAAGGAAAATAATTAATGACCAATAAGAGAAAATTGATTTTAATATGATTTAGCAAGTAAAATGACAAGGATAAAAATTAAGATCACTGAAATTATAAATAGTAAAGTATCAGGAATTTCTTGCACAAATCGGGTATTTTTAATTATTCTTGATTCAATAAATTACACAATTGGAGATTTATTTAAAGTCCCCAATTGGAAAATATAGAATTAAAAATCATTTTAATCAAAAAATAATTCTTTAATAAATCATTCATTACTTTTAAAAACTCTGTGAATTATCATCCTCATTGATAAAACCCAGCGACGTCAATATACCCAGTGGGCAATATTGCAGTAAAAAATTAAATCAATAAAGACAATGAATTAATCCAAACATAATCAAGAATCTTAACCATTTTATAGAAAAAGCATGACTAAATCTATGAAGGGAATCAATTCCTAGATTATTTGAAGATAAGAAAATATCATAAATAATTAGTGAATGATAAACAAGAATTTGCATAAATAAAGAACAATCACATGAATCAAAAATAAATTAAAAACACCCTCAATTGTGCAAGTTCATCCCTAGTTTTACTTAAGGACTTAGCTGTCCATTTCAAGAACAACAAAAATTCTCAAAACAAACACTGAATCCGAAACTCTCTCTCGAATTAATTCTCCAAGTCTGCTTCTCGTTCCTTTCTTCGTCCGTTTACAAGCCTTATATAGGCTTCAAAAAGCCTTCAACTATCTTCGCTGCCACTTCTTTCTTTATTTTATTCTTCCAAATTATTGCAGTGCAGCTGCCGATTATCTTTTGGTGTCCCTCATATTTATTTCTTTTCATTGCTTTCGGCATCAAAACATCATCTGTAGTGCGTCTTCCGTTTCTTTTTCTTCATTTCTTTATTCTTCTAGCCGAACTTTTCTTTCTTTATCAGTGCATCTTCCAGCCCATGTCCATATCTTTCTTTATTTTATTCCTCCACTTTCTATTACAGAAAGCATTTAACCGAATGGTCCTCTGGCGTGCATGTTATATGGTGGTTCTTTATCATTCTTTTTTTTTTCTTCTTTTCATTTCCAACCTCCAGCTAGCATTTGCCTTTCATCCGTGTGTCTCACGTCTAGCCGAAAGTGAAACTCCCACATGTTTATTATTTTCTTTTCTTGCAGTGCATCCTTGCATTCTTCCACCCAACTCTTTTATTTTCTTTTCTTTTTCCTTGGCCGTGCATCGTGTGTATGGTGCAGTGTTAGGTGAAGGTGAAGCCGTGCAGCGTGTGAGTTGAAACCTAGCTTCTTTTTCCTTGTGCAGCGTCATCTACCTGGGCTTCGTGCTGGTGTGCATCGCGTGCATGGTGCAGTGCTTTGCTGAAGGTGGAGGTTAAAAACATGGCTCACGGTGGTTCACTGCAAGCATGCATGGTGACGGGGCATTCACGTTGGTGTTGGATGTGGATGATGCAGTGGTGGCTCTCGTGGCTCTCGGCAGCGTTATGGAGGTGCTATTGCTCTTGTCGTGGTCCTTCTAGGTGCAGCAATGGGTGAAAGCAATGGTGCTGCCATGGACGCCATGTATGAGCTGTGTGTACTGGAGGAAGGCCGTGGTGCTGCTTGACGTGGAGGGGCGGTTTGGCCATGGTCTTGGTTTTTTTCTGTGGACGTTCGGCAGCGTATAGGATGGGTGAGTAGTGCGTGAAGATACTGTGCATGGAAACTCACAGTGTTCTGTTTTAGGGCGCTGCAAACAGAGGATGATGGAGGCTGCTTTTCGTCGTGTGGAGTTGCAGTGGTGGCGGTGCTAGCTGGGCAGTGAGAGTGGTGGAAGGTCATGCATGTGCTCAGTTCAACGTGGGTGGTGCTGTGAAGGTGTTGCTGGCCCGAAAACATGCATGGCATGAGGTTGAAGATGACGGAGGCGACATGTCGTTTTTGTCTAAGGACAAAAACGACACGCCGTTTAGCAGACGACCATTTGATTCTCAGAGTTAAAACAACAAGTCGTTTTCACTTTCAGAAAAACGAAATGTCATTTAGTAGACATTAGTTTGCAATTCCCAGTTTAAACGGCATGTCGTTTTGGTTTGCCAACCAAACGACATGTCGTTTAGTCTACGCTGAAAATCAAAAATAAAAAATAAAAATAAAATAAAACAAAATAAAATAAAATAAAACAGGCAGAATAAATAATAATAATAATTAAATAAACAAAAATAAAACTAGAAAAAGAAAATAATTAAATAAATAAAGATAAAACAAAATTAGACTAAAATATTAAAAGTGTGTTGTGCATGTGAGGAAATAATATCAAATTAAATCACAAGTATTAAAACCAAGCATAAACTATGCTATTAATCAATTTAAATTGCAACTTGGATTTTTGCCTCTTAATCGTTTTTTCATTTAAAATCAATAATAAAATAGTAAAATAATTAAAAATATATTGATTTTAACCATATAAACTATGCAATAATGCAGCTCAATCAAAACTCAACAAAAGAATATGAAGATTCTTTTTATGGTTTATATGGATATTTCGATAAATGAAAGAATACTAAGATTAAGGCTTAGGATGTCTTTGATATGCAAAAAAGAATAGATGAATAAGATGGAAAATATAAGAACAGTGTATTTTTAGATTTTGAATATAGAATTGAAAACATAAACAAGATATTGACAAATTGAATAGAACAAAAGAAATAACAAAACAATTTTGATTCACGAATTTCACAAAGTTGTAAAGAAACAAGATAGATTGAATCACCACCTATTTACGAATTTCAAAGTGACGATCCTCTACTAGGGATTCACGAATTTCACCCAAATAACCCAAGTGCTAAGCATCGATGGTGATCTCAAGAACACAAGCCGCCCACTAAGAGATTTGCCAAATTGTCAAAAGATATAAAATGAAATGCCTAAGGGTCATATTTATAGAGATTACAAAGTGGAAATCCCCAATAGGTTAATTGAAATATAATTAAATAAAATAAATAAAGATAAATAAATGATATAGTCTTGCATGGCCAATGTGGCCCGTGATATTTCTTGACTCTTGGTTGGCCTTGGCTAGCCTTGATCCTGGAAGTGGCCCGATCTTTGTTGTCTATGCATGCCTAAGACCTTGTCCTAGGGCGGTATTTTATGGGATCCCAACACATACGCCCCAAACGACATTTTCTCATGAAATGATGTTTTCTCATGAAATGACTGTTAAATGAAAAGAAAAAAAATGAATGAAAGCTCATGCTCATGCACATGAAACGAATGAAAGCTCCAGCTCTTTAGAGCTGACATGAATGAATGAATGAAATGAAAGAAATGCATGAATATATGAAAATACGTAACGGTCATATGAATGAAAGGGGTACCCAATGAATGAATGAGCATATTGCAATGCCGGGTAGTAGCATCTGGTAGTGCACCCAGTGCTGCACCCTGATGGAATGAGATTTTAACTCGTGAACATGGGTGAATCCATTGGCCATAAGGCCGCTAACCCTAGCACACGGGCGTAACAGTGTGTATCGGCCTATGAAAGTGAAAAGAATATATGAATGCATGACATTCTTCAAGAAATGAATGCACTGGCAGAAGAAATGTTTTACAAAAGGAAAACCCTTTTCTTTAAAGAAGAAAGCCCCGCCATTGACGTTTGCAAAGGAACGCATATATGCATGTACGTATAGTATGTATGAAATGGTAAATGCATGACTGAAAATCTATGTTGCTCTATTTTAACTGTATGAAGTAATGCTTACTGAGTATTCGACTCATTTTAGTTTTTATGTGTACCCCTCCCCCAACAGGAAGTGAATGAGCAGTACACTTCAGGACGAACACGGCCAAAAGGGAAGAGCACGGAAGTCTAGGCATGAAAGTCTTAACTGTATAAAAGGCCTTTTATTTTAAGAGCTATTTTCCGCAGTAAACCTTTTTTTTTTCAAAAGCACATTTTATTTTACAACGTAGGGTCTTGTATCCTGGGATTGAAAGTAAAAATGTTTTAAATCGAACGGTAATTTCCGTCATCTTTTCTAAAATATTTTGTAAAAAGTCCTACCACAAGGATGGACGTTACATATTAGAATATTACTATACTTGTGCGAAAATATATTCATAATTATTGTGGACGTACTTCGCATCTCTGTGAACATGCTTAGCGAACCTGCACTAGAAAACCCAAAGAAGGCCTGAAGGATATTAAAATCCTCTAATGCCTATATAATTTCTTGATGAATTTGAGACACAAATCAACTTATCACCAATGTGGATGTTTCGTACTATATATAGAGCATAAGATGGAGTGATAGGGCTTATGGAACAACCCAGTCGTCTATTTTAAACAAGGCATGTGGCAGTTATTATATGAAATGTGTATTATTAGATAATGGATGAATAAAGGAAAGACGTTTCGGGTTTGTTGCCTCTTGGATATGACTGTATCCTGGGCAGGTCTCTTAATTCGAGGTTTGTTTCTAATGCGCCCATTGGTGATTACTCTGTAGCTGATATTGTTCAGTGGGTTTTGATAGGCCTTAGGCCTTTAAGGAGTAAGAGTGGTCCACCGACGAAGAGAGAACATTGTCCCTTCAATAATATTTTAGCATAGATATGATTTATTCTTTATAATATTTAATTTATTCTGTAAATTAATTTTTATCAATTAATATAATTGATTTATTATTATTTCTCATTACTAATTAATTTATACAATAAAATAAATATTGTAAAAAATAAATCATATCACCATTATTTTAAGTGTAGCGATATTCTAACTGTACGACACATTTCGAAGACTTCCAGTCATTTCTAATTTTCTATTGCTTTTGGGAAGACTTTCAGTCATTTCTATCCCAAATTATTCTCTCTTTGGTTTAAAGTAATAACATGTTCTTCAAAAAATAATAAAATAAAGTAAGAACATTATAACGTAAGGACATTTTCTTTCTTTTGGGTTTTGATAACGAAGGAATTTATTCATCGACAAGTAGTGTGTTCTTCTTATTTCCAACCATGCAAAACCATAATCAATTTAATATATATTTTTTAAAAAAATTAATTTATAAATCAGTGTAAATAATAAATATAAAAAATATTTATATAATTCAATTTAATTTTTAAAAAAAATAATAATTTAATATTAAAATTGTGATAAGACTGATAAAAGAGCATTTAGGCTTGTTTGGTTCTTTGAGTTCATTCGACTCAGCTGAGTTTAGTTTAGATTTAGGCTATGTTTGGGTAACCAAGTCTCCTCAGCACTTTCCAAATATTTTCATACGGATGAGAATACTTTACATACCAAACACAATTGTTAAACAGTTCTCAACACTTTCCAATTTATCTTGCTACTGTGTTTTGAGCTGAGGGTTTTGTGTGAATGCTAGTGTATGACGGAGAGGGAGAGTGAGGTTCGTGGTGGCTGGGTCTGCGAGAGGTGGTTACCAGTGTGAGGTGGTGGAGGTGCGGTGGCCTGGGTGGCCGCGTTCGGCGGCACAAATGAAGAGAAACAACCAAACCCATTTTGGTTGGGTTTCGGTTGTTTGGAGAGAGAAAGAATTACACGTGGGGAGATCGGTGGTGGCTGGCTTGGTCGCCGGCGTGAGGGGGAGTCGCCGGTGGTGAAGGTGAGGTTGGGTGGCCGCGTACGGTGGCGCAAATGGAGAGATTTCCACCGAAACCCATTTCGATTAGGTTGCCGTAGGGGAGAGAGGGAGCTGCGCGTGGGGGGCATCGATGGTGGCTGGGGGAGTCGCCGGCGTGAGAGGGAGTCGTCGGTGGTGGCGGTGAGGTTGGTTGGGCGGCGCTCGGGCTAGGCTGAAACCAATTTCGGGCGTTTGGAGAAGATCGGGCAGAGGAGAGAGAGAGAGAGAGAGAAAGTGAGGAAAAAGAAAATAAATACTATAATATTTTATCACTATTATAATATAAAAATAAAATAAAATTACTATAATTTTTATTACTATTATATATAAATTAAAAATAAAATTATTATAATATTTATTACTATTATATATAAAAATTAAATAAAATCACTATAATCTTTATCAATATTATAAAATTATAATAATAAAATCACTATAATATTTATGGGACCTACATCTTTTTCAACTACCTATTCAAAAGTCAACAACTCAACATATTTCATACATCCAAACAACTCAAAACACTTTCAATAGGACCTACAAACTCACTTCAATCTCTACTCACAACTATTCACAACACTTTTCAACACTTCTCAACACTTTTCGCTATCCAAACTCAGCCGATATATTCTAATATCAAAATATTTAACTATCAAATCATTAAATTCATCTCAATTCAAAACCTCTTTATACGTGAGATTTACATTTTTTTCAACTCAACATCTCTTTATGTGTGAGATTCACAACTTGTTTCAACTTTTTATAAATATATCTAAACTCATCTTAAAATTCAAATACATCTAAACTCATTTTAAATAGATTTTATAAAACTTGGATATGTTTGGATAGTAAGATGATAATTTTTTATTTTATATGAAAGTTTAAAATATGATTTTTTAATATTATTATTGTTTTGAAATTTAAAAAAAATTGAATTGAGATTTAAAAAAATTGAATTATTTATTATATTTTATGTAAAAATTTAAAAATATTATAATGATAAGATGAGATAAAATAAAATAAAATAAAATTTTTATATCACATTCTATCTTCCAACTCATCGTTACTATTTATAAAAAAACTAACTTAACGTACAAAAGCAGCATTACTCCCACTCGACGTAAGGCCGAATACGAGCTTTTAGAGGGGCCGTAGGGTATCCTCGTACAGTTTACGTGAACAGAATCAGAAAGTAAACTACATAACCCGACATCCTTGGATTAGCGCTTTTCCAAGACGAAAAATGATGGGGTACCCCCGCTTAAAGCACTAGTAGTGGGCTAGCTAAAATCAAATTTTAGTTAAAGAATAGCTAAAATGCAAAATAAAGCTCAACATTGGGCTAGCTAAATGAATAGTAAATTTAATTTTGCATGAAGGGACTAGCTAAATTTGTTGAGCCAAAGAAGGCTAGCCAAATATTACTTTTGATTAAAATATTACATTTCCTGCTGTTCCTCACTCCCGTGCAGTGAATGAAATTGTTGATGAAATGTTATGTTTTATAGTAGAAAAATATAACCATTGGAGAATAGCCGTTAGAGAAATATAACCGTTAGAGAGATATAACCGTTTGAAAATATAACCATTAGAGAAATATAGTCGTTAGAATATATAACCGTTGGAAAAATATAGTCGTTAAAAAATAAAACTGTTGGAGAAATTTAAATTACAATTAGAATTAAAATAAATAAAAAGTTTAAAATTAATATTTTAATAGAATGGTGAAAGATTTGTTGAGTCTGTTATTTGATATTGTGAAAAATGGCTAGATACAATTTGTAAAAGTGAATTTCTTAATCAAATTTTAACTAAAGTTTATTGAGCCCACTACTAATGCTCTTACCCCTAGGGCCACGTCAGATAAATTAAACGGTGCGCTTCGATTTGAGTTTGGCCTCGTCGTTTTCACCTCACGACAGCAGTTTCTCTAACAGGGGTACCCCACCGGCGCAGATGAGGCTTCGATGGCAAGATGAGCTTCAACGGCACGATGAGATTCGATGGCGCGATGGGCTTCGACGGCACGTTCAGCTTCGACCGGACGATGTGGATGGAGGGATGGAAAATATGATTTTGGCGCTGAGTGAGAGCATTTGACCGAATTCGAGTTTTTTTTTTTTAATAAATTAAATCGGCTAACGTAGCAGCCGATTACGCAAATGGTACGCGGGCCGTGTACCTCTAGAAGAACTGTTCCAAGACCTTTGCTTCAGGTTCGGCATCGAGCTGGACGACGTTGTAAGCGTTTCTCACTCTTTGGGCTCTGTTTTATTTTTCCTTTTTCCTTTTGTTGTTACTATTGATAATTTTGAAGTAATATGTTTCTTGGGTGTCAAGAATGTATTTCTTTGACTGTTTCAGACAACGGAGAAAGCGATTATTAGAAAGGAAAAGCATTTGGAAGAGGAGGAAGATGGGGACGATGAAGAAGTTATCTACAAGATTGAAGTCCCTGCCAATAGGTATTTTATTAACTGGTTTACTCAATTGGATTGCTTTCTCCGCTGAGGCACTTCAACCTTTTCTATACAAATTTTGAAGTTAGAATTTGAGTTTCTCAACGGCGCCCTTTAATTGATTTGTTCCTTAGGAAGAAGGAACTCATAATGTCCTGTTCTAACCTTCGTTTTTGTTTTTCTTCTGACACACTCCGTTTTGTTTTTCTTTTGAGAATATAGTATGTGAGTATATGCTCTCACGTACTATTTTTCTCCCCAATATGAGGGATTTGCTTTATGTTTGAGTTTCTGAAGTGAATGAATTAGTTATTCCCCCTTCATATTGGTTATTTATTTTTTGAAAGGTAAATCGCTTGTGTTAACTTGAAATATAGGAAGGCTTTAGCAAGATTCTTTTTTATTCTAGTGGTAAAAAAATGCAAGTAAATATGATTTACTTTGCCTTGAAGGGATTGCTCAAGCCCTTCGAATCTTCAATGGGCTACAGGAGATGCTGACATATAAAGTGGTTAATATTAGTAGAAAATCAATGATTAAAATGCACATGAAACCAGAGGTGTTGTCTCAGAA
Source organism: Cyclocarya paliurus (assembly GCA_029856935.1). NCBI lineage: Eukaryota > Viridiplantae > Streptophyta > Magnoliopsida > Fagales > Juglandaceae > Cyclocarya > Cyclocarya paliurus. The sequence goes on from CM056947.1 coordinate 27,390,568, forward strand.
ACTCACAAGTCTATTATGGGTTATTGTTTTGTCTAGAGTGGGACAGTTGATTTTCAAGTTCCTGTGTCTTATATTACTGGTGCAATTGGAGTCCCCTTGGAGGCTGACAAGGTATTTCAATTTCTTCATATTATATTTCTATTTCAGGATTCATAAAACCTTAAAATGCATCATTAAAGTGGTTTCTGTGGGGGTAATTTGTGTCTGTGGGCACAGACGCATATAGTTTTTAATTTATGGTTGGGCTGAGTAGCACTATGTTGTTTACTCTTCATGTGTTGCGAACTGGAAATTTATTTTTGTATATTTTCTATTGATAGTTGTTTTTATTATACTTTTCCATTGGTGTTTTCTTTAACTGCTTAAGGATTTCTATTGCCAAAGGATTACTGATTTGGAATTAGAAGTGCTCTTCTTTTGTGAGATTCTCGGTACTTTTGTGGGTGAATAAACATTCAAGCTTCCAGACAACATTGATAAAAATTATTTGTAGGAGATATTCTTTTTAACTGACGCCATTTTTCTCCCATGATGGTGATATCTATAATAATATTGATAATGGTGGAAGAGTGTGATTGGTACCGATGCAAAAAATCCTCTCATGGTGGCCTATTTGATTGAAAGTGATTTGTCCCGTGTGCTTCATGGTATATGAGATACCTTAGGCATAGTTGTGTATATATCTGCCCATAAGATTTATGATCATCCAACCATCTTTCTAAGGAAAATGCAAAATTGTGATAAGGTTTAGTCAGATACTCAAATACATACTCGCTCAAGAGCTCTCCGGTAAAAAATCTATAGAGCTTGAGCTTGCCTTAATATGTAGCTGTATGTGCTGTATTTCTAGTGTGGTGGTTGGGGATAATCCAACTTGAGCTTTTAGTTAAGCATATCGAGTTTAATTTGCATAGAAAGTTTCATGTCAAAGGTTAGAAGTTAAGCAATTAGCACTCAAGAAGTTGTTTGATTTAATTTTTGATGACATTGGTTATCTGATAGCAATAAATGCCCTGTTGGGCTCCAATTTCATGCCCTACTGACGAAGAAAGAAGTAGGAGGCCTTTCCATAGGGTTCATGCCTTGGGGTATTTGGTGGAGCATGTCTTACTCATTGGTGCATAATGATAATGTTGTGTTACAAAAACAATATTTTCTTTTAATAAAATGGAGGTGTCAAATGTTTAAAATTGTTTTTTCAATAAATATATATCTTATTTAAGTGCAGAGGAGTGCAACCCAACTATATGGGAAGTATATACCAGAGAAACCCCCACTTATGAAGAGGGACCAGAACACATCCATAATTTAAAATTGTTGTAGAATGAGTGGAATGCTCAATCCGCTTGTGAATTGTAATGGCTGGCTCAGGTGAGAATATTGCAAGAAAAGTAATGATACGACACAACCCTTTGTCTCTCGTAAATATGCCCTGTGTACCTGGGGCCTAACCTATTCATCTGTTAGTATTTATTAGATGACATGGTTGTAATAAGTGTAACTTATGAGGGTATAATTGTCAAGTGTATGTAGTATATATGTTGTTGTACATCAATGAATGAAAGTAAGAAGAATAGTTTCCCTCCATAAACTTGTACATGATATCAGAGCTCACAGTTGTCGGATGGTGGTAAGTGGTGGACAGTGGTTCACGCCAAAATCAAGCTCACTGTGGTCTGAACTCGTTGGAGTGTTTTCAGTGTCGTATCTAACTTTTGTCGCCGGATCTAAGCCCATCAATGTTTGCAGTTGCCGGATTTGAGTTTGCCGACATCCCTATAGGTGTTTGAAGTGGCTTCTCCTCCGTCGTCGGTGGCCCCATAGGTGTTTGAAGTGTTTCCGGCGAGTTTCCGGTGTCTTCTCTGGTATTTGACACCAGGGGTGAGTTCCCCATCGTCGTCTGTGCATATCCGTGTGTTCCCCGTCGTCAGCGGCCGCCGGAAGAAGCAACGAAGAAAAGTAGTGTTTGGTTGCGAGGATAACCGATCCCATCCTCAAGTGCGGATAACCCCAACCTGGAGTAAAATCTTGTCCCTAATCTGGAATAACACCTATTTCGTAATGAGGATAAGGTAATTCCCATACCACTTATTCTTGTTTAGGATAACCTAATCCAGTTTTGGGTTTAAGTTGAAATCGGTTTTGGCCGATACCCGATACAAACCAATACCGGCCGATATAGGCCCAGTTTTGTCTGATACATGGCGAAACATAACTGATACTGACTGGTTCCTGGCCAATACGGTCCGATTCTGGCCAAAACAGTCCAATTCAGAACCAATATAGGCCGATACAGTGTATTTCTGACCGAAACAGGACCGAAATGTTGTTATTTGGGTTGTTTTCCGGGTACTTGAGCTAAGTTTCTACATTTTCAAAGTGTGTTTCTTGGATTCTGAAGTTGAAATGTGGTTTTTCTCTTATATCGTGTGGAGTATCAATCTCCAAGTTCAATTGTGATATTTTTTCTGCATCAATGACAACTAAATTTGAGTTACAGTTACATGATGCAGTTGCCTCATATGTTGCTCCTGGTGGGAGTGGAGGCCGAGGTGATAGAGGCTCACGTGGGGGACGTGATGCCAAAGATTATCGCACTCGAGATCAAGAATCTCGTTAGTGCACCCATTGTGGTCGCATTAACCACTCGGTGAACTATTGTTGTGATCTAAATGGTAGACCATTTGGATCCACTAATCAAGTCATTTGCCAAGATATGATTAGTATATCGAAGGATGACTATGATAAGCCTTTGGGTTGCACACGGGTTTCATCTTTTCACAACTACTCTTGCCCAATCAATTACAACGTCCTCATGTCTTACCTCATCCACTCAAGCTCCATGGATCATTGATTTAGGAGCTAATGAACATCTGACTGGTTTGTTATTTGTCTTATCTAAGTTGGATACTGTGACATCTTCAAAAAGTGTTACTCTTGCTAATGGTTCTCTTGCTAAAGTTACAGGCATTGGATCCACTAAGCTCATTGACTCTATATCCTTGTTAGATGTTCTATATACTCCTAGTTTTCCCTTTAGTTTGCTGTCCATTAGCAAGATTACTCAAAGTCTTCAATGTTCAGTGACCTTTTATCCCTCTTTATGTGTCTTTCAAGATCTCAAGACGGAAAACAAGATTGGTACAGGGCATGAAGCTGGTGGTCTGTATTATCTTGATGTTAAACAATCACCCACTCGAGCTCTTACATCCTCCTCATCATCGGCTTATGAATGGCACTGTCGTCTTGGTCACCCCTCTCTTTCTCTTTTAAAGCGTCAGGTTAGGAATCTAGGAAATGTGTCTCCATTTCCTTGTAAAGCATGTCAAATTAGTAAACATCATTGTGTGTCTTTTGCACCTTGGGTTGATAAACGAGCATTGAGTCCTTTTGAATTGGTTCACTCTGATATATGAGGACCAATCAACATTAAATCAAATAGGTTTCAATATTTTGTGACATTTATTGATGACTGCTCTCGTGTGACGTGGGTGTTTCTGATGAAGGCAAGATTTGAACGTCTTTCCATATGCAAAGTGTTTTGGAAAGAAATTAAAGCCCAATTTAACAAAATGGTTCAAGTTTTGCGTTCTGATAATACTAGAGAATATCACTCTGGTGACTTTGCTACTTACTTAAGTAACAAAGGAATTGTTCATCAAACTTCATGTTCTTATACACCTCAACAGAACGGGGTGCCTGAACGCAAAAATCGTCATTTGTTAGATGTAACCCAAGCACTTTTACTGCACATGCATGTTCTTAAACGATTTTGGAGTGATGGTGTTCTTACTGCTTATCACCTTATTAATTGTATGCCTTCATCAGTTCTCGATGGTTCCTCTTCTTTTTCCATCTTGTATCCTTCATCAACACCATTTACTCTTCCACCAAAAATCTTTGGGTGTGTTTGCTATGTTTATAACCTTGACCTAGGTTTTGATAAGCTTGACCCACGTTCTACCAAATGTTTTTTTGTTGGTAATTCTCGGACTAAAAAAGGATATCGTTTTTATAGTCCTGTTCTTAGACGCTACTTCACGAGTGCTGATGTTATCTTCTTTGAGTCCATATCCTATTTCTCGGACCCAGCTTCGAGTATTGAGTGTGATCCTCTACCGTTACCTACTCTTACACTTTCTCTTTTATACTCACCCAACCTTACCCAACCCTCCTCCATGCCTCCCCCAGTTCCTTTACAAGTTTACTCATGTTGCTTGCGGCCGCCGGCTTTCATGCCTTCACCAACCGTGTCTCTATTTTCAAATCTTTAGTTATCCAGTATTTCAGACTCTCCACCTATTGCTCTCCTCAAAGGGTACTCGATCTTGTGTTACTCAACATCTGATTAGTCAATTTGTCTCATTTTTTTTTTGATAAGTAAGTAGATAGCTTTATTGAATAGAATGAAACTAGGCAGTGCCCAAGTACACAGGACGTATACAAAGTGAGACACCTAATTACATTCTAACGAGTTTAAAAGAAGATAGAAACTCATGGACACTCACACCCTTCAGTACAATAGCAGAAAACCACTGTAAAAGAGAGAAAACAAAAAAATTCCAGATTTCCCCCGCTGCACGCTCCTTCTTGTTAAAACACCTATCATTCCTTTCTGACCAAAGACACCACATTAAGCACAAAGGTATCATACGCCACGTTGCAGCCAATTGTGCACTGTCATGCCTCTTGTTCCAGCATGCTAATAGTTCCACCACACTCTTAGGCATTACCCAACTCAGTCCGGCTCTATCAAGGATACCAGCCCATAATTCCCCCGCCACCTCACAATGTAAAAGCAAATGATCTATCGATTCTCCATTCCTTTTGCACATGTAGCACCACTCCATAACCACCATACCCCGCTTCCTTAAGTTATCAACCGTCAATATCTTTCCAAGCGCGGCTGTCCAAATAAAAAACGTAACTTTAGGCGGAACTTGTGCTTTCCAAATACTCTTCCACGGAAAAAAGATAGGTTGTTGTACTGTCAAAGCCTTATAAAAAGATTTAACAGTAAAAATTTTTCTCCCCGTGTGAATCCACAACATACGGTCTCCCTCATTTCCACCTACCTTTATTGAATACAAGTGGCTGAAAAAGGCTGTCATCTCATCAAGTTCCCAATCCTGAGCATTTCTAGTAATAGTGACGTTCCAAGTTACCGTACCGTTGGTGCAACACAATACATTTGAAACTGCCGCTTGCTGATTTCCAGCCATGTTGAAAACGACTGGAAAGATAATGGAAAGAGGTCTCTCCCCACTCCAAGCATCGTGCCAGAAGCGAAGTCTTGCTCCATCACCCACTCCAAACCTAATATGTTTTTCAAAGGTGTTCCACCCCTTGCTAATAAATTTCCATAAGCTCACTCCATATGACCCCCTACCCTCCTTAGAACACCATCCCCCCCACTCACTACCATACTTGTGTTCGATTACCTCTCTCCACAACGAGTTCCCTTCCATTTGATACCTCCACAACCACTTACCCAAAAGGGACTTGTTGAAGATACTCAAATTTCGCACCCCTAATCCCCCGTTTGCCACTGGACAGCACACTCTTTGCCAACTAACAAGGTGGAATTTGATTTCCTCCCCCATGCCCCCCCACAAGAAAGATCTTATCAACTGTTGCAAACGGTTAGCCACTCCCACCAGCAAAGGAAAGAGGGAAAGATAGTAAGTAGGAAGGTTGGCAATGGTACTTTTAATAAGTGCCCCTTTTGATAAATATAGCTGCTTCCATCCCGATAATCTTTTTTCAATCTTCTCTACCACCCCATTCCAAATGCTCTTTGCTTTAAATGACGCCCCCAAAGGGTGTCCAAGATATTTCATAGGAAGTGAAGCAATTTTACAACCCAACAACTCAGCTAGAGAAGCAATGTTACTCACGGCCCCCACTGGTACCAACTCCGATTTCTCCAAGTTCACCTTAAGACCCGAAATAGCTTCAAAACACAACAAGACCGCCTTTAGAGCTTGAATCTGGTCACTAGCAGCATCACAGAAGATAAACGTGTCATCCGCAAATAATAAGTGAGAAATGGAACTGACACCATTACTGTTGTTGCCCACCGAAAAACCAGTAATAAAATCCCCCCTAATGGCAGCCTCCACCATGCGGCTCAAAGCCTCCATAACTAAAACAAAGAGGAATGGTGATAATGGATCCCCTTGTCGCAAACCCCTCGAAGGCTGAAAAAAACCACAGAAAACCGAGAATCGAGTGGTCGAAACACAATGTTTAATCCATTCACACCACTTGCTTCCAAAACCACATCTTCTCAACATATAAAAGAGGAAATCCCAACACACATGATCATAGGCTTTTTCCATGTCCAACTTGCATAAGACCCCCTGAATACCTTCTCTTAACTGGCTGTCCAAACACTCATTTGCTATCAAAACGGAGTCCAAAATTTGCCTCCCCCGAACGAAAGCATTTTGAGGTTTGGAAATGAGTTTGTCCATCACCAAACACATGCGATTAGCTAACACCTTTGAGATTAGCTTGTAGATCCCACCTACCAAGCTAATAGGCTGGAAGTCTTTCAAATTATGAGCACCAACTATCTTGGGGATGAGAGCAATAAAAGTAGCATTTAATGACTTTTCAAACTTGAGATTAGAATGAAAAGCATGGAAAATCTGCGTCACTTCCTCCTTCACTATCTCCCAACATTCTTGAAAAAAAGCCATAGAAAAACCATCTGGGCCTGGGGCTTTATCCTTGCACATGCCTCTCACCACTAGACGCACCTCCTCTTCAACAAACGGCCTTTCCAACCAGCTTGCTTCCTCCGAATCCAGCTGGTCAAACAATAAACCATCCAGTTTGGGGTGCCACTCAACTTTTTCAGCTAGGAGCTCCTCATAATACTGCACTATATGGTCTTGAATCTCTTCAGAAGACTGTAACACATTCGAGCCTATATGAAGGACTTCGATAGCATTGTGGCGCCTATGTGAATTGGCTACCTTGTGAAAGAACTGAGTGCATTTATCTCCCTCCTTCAACCAAAGCGCCCTTGATTTCTGTCTCCAAGATATTTCCTCTATCAACAACACTTTCTCAATTTCGGTTATCACCACTTTCTTTCTAGACAAAGAGTCCTCATTCACCTCTCCTTTCTCTAATACTTGCAACTCAGCCCAAAGGATATTTTTCTGCAATTCCGTATGTCAAAAAACTTCTTCGTTCCACTTTTTTAAGTCAACCTTTAGAGCTCTGAGTTTGCCCGCCACTATGAAACTAGGTGTTCCATCAAAAGAATAAGCTTCCCACCAAGCCCTTACCTTATCCACAAATCCATCAACTTCCAACCACATATTCTCAAATTTGAACGGATGCCTACCCCCATGGATGCCACCACAATCAAGTAAAATTGGAAAATGATCAGAACATACTAGAAATCTCCCATGAAGGGGATACTAGAAATCTATCCAACCTTGACCACCCTCGGCTATTGGACCAAGTAAAAGCCCCCCCCCCCCCCCACCAAAGGAAGATCCACAAGATTCAGCTCAAAAATCAACTCTCAAAAGTTTTCCATTGCTCTTGTCGATGTAGATGTCCCCGCCCTCTCACTGGGGAACCGAACAACGTTGAAATCACCACAAAAATTCCAAGACAAATCCCATAAAGAATTTAGACCCGCCAATTCCTCCCACAATAAGCTTCTATCACTATCCACATTAGGCCCATACACACCCTCAAGAGCCCACCTCCACCCATCCTCAGTATTCCTAAAAGATACAACCATGGAAAAGGACCCGATACAATCTTCAAGCATCTCCACCACTCTCCTATCCCACATCACCAACACACCTCCCGAAGCCCCCGACGAAGCTAAATAACACCACCCCACATAGGAACAAGCCCACAAACTGCGGATTATGCTTCTATCAACACCACACAATTTAGTCTCTTGCAAGCAAACAATATCAACTTTCCAACTACGTAGAAGAGATCTAATGCGAAGACGTTTATTCACATCATTGATCCCTCTTACATTCCAGGATAATATTTTAGGCTTCATTAACAAAACTTGAGTCCCTCCCTTTTAACCTATCCCTCCCCGAAGTTCCCTCCTTATTGTCATAATTGATAGAACATTCTAATTTTCTCAGCTCTCTCTCCTTTCTAACAGCTGACTTCAAGGCCGTAGAACGGCCCGCTTCCATGGCTATTAGGAGAGCCATAAATTGTTCTTCATATCCATCACATGATAATCCCACCCAATCTCGAAGTTCCCCAACTTTTTTTAACACCCAATCTGATGCTCTAGGTGTGATATGAGGGGGAAGTGTCTGTAGGGGTGACATACTACCCATCTCCCCCTTCTCACTATCTTCAAAAATCATTGATTGCTTTCACGAACTAGTCCCCTCCTCCACTGATTGTGCTTCATCCACCGTATCCCTTACCTCCACTACCGGCGCATAGGACACCATCTCCGTTCCCCCCGAATCTTCCCCTGAAACTGTCGGAACTTTCTGATACCAGATTCAAATGGAGGCAAAGGAAACCCAACAATCAAACAAAGAAATGAAAGATAGGAGTTCACCACCCAAGAAATAACACCAAAGGGATATAGAATATCATCACCCAAAGGATTAAAACAAGGGATACAGAACAATAGAAATTCACCTCTCTAAGGATTATACCAAAGAGGTACAGAATTACAATAAGAAGAATTCTCTCTTCTCACAAAGCCAAAGGCTGGTTTAATTCATAAAACACTCTATGCTCTTACACTCACAAATACAAATACTTATAGAAGCTTAGAACAACCCTCTAACATAGAATTGAGAATAATCTGAAGACAAACATGCTAAATTCGTGGGAAAGTAGTCAAGGGGACAAACCCGCCATTATGGACTGTTTTCCTATCATACTGCCATGGTCTACCAAGCAATATATGGCATGCATCCATAGGAACAACATCACACATAACTTCATCCTCATAATTTTTTCCAATAGAGAATCGAACTAAGCATTTCTTAGTTACCTGTATGTCATTACCCTTTTGAAGCCATTGAAGTTTGTAAGGATGGGAATGAGCTTCTGTTTTTAGATTGAACTTCTCCACCATGGTTGTCGACACCACATTCTCACAACTTCCCCCATCAATGATGACATTACACACCTTGCCATTAGAAGTGCATTTGGTGTGAAAAATGTTGTTCCGAAGCCAATCATCTTCTGCATAAGTTGACTTCAATATTCTGCGAATGACAAGAGACTCTCCTTGATCCGCATATGTCAACTCCTCCTCGGATTCTTCCTCATCTTGGTCCCTCTCAGCATTATCTTCCAATTCTTCCTCAACAAGGGCGATTATTTTGCGATTTGGACAATCAGAAGCAATATGTCCAAAACCATGACATTTAAAGCATTTTCTACTTGAATTAGAAGTATTGAAGCGATTAGAACCTGATGGAGCATCATTCTTAGCAGGTGGTTTGACAGCTGCTGTTTTGGTTGATGGAATGACCTTGGAAGTAGAATTACTCCCCCGGTTTGTATCACGATTGAAAGGCCGATAGTTGCTCTTACCCTTTTCCTTTAATTGTTTCTCCACCTTGATAGCTAGCTTGCAAACATCATTGTAAGTCCAGTAAGGTTGTAATTGTACAACATTACTGATTTCAAGACGTAACCCTCCAAGATAGCGGGCAACCATTTGCTCTTCGGGTTCTACAATGTCACAACGCATCATAGAATGATCAAATTCTGCTGTATATTCTTCCACAGTAAGATCATTTTGTCGGAAATTGTGGAACTTAAGAAAAATATCTTGTCTATAATAATCTGGCAAATACTTCTTCTTAAGAGCCTTCTTCATCTTTGCCCATGTCACAATGCGACTCTTCCTCTCACGTTCTCGCTGCCTCTTAAGGTGTTCCCACCAAATAGAAGCATGTTTTCGTAGCTTGATGGCAACAAGCTTCACCTTGTTGTGATCTGGAACATCTTTGTAATCAAAGATTCGCTCAATGGTGTTAAGCCAATCAATGAATTCATCGGGTTGCATTCTTCCTTCAAATTCTGGAATGTCCAGCTTGACATCATAATGACGTTGGAAAATATGATTTCCTAGGTCACGTGGATGAGGTGGAGTGCTGTCACTTGAGGCGTGACTACGAGCGCGGTGGAATGGATTAACATTGTCTCCATCGTTGCTGGAAACTTCAACATCCGAACCATGATGAGAGGCACCATGTTCAGAAGCTTCATAACGCTCTAGGCGTTGCTGGAGCTGTTGTATTTGTCTCCTCAAGGCATCCATTTCAATATCTCGCGGGTCTCGTTGGGGTGGTGCTACTGGAGGTGCTTCTGGATTAGTTCGAGCACGACGACCACGACCAGCCATAAAAACAAGAACTATGGAAACCAAGGTGTTAGAAATCACCTATAAGAAACCAAAGCTCTGATACCAATTTGATACCAGATTCAAATGGAGGCAAAGGAAACCCAACAATCAAACAAAGAAATGAAATATAGGAGTTCACCACCCAAGAAATAACACCAAAGGGATATAGAATATCACCACCCAAAGGATTAAAACAAGGGATACAGAACAATAGAAATTCACCTCTCTAAGGATTATACCAAAGAGGTACAGAATTACAATAAGAAGAATTCTCTCTTCTCACAAAGCCAAAGGCTGGTTTAATTCATAAAACACTCTATGCTCTTACACTCACAAATACAAATACAAATACTTATAGAAGCTTAGAACAACCCTCTAACATAGAATTGAGAATAATCTGAAGACAAACATGCTAAATTCGTGGGAAAGTAGTCAAGGGGACAAACATGCTCAAAAGTGGGAAGGAAACAAGGATCCTGAAATTCCGGAAAGTCCCGACCACTCCACTTAAAACGATCATATCTGCTTGTGCACGCCTCCAAATCCACTCAAACTTGTCTAGTTGGAAAGCTAACATCTTGAGCTTCAGTTTAGACCTAAGAAGGTCGGAAATCAGTTAAGTATTAGGTCGATTATGATGGGCTCAAAACCCAATTGGTTGTTGCATCAGGATCACTTCCATTTGGGCTTCTACCTTGCTTATTTGACCTGATGTTATGTGGCTCTTGTTGGACATACCCATGTCACTTTCTGTGCCTAAGGTGAGGTCAAGAACTCGGGAACAGTAGCCAAAATCTCATCGCGGGGACTGGCCGTGAGAAGCTCGAGGACAACAGACTTGTTACTGCTCTCAGACACCTTCTCTGGCTTTTTTGGCGTTGTTTGTTCACCGGGATGCTCTGGCGAAGTGGTCTGAGCAGAGATCAAACCATCGTGACCACGCGATGCATTGTTAAGCCCTCCGCCAGCTTCGAGTAGAACAAACTCTGGCCCTGGGGCCTCCGTCGGAGCTTCTACTGTCTTTGGTGATGTCTTCTGTGGTGTCGTCGGCGACGGTGATGTCGGCCGAGACGTCGACGGGCCACCAAGTTGCAACGGCTTTTTCCTCCATACAGGCTTCTCTGCCTGGATTTGGGAAGCAGGCTGGGCCTGTTGTTCAACCTGGGCCTGCATGGGAGGCCCATTAGAGGCCACTGGGCCATCAGATCCCCTCAAGAGCACTGGGCCATTAGGGGCCACTGCCTTTCCTTTACCAGGCCCATAACGTGAGCCTTCATCCTGGCCCATACCCTAGTCCTTCATCCCCTCTTCAACACAGCGTTTCATTATTTCCATATTAATCTGCAAGCTACCCATTTGTTTCTCCATTTCAGACAAGACATGCAGCAGAGATGCCACATTTGGCCCCGACACCTTCCTGCCATTTCCATCACAGAACTGCACTTTCACCAAAGAAGAAGAAATGGCTGCCCTCTCTGCATTTTTTGGGGCTCGAGACACGACCTCCATGTAAGAAGAGGAGTCTTGATGGTACTGCGACGGAGAAGAAGGCTTCAAGGGATAAGACCCTCTGTTATTCCTTTCCAAAACAGAGGATTTTATAGAAAGGTCCTCCAGCGAATCTCCAAAATTTCTCCATCCTAACCCCTTCCTCTCTTCCGGTATCACTAGCATCCCACGTCGCCTAGCTTGGCCAAACTCCGATAAGGTGAAGAAACTCCCATGAAAAGTTTTCTGCTTTTGCACCACCCAAACTTGAGACCCATTTCTTCGTGTTCTAAGAAACACAGAAGGACCCCCAAAGGCTGCCCATTCCTTCACCATGGCAGGCAACCGCCCCAACGATGCTTGATCAATGGAGATATGATTTACCGCACGACAACTACTCTCCGTAATCCTCCACCACCCTTCGTTAATCTTCTTAAACTCAAAACACTTTTGATCAATGATAACATTCCTACTCGACCCCATCACGGTACAAACACTTGTAATGCAATGAAGGAATACTAAACTAATCACAACTGAGCTCAACCACCATAAACAGCAATGAAAAAAACATTTTTTTTCAACTATACGGAGAGAAAAAACTTAAGAGAGAGAAAGCTAAGGTGGGAACGAGAACAGTTTAGGATGCTTTATCTGATCCGGGATGGAGAACAGCTATGAAAAATAAAATGGATGCCCTTCACCATAATGGGATATGGGATCTTATTCCACTACCACTTGGTAAGGTATCTGTTGGCTGTAAATGGGTATATATAATCAAATTTCATCCTGATGGTTCAGTGGAATGTTTGAAAGCCGGTTTGATTGCTAAGGGTTACACTCAAACATATGTCATTGATTACGAGGAGACTTTCTCCCCCGTTGCCAAAATCTCTTCTGTTCGAGTGTTGATCTCTCTTGCTGCTAATCTAAGATTGACTCTTATTTTAGTTGGATGTTAAGAATGCATTTTTATATGGCGACTTGCATGAAGAAGTTTATATGGAGCAACCACCTGAGTTTGTTGCTCAGGGGGAGTATCGAGGTACTGTATGTAAGTTAAAAAAGACATTATATGGTTTGAAACAATCTCCTCGAGCATGGTTTGGGAAGTTTTCTGATGTTGTATTGGCATTTGGTCTTCATAGATGCCAAACAGACCATTCGGTATTTCACCTACATAGTGATGCAGGTCACATTTTGTTGGTTGTATATGTGGACGATATTGTAATTACTGGGAGTGACTCTGCTGGAATTGCTAGGCTGAAATAGTGTTTACATGATCAATTTCAGACAAAAGACTTGGGCAAGCTTATATATTTCCTTGGAATTGAAGTTAGTAGATCTAAAGAGGGTATCAACTTATCTCAGAGGAAATATGTACTTGACCTTCTGGAAGAAACTGGCATGTTGGGTGCACGACTTATTGACACCCCTATGGACCCGAATCGTAAATTCTTGAAAGAGGAAGGGGGTTGTTTGGAGATCTAGGTAGGTATCAAAAACTTGTTGGGAAATTGAATTATCTCACTATAACTAGACCGTACATCTCTTATGCAGTGAGTGTATTGAGTCAATTTTTACAAACGTCTAGGGTCTTACATTGAGATGCTGCAATTCATATTCTTCGTTATCTAAAGTGAGCCCTTGGCCTTGGATTACTGTATCGATCAAATGGACATCTTTGAAGCCTTTTCAGATGCTGATTGGGCAGGATCTCCTTCGGATAGAAGATCTACTACTGGATATTGTACCTTTGTGAGAGGTAACTTGGTTACATGGAAGAGTAAGAAACAAGCAGTAGTAGCTCGGTCTAGTGCAAAAGATGAATACAGGGCAATGGCTCACACCACTAGTGAGCTGACATGGTTGCAACACTTCTTTAAAGAGATTGGGTTTCCAGCTCCTATCCCTCTCCAGTTATTTTGTGATAATCAAGCCGCAGTGCATATTGCCTCTAATCCTGTGTTCCATGAGAGGACTAAACATATAGAGATTGATTGTCACTTCATTCGAGATAAGATACTAAGTGGTGACATTTCTACATCTTTTGTGAAGTCTGTCGATCAATTCACAGATATGTTTACTAAGTCTTTGTGTTGGAGTCGGTTGAAACTTATTTGTTTCAAGCTGGGTTTATATGATATATATGCTCCAGCTTGAGGGGGAGTGTTAGATGACATGGTTGTAATAAGTGTAACTTGTGAGGGTATAATTGTCAAGTGTATGTAGTGTCACTAAGATAGGATTTAGATAGAATTTAGGATTTAAATATTGTAAATAGTCATAAAGCCAGGAAACCTGGAAACCTGAAATCCTGGAAACATGGAACCAGGAAACACGCCAGTAAATCTGGCCAGAATAGATGGCAGGAAATCTGGCACTTATGTAAAATTCTACTCTATATATTAATGTACAAGCCCTATGGAAAGAGCATTCAGACCACAGAGATGAATATCAGTGTAAGAGCTCTGATACCATGTCAATTTTGGTCTGAATGCCCTTTCCATAGGGTTTGTACATTAATATATAGAGTAGAATTTTACATAAGTGCCAGATTTACTGGCGTGTTTCCTGGTTCCATGTTTCCAGGATTTCATGTTTCCAGGTTTCCTGGCTTTATGACTATTTACAATATTTAAATCCTAAATCTTATCTAAATCCTATCTTAGTGACATATGGTATCAGAGCTTTCTGGCTTATAGTGCCGATTATTGGGTTTTCTGGCTGTCTGAAATTATTTGGGCTTTCTCTTATTTTCTATTGTTGAAATTATCAAGAGGTATTATCATGTCTCTTGATAATACTATTGTTCGATTTACCGGAAAGAATTTTTCTACGTGGGCATTTCAATTTAAAATATTCTTGAGAGGGAAAGAATTATCAAATCATATTGATAATTCTGTTCGAGTTCCCACTGATGAAAAGGAATTTGCCCAATGGGAGGTCAAGGATGCTAAGGTGATCTCTTGGCTATTGGGCACGATTGAGCCTCATCTTGTCACCAACCTTCGGTGTTTTACTATGGCTCAAGCTATGTGGGACTACCTGTATCGTATTTATCACCAAAACCACAGTGCTCGAAAATTTCAATTGGAGTTGGAAATTAGCAATTACACTCAAGGTAATTTGACTATTGAGCAATTTTACTCTGGTTTTATTAATCTTTGGAGCGAATATTCTGCTATTATCCATGCTAAGGTTCCCACCGTGGCACTCGCGGCTCTTCAAGCGGTTCATGTTGAGAGTCAACGTGATAAGTTTTTAATGAAATTTCGACCTGAATTTGAGTTTGTTCGAGCCGGCTTATTGAACGGTAATCCGGTTCCTTCCTTGGATATTTGCTTGGGAGATTTATTGCGTGAAGAACAGCGGTTATCCACTCAGATGGGTATGAATTCTGAGAAAATCTTTTCTGAGGCTGTGAATGTAGCCTATGCAGCACAAGGGAGAGGGAGGAACAAGTTGCAGTGTTTCAGTTGCAAGGAGTTCGGTCACATTGCTCGCAACTGTCCGAAGAAAGTTTGTAACTACTGCAAGAAAGAGGGTCATCTCATCAAAGACTGTCGAGTGCAGCCTCAGAATCGCCAATCCTAAGCCTTTCAAGCTGCTGTTCAGCCCTCTTCTTCTGTGCCCCCCACTGTAAGCTCTGACTCATCTGTTCTCACACTTGCCATGGTCCAACAGATGATTGTGTCTGCTTTTACGGCTTTAGGCCTACAAGGTACAGATCCTACCTCCATTTCTTCTTGGATTGTTGATTCGGGTGCCTCTAATCATATGACTGGTAGTACAACGGGTCTCCATGGTGTTCATAAATATGGAGGCACACAAACTATTCAGATTGCTGATGGCAGTACATTTCCTATTACTGCTGTTGGTACTTTGGGTTCTTCATTTCGCAATGTTTTTGTCTCTCCTGGATTATCTACCAATTTGATTTCTGTTAGACAATTGGTGGATAATAACTGTGGTGTTCATTTCTCTCGTGATGGTTGTCTTATGCAGGATCAAGTGTTGGGGACGGTGATCGCGAAAGGGCCTAAAGTGGGACGTCTATTTCCCTTACAGTTTTCTATTCCTAATGTGGTTTCTTTTGTTTGTATGGCTACTGCCAATAATAATGAATTATGGCATAAGAAATTGGATCATCCTAATTCTGTTGTCTTAACTCATCTTTTGAAACATGATTTTTTGGGCAATAAAGATTCTTTTTCGTCTCCTGTATCTTTTGATTGTGCTACTTGTCGCCTTGGTAAAAGTAAAACATTACCTTTTCCTGCGCATGGTAGTCGTGCTTCTACTTGTTTTGAGATTGTGCTACTGATGTTTGGGGTGTCAGTCCTATTATTTCTCATGGGCAGTATTGTTATTTTGTGACGTTTATCGATGATTATAGTCGATTTACTTGGATCTATTTTCTCCGTTCTAAAGCTGACGTGTTCTCTGTTTTTCAAAAATTTGTTGCGCTTGTCGAGACACAGTTCAGTACTTGTATCAAAACCTTACGCTCCGACTTAGGGGGGAATATATGTCCCATTCCTTTCAGACTTATCTTCAGCAAAAAGGGATCATTTCTCAGCGTTCTTGTCCTTATACCCCTCAACAAAATGGAGTCGCTGAGCGTAAGAATCGTAATCTCTTAGATGTCGTTCGTACTTTACTGATTGATTCATCGGTACCTTTTAAGTTTTGGATAGAAGCTTTATCTACTGCTGTTTATTTGATTAATCGTTTGCCTACTGCCATTCTAAATTATGATTCTCCCTATCTTCGATTATTTGGCATATCTCCTGAGTATCAATCCTTTCATACTTTTGGGTGTATTTGTTTTGCTCATCTACCACCTATTGATCGTCACAAGCTTGTTGCCCAGTCGGTCACATGTGCTTTTATGGGATATAACCCTACTCAGAAAGGATTTGTTTTTTATGATTCTCATGCGAACAAATTCCGGATTTTTCGGAATGTGATTTTCTTTGAAAATCAATATTTCTTTCAGTCTCAGGTTGTTTCTGATCCTCCTATTACTCGTCTACCCGCATTTGATAATGTGTCTTCTTCTATTGAGCGATATAAACCAGGAACGGTGTATCATCGACGTCGTCTCCTTTCTTCCACACCCCTTCCAGACGCTGATTCGTCACCTGATTCTACGGTTCCGGCACCTCGGCGTTCCACGCGGATTACACATCCACCAGATAGGTATAGTTTTCCTCATACCTCGCTTGCTGCCACTCTCGACATTGTTTCTGTTCCTCACTCTTATACCCAGGCAGCCACCCAAGTATGTTGGCAGCAGGCTATGCAAGAAGAAATCCAAGCTCTTCAAGAGAATCACACTTGGGATCTTGTGACTTGCCCCTCTGACGTCAAACCTATTGGTTGTAAATGGGTGTACTCAGTCAAGTTTTGATCTGATGGCTCACTGGACAGATATAAGGCCCGTCTTGTGGCTCTTGAGAACCGGCAGGAGTATGGTATCGATTATGAAGAGACATTTGCACCAGTTGCCAAAATGACTATTGTGAGGACTATCTTGGCAATTGCTACGTCACAAGGGTGGTCTCTCCGGTAGATGGATGTAAAAAATGCTTTTCTACATGGGGATATGAAGGAAGAGATCTATATGTCTCCACCTCCCGGCATGTTTGTGACACCTTCCTCAGATGTTTGTCGGCTACGCCAATCCTTGTATGGATTGAAACAGGCTCCACGTGCATGGTTTGATAAATTTCGTTCTACTCTGCTTGCTTTTCATTTTACTCAGAGTCAGTTTGATTCCTCTATTTTTCTTCGCAAGACTTCTGCAGGAATTGTATTGCTTTTGGTATATGTTGATGACATTGTAATCACTGGCTCCGATACTGAATTAATTCAGAAAGTACAACAGCATCTCAAGGCCTCTTTTCACATGAAAGACCTAGGTCCCCTACAGTACTTTCTTGGCCTTGAGGTGTAGATTACTTCAACTGGTACATTGTTACATCAGCACAAATACACGCATGAGGTAATTTTATTGGCTGACCTACAGTCGGGTAATCCTGTTGTTACTCCCTTAGAGGTAAATCTCAAGCTTCATCAGGAAGAAGGCGAGCTTCTTTCAGATCCATCCTTGTATCGGCAGCTCGTTGGGAGTTTGAATTACCTGACGATTACTCGTCCTGACATTTCTTATGCTGTGCAACAGGTCAGTCAATTTATGCAAACCCCTTGATATCTTCATTTAGCAGCTGTCTGTCGAATTATCTGATATCTAAAGGGCCCTCTACACGCGGGTTGTTATTTCCTAAAGAATCTTTCTTACAGTTAACGGGTTATAGTGATGCTGATTAGGCTGGATGTGTAGATACTCGCCGTTCTATTACTGGGTGGTGCAGGTTCTTAGGCAATGCACTCATTTCTTGGAAGAGTAAAAATCAAGATAGAGTTTCCAAATCCTTCACTGAGTCTGAATATCGTGCTATGTCTTCCGCTTGCTCTAAGATCACATGGCTTCGTGGGGTATTAGGAGAACTTGGCTTTTTTCAACTTCATTCCACTCCTCTCCATGCTAATAATACCAGTGCTATTCAGATTGCTGCTAATCCTGTTTTCCATGAGCGCACGAAACACATTGAAGTTGATTGTCATTCCATCCGTGAATCTTTCGACAAGCATGTGATCACTTTTCCTCACATTTCCACCACACTTCAAACTGCTGACATTTTCACTAAAGCTCTTTCTCGGCATTGACATCAGTTCTTGATTAACAAATTGATGCTTCTAGATTTCCCAGGATCAATTTGAGGGGGGATGTCACTAAGATAGGATTTAGATAGGATTTAGGATTTAAATATTGTAAATAGTCATAAAGCCAGGAAACCTGGAAACATGGAACCAGGAAACACGCCAGGAAACACGCCAGTAAATCTGGCCAGAATAGATGGCAGGAAATCTGGCACTTATGTAAAATTCTACTCTATATAGTAATGTACAAACCCTATGGAAAGGGCATTCAGACCAAAATTGACATGTAGTATATATGTTGTTGTACATCAATGAATGAAAGTAAGAAGAATAGTTTCCCTCCATAAACTTGTACAAATGAAAAAAAAAGAACTTGTTATAGCCTTCTCAGTAGTTTTGCTTATAATCCTTTTCTTTGTTCTTGCATACTTCCCAAGTAGGCCATACATGGTCCCCCCCCCCCCCAACACACACACACACACACACACCAGTTTCTCTGATTTTTCTCACTATCTATAATCCTTTTTTCTCTTCTTGGATTACATATAAAGAAAGGTAATTTTGTTGCCTATAACTTCAATAGTTCGAATCTTAAACCAAGTTTGGTGGAAGGATGGAAATTAGGAGGGTTGGATGGGGAGAGAGAAGGAACAGAAGGAGAGGGAGTTTACCTCCCCTTTATATTGTTTGGTTGACAAGGGAAGGGGGAAGGGATGATGATAGGGAAGTGCTGAATGTTGGCAAAACCAAATTCCCTTTTATGACACTTTTCCTCTTTTAGCCAAACAAAAAATCTGCCCCCCTCTGATATCTAATCTGTCCGATTGTAAATGGTGGGGCTGATGGTATTTATCCTCTGCATCTCCTTTCGAACCCTTTCCATCTGCATTCCTCTCCCTCCCAACAAATGTTGCATTAGGTTAGCAATATGATGAGTAGAAGGTCACATTGTGATGCAGATATTTTTTTGTGTTTTTATGTTCAGTGACAGCAATTCATCATATGCAAGGGCTATAACTTGTATTTCTCACTGTCTTCTCACTGTTCTCTATCATTCAGGTCACTAGTCTGTTAAATTGGATGCAATTGTGTGCTGAGCAGTCTGTGTCGGGTGATAGTAACTCCAATATCACTGCATCTGTACCTCCAACTAGAAATGATGTTCTTCACCCATGTGATGTTATGGAGGTATTGATAGTACTAAAACCTGGCCATTTTATTGATGCCTCTTTTCTGTTCCAAAAATGTTTTGAGTGTCACACTTGTATCTGTATTGACAAGGCATGTTTTTTCATTGCTAAGGATGTTGCCATTGCTTATGGCTACAATAATGTTAAGGATATTACGATTGCTAAGGGTTACAATGTTTCAAAGGGAAGGGCTGTGTCTTTGAAGCCACTGCGCTTGGAAGAGTTTAGTCATCTTATCAGATTAGAGGTACAGAGCAGATTAAAAAAATCTGATTGTTTCTTGATTAGTGCTACCATTTCTTATATAGTTTTTTTTTAATTATATTCTATCTGTTAAACATTGTTTTTATTTATTTTGCTACCAGATGGCAATGTGTGGGTTTACAGAGGTCTTGTCATTTATCTTGTGCTCGCTTAATGAAAATTTTGCAATGTTAAATCATGAAGGAGACAGTTCAAATGCAGTGATCATTGAAAATCCTCATTCCTCTGAAAATAAGGTTTGTAATCCTAAGCCTTCTGTGCCCAGTTGTATTACGATAATGCAGGATTTTGAAAGAATAGTTTTAGGTACTCATATTTCTTTTTAAGAATTTCTCCATTTCTGTCCTTGCTATCATTATTTTTGTTCTCCCTTTTCAGATCAAGACTAATCACATTTCACGAACTGCATTTCATTTAGAAGCCAGTATTTTTTTTTAACATGTTGCCTCCATTTTCTTCTTTTTGATTGTTTCTGTGTGCGCTGCTTACTGTTTGATTAATTAGGTGGTTTCCTTCTTCGCTTCCTTCTCTGAATTTTGTTTACTAGTAGTCTATAGTGTTGAAATACGAAGATTTTATAAATACTATAACATATATATTGATATACAATCTACTGTGATATACAATCTATTAATATACCCCAATCATGGAAATTTCTTACTTATAAAAAAACAAAATATACATCATGGATTATATATGGGGTCCATATTTTTTCAAATCAACTGTTGGGTATGAACCTTCCATGCTAGTATTCATTCCTATTAAAGAGGATGATTGGGGTTGATTGCTATCCCTCTTACGCAATCCTCCAAATTATAGTTTCTATTGATATGTTATACAAAAAATGTGCTTATGAACTGCATGATTTTCCATGCCCAATTAAGATCTCTAGCATGCATGATAAGTGCTTTGTGTATAGTTGAACCAGATATTTTCTTCCCAACTTAGTAATGAATTTTAGGTACGCAGAATTGAGTTGATCGATTAGCAAGATTGTCTGTCTCAATTTTAGGATGTTATCAAAGTTTTTTTTTTCTTTTTTTATTTCAATTAGTAGATCTTATTGAAGTTGCTCTCCTGATTCGCAGGCCTGTGCATTTCCATTTTTTCATTGAAGTGAATGCATTTTTTTCCTTTAATCAAAACAGATCTTTGTGTAGCTTAAAATCTTGTCTACTTCCAACACTAAACTGAAGGTTTTCTTCCTAGTTCATTTGATTTCGGCTGTCTGTTTTTTCTTCTTTCCTCATGTGGTTCAGTTGAAATTTCTGATGTTTAAATTAAACATGATGAAGACACATGATAAGAATTTTAACAATTTGTATCTTTTTTTTTTTCTGTTTATTTATCTAATATTTGACACATTGCTCCATTTCCACAGACTGCTCGTACTAGTCTTATGCCTGGTATATTGAAAGCCCATAAAGGTGCACTGTAGTTTTTCAATAGACCATTGATTTTTCTATCATATTAGCAGATCTCTGAGCATATGGGTTTACTAATTTTTTAGTACTGCATACTATTTAATTTTGTTGGGTCATTATTCTTAGTTCTAATGCTCTTTTTATGGAGTCATGTTGTTTAATTGTGTGCTGATAAATACAAACTTTGTAAAATTATGGTTCTAGTTGAAGATCTCTTATTTGTACTCATTTATGTGTTTATCGCGTGTTGTCGTAACTAAATACCCAATATGAAAAATTATTGAATTAAATATAGCATTTTTATGTGTTATTTAATCCATTAATAGACAGCTTATGCATTTAGGGAAAAAGAAGGCAGCTTATGAATTTCTTAGAAGCCATGTAAGAGTTATAATATAATCAGTTCACATTTTTTATTAGTTAATACCTTCAATTAATATATAAGTACTAAAATATATCCAAGTGAATCAACTATAATCATCGATAAACGTCACAAAATAACGATATTGACCATGAGAAATAACAGGACTCACGCCCCAAACATCAGTATGCACAATCTCAAAACAATTAGAAGTACGACTACTATGCGCAGGATAGGTAAAGTTTTACTTTTACCAAGACGACAAGTAGCACAATTAATAGATATAGGAGAAGAAGAAAAATATTATTTATTGCCCAAAAAACTATTTTTCATAAGATGAGTCAAGACAACAGAATTAGGATGATCCAATTTCTTATGCCAGACTTCATTTCTATTGGCAGTAGCTGTACAAGCAAGAGAAACAACAGTAGGAATGGAAAACTGTAAAGGAAATAAACGTCCCACTTTAGGCCCCTTCGCGATCACCGTCCTCGACACCTGATCCTGTACAAGACAACCACCACGAGCAAAATGAATATCACAGTTATTATCTACCAATTGTACTACAGAAATCAAATTGGTAGATAAGCCAGGAGAGACAAAACATTGCGAAACGAAGAGCCCAAATTACCAACAGGAGTAATAGGAAGGGTACTACCATCAGCAATCTGAATATTTTACGTCCCTTTATACTTACGAACATTATGAAGACCCGTCGTATTTCCAGTCATATGATTAGAAGTACCGGAATCAACAATCCAAGAAGTAGAGTTAGTATCCGTACCTTGTAGGCCTAGGGCTGTAAAAGCAGACACAATCATTTGTTGGACCATTGTTGGTGTGAGAATAGATGAATCGGAGCTTACTGTGAATGGCGCAGAAGAAGAAGAAGATGACTGGATCGTAGCCTGAAAAGCTGGGGATTGACGATTTTGAGGTTGTACTCGACAATCTTTGATAATATGACCTGTTTTCTTACAATAGTTACAAACTTTCTTAGGACAGTCGCGAGCAATATGACCAAACTCTTTGCAATTGAAACATTACAACTGGTTCCTCCATTTCCCTTGTGCAGCATAGGCTACATTTACGGCATCAGAAAATATCTTCTCAGAGGTCATACTCATCTGTGTGGATAACCATTGTTCTTCACGCAACAATTCTCTCAAACAAGTATCCAAGGAAGGAACCGGATGACGGTTCAATAAACCGGCTCGAACAGATTCAAATTCAGGCCGGAGCTTCATAAAAAATTGATCGCGTTGACTCTCAGCATGAACCGCTTTAAGAGCCGCAAGTGCCGTAGATGTAACTTTTGCATGAAGAATAGCAGAATATTCGCTCTAAAGATTAATGAAACCAGAATAAAATTGCTCAATAGTAAAATTACCTTGCCTGTAATTGCTTATTTCCAACTCTAATTGGAATTTCTGAGCACTATGATCTTGGTGGTAAATACGGTGGAAAAATTCTTTCCAATAAATCGTACAATAGTATTTTCAATAGACATGATGAAAGACACTAAAGAACCAAATAATCCCCGATCAAATAAATGGCAAGTCTAACTCAAACCAGGCCAAATCCAAATAATAAGGGATCCAAACTCAATCAGATTTCAAAAAAAATGTCACCAGTAGAAATTAAGGCCCAGATTAAATACAGAAGGCCCAAAGATGAGAAACCCACTTAAAATTTACCTCTTGTCCAATTCGACCCACTCAACCACAGAAACCCACTCAACCACAGAGGCCTTAACTCACACTCCACAACACTTTTGTCGAGTACCCAGAAGGAGCCCAGCCACCCACGGAGTCGCCAACTACCAAAGAAGACGCCGATGAGCACACAACTACCCACAGAGAGCACTGACAACCTCAGAGAGAGCCGCCACCACCACGCAAGCACAGTCGTCAACCAACCCAGAAGTGGTCGACCACCACTTAGCTCCCCACAGAACCTGCCGACAACCTCAAGCCACCCACTTACGTCGTCAATCACCATAGAAAGTGCCGAATGGCACAAAAACACCACTCGCAACTTCCGACAGCCACCACGATGACGAGCCCACTACTCGGAAACCATGGACGTGCGAGAGACCACTCAACCCAAACCCACAGCAGAAAACTCAAACCCACAGAAACCCCCGAAACCCACTAAGAGCAAGAAAGAACTTGCTGAAAAAGAACTTGCTGAATAAAAATAATAATTCTCCCAAGAATAGCGATGAGAAATCGCCCTCTGTGATTAAGACCAATACGACTGAAATCAAAGGGGCTCTGATACCATGACAAAATTGGTCTGAATGCCCTTTCCATAGGGTTTGCACATTAATATATAGAGAAGAGTTTTACATAAGTGCCAGATTTCCTACCATCTATTCTGGCCAGATTTCTTGGCATGTTTCCTGGTTCCATGTTTCCAGGATTTCATGTTTCCAGGTTTCCTGACTTTATGACTATTTACAACAGCTAGTGTTATGATTATTTAAATCCTATCTTAGTGACAGGAGAGGTTCCCAGACATTAAAAAAAAAACTATTTACTAATATTGAGTTTTGCTTGCGCTGCATTCTTTTTGTGTTGTTAAATAGCCACAGGCACATTAGCCTTGCTTCCAATGCTTTTCCTTCAGAAGCTTCAGTGCCTTAAAAGCCAATAACATTGGCATCCATTAATATACTTGGTTCAGTCAAGTTTGGAGCCACCCTTGATGCAGTGAAGGAATATCATCAGTTGCCCAATATTAAGTCTTGATATAGCATAAATATGATAGCTATTAGCTCTTCCTTTTTTTTTTTTTTTCTTTTTCTTTTGTCTTAGTCTTTACAAATCAAGTATGTTTCATAAGCCAACTTGCACCCATTTACGCACGGTTTTGAACTAAAGTCCTTTTGCTTAAAACAAGCATCCAGGCCAGATATCCACTAATTAGCTCTCCCGTATGAACTTTAAGGTTACGTTTGGATGTTTAAATGAGTTGAGTTGTAAATGTATGAAGTAGGTTGAGATAAGTTTAACTTTTTTAAGAAAAGTTTAAAAAGTAGTGGGTCTAATTAATAATTGATTTGAGATGAGTTGAATTTGGTTTAACAATCAAACAGACGCTGGACTTTTGAGATTTCTTAATGTGAGAGCATTGTAGATTTTATCAGATTAAACACGTACTCTAACATCTTTATTGGTGGTGTGCTAACCGTTGAGGGTGTCCTAGATAAACTTACAAATAATTTTTTTTAAATTTATGATCTATAAACTTAAATAACTTACAATTTAAATTCAAAGTGACTCAATCCCACTAGTTTTACTTCCTTTTGAAAGCACAAGAAAACAGGATGAGTTAATGAAGGAGGATGGATTGGCTTGAGAAAAAGAATATAGTAAATAAAAATTCAGCGTTGTTTTTATTTTTGTTAAGAAACAAGAGGGAGAAGTATTTTGCTCAAACTGTAAATTTGATTTTTATTCAACTTTACAAATAAATAGATGTACAAGAGACTAAGTACAGAAAGTTGTACATATGGTAAGTAGACTAATTTATGAATAGTAGTGAATAGTAGTGAGATGAGTTGAGATCACTTACGAACCCAAACAGGCATCAAACTTCCAGATCTGGTGGAGAAGGACTATGATGATCCAAAGGTAAACTTGGAGTTAGAGCTTCAACTTGGTATCAAGCATGCATTTCAAAAATTAATGTGGAACATGGTATGTCTAGGTGTTTTATTTATGATGCTGAGATAACTTGTAACTGCTCAAATCATGTATGTCAAGAAAATAATGTGGAATTGGTTAATGATTTTTGGATTAGAAGGAGATCCGGATATCATGCATGGTTGGGGTATGCCGATGTAGCATCTTTTGGGCTAAAGGTTTTGGACAATTTGCGAGTTGGATTTTATCCCAATGATAATCCAGGGAGGGGCAACGTTTTAAGCCAATGTGGTATACAAGCATGAAAGGAGACCAAGTAAAAAACAGAAAAATGGATGAAACCGATCTTCCATGAAGTCCTCAACAAATGAATTAATGATAGCCCAAGTCCCCCCTCTGTTGCTACTATTTCTTTTGGTTGGAATATCTTCATCTATCTTCAACTTTTTTTGATACCTTGGAATCCAATTGGAGTCAGAGCTTTGACTTGGAATCAAACACAATCCATTATTTGCGATGGATGAATGACTTGTACGTTTAAAAGAGCTGAATCTTAAGACCACTCCACTACTGCCACTATCATCCATCTCTCTCTCTTTTTCTGTCTCTCTTCTCTGGTTATTTATACAGTTGAACAATTTGGAGTTAGCCTTCAACCTTGCTAAAAATGGAGAATCTTCCTGCTACCAATTAGCTTGTAAGCTTTTCACTTCGTTCATTTACTTATAACCATTGGTTTGTTTCTTGGATTATGAATTTAAGATTATGTTTGGAAGGTAAGATGAGAATTTTGTGTTTTGTTTTAAAGTTTAAAATATTATTTTTTAGTTTTGAGATTTGAAAAAGTTAAATTGAAATTTGAAAAAGTTGTATTGGGATTTGAAAAAGTTGAATTATTTATTATATTTTATATAGAAATTTGAAAAGGTTGTAATGATGAGATGAGATGAGATGAGAATTTTATTGAAGATGAAACTTCCAAACATAATCTAAGTGTTGTGCTGCCCTAAAAATTTTCTTATTACAAGAAGTATCTGCTAAAAATGCTCATCGGCACCTATTTAATATCTCATTTTCAGTCAGGATAGATCGAAACACATTTTTTATGGAAACATCAAAATGGCTTTCTCGGTAGCACTAGGCATCGTCACTAACAACTATGCGGAATTGATGGGGTTATTGCATGGTCTTCGGTTGGTTAAAGAGATGGGCATAATTGATTAGATGTTGAGCTAGACTCCTTGCTGGTAGTGCAATGGCTGAAAAATAATAAATGTGCAACTTGGTATCTTGAGGATTTTTGGGAAGAGGTAATGGTGATTTCACAGGGCCTTAATGTTCACTTCTCTCATATATTCCGGCAAGGGAATAAATATGCGGATTATTTGGCAAGGTTGGGGGCGGAAGGTACTAGCAGTCAGTGGGGGTCCTTCTGAATAGTAGTGAGTTGAGATGGTGGAGTAAGTTTTATGGGGTCTATCTAAGATGAGTTTATATGTTTGGATATTAAAATGAGTAGATGTATTTATGAGAAGTTGAAAAAGGTTGTGGGTCACATGTGTGAAGAGGTGTTGAGTTGAAAAAAATTGTAGATCTCACTTGTAAAGAGATTTTGAGTGAGTGATATTTAGTGATTTGGAAGTTATATATTTGGATGTTAGGATAGGTCGAAAATAGAACTCAATTGAGATGAGGTGAGCTAAGCTCATTCGAGGATCCAAACGAAGTCTTAGGTTACGTTTGCATAGTAAGGTGATTTTAGATATTCTGTGAATAGTAGTGAAAAGTATGTGAAAAAATAATAATAAAATATTGAACAGTATACTCTATTATCCAAACTAACCCTTAATCATGATTGTATAAGAGTATTTATAATGGTTTGCAAGCTGTAAACAACCTAAAAGGAAAGGATAAATACATTAAAGAAGATGATATTGAATGCTCTGTTTGTAACTCATTATGGAATGTTTTCTACCAGTGGTCAGCTCTTTGATTGCCGTAATGGAGTTTTCCATATTTGTAAAGTTATCGTTGTCTGCTTTGAGTTGCTTTGTTTCTTTCCTTTGTAGAGATGGAATGATTTGTTGTGGTGATTTTACACTGGTGGAAAAGTCATCATCAATCATTGCAATAATTTGGCTACCCCTTGGGCAAGTTCATGTATTTGTTTTGCTCACTTCTCCGAGAAGATTGGCTTTTCCCAGTAGCTATGGATATTTCTTATCTTCTTTGTTTTGTTAACTTAAAAGAAGAGTGCTTTTCTCAGGCTTTTGGTTTAAAGTGACTGGTGGCAGCAGTATCGCCCATAAAATATAATAAATAATTTAATTTTGTTAAATTTTAAAATAATAATAATATTAAAAAATAATATTTTATTCAACTTTCAATTGTCATCTAAAATCATCTCATCTCATCTCACTATTTTAATAATTTGTTTTGAATTTTCTACAACTGTAATGAATTTTTGGATTTTCTATATCTGTAATGAATCTTGCAACAAGTAACGTATGTGTTTACTCACCTTTCTATAGACATAAAACCATAAAGCAGTGCTCTATCGATCAACGAAAACATCAGTCCATTCACATGTAAATTAAGGGTACAAGAAAGAAAGAAAGAAAGAATTCATCTTGTCAAAAATATTATAATGGCTAATATGTGAGAATTTTCAGAGACTCCAAACTCAAATATCATGTGGAGGTTTCTACTTTGGAAAACAATTTGAAAATTTAGTTCTGATTAAATTCCTGCATTGAGAACTAATTAGTTTAGTAAATTGAAAGATTTGTCATCTCAGAGCACTAGCTAGCATTGGACTCATCAAATTTGATGAAAAGTACATGCATGTTTTTCATAAATGTAAAACCTTCTTATCCATAATCTTACATTGGATTAGTTATTGAATTTTTTCGTCTCAAAAAATGAGGTTTTTTGGGTCGAAATGATTCGTCCTAAAAAATCAATTCTCTTGTAGTGATAATAGGCTGAAATTGAGTTAACTTTATTCTTTATAAAAATCAATTTATATGTATGTACAAATATGTATAATGATAGATGGGTGCAGTATATATTCCTAAAAATAGAATAGAGCCACAATTTGGTATTTTATGTGACAGCATATTATTACAAATAATTTAACATCTAAATTTTTTTTTTTTTATTGGTAAGTCAACTAGCACCCATATACACGGTGTTGGGCCATCCAAGCACGTGCATGCGCAAAATACACATCCAAGATGGTGGTTGGCAGGCTGCTTTCTGGATTAATTTAACTCTCACTTTGTTTCTATCATTAGTCATTAGTGGGAGGAACCAAATAAGCTGTCCACTTTTAATTAATTAATTAGCATGGTCGATGTTGTTGCCAAGAAGTTGCCGAAAAGTTTCTACCCACTTCTCTGTAATTATTTATTTGCGATGCCTATTGATCTATAATTGGATCTTCTTCCTCTTCTTCTTCATCATCTCCTTCCGCATGGCCATTCAGTTAGGAGCGTCTTCCTCTTCTTCATCATCATCTCCTTCCATCCATCCACGGAATCATGATGTATTCTTGAGCTTTAGAGGTAAAGATGTTCGTGACAAGTTTATTTCTTATCTAAACCGAGCTTTACATGAAAGTGGAATCAAGACTTACATGGATGGTGTCGACCTTGAGAGAGGAGAGCAAATTTCGCCAGAACTTTTTAAAGCTATTGAAGAGTCAAGGATTTCGATCATTGTATTTTCTAAAAACTATGCAGAATCCAAATGGTGCTTAGATGAGCTATTGAAGATTCTTGAGTGCAAAAAAATATTCAAACAAATTGTTCTACCCATATTCTATGAGATAAAACCATCAGACATACGAGAGCAAAAAGGAAGCTTTGGGGAAGCATTCACTAAACTTGGAAAGAAAATCAAGGATGACATAAAGCTGCCGGAGTATTGGAAGGAAGCTTTAGAAGAAGTAGCCGAAGTGTCTGGGTTTGAATATAGAGCTTCCGGGTAAGCTTTGCCTATATATATGTTCTTCGCATGTGTATGTGTGAGCATATATATATATATATATGATGCTATTGAGATATTAGGGGATTTAATATATATTACCACTACCACGTTAGTTTCACATACAGTTTATTGGAGAAATAGAAGAACATGAGATAAATAAAAATACATATATTTTCTTTCTTTTTGCCTTTCGGGTCTTTTGATCATGAATTGCAAGCGCAAGTAAAGGAATAGAGGAATATATATGGAATTTCGTCCATCAAATAACTGATCAAATGATCGGATAGTTAGAAAAATTCGATAATTAAGAAAAAGGGTGGGAATTGTTTATTATTTGTGTTATAGCTATAGAAAGAATAAGATTTGGAGTACTGATGACTAGAAAAAACGGCTTTAAATTATAAGTAGTACTGGTTTTTAGTTTCATTTTGTTTCTACATATATTTAAAGACACATACTCTTAAATGAAAAAAAAGCAAAAACAAGATATAATTTCCCACATGTCAGGTACCTGTGAAAAAAGTCTGACTCTTTAAAACTTTCTTCTCTTTTTTATTGATAGGGATGATGAGTCAGAATTTATCCAAAGCATCATTCAGTGGGTCAACTCAAGAATACTAAACCAAACACCTCTGTACGTTGCCACATATCCAATTGAAACAGAGTCTCGTATTCAAGACATTTATCAGCATTTAAGTCTTGAAAGGAATGATATCATACGCATGGTAGGGATTTTCGGAATCGGTGGAATTGGAAAGACAACTTTTTCAAAAGATATTTATAACAAGATATCAGATCAATTTGAAGGAAGTTGTTTCTTGAGTAATATTAGAGAAAAATCAAAAAGAGGAGGTCTGATTAAGCTGCAAAAAATACTTCTTTTCGAGATCTTAGGGAAAAAATTGGATATTTATGATGCTGATAGAGGAGTCAATGTGATTCGGGATAGACTTTGCTTTAAAAAGGTTCTACTAGTTCTTGATGATGTGGATGAGTTGGACCAACTAAACAAATTAGCTGGAGATCGCGCTTGGTTTGGTTTAGGAAGTAGAATCATCGTAACAACAAGAGATCAACAATTACTTATACAATTCTTTGAAGTTGATGATTCAAAGTACGAGTTGAAGATTTGGGATGACAACGAAGCTCTTCGGCTCTTTAGCTTGCATGCTTTCAAGAAAGAAGAACCACTTGATGAGTATGTGGAACTCTCCAAACAAGTAATAAAATATGCTCAAGGTCTTCCACTAGCTTTAACAGTGCTTGGATCGGATCTGAAAGGCCAAAGCATACCCCAATGGAAAAGTGCATTGGATAAGTATAAAAGCATTCCCCACAGAAATATTCAGAGTGTACTTCGAATAAGTTATGATGGTTTGGAAGATAATGAGAAGGAAATGTTCCTTGATATTGCCTTTTTCTTTAACGGAGAATCTTTGGCTGAGATCAAGAAAATATTTTACAGTTGTGATTTTTCTCCAGATCATGGTATTGATAGGCTTATAAAAAAGTGTCTTATTATTATTGAAAGTGGATGTGTTTGGATGCATGACTTGCTACAAGATATGGGTCGAGAAATTGTTCGACTAGAATCACCCCTTGAACCTGGTGAACGTAGTAGACTTTGGTTTCACAAGGATATCCGTGGAGTGTTGGAAGAAAGCACGGTAAGAGTAAACAAAACTCGACTTTTACATTTATTTCCACTTTTAAAAGTGAAATCCAGCAGAAAATTTTGGCCTTATGAATTAATATATATATAAATGAAATATGTAAACACATATATATATATATATATATATTGATCTGTAAATCAAAATGAATTTGTAGTTATATGTATAGATCATTTTGTAATTAAGATTAGTCAATAAAAGTATCATTTGTCGTTTCTAATATCCCAACAATTCAGTAATGAGAAAAATATACTAGTTATTTTTAGAAAATGAATGCTTAACTTTATGCAGTAATTTTGCTAACAATTTTGTTCATTCACTTATGTACCAGGGCACGAACAAAGTTGCAGGCATGATAATTGAAATGCCCAAAGGCGAGGACACGATAAGTTTGAATTCTGTAGCATTTTCACAGATGAAAAGACTTAGAGTGCTTATCAATCGTAATGCTAGTTTTACATGTACAAGTGAACCGCCTAATTATCTCTCCAACGAGTTAAGAGTACTTGATTGGTTTGAATATCCGCTACAATCTTTGCCACCCAATTTTCATGGAAAAAATCTCATTATCTTTAAAATGCGTGGTAGCTGCATCAAGGAGTTAAGCTTCATCAAGTGCTACATCAAGTATAAGGTACGTACAATTTTCATAGAAATAAATTTATTATCTTTAAAATGCGTGGTAGTTTCGTCAATTAAGGATTTTAAGCTTTATCAAATCTAAGGTGCCTGCAATTATCATCTTCAATAACGGAACTTTGTTTCTATAATCTATGTGCTAAACTCTTTTCCATTTGTTTTTTTCTTTTTTAACAGGATATGACAATTATGCATTTCCATGATTGTGATTTCTTAACAAAAGTTCCAGATCTTTCAAGCGTCCCAAATTTGATGGATTTAGATGTTCAAAATTGTACAAGTCTAGTTGAGGTGCATGATTCTGTTGGATCCCTAGAGAATCTTTTTCATTTGGTGTTTTTCAAATGCTCTAACCTCAGAATTTTTCCAAGAAGCCTCAAGTTGAGATCTTTACAAGAACTTGATCTTAGATATTGCTCAAGCCTTCGTTGCTTTCCTGAAATTCTGTGTGAAATGAAATCTTTATATTTATTACGTCTAACGCACAGTGCAGTGGAAAAACTACCTTTGTCCATTGTAAATCTCACTGGACTTCAGGTTTTATTACTAAGTCACTGCAAAAACCTTATGCATCTCCCAATTAACATCAGTCTTCTGTTGCAACATTTAACAACACTAGTGATTGGTGGTTGTACAAATCTGCTGAAGAAGATGGGGCATGATCGACAATCCATTCTAGCTATTGAGTCTCCAACAATGGAAGACAAGATATCATCGAGTGAAGAACAACTCCAGGAATTGGCGCCTCCAACAAATTCAAGCAGTGGAAGTAGTGAATTACCAGTGTTGAAACGTCGGAATTGTTTTCAATCAGAATCAAATTTCTTTCCAACATCAAGTTTATTTACCATGTTTAATTTCTCGGCCACTTTGATTTGGTTAGTTCTATCGGAAAGTGAAATTGTTAGCCTTCCCAAGAGCATAAAAGGATTTGTTGCACTTATTGAGCTCGACTTGAGAGAATGCAAGAAACTTGAAGAGATCTTAGAACTTCCACCAAATATAGAGGCTCTATGTGCTTCTGGATGCCAGTCATTAGAAAGATTTCCAGAACTATCAAGAATATTGGAATTCAATGGAAGCCACAATAGATCGCTAAGTTTTATTGGCTTAGACGGCTGCGAGAAAATGCATGTGAAGAATTGGAATTATAAAGTGCCAAATCCATTACTGTGGAAGGTATGTATGTGTCTTATCCTCTCTCTCAATTCTATATAGGATGCATGACTTTAAAATAAATGATGATGATGATTTTTTTTTAACAGGGACATTATAATGCCACTGTGTTACCGGAAAATGAGATTCCAGAGTGGTTCCAGTATCATAAAGAATTTTTAGAAAATGAAATTGCTAAGAGAGGGGATGATGATGTCCAATTGAAAGGAAATGAAGAATGGGTAATAAATATTGAGGGGCCACACTATTTGGAAGATATCAGCGGAATTGTAATATATGTCATTACATTTTTTAATGAAGATCTTAGGGATGAGATCAGTTTTTTATGGGAAGATGCTAAGGTAATCATTAACAGCTCAAATTCTGTATGCCGTATCTATGCTCAAGGACTTGTACTTACCTCTAGTGAAAGTGAACTATGGATGTGGTACTCTGATTTAGAATCATTTGAGGTAAAGGTTTTGGACAATTTGAGGGTTCAACTTCGTCCTCCTTCCTATCTTAGTTATCCTGTTCATCCACGGTATTATATAAGCATGGGAGCCAATGTTGTATACAAGCATGAAAGCAGAGCACATAAAAGAAGAAAAATGGATTGAATTAAATGATAGCCCAAGTGGAATTTCAGGTGAGATTTTCGTTTGTTCTCTATGGTCTTTAAGACTTACTTGATTTGGTATTTGCCATTCATTTATTAGCTCAATGATTTTACCACTCATTTATTTTTACATTTTCAAGAATGGATAAACCTGTCTTTTCTTGATCAAGTTATAAGAGCTTTGGAGGAAGAATATATATATTGGGAAATATAGCAATATTTCAATTTAATCTAGAAATATTGGGAACTATATAATTAATAGTGCCAATTGAAACATTTTCAAAACTTTAATTACACAGTTTTCAGAAAAAAGTTATCAGTGATGAGTGCATCTCTTTGTCCATCAAGCAAGATAGGTATGAACAATATGAAAGATGTGTCATTCACGTTAACTTATGAGTAAAAAGATCAATTGCCCATGGCAAGTGTGGACACAAACAAAGATTTGCATGAATTTTCCGTTTTTTGACATTGCCTCCATGAATTTGGTTAACATATTCCTTCACATATCCACTACTTGTATGACCTCTGCTTAAAGAAATATTGACTAGTTATCTGAGATATATTGTTGCGCCATGTTGATACCAATTTACATTGTGGTATAGTGACTTTATCATAGAACTACACTCTTCAAACTTCAATGAAATATGATATTCATGACTTTATTTCATCTTTGCACTGAAATTAAGGTTGTCATTTGGGATTTGATGTTAAAACTCCCCTAATCTACACAGGTTGCATTCTCTGTGTTCCTGAGAGTAAACTACTCCTAGTGTGAGAGAAGGGTGAAACCTAGTGGTTGAGAGTGAGTTCTTGGAGTGAGTTGATTTGTTGGAGCATCAAAAGCCACGGTTTGGTGAGTAATCCTACCCTATCTTTTTGTAGGCTTTGAATTATGGCATGAGAATGAAGATTTGATTGAGTTATATGAGGTTTAACTTGAAGAGATGCATTTCGGTTCAGATTTGGAGTTTGGATTGAATAAAAAAAGAAAAAACTTCTTATATGAAATTTTAAAACATAACTAAATTATTGAATCGATGGATTTTATCCGTACATTAGTTACTGCAGTCATTGGAGTGAGGAAACAGCCAATGCACCCCTATTCCTAGCTCTTTCACTTGGGTTGTTCCCTTCCAATTTAATCTCCTAAATAATTTTCAGGAGCTATACTTGTTGGAAATATTTTCAAAATAATTATATATTATATTTGTGTTATTAGTAATATTTTGGTATTGTACACCTTGTTTAGAACAGGTTTAATAGTAGTGTGACAACCTAGAATTGATGCTTTTTCAGCATTTTAGAATTATGATTGAGATCCATGATATTAGTGGTAGTTTAGGAACTGGGATGAATTTTTCTTGGCTTCATCTTCATCTCATGGATGCATATTTATCGTAATGTCCCAGCTTATAGTAACCTTTCTGGATAGTGCGCCTATATATTTCACTTTTTATTCAGTCTATTGGACGCTGGGTTCAAAACTTAGCATAAAAGTGCACCTAGACTTGTAACTTTGTAAGACTCTGCATATATAGTACATATGCATATATAGTACATATTGAAAGCTCTTTTCAATATCTAAACTTGTTCTTATCTTCTTCAAGCACAAACATACATTACAAGTATGTTTCATAAGCCAACTTGCACCCATTTACGCACGGTTTTGAACTAAAGTCCTTTTGCGTAAAACAAGCATCCAGGCCAGATATCCACTAATTAGCTCTCCCGTATGAACTTTAAGGCTACGTTTGGATGTTGAGATTGGTTGAGTTGTAAATTGTAGTATTTTATAGATCTCATTGAGATGAGTTTAACTTTTTTAGGTTAAGATGGGTTTTACTTTTTTAAGAAAAGTTTAAAAACTAGTGGGTCTAATCAATAATTGATTTGAGATGAGTTGAATTTGGTTTAACAATCAAACAGATGCTGGACTTTTGAGATTTCTTAATGTGAGAGCATGGTAGATTTTGTCAGATTAAACACTTACTCTAACATCTTTATTGGTGGTGTGCTAACCATTGAGGGTGTCTAAAATAAACTTACAATTTAAAGAAGCAAATATTGGTTGCTCTGTTTGTAACTCTTTGTGGTAGGTTTTCCTGCTAGTGGTCAGCTCTTTGACTTGCCGTAATGGAGTCTTCCATATTTGTAAAGTTACCGTTGTCTGCATTGACTTGTTTTGTTTGTTTGTTTCTTTTATAGAGATGGAGTGATTTGTTGCGGTGATAGTGCCATTGATTACGCCCTGTTTTTTCTTTTACACCGGTGGAAGAGTCATCATCAATTGTATTGTATGTTTAATAGAAGTGATGGACCTACGCGGCTGAAGATATTACTTGGAATGAGAGGCATTGTGTCGGTGGAGATCATCTCATTTCTTTGTGGACCCTTACCATGTGACTGAACAAAGGAATCCAACGACAAAGAAAGTAGAGGGAAACATAACTACGACAAAAGGGAAGGGATAATTATATCTTTCTTTCTTTGTTTTTAATATTTACTTCACCAAACTTGACTTCCTAACAATTAGATGAAACCCAGTTTGTGGTTTTGGCGTTACGAGCCAGACCACATTACTTTTGTAACAATTAGTGATGCTTTTCCAATGTCTAACACGTTATATGTCCAGGT
Source organism: Cyclocarya paliurus (assembly GCA_029856935.1). NCBI lineage: Eukaryota > Viridiplantae > Streptophyta > Magnoliopsida > Fagales > Juglandaceae > Cyclocarya > Cyclocarya paliurus. The sequence continues at coordinate 27,426,765 of CM056947.1, forward strand.
TGTGTCCCATTTTATCTTTGTTTTTATAATTCTTATTAATTTATCTTATCTAATCATTACAATTTTTTTAAATTCTTGTATAAAATAAAATAAATATTTTTAACTTTTTTAAATGTCAAAATAAAAATAATATTAAAAAATTATATTCTAATAATATTTTATTCAACTTTTAATTTTAATCTCAATTTTTAACTTTATTTACCAAAACAAACGAGGCTAATTTGTTTTGAATTTTCTACAACGTCTGCAATGAATTTTTGAATTTTCTATATCTGTACGTAATGAATCTTGCAACAAGTAACGTAAATGTTTACTCACCTTTCTATAGGCATAATTGTTTAACAACAAATATATTGTTAGAATATTTTTCTATTTATTATTTTTATTTTGGGATTTGAAAAAGTTGAATTGTTTATTTTATTTTGTGTTAAATTTTAAAAAAATTGTAATGATTAGATAAGATGAGATGATAAGAGTTGTAAAAGCAAACAAAAAAATTGCTTTCCACTCGCTAAACACATCAACATTTCTGAAGATCAGTTGAATCTCTTTCTTGAATCTCCAACAGGCAACAGCTAGCTAGTTGCTTTGTAATGGTCTTACAATATAGTTCCAAGAAATGTGATAACCCTCTCTCTCTAAACAGCCTCTCGTCCGAATCCAGTTGGGGGGAAGGGGGAGCCTCGGCTCCTCCTTCCTCGCCGTTTCCTTCCTTCCCTCGCCGGCCCTTCGTCTCCGGCGTTTATATTCTGTTTCGTCGTAGTGTTTTTTCTTCGTTTTTCTGTTTTCTCAGGTTACATAAGAGAGGATCACAGTTTCCGGTCATTCTAGCCGCCATCTCATCACACGCGCCGCACCGGAAGGACGTCCAGGCGCCGATTTTCAACACCTCAAAATCCGGCGTCCAAAAGAGAGGCGCGTAGCCCGCACGCGCGGGACGAAACTTCCTGATCTCGTCGGCGCGTGGCCACCACGCGCCACCAGGGAGCCCTCTGCCGCCACCACGCTCAGCTTCTCTGGGTTCTCTGACTCCGGGGTTTCCAAGATCGACCGTCGGCTTTCCTCCCCGAGAAACAGTGCCCTGCACGAACCAATGCCGAACTTCCGTGCACTGTTCATCCATGTTTTTTGTTGTTTATTTTTCTGTTTGGTTGTTTTCAGCACTTTGTAGTTAATTTTTTCTGTTCTATTGTTATTTTGTTGACCCGAGTGTTGTGTTGGACCTTTGGATTGGACGTACTCTGTGGCAAGAGCTGTTCGAGAGTGTTGGATGATGCTACGCTGATGGTCGTACGGCCGGGTTTTGTGGTCCGTGCGTGAGTTGGGTGCCCGTCCAGGCCGATTCGAGATGCCGATGCTTGCGGTAGGCGTAACATCCGGGTTCGCACTATTGCTTGGGGTCGTTTTTTTGGTGTTGTTTGGTTTGTATTTAGGTGTAGGTTTTGGTTTTAGTTAGTAATAATTTAGAAATGGGCTTTGGATTTGATGTCCATAGCAGTGCCCCGTCTCATTCCTCTAGGGAGGTTGGGAGGTCGTTTAGTTCTGTGTTCATAGAACGCTTTCTCTGTTTATGGGAGAGTTTTTTAGAAGTTAAGACAATGTCCGTCACTGGTTTGTGGCGGGGATGCCCCTGAGCTGATGCGTAGTTGACTTATAGTCTGGTTTTTCCATGTATTATTAAGTCACAGTTGTAACTTCGGTTCATTAATGAAATGAGTCTGATTTCTTAAAAAAAAAAAAAAAATCATCCTTTCTAAATATAATTATATTTGAAAAATATATATTATTTTATTAAATGGTTGAATATAAATTGTAGATAAGTTGGTGTTTTATCATTTCTCTAGCTTCCAATGGGTGCAATCGCACTCATGAGAGATAAATTACTTGGATTAAAATTTAAAGGCATATTTGAGTTTGGAGTGAACTTTACACTAATTCTATGATGCTATCACAGGAGATAAAATTTAATCCTAGCACAATTCTATGATGCTTGAGCAAGAAAAACTCAAAACCTCTCATCGCATTCTTATTGTTGAGTGTGAGATTTACTAAACCATAGTGTCTTGCATCTTTGAGTCTTGTAAGTGGGTGTCATTAACTAGTGGTCATCCCTCCCCTTTTTGTGAAGTTGATTCGGGAGTTTTATTTTAATATTCATGTCATCTCAATAGACGACTAGTTTGGAGTTAGCCTATGTAACATCCAATTCTGAGTAACTCCGAGCATGTTAGCTAAATTTCTTAAAGTCCCTCGTGTAGCCAACCCCCATTATCCCTAATCTTCTACTTTTTCTCCTAGTAACACCAATTCATACACTTGAGTTTCCACATGACTATCTCATTCTTAGTCATGTAGTGCTCACTAATCTCTACCCCTACAGCTCATCAGAGTGATATAGGCCTAGATAGAGCTAGCCTACTCTATGCTTTATTAATGACGTTCCCATTCATTTGGAAAGTCACACCTTTGTTGGGTTATTCAATCAATCAAGAGCAAGACTGGATTACTTTTTGCATATCTTATCCTGCGTATTGTTTTGTCCTAGTCAGTTATTATTTCTCCTCATAAACCTAGAATTAGTCTTAAAGCTCCTATTGGTCGTAAAACCATCCAGCTAAGTCATACACATATTTGCCCTCTACTTTATGCTAAAATATTTCCATTACTTTGCTTTCAAAAATTGGAATCGGATAAGTTGTCATCTGCATTAAGGTGTTAAAAGTTCGATGATGATGCTAGCTGCGTAGTCTCTAGTTGTGTATATAGTAATTTATCAAAAATAAATAAAAACCCCTATATAGTATATTGCTGCTGGTCTATACTAAACAATGGCCAAGACTATCATGTCTACACATTGTAATTAGTAATACATAATAAAGCATTAACAAATGACAATTCAAATCAAGATGATGAATTAAGATAATTCATTACATGTCAAGTGAATGGAGAATGCTTGATATGACCATGCAGTGATCTCTTGTACAAAAAATTGATGTATATATATATATATATATATATATATATCAATACTGGATAAATAATGTTGGATTGTGAAGGTATATGGTCAAATATATGTTGATGGCCAGCTACATGTCCACCACCATCACTCTCATACATATATATATATATATATATATATATATATATATATGTATATATATACACATATACATAGACATACAAATGCCTGCATCACCCAAAACAAAAAACCAACTCCAAGACAATATGGTAAGCAGAATAGTTCTTGACTTAGAGTGATTATCTAATAATCATCAATATTTCTTTCCAAAAAATGAAGGTTTGGTATATATAATAACACTAACAATAAAACATCAATATATGTTTTGAGAATTCTTGAAAAGCAAAACAAGGATTTGCAGCTGTGTAGGGGTATTTGTTACCTTCAAAATAAGTTTCAACATAGCCCCTAGCTGAAATGGCTCACAAACAAGCCCATCGGGCTCAGTCAACGCCTTTTAAATCAAAAGCACTCGACGTCCGACTGACAATCTGCACCAAAAAATCTAAGTAATTTTCAGTTTAAACTCAATACCAGAATATAACACAAACAAGTCTTTTAACAAAAAAAAAAAATTTAAGGAAAAAATTATAGGAGTAATGGTTTTAATCGCAATCTTAACTACATAAACCAACTAGGGAAAATCAACTACAAAGCACTTTCGTTACATATTCTTCACTTAGGGTAAATCAACTACAACGCACAACCTCAACCCATTTAACTTCTTTCCATACTTAGCACTAAGCCAAACTTTAAAACTCATCATTTCAAGCATTCTAAAGGAATTCATGAACATGACTAATAGCATGCTTGCTGTCCAATACAGGCCATTGAGTTTTCTATATGAAAGATATATTCAGATCGTGGGTTATGAATGTACAAATGATAGGAATTTACTTAGAAAGGGAAGAGAACAAGGAAGTATCCGAAATCTGGAATTTTCACCATCAAAATGGCATTTGACAGCTTTTTAGTAACTTGTTGGAACCAAATTAAATGAAGAGCTAAAGCTCACAAGATGGCTGGTTTTTGTCCCCTGTTTTCAATAGTTTTTGATACAAACAAATAACTTTGGTTGAGCAAAAGATGCAAAAGAAAAATGGGGATGAAATGGACTGGTTGAAGCCCCAAAACAGAGTGCATATCAGAATTTTCTGCACTACAGTGGACAGCTAGCATCCAAAGTACATTCATGCTCTTAAACACCCCTCATTTAACCACAATATCAACTACATAAACCAAGAGTAGCTCTCGGCAAACCAGAAAATTCTAATCAAACCCACTAGTTTGAATAAAATCCTTTGTTGCTTACTTAGGCCATTGATCTTGAAGAAAAGTGTACAAAAAATATATTCTCATCTCCACTAATTTGAAATGGAAAAACAATTTTGCTTTTGTTGAAGGAAAATGCTAGTTTGTCCCTGGTTTTACTTAAAAAAAATTTTAAAAATATTTGAAAGGAAAAAAAAAAAGGCACAATTACACTAGATGCATGCCCAACAGTAAGTTATAGTAACAACTGGGCCGCACAGTAGAAGGGCTTTTGTTGAATTGTTGGGGAGGATCGAACTGTATTTGGCTTTTGTTGGAATCTAATTTGTTATAATAATAAAAAGAATTATAATTTTGAGGGGGGAATGAGATTTGACTGCCAGCACTTCCTATATATCTTATCAAGTTTAAACTTGAACCCAAAGAATAAGTTAGTTATCAAGAAGAAGGGAAACAAAAAGGTTGCAAAACAAAATTGACAAGAGTTCAAATCAGCCCAGAACTATATGTTGATTGATCATCAACCAAGTATTGTAGTGAGACAACATATTAAATCGAAGAAGCCAGATGAAACATGTGTTAAATTTAGCCAATTGGGATGCTTTTGTAGATAACAAGAACAAGAAGGTGGGAATATGGGTTATAATCATAACATAGTTACAAGAGAGAAAGCTTGTAATGAAAACTCTAGTGATTCTCATGGTTAATAAAACTACAAGCTATAACAAGATTTCAGGAAAAAAAAAAAAAAAGAAATTGTGAAAGAAAGAAGGGGAAAAGAGAGAAAATTGGCATCAAATTACTCTTATATTCTAAGTATGTAATTTTAGTGATGTTTTCAGGAAGTATCGAGTGATTATGGAGGATTAATATGTTAGCACTTAAAAATAATAATACAATGGAAATACAAGTCAGTCTAGGCTATACTTGTCTATTTAAAATTTATAGCTAACATTACTAACATTTATTAGGTAGTTGTTCATACCTCAGATTACTTTAGTTACCTGAAAAAGGATGAAACTTTATTCAAATAGCAACCTCAACCAATTTAACTTCTCTCCATACATATCACTAAGCCAAAACTTTAAAACCCCTCATTTCAAGCATGGTAAAGGAATTCATGAACAAGTGTAATAGCATGCTTGCTGTCCAATAAAGGTATTGAGTTTTATGCGTGTCCAGATAAATGAAGAACGTGGGTTAAGAATGTACAAATGATAGGAATTTACTTAGAAATGGAAGGGAACAAGTTAGTGTAATAATAATCTGTTATTTTCACAAAAAATTGCAGTTTGACATCTTTTGGAACAAAATTAATTGAAGAGCTAAAGCTAAGATGATTTTGGATTTTTGTCCCTTGTTTTAAATACAGTTTTTCATACTAACAAATAACTATGGTTGACCAAAAATGGGGATGAAATGGACTGGTTGAAGCCCCAAAACAGAGTGCATAGTAGAATTTGCTACACTACCATGGACAGCTAGCAGCTTTAGTACAAACATTGGCTTTTAGACATCCCTCATTTAACCACAATAATAACATACATAAACCATTCAAAATAGAGTTAAAGAAAGTTGAGAAGAAACATCATTTTTTTTGTGAAAGCATAGCATAAACAGCAAGAGGAGCTCTAGCCAAACCAGGAAATTGAGATTTTTTTTTTTTTGTAAGTGTAAACCAGGAAATTCTAATAGAACCTACTAGATTGAATAAAGTCATTGGTTGCTTGCTTAGGCTATTAATCTTGAAAAAAAGTGTTCTCAAAGTACATTCCCATGATCTACTAGTTTAACACCGTCATAAAGGGTTTTTTTTTTTTAAAAAAAAAAAAAAAAGAGTTAGGGTCACATGTCCAATAGTGATCCCTTCCTGCCTTATTAAAAGCCTCACTTATGGTGGAGGAAAAACCGTGGTTACAAGCCCATCCAAAACAAACCACATTATGCCCCAAAGAAACCAACCAATAACCAATACAAACCAGTAAAAGAAAAGAAAGAAAACAAGAAACAAAAACTTAAGTCCTAAGACTCGGCAAGCCCAGCATACCCAACTGAAACAATCCGCGTGCAAGACGAGGCAACTCACACGACCGCAAATAGATACATTCAGATCCCTCCTCTCCATGTCTAGCTAAGACATCAGCTACTCTATTCCTCTCCCGAAATTGGTGAGAAACTAGATATTGAACACCTGATAGCCCCTGCATCACCTCCTCCTAATAATCCCACGGGTACCACACCGTGCACTGCTTCTCTCTAAGCCAACTAACCACCAAGGTTGAGTCACTTTCAATCTCCAAGTTCCTATAACCCATTTCTCTACAAAGGTTTAAACCACCAACGAGCGCCCTTAACTCCGCCTCATTGTTGGTTCCGAACCCAAACTTAGTCGACAAAGCCGCCAAAAACCGTCCTCTATCATCCCTTATAATCCCACCTCCACCACAGTTATCGGGATTACCCCTACACGAACCGTCCACGTTTAATTTTACCCAACCCTCCCTTGGCTTACGCCACACAATTAGCTTTGGTCTCCTTTCGACCATCCCTCTCACTGGAATGCCCAACTCAGATAAGATATTTCGGTCAAAGCTAGACAACGCTTTTACTTTAAGCAGTTTGGACGAGAAGACCAGCAACCAATATTTAATAAAACACCAAATAGCCTCCACCGAATCATGCCTCCCCTGCATACGGGCATCACACCTCCATTTCCAGAGCCTCCAAGAAATCAACGTCGGCATGATCCCAATTAAAACCCCACGCTGCGTCGACTTTCTCGCACAGTTAAACCAGATTCTGCACCTCGCCCACCACTCATCTAATGCCATGCAAGGAGCGCTTAGTAAACAAGCTGCACGTTGCCACACTGCAGACGCCACCATCCCCTTACACAAAACATGATCCCGATCCTCCACCCCTCCGCTGGAACAACATACACATTTTGAGGCCAAGGAGACACCCACCAACTGCACTCTCTCCTCCTCTACCGGTAAACAATTAAACCTTACCTTCCACATACATACCGACATCTTTTTTGGAAGTAGAGTAAACCAAATCCAGTCCATCCCCTCCAACTGTGGTTGTTTGACTCGTATGACCTCCCATGCCGATTTGGTTGAAAAATCTCCATCCACACAAGGCTTCCAGATCTGAATATCAAGCCCTTCTCGTCGCCCAGGAATTTCCTTTAGAATGCCAGCACACACATTTGGTGCCACTAGTGAGCCCAATAACTCCCGATCCCATTGCCCCTCCACCCAACACTCTTTCACCTCCAACGATTTTTGATTCATTAAAGGCACTTCAGCCGCAAGCACCCCCCTCGTCAGCCAACGATCAAACCAAAAAGAAACCGCGCCCTCCCTAACCTTCCTCGACATATTATCCATCACCTCCGGCATTATAGTACAAATAGATTTCCAAAACATTGAGTCCGAAGGCTTCACTTTTGACTCCAAGAAATGCTTCCCCTTAAGATATTTTGCTTAAAAAAATCTCGTTCACAAATTATCAAGAGACATTAAATGCCACGCAAACTTCATATGCAACGCCCTTTGCACCTCTGCAAAATGGCGCACACCAATCCCCCCTTCCATCGTCGGTTTATATAACTTGGACCATGATCTCCATTTCCTCCTAATCCTACCATGCGCTTCCCCCCCCCCCCCCCCCCCCCCCCAAAAAAAAAGGAAGCTACAATGGAGTTTAATTTTTTCAAGACCAGCTTTGGCATATGTATCACCGCAAGCAAATGTGTAGGCAAGAACATGCTTCAAAAGAACTAGGCGCCCACCCTGAGAAAGCAGTTTAACTTTCCACCCCGCCACTTTTTGCCGAAACTTCGTAACTAATGGCTCAACTTGTTGGTTATGGATTTACTAAAGAATAAAAGCAGAGAAATGAGAAACGTGCTCTGTATTGATGAGAAAACTTACTGCGTACAGTGTGGTCACTATCTCCATATATAGTAAGTACAGTAGGGTAAAAAGAATAAAGCAGAAAAAGAATAAAGAATCTTTCACTACAAGAAAATTGGTTATTTGCGGCGCAACAAATCGCCGCAAATAACACTAAAAATTGCTGCAAATAACTATATATAGCAATTTCTGTGCGCCGCAGGTTCATCGCAATTGTTGACTCACTTCTAACTTAAACCAGCGAATTATAAAAATCGTCGCGAAAAATTTTTATTTGCAGCGAAAAAATTCGCCGCCAATAATTTTATTAATGCCGCTAAAAAGCATTACATATCACTGGTTTCAATTACTTCCAATCGCCGCTAAAAGTCTTTACGTTTGTAAATATTATTTGCAGTGAACTATAAATCGCCGCAAATGGTTATTCCTTCCTGCTACAGGCCTCATATAAAATAGTTTTTTTTTTTTTGGTATATACCTAATTTCCTGCTTCCAACTCATTTAATTACAGCATTACCAAATAGTAATACTATACATCCATGAATAAGATACACCAAAGATTAATTTAATCCAATACTTGTAATCATACTAGCTAGTATATATATATAAATTCAATGATCCAATACATCAGCCAGCCACTTTAGAGGTGCTATACACTGGCATATGGTGCATTAATGGGAGGCAATTAAATACTATAAATGGGAGCAGCTAATGTCTCTTACAAGGTTTAAAGTAGTACAAAAACATCCACAATATACCTGTTAAAACAAATATGAAAACAAATGGTGGGTGGAGTCCATCCGCAACTTCGCACATCGATCGTTGATTTGCGATGACCCGGTGATTGATGGCTGAGTTGCAGCTGTCCGGAACATGGTTATCAAGTAGACTGCCTTCTACATTCACTAGGCAAAAGAAATCTCCAAAGTGACAACTTTTCTTAAGATAAGTTCCACACAAACAAATATTATAGCAGAAATTTTATGTAGTTGCAAAAATTCTTTGATTTCTTACATGTTATGAGCTACCATGCATTTTCCCTTCTATTTTGTTTTCACACGTTTGCATGTAATTAACTAATTCATTATAAGAAATAGGATGAATTCGTATACATGGTTTCAATATATATATCAAGCTGGCCTGCCACTCATGTAAGAAATATCATTATTAACTGTATACCACTATAGAACATACCACTATAGACAAGATGCGTCTTGCAAATCTCTTCTCTGTTTCAATTGGATCCTGTTAATTTATTCAATGAAATGTCACAAATCTTTCCCATAGAATCAACAAACCAATAAAATTCTTGTTACATGCTGCACACCTCTACCTTAATGAAAGATAAATTTTGGCAACCTCTGTGTCAGATGATGTTGGATCTAACAAGTCATTCCTCAACTTCTGAATCTGCTTCCTGCAACACCATTCATGTGAAAATAAAATCATCCAAATGAATAGACCAATAAATTTTCTGCCATGCCTACAATACAAATCATGTAAATCTGAAACTAAAGCATCAAGCAATTAACTTAAACTGTATTTGAACAACCATCTCAATTTACTCATACAAGTGATAAATAAATACAGGATAATGAAGAAAGAAATAGAAGAATAACATGATAGTAAATTTATATGCTTGATTTATGCACATGCCTAAGCATAACCTTCATATTATGATGTGATAAAAGTACTAAAGGTTGTAATCACGTATAATCCTAAACTAATGGCCATTGTAGGCGTGCTAAGACCTCTTCTTTAGCATAATTAAATCATAATCTTTTTTCTGATGAGTAGACATTCAAATTTCATGGAAAGAGTTAGGCTACACAAATGTCAGTAGATAATATAACTTCAAAGCTCGTCAAGTTAAGGGACCTTAGGGAATGCATGAAGATGACAAATGATTTAATTATGACTGTGGTAATGCGATTAGAAAATTTAGAACCTCTAAATTTTGGTCAATTACGCGGAAAGAATGGCATGCCTAGAAGATATTTACAACTGCCCATGATAGCCACATTTCTTCCCTGACAATTAAGAGAGCTGGTCATTGTGAGAAAATAGTAAGTCCTTGAGAGAGAACAAACTTGTAGAGAGAATTAAGGAGACTAAAGGCTTGATCTTTTAAAAAACCACAACTTATTAAACAAAAATGAGTTGGTTGAGACAATTTCAAGCTTCTATCAATTGACTCTCATTTATCCAAAACTTATCTTGTAAGGGGGACTGATATCCCACTTACAAGATAAATCAATACTAATAATTCCTTTAAGAGGACAAAGCCCCATGCCATGCGCATGATCTTTTGTAATTTCATAATCAGCCAATATAAATTACTTCCAGGAATCTTTCTTCCCTTAAATATTCACAAAGAACCAGTAGACCTATCGATTAACTTTAGCTCCCAGCTTAATTTTTAGCTTTAATTAAAATAATCTGCCTCTCTCTCTAGTTTCACTCTATCTATACTTTCGCAGAAGCATAAATTTTGTACTCTTTATCATGTATAAAAATTACAAGAAGATCATATCATTTGGATAGAAATGCATACTAGAAGTAAATAACATAAGGAAATGAAGACATCACCTGGTCAAGCATAAGACACAAACTTATAGCACATACCATCACAACAAAAATTAATCGCTATCCAAGATGATTGCATGGGGAAGCGACACGTTTTGCAGCTCTTGCATAACCCGACCCCTCCCATCTTCGTCCCCTGTACATACGTAGTATGAATTAGCCTGTACAACCATTAACCAAATAAGGGTAAGCATGCCACTACACCCATGCATGCATGAGTATAATGATTGCGCTGGCGTAGATACTTACATGTTTGACTCATGTTCAGTGAGGCCTAGCATCATCTCATAACTATTTGTACATCGTATCATTACCTATTGCAAGATATATCTTGGGCCAAAACATCTGCTTTCCCAACCCAGCTTGCTCCCACAAAACATTTACATATAACCTCCCATATCATATAAACTTAGGCCAAACATGCACCCAAAAATGCCACAAAAAAACCTTCCCATATTTTCTCACAAAAATTAGCTCAGTGAGTCTCTTGGAGAGACTCACTAAGGGAAGGGTAGGCAGCGAAGATGACCCACAACATACGGTCGGTTTTGTTTTGTCTCTCCATCATAACCTGCATGTTGGCCTTCATTGACTCCATCTCACTCTTGGAAGCTTTAGCTTCTTTCTTATGCTTTTCAATCAAAGCTATATACTCTCTCTCTCGTGCCAATGAATTTTGTCTTGTAGACTCTGGGATCACCATCTCTCCCAATCCTCTTGCATACCCCGGTCGATGCCCAAGCACCTCTCTGAAGACACCCGCTGCTGCTTCGTTAGTTCGATTATCTGGTTCTAAAGTATCCAACTTTCCTACCATATCCTTCTGCAATAAGACATAATGAACCAATTAATTGTAGAAAGTGTCCTAATAATGCATTTTTAAAGATTCAAGTCGATAAATAAAACCATCATTGCATTTAACAAATATTCTGTATAGGACTGAGAATATACTCACATAGATGTCTTCGGTGGCAGGTATCACAAATTTATCTTTCTTCTTGGACTAGTGGGTTTCTTTGTAGAAGTCCACCAAATTTGCATTTTCAACACGCTACATGTGTGTGGAATGTGTGCATGCAACATATTCAATTAGATAATATGTTACATATCACATGGATAGTTTAATCACTAATACATAACTAACCAAGTAAATGCCATACAAGAGATGAGAGAAACCATGGGGATATAGCATATATACCCCTTTGCAAAACTCCAAAATTTATTATTATGGTTGTCATAATATGAGCTTACAAGTGAGAAATGTGTTGTGTAGTGAATAGTTTACTTCAAACCTTATACCTTCTGTTCTAGCATCCTTACAAAAGATTTACGACCTGTTGTGTGGTTAATCTTCAGCATCTTCCTATTCTCCCGATTTTTACTTGATATTTGCTGTCATTAAAAACCATCAATATAATGCTTTTAATCCTCTGAGTAACAAATATCCTGGGCCAGGTTAGGGGAGTTATTACCCAACTTGGTTGGATTTCGATTGTACACCCAGAATGCATACCTGGAAGGCCTCGCTACCCCATCGTTCATGAATTGCCAGACAAAATTAAGTTGAACATCATGTATGTATACGTGCAAATTAACCTATGAATATATAAAGCTAGGTAGCTTTAATAACCTTCATGAACAAACTCACTATCAATATCAGTGATGGAAACTACATTTGGATATATATGTTTAGATATATATGTATATCTAAACACAGGACAAAGAAGAAGGGATGAAGGCATCAACGAATGCCATTGACACATTCTCCTCGTTAAAGGAGATTTTTTTGGGGTGCTAACGGCCGGGCTGGTGGAATCTAGGGCGTTTGCTGCACCAACTTCTTGTCTAACCATCACCTTCAATGTACAAAATAATGGGTCACATCTTTTCATATCCCTATCTCAGTAAGTTTTGTGATAAAACCAAAGTTCTCTGATTAAATTGCCATGGTATCACATTTCGCATGATCGATCAATATAATTAATTGCTTGCGCCCATGCATATTAATTGGTTCGCTAACTTTAACAGCTTACATAGCTAGCTAGGTAAGCTAGCTATATTATATGCATAGAGCCGGAGTATATATATATTATATATAATAAATTCATGAATAAGCAATATAATAAATATTGCTGTTTTGTGATATATATAACATTTGTTGAGGAATAATTAGTAAATATTGCATGTGGACAATATCTTAGACATGTTTATAATTTTTTAATAATCATCTCTTATTGAATTGACACTACAATAAAATCGGTTATTTGCGGTACTACAAATCGCCGCAAATAACACAAAAAATTAACCAAATAACTATTAATTAATTGTCCCATCAAAAAATTAAGACAGTACCATCCTCTCAAATTTATAGTGCATGTGATTGCATGCCCTTTTGTTCGTATCTAGTCAGATGACACCTAAGACAAATCTTTGTTGCTGAAATGACTGTTAAATTTTTAATGTTGATGAAATACGCTGATTTGTTGTAGTGTATCTTTGGGTTTACTAGAAGACCAATTTAATTTGTTCATGAATAAACATAAAAAAACTGGAGTTTGATATCAGATGCAACTGCCAACATAAGCAATATAAGTTAAATCATACTTGAGATGAGGGGAAAACACTAAATGAAAAGGTCCTCAGTGTTGATAGTCTTCAGAACTTTAGCTTCCTTTAATATTTGGATCACAAGACCTTAGGGGATTTTTAACCAAATATTATGGCTGTTAAAAGGTTGCAAGGTAAAGTATTGTTTTTTATGCTGCAAATATTATGATTATGCTGGTGAGTCCTTTTTTCACAATATATATGTGTGTGTGTGTGTGTGTGTGTAAGCGCGTGCGTGTGTATGTACAAGTAATTAAAGTCATTTTCTGATTTTTCCATTTTATTTTTTGTCTGTACATGCCTTGGTATTGGTAGGGTGTTTAGCTAATTGGAATGCCATGAATAAGGTCTCTCTCTCTGCCTCTCATGTTTGTTTCTTCCACTACAAATAAGCTAGATTAATTACATCTAGCAGAGACCAAGGAGAGGCCTAGAGGTTCAAGGAAGGGGGAGAGGCTTGCGAGAATGATTTTACACCAGTAGAGAAAGGTGGAGATTCCGAGAGTGAAAATAGCTGGTTTCCTTGTTTGTGGTTTCAGTACGTATTAATAATCCCATTAAAAAATCGTCTACTCGTACTCCAAAAAATCTGCTTCATTCACTGTGACAGTGAAATGTGATTTTAGCACCTCTGTTTTTTTAGGTTTCCTTCTCTGTCGTTGCACCCACAAAAGAAGGAATGTATTACAGGACCTCTTCTCTCGACTATCCTTTTCATGCTACAGAAATTTTCCTCTCTCAATATATATATATATATATATATATATATATATTATACACACACACACACATGTATATATATATAATATATGAACCCAGGCAGGGCAGCTAGGCTTTCCTTTTAAGTTTTCTGGTTTCTTTGGATATGTAGTTTTTTGTCATCCTAAACATTTTGTGGGCAGGTAAGTATTATTCTTACGTTATCCATATATATCAATTAGCAGGTTTAAAGTATATATATATATGTTGTACAAGATCAAGGATAACACAAATATTTGAAAGCAGTTTGCATACCAACACTGATCTAGCTAGCTTTTAGTTCTACATATATATATGCTACACTGAAAACAAGAAGATCTACGACGTCATGGTGCAATCATATATGTATATAAAAAACAATTCCTGAACGTCAATCGTGGGTGCAAATGCAATCGTTCATGCATGGTTTCAAATGATGAAAGTTGAGTTACATTCAATCTATTGACATAAACGAATTATTATTGAAATACATCCACTAATATTGTCAAAGATACAATTAATGGATAGGGCCATTTTCCAAATAGTGTTACTGCAGTCTCCAAACTTTAAAGTGAGACATTGGGGGAAAAAATTGTGTGAATTAGCCAAAAGGATATTAATCTGATGCACCCCCAAGTGGTCCATGTATTTGGATTCCTATACTCATCAATTTAATATATGCAAATTGATCAACAATTCATCATCCATCATCCCTCCTGCATGATAATTTTAAACCTTGATTTATGCAGGCATGAGATGCTAATGCTGAAATATTATGTATAAATACAATAAAATCCACAATAATTTGTCCTGCCCGTAACTCAAAACCACTCCAATTTCTCTGGTAAACTATGGCTGTCTTTTTAGAGGAACCAAATAACAGAGGGAAAATTTAGTTTTCTTACAACAAGATTAATTTAAAAGACTGCATTGTGGAGTTTGCCAGAGTCGAAGAAAGCCAAGAAAAAAATAAATAAGATAGGGTAACACAACAAATCGCTTAAGGGATTGTCCAATGTGTGTGCTTCTCAAAACCTAAGTTCAAATAATACAAACCAATAAAACACCAGTGTTTCTAATTGCCCTAAACGGTTTCATAAACAATTGGAAAAGAGATAGAACAGAGTAATTTACCTTGGGAAATCGAATCCAACCGAGTAGATGAGGAGACGCAGGGCTGGAAAATCGACTCCAAGGTTCACTCTAGGAAACGGGCCGACGATGATGAAGAACAAAGCCTTTGGGTGTCGAAAAACCGCAGTGTTTTTCACATTTTATGGCCGAGGCAAAAGCGATTGCAGACGCCGATTGGTGGGGTTTCGGTGGGGGGGAGCAGAGTAACTCGCTACTCGTACGCGAGAACCATTGGGCTGGAGCAGCTGGAGGTGATCTTACTGGTGTCAATCGGTGGAAGGGAAATCCCTACAAATTTCTGTGCTTGATGGGTTTTGGTTATGTGCAGCTAGAGAGAAATGAAAAACAAGAAGTTGGGGACGAAGGGGTTTTCGGGATTTGGGGGGAAAAATAAAATCCTCATGTGGTTTTGGTGCTGGATTAAAATCACAATTGCAACGAAATTATTCGTCGGCATAAGATTTTTATCTTTTGCAGCGATTTATTTCGCAGCTATTATCACAGAAATCGATGCAAATGATGCAGTTTATTTTGCAGCAAAAATAATCGCCGCAATTAACTTTAAAATCGCCGCAAAATGTAAAACAAAAAGCCCGCGCGTTTAAAGCTGCGTCGATCAAGAAATCGCCGCAACTAATGACTTATTGCGGCGATTTTATTACCGGCAAACCAAAAATCGCCGCAATAAGCCGATTTTCTTGTAGTGTTTCTAACTAATTTTACAGAAAATGCTAACAGAATGCATAACATTCTTTACTTCTAGAATCATCTTGTGGTTGCATGATTGGCTGATTATTTTGATGACTCGTGGTAGCTTGCTGTGATGAAGTGGCTTGCATGGTGTGCTGCTGTGATGATTGTATTGCTTGATTTAATAGCTGATTATTTTGATGACTCGTGGCAGCTTGCTGTGATGAAGTGGCTTGCATGGTGTGCTGCTGTGATGGCTGTATTGCTTGATTTAATATCCCCCGCAAGATGGAGAGTGGAGGTCAGTAACTCCCATCTTGAGCAACAATGAGTAGAACATAGGAGAATGTAGAGCCTTAGTTAAGAGGTCTGCAAGCTGAGACTGTGATGGTGTGTATGCTGTTGAAAGAACTCCTTCTTGAATTTTATCCCGAATTAGATGACAGTCTAATTCAATGTGTTTGGTTCTTTCGTGGAAGACGGGATTGGAGGCAATGTACAAAGCTGATTTGTTATCACAATAGAGTGTAGCTGGCTGAGAATGAGAAACCTGAAGATCAACAAGAAGATACTTGATCCACATGATTTCACATGAAGCAGATGCCATGGAGCGGTATTCAGCTTTAGCATAACTTCTTGATATGGTGGTCTGTTTCTTGCATTTCCAGGATACAAGAGAGTGGCCAAGGAAGACACAATAGCCTGTTGTGGAACGTCTAGTGTCGGGACATGATGCCCAATCAGAGTTGCAGTAGACAGTCAAGTGATATGAGGATGAAGATGGGAAGAACAGGCCCTGTCCTAGTGATTTCTTCAGATACCGCAGCACTTTATAGGCAGCATTAAGATGAGGAACTCGTGGGGATGAAA
Source organism: Cyclocarya paliurus (assembly GCA_029856935.1). Taxonomy (NCBI): domain Eukaryota; kingdom Viridiplantae; phylum Streptophyta; class Magnoliopsida; order Fagales; family Juglandaceae; genus Cyclocarya; species Cyclocarya paliurus. The sequence continues at coordinate 27,443,601 of CM056947.1, forward strand.
TGTATTGACTCAAGATATAAACTGAGTAGGAGAGGTCAGGTCTTGTAATTGTGAGGTAGAGAAATCTGCCAACCATGCGTCTGTATTCACTAGGATCATCCAGCAATTGACCTTCATCCTTGCACAATTTAATATTTGGATCCATGGGAATTAAACTTGGTTTACAGCCAAGCAAACCAGTGTCATTTAATATATCCAATGTATATTTCCGTTGGCAAATTTGTATACCAGTAGAATTTCGGGCAACCTCTAATCCCAAAAAATATTTTAGATAACCAAGATCCTTGATCTTGAACTTGGTAGCTAAAAATACTTTTAAGTCAGAAACAGCCTTGGGATCATTAGAAGCCATAATAATATCATCAACGTAGACAAGTAATGCAATGAATGAAGGGCCATTGCCTTTGGTAAAAAGAGTATAATCAGCCCGAGATTGATTGAAACCAAATTGAAGTAAAGATGATGAAAATTTTGCATACCATTGCCGAGAAGCCTGCTTAAGGCCATACAAACTTTTCTGTAACTTGCAAACTTTATCTTGGTTGGGAAGTGAGTAGCCAGGAGGCATCTTCATGTAGACTTCTTCATGTAATTCTCCATGTAAGAAGGCGTTGTTTACATCAAATTGATGCAAACTCCAGCCTTTAATAGCAGCAATAGCCAATAAAGTCTTGACTATGACCAGTTTGGCAACAAGTGAAAATGTTTCATTGTAATCAAGCCTTTCCTCTTGGGTATACCCTTTAGCAACCAAGGGCCACCCGAACCTCCTCCTTTGAAGACCTTCGACTCAAAGCCTCATTCTCTATTGTCGAAACTGCCTCACTGATTATTCTGGGAGATCAACCTGGGCAGCCACATGTTCCTCACTTAAAAAACCTTGGAAATGCCAAGCAGCTCCCAAATGGACCTCCTCCGGCGATCGTAACTCCAATCCGTCCATAAGTGTCATTGAAGAAATGATCACCTTATGCTTTCTCATGTTAGCAACAACGTGGCAAAATTTTGAATTTTGATCACCTTCTACTAGCCATTTTTTCTTAGCCAATTGCGCCAACCTTGCCTCTTCATTTTGTTCCCAATAATCCAGTTCGGCCTTAGAAACCAATAATTCCTCCTCCACATCCGAGTGATAGCCCCCCTATAGCTCAACCTCTAGCTTCTCAATTCTCTCCTCCAACTGTGAGATAGTATTGCTAACATGGCCAAACACATTTTTGTTCCATGCCCGCAACACTACCTTTAACTTTTTTAATTTTGCCGCAAGTCTCCACAACCCATTACCCTCCACATGCTCCCTCCAAACCTCAACAACACAAGCCTGAAAAGAAGAATGATTTATCCACATATTCTGAAACCTAAGCGGCACTGGGCCATATCTATCCGCAGACATCGAGCTCCTTATAATCATAGGGCAATGATCCGAAGTCTTTCGAATGGCATATTCCATGGACACTGAAGGAAAAGCATGCAGAAACCTGTCATTCATTACCGCACGATCCAGACGAGCCCAGCTACGTACACAGCCAGATTGGCCATTACACCAAGACAGCCTGCGCCCCTTCACCGGTAACTCAATGAGCCCACAAGAATTCAAGCACTGATTAAACTCCTCCATGGCCAACAGAGGTCTTGGATTACCCCCTATTCGTTTCCCGTCGTCACGTATAATGTTGAAATCACCTATTACCAACCACGGCTTATCACCCTCACGATACTCTAGTGACTGCCAAAGGTCACTTCTCTCTTGGAAGGAGCATTTTGCATAAATAAAAGTTAACAAAAGCTGTTGATCTGCACCCTGAAAACAGCCTATCAAAAACTGATCTGACATATCAATAATATTTACCTCAAACTCGTCCTGCCACAAAAGCCACACCTTCCCTCCAACGACCTCATTCGAACAATAAAACTGGAAGCCAAGGTAACTTGCAAGACCTGGTAACTTGTCCTCACCTGCAAATGGTTCCATAATAGCAACAATACGAGTCTTCCATTTATTCACTAAACTTTTCAAACGTCTCTGTGACGTACGTAAGCCATGGACATTCCACACTAGCATTGATTCAATCATTTAGGTACTTTTGAGGACCTTGACAGTACCCTTTGAGACTGTCTCAACCCCACGAGCTTATCATTCCCCTCCCCTCTATATGAAGACCTTCCCAAACTGGTTTCTAAATTAGACTCATACCCCCTGTCAACAGCAAGTTGCGCAAGGGATTCCTCCTCTTCACAGTCCGATAGGTGTCCATCCCTACTATCAGTTTCGGGCTCTCCACTCCTCCCTTCATTATCCAAAGCATCCACTATGAACCTCGAAGAACCGCCCCCATCCCAGGCCATTCAATTTCCCCCATCCATCAAAAGAAATCCACCATAGGGGAAGCATGCCCACTAAATCATCTCAGTCGTTATTTGTCCTCCATGACCGATTTGTTTTTACTAAGACTCCCCCTCACAGACAATCCACTCTTTTGTCCCAAACCCTCCTATAAACCTGCCTCCACACCATCCTCTGACGTCAACAACAAAGTCTCTTGGGTCCCTAGTGCCATAGCCGACCCTTCACATGTCTCCCCGTGAACCACACCTTCAGGCATTGCACCAGACTCCCCATAAACCTCTTCCACTCGTACCTCCACCATCGACTGGTCCCTCACTCCACCAGACTACTCCAGAGGATCCTTGATGTGATCATTCCCAACCGGTACATCCCCCACTTTTCCCTCTTCAATCTGCTTATCAGCAACCAGGGCTGCACCCTTAGGCAGAGTCTACACTTGTGCCATCTCCCCAGCAATCCGAGAGTCGTGCACCAAACTAGACTTTGGAGCAGGTATTTCCTTCCAAACTTCCTTGTGCGCCACCTGCTTTCCCCCCTCCTTCCGCTTAGGAGCACGACGAACCACTGTCTGACCCAAACGGCACACCACATCCGTATGCCCTTGGTGCTTACATTTAGAACAATAGAAGCCCAACTTTTCAAACCTAATAGGCTACCACCTCTTTTTGTTTGCGACTACAATCGGGAACCCTTGAACCAACTCAGTAGCAAGGTCCACCTCCATGCAAATCCTAGCACCCGTTGCACGAGTTTTGTTTAATGTAGCATTATCCGCTCCAAGATATCTACCAAATCTGATAGCCAGAATTTGAAGCCAATCTCGGGGATACAGATGCATCAGCAACCCTGGCAAGAAGATCCATTATGCTGCCAGTGAAGGTTCCTCAGCCAAGGAGAAATCCTTTGTCCACCAAAAGATCCTGAACCTGCACCTTGCTATCAGGCACCCTTCGTGTGCCCACCCGTGTACGAAATCCCTCTCACTTGTCATCTGCACCAGCACATGAAAATCATCCCTGAAAATTACTATCGGAACTTTTGCAAGCCCCCACGTTTTCACAATAGCCAGTCGAACCGTATCAATGGAGGATCTCATACGTAAAAACTTCAAAACCAACGCAAACCAAAACTCCTCCACAACTTTGGACATCTCCACCTCCATAAATACAAATCTCAATTGGCCGTCCACCTCCACAAGATACCGCATAGGTATCTTGAACCCCGACGAGACTGGAGTCCACGTCAAGGCTTGCACAAAAGTCCTCTGCATAGGCCCCTCCTCTTGACCCTGCAACCCACCTCTAGCACCACTCATACCACTGTCAGACGGAGACCTTGCTGGTACCGACAGTACCAGAGGGAGAGGCGCCGCCATAGGCGAAACCCTAGGGTGAAAACCTAGACACAAGACCAAAAACAATATCTCCGTGAAAAACGCTCTACGTAATCTTAAACCAATATTAATTCAAACTCAATATTAAAAACAAAAGATCTTCTCAATATTTAAAAAGAGTAGAAATAAATATCAATATTCAATAAGCCTACATTTCAAATGAAAGCAACCAACTACCCCAAAACAGACCCACAACATAGATGCATAGAAAAGAACCACAACTCAGATGCTCAAAACAGAACCACAACTGTCATGTGCACTAAAGTCCCACTGAACTAACATTATTTTTTTTGTGAAAAAGTAGCATAAACAGCAAGAGGAGCTCTCGGCAAACCAGGAAATTCTAAGTTCTTTTGTTTTTTGCTAAGTGTAAACCAGGAAATTCTAATAGAACCTACTAGATTGAATAAAGTCATTGGTTGCTTGCTTAGGCTATTAATCTTGAAGGAAAGTGTTCTCAAAGTACATTCCCATGATCTACTAGTTTAACACATAGTCATACAGGGTTAAAGGCTCTCAAAACTTAATTCATTCAAACTCAATATTAAAAATAGAAGATCTTCTCAATATTAAAAAGAGTATAAATCAATATCAACATTCAATAAGCCTACATTTCAAATGATGGCAACCAACTACCCCAAGATAGACCCACAACACAGATGCATAGAAAAGAACCACAATTCAGATGTAAAAAATAGAACCACAACTGTCATGTGCACTACAATCCCACTGCACTAAAACAAAACTGAATAACAGATTAAGTTTGTAGTGCAAGCTATCACAAAGGCTAGTAGAATGTAGAAAACGTAAGCTGAAGGTAATAATAGTTTTTTGCAAATAGTACAATAGGAAAAGATAATAATAAAAAACAATTAATATATCATTGCTCATTTTACTATCCAAATATTTATAGTGATACAATTTTTATAAGATAAACTAAGGGATCACTGGAATTGAAAAAAAGTTAAAGAACAGTTCAAACATCAAAGAAAATAACATAGAGAAAGATCAAGTAGTAGGTATAGCCTTAATTAATTTATGCTATAAAAGTAGACATATATAATAATTATTGCTCGATCAATCCGCCAATTAACAAAATGTTAGCTAGCTCACTTTCTAGGCTGGGATAATGACACAGTTAGCCACCTGCTAGCTGGCTAAATGAGCCCTGCATGTATGCATGCTATCTAGAATGTTATAAGCGTGCATGATAGATAATTTTTTTCAATCACCAAGTAATATTCTCGGAAGCCGTGCAAATGCAACTTGTATTAAGTTTGTAAAACTCCAGACTTGCTTCCCACGCCATCACATGAATAAAGTAAATTATCAACTAGTTCATACAAATCTTAAATATATGAGCATACGGCCAAGACGAAAGTCCTTGCCAATTAAGACAACTAGCTAGCTAGCTCCCAGCCTAAATGGATAATTATTAGGCGGTAACATCATCTTTCATGGAGTATTTTCTCATCTTTTAAAACAACAAAGTTCATTGTTCTATTTGTATATATAGAGCTTACATATCATTGCAAATTCTTTGCCAAGAAAATCATATTTCCATTCCATATTCTTTCGTTTTAGAAATATTTTTGCAAACCAGTACTATTGTATTAAAAAACGTCAGAACTTAATGTCTAACATACCTAGCTAGCTAGCTTCCTTAATTAACCTGGAGCGAGCATGCATGTGTCGTGTGCATTGGTTCCGGTGGCTATTTTGTAAGTTGTAAGTTATTTTGAATAATTACTTTGTAATCATTTCTATTTGCATTCATTATTCCTATACACTTTCGTGCATTTCTTATCGTACGTGCATTTCTTATCTTCTTCAATATCTCATCTTCATTACGCTTCCCCCCTTTTGGTATTGAGCAGGCTTAGTAGATGAAGTTCATGAATTTAAACCAAACATCAATATAATCAAAGTAACAATAGACAATATCAAAATGGGGAAGCTTCTTTGAAGGATGGGGATGAGTTCCCTATTCTTCTTCAGTAACAATATTTAGAATGTAAGCACTATGATAGATTAATTTGGTTTTATCGGTCTTATCATAGATGGGTTTAATAATGAGGGATTCTGTTTGGAGCAGAATACGAGAGTAATACTGAAGGTTTTTTGCGGGATTCTCAAGGATCTAGTGAAAACCAGGAAGAAAATATTTAGAAGTAATTTTGAAGGGATTATATATATATATATATCTTATGTGGTGGTTGCCGGAGGCACAAAAGGATGTTGAAAATTTCCTCGTTGGCGTCCCCTCATCAAGATCTACATGAAAATGGTGTTCGTTCGATCAGAATAGTGGCAGGAACAATGTCCAAAATAGTGACGACATGCGGCTAGTTTTCTACTACAGTAAATCGCAATAGATAATGATAGTCTTACCCTCCTTTACTACTGCTTTACTACCCAGTTAATTTTTTCCTTTTTCTATTTCAATCCAGATTAAAAATTTCAGAATATGATTTTCTTGCATAGTCTAGAAGATAATAAATTCAATACGTAATCGTGTAAATTAATTCAAAATAAATTTAATTTTATAAAAATTGACTTAGAGAGCAAAAAGATGTCAATTTTTATTAAATTGAATTTATTTTTAATTAAATTAGATGATAACGTTACTTGATTGAATCATTTTCTTTTGAATTATGCAAGAAAGTCATGTTCTGAAATTTTTAATTAAGATTTAAAGAGCAAAAGAAAAAAAAAAACTAAATAGTAAAACAATAGTAAAAGAGGTGTAAGTATATCATTACCGAATTGCAAAATTATACAAACTAGGTCATCGTCATTCAATTCAGGTAGGATTTTGTTCCTTAATGGGTCTATTCTTTTAAGGCTTGGGCTTGTTGCTTGTGATTGGCCCAATTTTGAGTCAGTATTTCAATAAGGTACTAAGTTGAGTTTGAAGCTTGTGTTATTTGATTTTGTGCTTGAAGCTTGTAGATGTGATTCCGCCCATTGTTGCTTTGCATTTAATCCTTTTGGGTTTTAAGGTCATTGGGCTAGATCAAGTCTTCTAACCATACCCACTATCCATGATTGGCCTTGAACTATTTGACGTTGTTTGATCATTGACAAGGACCTGTTTGATCGGCTGACTTTAACTCGGTTTGACCGGTTGACCTGACTTGTTTAATTGAGCCAGTTGACCTGGTCGCCCTATTTCACATGGATCTGGATTCCAATCCCAATCCTTGTTTCCCAATAAATAATTAAATAAATGCATATTTGTAATATTGTGCATGTTTTTATGCATTTTCTTTTAAGACTTGTATATTGTTTGCATGCATAAACAATCAAAGATGGATAAAATCAACGATTCTAATTGGTTATGTATTTGCCTGTCATGAAAGAAATCATGATGAATAATTGAATTTTATTGTTGTTTATAATTGGGTATTAAAAGGATGAAAAGGAAACTTGTAAATTCTAAGATCTATGGGAATATTTACTTTCATCCTATATGTGAATAATTATTTGGGAGGATGCTTAGAACGATAATTTTTTTTTAAGTATCTTGCACTTGGTGACTCATACATATCCTGTTGATAAAGGGGTCATCCTATGTCGTTTTATTTAACTTTTAGGCTTTATCATGCGTATGAGTCCATTATATTTTTTGGACTCTAGCATTAATTAAGACATGGTTATCCGTAGGAGTTCATTTTGCGTTTCAAATTTTAGTATATGTTTGAAATGAAAATTATTTTCATCATGAGTATAGTTATTTTCATCATGAAAATTATTTATTATGTTTGTAATGGGCCTGTACAATGACTACTTCGAGATGTCAATCTCCAAGAAGTCAATCTCCAAGAATGAGAAAGAGACAAGAGAGAAAGAAAAGGAAGAAGAATCAAAGATAAGAGATGATTGATAAACTTCTGCATACCTTATTCTTCATTAAGACTGTTTTTATAGCTAACATTGGACTACATGACATCATTTCTTATTTCCCTTCTAAAGACCTCTATTTACAATTCAAAGGACACTGTTCTATTTAATTGCTCTCAATGACAGACGTATAGCAAAGTAACTATATTATCTCCTGTCGTTCAGCACTACATTGCACTTTCTTCCTTACAACTTCACACACATCTTCATAACAACCCCTTACACACACTCCTCCCCTTCAAAGCACCTTGCCCACAAGGTGGGAAAAATTTTCCCTAAGCTTCCAGTATAATTCCCACATGGCGTCCTCTGGTGCAGTACCCTGCCACTGAACCAGAACTTCCACCAAAGCTCTATTGTTCACCTTTCTACTTCTTCTCTGCAGAATCTGTTGTGGTTCAGGTTCAATTTCTTCATCTGTATCAACTAGTGGCAAGGTTGACAATGGAGAAATATTTTGGCCTAACTTTTTCTTTAAAGAAGAAACATGAAAAATAGGATACAAAAGAGATTGGGATGGCAAATCCAATCTATATGCAACCTATCCAATTCTGCTTACTATCTGAAATGGGCTAAAAAATTTAGGTGACAACTTCATATTCCTTCTAACTGCAAGAGAGCTCTGTCGATAAGCCTGAAGCCTTAAGTATACCCAATGTCCCACCATAACTCCCTTTCAGTATGCCTTTTATCAAAAAATAACTTCATTCTTTCCTGAGCCAATATCAAGTTGTTCCTCAAAACTGCTAAAATTTCTTCCCTGGTTCTGAGTAACTCTTCCATAGCTTGATTCTGAGATAAACCAGGTATATACTACTACAACTTCACAGGAGGAACACCATACACTACCTCATATGATGTCATTCTCATTGAAGCATGACAAGTGGTATTATACCACCATTCTGCAAGTGGAAGCCAATCAAACCAATCTCTTGGTTTGTCACTCGAGAAGCATCTTAAGAAATGTTCTAAGCACTTGTTTACTACCTCAGTTTGACCATCAGTTTGTGGATAGTAAGCTAAAGAGTAAGACAAGTTAACTCCCTACAATTTAAAGAATTCCTTCCAGAAGGAACTTGTAAAAGTAGCCCCTTGATCAGAAACAATACTGTTGGGCATCCCATGAAGTTTGAAGATATTATTCAAGAACAGTGTAGCAACTATGGCTACTGTAAAAGGGTGTTTCAAGGCTAAAAAATGTGCATACTTTCATAGCCTATCCACCACCACCATCACCACAGAAAATCCTTTTGACATAGGTAGACAAAATCCATAGATACTTCAGTCCATATTTGTTGAGGAATGGGCAAAGGTTGTAATAAACCAGCTGGCAAAACATTTTTCCCCCTTGTTCCTTTGGCACACTTCACATTGTTGAATAAATTTCTTCACTTCCATCTTCAAACCAAGCTAATAAAAATCTGTTCTTGCCCTATGCAAGGATTTATGAAACCTAAATGTTCAGCTAGTGGGCTTGCATGAATGTAATGCAAGATTTTCAGCTTCAATTCTGAACAATGGGGAATGTAAATGTAACGCCCGTTCTTGAGATGGGTCTTTTTACAAAATATTTTAGAAAAGACGACGGGAATTACCATCCGATTTAAAACATTTTACTGTCCTTCCTAGGGTGCAAGACTCTACGTTATAAAATAAAATGTACTTTTAGAATAAAAGAGGTTTACAGTGAAAAACTTAAATCTTAAAATAAAAGGACCTTCGTTACATTTAAAATCCTCATGCCTAGACTTCCGTGCTCTTCCCCTTTGGCCGTGTCCCTCCTAAGTGTACTGCTCATTCAGTTTTTGTGGGGGGAGGGGCACACATAAAAACTAAAATGAGTCGAATACTCAGTAAGCATTACTTCATACAGTTAAAATATAGAAACGTAGATTTTCAGTCATGCATTCATCATTCCATATATACTATACGTACATGCATACATGCTTTCGTTTGTAAACATCAGTAGACGGGGGTTTTATTTTCTAAACATGCTTTTCTTTTCATAAAACATTCTCCCGTCATTGCCTTCATTTCTTAAAGAATGTCATGCATTCATACATTCTTTTCTTTTTACTTTCATAGGCCAGTGCACACTGTTACACCCCGCGTGCTAGGGTTAGCAGCCCTATGGCCAATGGATTCGCCATTGGCCACGGGTTGGAATCCCATTCCATCTGGGATGCAGCACTAGGTGCACTAACAGATACTACTGCCCGGCATTGCAATCTGCTCATTCATTCGTTTGGGTACCCCTTTATTCATTTATGTGGCCGTTACGTAGTTTCATACATTCATGCAGGCTCATGCCTTTCTTTCTTTACATTCATTCATTCATGGCAGCTCTAAAGAGCTGTAGCTTTCATTCATTTCATTTGCATGAGCATGGGCTTTCATTCTTTTCATTTCTTTCATTCATTTCATGCTTTTATGAGAAAACGTCATTTCGTGATAAAATGTTCAGTTCGTGAGAAAACATTGTTTGGGGCGAGAGCCCGAAAATATCTTTTCGTGCTATGTCTTTTCTTTGAAAATACATACAATAGATACAACGTATAGTCATCCATTCACATGCATACAATTAATACTTTTGGGTGCGTAAACAGGGGCTGCCAAAGAGGGTCGTACATAGTTATACTTAAAAAACATTACTCGTGCATTCGTTCTTCTTTGTAAAACGTCTACCCTTCGAGAGGGAGAGCATTTCTTTTCTTCGTTTTCAAAAAGAGAAAGCTTTTCATTTTCTTTTTCTTATCTTTAGAAAACTCTAGAAGAGTATGAACGTAATACTTATCTGGACTCCATGCTACTTTTATACCATACAATTCATTCATGCGCGTGTCAGATGGCAACCTATATGCATACATAACCTTAACGTTATTCTCTATTTAGTGCATAAGCAACTGAACTAGAAATAGAGCTATGCTTAACTTAGAACACTCTCCTTCTATCCCATGCTCTTTCACGTTCCTTACTATGATAAAACCTTTGGAGACCCATTACGGTCTCTACTTCTTTCAACCTTGACGTTCTACTTTGAGTGCTTACTTACTAGGGTGAACCCATGATTCACCTTAGGATTAAGACACTACAACCTTCACCTTGTTCTTCTTATTAACCACGTTCCGATGCATGACTTAGATAGACTAAGTCACGCATCCCATTCTTAGACAGTACACTCATCATTACCTTCATGTATTTTAGCTCGCTCTAAACCTTATGACCATCCATACACGTCGCACGGCTCTAAGCCAACCCTGAGGCTTAGGCACCGTGTAACCGTACATAAAACAAATTACCCATTATATACAGTAAATCCGTCCGGCACATGTGTCTAGCCAGATTACACACGTACCTTACCCCTTTATCATCTAAGACCAACATATCTTACATTGGTCATCGGGTCGTATGGACAAGCACCATACTCCGATACCAACCTTCTCTTACCTAGCTAGCACGAGTCTTCATGCTTCCCGGCCCTTTAGACAGTTCATCCCAACACTTAACACGATAAGACTCTATACATAACTACACATTATGTCATGCCATATAGCTAGAGACTACTCCCAAGCTATACCATGACCTCGTCACATCACTTCACATACATCCTAGGTCATCACAGCGCAACTCCATAATTGACCACGTCACTTCATGACGTTGCCCAGTCATGCTTCCGCTGCACTACTCTGATACTTTCTAGTCACTTCGCACTTATTCCCGGCCATAAGCCAGTCACATGACGACACCTGTCGCCTTGGACTACAGGCCATATCTCAACCACTTCGGGACACTGTTCCACAGTTCCTAACACCATACATCAAGTTCTTTCCCTATCAACTATGCAACCACCCTTATCTTTGCGACACGCCATACGGTGTATCGCTGCATCTCATGGAGTACACTCCATGCGTACTCCATTCACAGCACTATGCCACATCACCACTACGGCACACACGCCATATGGTGCATCATTCCACCATATGGAGTACACTCCACGTGTACTCCATTCACCGCACTACGCCACGTCACTACTACATCACATAAACCACAGCCATACTTCACAGCACAGTTCCACAATACTACACAGCACACATCCCAACTATGCCCAACACTTCACGTCACACCATCATATCACCATACTACACAACACACTCCACAATACTAACAGCACAGTCCACAACCTAGTCAACTAGCTAGCATCTAACATAAATAATGAGGGATAGAGAATTATACTATCGATGGGATAACCCGTGCGTCGCTCGTTGCCGTCACAGCGATAACGCCGGAGGAACATACGGTGACTGTTTATGCGTTTGGATAGCTAGGTGTGGTCTTGGAAGGGCCTAAGGTGGCCTTGTGATGATGGCAAGGAGCGTATGACTGCGGATCTAGCCATGTACAGTGACGGTCAGTCACGCGTAGTGACTGTCCATTAGGTGCAGTGACTACCCACCACATAAAGTGGTGGTTTAGACTTAGGGTTATTCTAAGGGAAGCTGCCGGAGGAGACATGGAGGCTCGGTGGTGGCGACACGGTGGCCCGTGGTGGTGGAGAGGGGCTGGCCATGCACTGTGAAGGAGGGGGAAGCTGTGGGAGAGTGAGAGAGAGTGTGGAGACATGGGTAGAAAATCGGGGCCGTGGGTGGTTGGGTTAGCTTCGTGGTGGCTTGAGGGTGCCGGAGAGGGTGGTCACCCACCGTGGGTGGTGGCATACGGCGGTGGAGGAGGGGAAAACCGTGCGTGAGAAAGGGAGACACCGAGAGCTGGAAGAGAGGGTATCTGGCTGTGGGTTTATGGGAGGAGGAAAGGGGAGACCTGGGGAACCTCATGGTGGTGTCCGGTGGCACTGTGGACTTGCATAGTGAACCCGTGCATGGAAGGGCTACATGAGTGCATGTGGAGGGAGGTGGCTGCATGGGAGGGGCTGAGCTCGCTGGAGGGTGATGGCCGGTGGCAGGGGAGGCTGCCATGAGGGCGTGGACGCCGGAGGATGGTGCATGGCGGCGCAGCAACGTGAAGCCCATTCGGGCTATGCATGGTCGAGGGAGAGGAGGAGAGAGCGTGAGGGAGAAAGGTCGGTGCAGGTGGGTTCGTCGGAGGGAGAGGAGGCCGGTGGTAGTGGAGGTGAGACTCGCCAGCGCACGGCGGCGACGGGCTGGGCAGTGGAGCGTTCGGCTAGAGGGGGAGCTACGTACTGGGCACGCCGAGAGGGAGAAAGGGAGGAGAGAGAGAGGGGAGGGAAAAGTGAGGAAGAAAGAGAGAGGGCTGAAGTTTTATCCTAAAACCCGACGTCTGGAGATCAATAAAATGATCTAACGGTGACCCTTAAATACTGATTAGAAAATGCATAAAAGCTAACTTAATTAAAAGCATTGAGAGGAATTAAGATAGAATATTATTTAAAATAATATTCCTTCATCGTTTACAAAATGATGAAATCTTACTTAAAATATTTTAAGAAAATAAAACTATTAAATTAATTAAAAATTCCATCATTATTCAAATCACGTAATATTTTAAATAACTGGAATCATTTATATAAAATGATTCCCCACAATTATAATATTTTTGGAGCTCTTCAAAGATATTATAATTGAGTTATTTAAAATATTCCTTATTTAAATAATAATAGGAATCTTTCATTTAAAATACACATAACTTTAAAACACAAAACTAGTTTTATAAATTACATAGTATCTTTTAAAACACGCCATCGGGGTCTGGCACGCATAACGGAGCTCTTAAACACTAGAGAGGGATAGACAGGCTATCGCATCTGACTTAATTACTTACGTCAGAAGGAAGGAAGGAGTAGGGTATTACAATAAATCCTTCCCTTCTTAAAAAGGATGCCTTGCTTAAGAGTGAATTTTGAAGAAGATTGACCTTGCTATAATTCTTCCACCTGCTGCTTAATAATTGGATCTTTATCATAAGCCTTTCGAATTTCCTCTAGCCATGTTGGATTAGGGATAGAAATAGCATTTAAGGATATAGAATCACTACACATTCCTTCTGGACAAAACATCTGCTACTTTATTTTCCACTCGCTTCTTGTACTCAATTGTAAACTCATAGCCTAAAAGCTTAGGAAGCCAACTTTGTTGAGCTGTTGTGCCCACTTTCTACTCAAGCAGATACTTCAAACTATGGTGGTTTGTTCTCACCACAAAGGCACCACCAAGAAGGTAAGGTCTCCATTTCTTTACCGCAAGCACCAATGCCAAAAACTCATTTTCATATGTTGACAGCAATAAATTCTTCCCTTTCAAAGCCCTGCTCAAGAAAGCCAAAGGCCTTTGGTCTTGCATTAACATAGCTCCAACTCAATTTGCACAAGCATCACACTTAATAATAAAGGCCTTTGTAAAGTTTGGCAATGCCAAAACTGGTGGACTGGTAATAGCTACCTTCAATTCCTCAAATGCTTTTGTAGCTTCTGAACTCCACACGAAGGCATCTTTCTTCAATAAAGTTGTCAATGGTGCAGCTATAAGCCCATAACATTTAATGAACTTTCTATAGTAACCTATTAAACCAAGAAAACCCCTCAACCCTTACACATTCTTTGGCACAAGCCAACTGATCATGGCCTCCAACTTCTTTGAATATGCTTTAACTCCCCCTTTTGAAATCAAATGACCAAGATACTTGATCTCTTCACAAGCAAAATGGCACTTTGACCTCTTGGCATACAACTTATTTTTCTCTAAAGTTTCTAACACAGAAACTAAATGTTGACAATGAGATTCTATATCCTTACTATACACAAGGATATAATAAAAAAAAACAATTACAAACTTTCTTAAAAATGGCCTAAATACATCATTCATAAGGCCTTGAAATGTTGAAGGTGCATTTGTGAGACCAAAAGGCATTCCAAGAAATTCATAGTGCCCTTCATGTATTCTAAATGCAGTTTTAGGAATGCATCATCCCTCATTCTAATTTGATGATAGCCTGATCTGAGATCAAGCTTAGGGAAAACTGCTGCTCCGAATAATTCATCAATTAATTCATCTACAACAAGTATGGGGTACGTATCTTTTATTGTAGCTTCATTGAGCACCCTATAATTGATGCATTTCCTCCAAGAGCCATCTACTTTCTTCTCCAATAGCATAGGAGTTGAAAAAGGAGACTGGATTGGCCTTATAATACCAGATTGCAACAATTTTTTGATTTTTTTTTTTATTTCAGCCTTTTGGTAACAAGGGTATCTGTATGGCCTCACACTTACAAGCACAGATCCCTGCTTTAGATTGATTTGATGATCATGTGATCTTTGAGGAGGCAAGCCACTTGGTTCCTCAAAAATCTTATTGAACCTACTTAGCAAATGTGTTATCCTCTCAAGTTCCTAATAGAATCTTCTTGTGGTTGCACTAAAATCATATGCAAGAACATACTTCAATGTTCCAATCTAGTTAAACTGGAAATTTCTGCATCTTTAATAACAAGACCACAAGGAGAAGATAATCCTTGTAAAGACACAGATTTCCCTTCTACTTAAAACTGCATTTGCAACTTCTGAAAATCCCAAAGAATAGGCCCTAGGGACAATAACCATTGCACCCCTAAAACAACATCACAGCCCCCTAACTCCAAGGTACAAAAGTCTAAGACAAAAGTTGTGCCTAAATCTGAATTCCCACTGCACTACACACTCCTTCACTACTAACCACATCTCCATTTGCAATTTTAACTTGCATAGGATTGGTCTTTTGTAAACATAATCATGAATTAACTGCCACCATAGTATCCACAAAATTGTGGGTACTGCCTCTGTCAATGAGTTTTAATACTTTCTTCTTCTTTAACTGTCCAATAACCTTCATGGTTTTAGGATTTGGTGTCCCCATCATTGCTTGAATCGAAAGTGAAGCAATCTAGGCAGGCTCAGTCATTTAATCTTGCTCCTCCTCGAGCATTTAATCTAGTTCTAATTTTGCAAAACCATTACAGTTCTCCACAAAATCCATACCTTCCATCACATACAACTTAGGACTAGCACATCTGTGGCCTTGATGCCACTTGTCATCATAGAAATAACAAAGGCCCTTCTTTCTTCGATCTGGCATCTGAGCCTCAGAAATATTCTGATATGGCATTCTTGAAATAGGCTGGCCTTTAGGAACACCCAAGATTGAGTTAGAAGGATTAGGCTTCTTGACATTACCATTCACTAACTACTAATTAGCTTCAAAAGAATTACTTCTCCAAGGCTTTTTAGTGCTCCACACATACTGTTCTTGGATTTTTTTCTAGACCAAAAGCATCATTGAAGTTGGATGGCTTCAACATTCTTACTGGCAACCGTATTTCATCTCTCAATCCATTGAGAAAACAACTCAGTTTGTTTTTCACAGAAATGCCTCTTATTCTATTGGAGATCAACTCAAATTCAGTTTTGTAAGTTGTGACAGAACTTACTTGCTTCAATCTTGTTAAAGATCCATGGGGTCATCATATGGAGATGACCCAAACCGTACTTGCAAGGCTTGAACAAACTCTTCCCAAGAATGGAAAACACCTGCTTCAGTCTCATCCTGGAACTAGATTAAAGCTTCATCATCCAAATGAAAAGAAGCTATAAAGATTCTTTGACCTGGAGGAACTTGATGATAGAGGAAATACAGATTCACTCTATACACCCAAGTCGAAGGATTATGCCCAGAAAATCTTAGAAGTTCCAACCTAACACCTTTGGGTAACCCCCTATCACCCAACTCCCTATGATGAATCTCACCAACACCTTCAAGATTCACATCATGTCCATTTACATTCCCACCAAGATCACCATTACCCATCGAATTATTCACTGAGATTCTCAAAATCTATTGCAATACTTTAGTAATTCTTTTATCTTGAGCTTCCCTATCAATTCTTGATGTTTCTTGTTGTTGTATCAAAATGGAAATAGTATCTTCAATTTGCTTCTACTGCCTATCCTGTTGCTACCTTAAATGACCCAACGCTTCATTCAACTAAGCAAAAGAGCGAGTCCCTTCGGTCATGGCTCTAGATACCATTTGTAATGGGCCCGTACAATGACTGCTTCGAGATGTCAATCTCCAAGAATGAGAAAGAGACGAGAGAGAAAGAAGAGGAAGAAGAGTCAGAGATAAGAGATGACTGATAAACTACTGCATACCTTCTTCTTCATTCAGACTGTTTTTATAGTTAACATTGGACTACATGACATCGTTTCTTATTTCCCTTTTAAAGACCTATACTTACAATTCAAACAACACTGTTCTATTTAATTGCTCTCAACGACAAACGTAAAGCAAACTAACTAACTAACTGTATTATCTCCTATCGTTTGGCACTACACTGCACTTTCTTCCTTACAACTTCTTCACACACGTCTTCATAATAGCCCCTTACACATACTTCATATGTATGCATAATAAATTTTATGTTATCCTCAGCTTTTGGTAAACATGTTTGAAATGAAAATTATATTTTCATTATGAGGATATTTATGGGTGCATACTTCTTGTGTATGCATAATAATTTTTTGTAATATTCTCAGCTTTTGAGAATTCTGGATTATCTCATTCGGATTCTAGCATATGTTTGAGATGAAAATCATATTTTCATTATGAAAATATTTATGGGTGCGTATCTCTTATGTATGCATAATAAATTATGTTATTCTCGACTTTTGGCAATCTTACTATGCCTCTACAATTGTTTGCCATCAAGACGCTAATTGGAACCAATTAGGAAGATTGGTACGAGTCTCTTGCTATCAATTTAGCTATCATGAACTTGGATTTAGCTTTGAGGGTGGCCGTGCCTACTCAACTCATTGAGCAAGGCTCTACAATGGATTAATTGTTTATATGTGCATTACTGATGAACATTCTGAGGGAGAGTTCAAACATTATAATGTATAACGACATTTTATTAAGTGTTTTTCATCATAAAAGATGGGGAGATTGTTGAAGTTTTAATCATGATCAACTCCATATCTACTTATGGCCTTTGTTGATAAGAAACGAAAAAGCAACATATAGTGTGCAAAGTAAAGAAGTCTTTTTTATGGGCTTAAACAAACATCACGAAAATGGTACTTGAAGTCTGATGAGATTGTTAGGTTTTGTGTTTTTTTAAAGAGAATGTTGTTGATCAAAGTATATATTTGAAGCTTAGTGGGAGTAAATATGTTTTCTCTTGTGTATATAGATGATACATTACTCGTAGCAAATAACATTGAGCTCTTGTTCGTGAGAGATCAAGTGGCACTCTTAGATCGTCTTTTAAATAGGTTTCATATACAAGATTTTTCTCTAAGGTAGCACCTTTTGTGAAAGGTGATAAACCAACTAAATCCCAATACCCTCAAAATGATAGTGAGAGAAACCAAATGCAACTTCTTCCATATACCTCATTTATTGGCAGTTTGATGTATGAATAAGCATGTAAGCGTCTTGATATCGCCTATGTTGTTAGTGTACTTGGGACATACTTGAGTGATCCTGGATTGAATCTCCAGAAACCTACTAAAAATGTACTGAGGTACTTACAGAGCACAAAACTTTTTTGCTAACATATCGATGATCCAACATTCTAGATATAGTTTGATAGTTTGAAGCTGATGTACAAGTTGTCCAAATGACAAGAGATCAACTCAAGGTTATGTGTTTGTGATGGCAGAAGGGATTTTTTTGTACAGATGTCAAACAAACACTTACAGCTTCCTCAACTTTTATCTCAGGATTGAGTATTGTGTATACTATTATGAGACCACTGAAGATATTTTATGATAATTTTGTAGTAGTTTCATTCTCTCAAAATTCTAAGAGCTCTTCATACTCCAAGCATATTGACATTGAATATTTATTTATTAAAGAGAGTGGCTGAGTCTCATATTTATATTGAGCACATTTCCACATAACATATGTTGGCTGATCTACTGAAAAAAAATTTGGCTACAAAAATATTTCAGGAGCATGTAACCAATACGGGTTTGTTTGAGCCTTCTATTGTATTTAGTCAGGAGGAGTTTTGTATGTATGTGAGAATTGTGAATTTTGACTATGTTGCCATATGTTATTGTGTGCACATTCTGTTCATGACATGAACATAGTCGTAACACAGGACATTCAAATTTATCTTGTTGGGCTTCTTATGAAAGTAAGTGTTAACAACTATTTCATATTATTTCTCCATCATACTTGCATCTCATCTATCTAAGTCATGTGATTGTGAGTACCTGTTGAGTTTCATCGTCCTGTTGTTGTATGGTTACCGTAACTAATTAAATACTTGCAAATACATTTTGGACTTGTTATGTTATAAAGATGCTTGGTTGGTTTTCATTTTGAGATTGAATGAATTATGTTGTCCAAGTGGAAGCTTGTTGTATTTATTATAGATTAGCATAGATCTTATATTGATCTTAGGCTCATAATCGGATGGGACAAGAATATTAATAGATTACCCCTTCTCTCACCCTATAGATAATAGAATTAGCCCATTGGATTCTATTATGTTGTATGGTTAGGGATAGAGAGAAGCTTTTCCTCTCTCAAGTTTTAGCTGTTGCTACAGTGGTGCCGGTACAATGGAAAATGAATGTGTGGTTCTTGACGTAATCTCTCAACCCTTTGCTAGACTTTCCAACACAAACATGCAAGCACCATCAACTCATACTCGCGGTTTCTCCTCTCAATTGTGATTATCATCTCTTGCGCCTATCAAGAAGCCCACCTACTCATAATACGATAGTGGGAACACCATGCAGCAGATGACTCTACCAAATCATCAGCTTTCAAATTAGACCTCCTCCTCCTCCAAGCTAGCTGATAACCCTCATCATCCTCATCATCAGGAGTGTGTATAGAGCTACATGAAGCAAATGACATACAGTCATCCAAGTGCCCACGCACCATTCCTCCATCCCGTGCTCAAACTCAAAGTAGGCATTGGTGGACTCGAGTTTCTGTCGCTGCATTTGAAAACTCGTCATCCTCACCCAACCCCCATGTGCACCAACAGAACCACACTCGAAGACCTCCTTCAATCTGTCCACAATGTAAACAATATAGAGAAGTGCAGAATTTACGTACTTGTGGGTTTAACTCTCTCTATGCTTTGATTTGTTCCAAGATTCTCTCTCTCCAGGATGGTGGTTCTAGAATATTTAGAATATCTCAATATATCTGTGGATATCAAGGAAATAGTTTGAGTTAAAATATCTTATTAGGTTTTGGCAAAGGAGAGAGAAATAATTGAATAAAAATACTATAAATTTAATATTATTTAAATATTAAATTGTTTGAATATAATTTTTTAATAGTAGTTTTGTTTTGAAATTTGAAAAAATTGTATTATTTTTTTTGTGTTTTGTTTGAGAGTTTGGAAAAGTTGTAATGATTAGATAATGATTATATGAAAAATATAAAAATTAAAAATTAAAAAGTATTTTGTATTTGAGTGATGTTTGAAAATGTAATTTTAATTATATGAATTTTATGTCATAGCATATACATGCACTTATATCATTGTGATAAGCATGCATGTGTGACTCTAGCTGATATGGTATATATTTGACTAACTTCATTTGTTGCATATATCTAATATGCAGGATATAATGGCTCTGATGTTCGATATATATGCACGGTGACAAGCAGGCCGAACGAAGTCGGGATTATGATTTTGAAGTGGCCAAGTATTTTAGATTGGAATAAATAGTTCAATTGGAGAATTTTAGGAGCAACCACTGATGATAATAAACAAAAGAAATGATTAAAGAGCAAGAAATAAAAAATAAACTCAAAACCCAGAGAAAAAACATTTATCTAATGTTTTAATTAAAAAGTGTATACACAAAGTTTAAGCAAACATAAAAATTAAAATTATGATTTTAAATCTTCACAAAATTTTTAGAGAATATTAATGACTACAAATAAAAATACTAATTTATTTATCTTCTCATATGTCCTAAATTTGTATAAAAGTAAATATTATTTTTCTAATAAATCTCCTTAAGAATTCTATCAATGTATTATATAAAATAAAATAAAATGAATAATAATATACTTAAAATATTAAATTTTATTAAGAATGCTTAAATATTACCGTTGCTTAGAGCCTTAGGGGTGCATGCGTGCCCCCGGCCCACTCTTGGCTTCGTCACTGGTGAATCGATGATGACAAGGGATTATTTTGTTTGATGTTGTATATGTATGAATGTTGCAGGTGCTCAATCCACTAGAATAACTTTCAGAAACAATTGTTCATATACCATCTGGCCGGGAACCCTAACCACTAATCAGAAACCTCAACTATCAACAATCGGATTTGAGTTAGCATCCACATCACTGGAAGTCCAAGCTCCATGGAATGGTCAGTTTTGGGCATGAACTAGTTGCTCCATCGATGCCTCAGGAAGGTTCTCTTGCGCTACTGCAGATTGTGCCTCCGGCAAAGTTGCATGCAATGGCAATGGGGCCATCCCGCCAGCATCTTTGGTAGAAATAAGCATAGCAGAGAATGGTGGTCAAAACTTTTATGATGTCGGCCTTGTCGACGGCTTCAACCTGCCTGCTTCAGTGAGCACAGAAGGTGGGACCGATGCTTGCAAAACCTCAAGTTGTCCGGCCAATGTGAACGCGGTTTGCCCAGTAGAGCTGCAACTGAAAGCTGCAGATGGGAGCGTGATCGCATGCAAGAGCGCATGCACAACGTTCAATGAGCCACAATACTGCTGCACTGGCAATTTCAGTACTCCACAAACATGTCCTCCCACGAACTATTCCATGATCTTCGAGAATCAGTGCCCTCAAGCTTATAGTTACGCGTATGATGTTAATAGCACCTTCACTTGCTCCGGTGCACCTAATTACATTTTCACTTTTTGCCCTTGAATAACGTCTAGCTTGATCATGAGATGAGTTCAAGAGTTATGCATTCATGCATATTGCATGCATTTTCAGCTTCTCTTTATAATAATTATAATAATAATCGACTCAATGTAACAAATAATAATTAATGAATTACTACATATAGAAAATTAATAAATAAATGCAAAAATTATATAAATTTCTTGTGCATGCTTTTCTGTATGCAGCTACTCCATCTTCACATATGGCTATATATCCATTCATTCATTCATTTATGGGAGTATATACTACATACTACTATCTTGTGATAATATACCATCAAAAGCTTATTTCGATCTATTTGGATCGATCAAAATTAATCCAAAACATGAGGTTTCTATCATTCTTACATTTGAAGCTGGTTCCATACATTACTTAATCCAACACTCTACAAGAAAAAAATGCCTATTACGGGGATTTAGATTTTTTGGTAAAAGAAATCACTGCTAATAATGTGTAGTCGCGACGATTACAACTTCACCGATGAATTCTACTAAGTTGAGATATATTACCCGAGGACTAATTATTTTATTTGTTGCAACGACGTTTGAGCTATTGTGACAGGTTTTGTAGTCTCAAATTCAGGTTTATGTTGCGACAATTTCTTTCCTCGGTAGTGAAACTTTGTTACGACAAGTTTTTTTAATTGGGTGCCAAAAGGCATCACTTATTTCTCAGACCCTATTGTTTCACGCAGGTCAGTCTTCTAATCCCACCTTCTTCTTCTCCATCCAACCCTACCTCATATTCAATTTCCCTACCAAACAGAAGACAAATCAAGATTCCACGGCAATCCTCCTCCTCCTTAGATTCCATGGCCTCGTAGACTCGTCCACTAGAGGTGATTGACCGACCTCCTCGTCTTCCTCAAACTATTTTATTTTCCTCTTCTCCCATTTGCCATCCTAAAAAACCCATCTTTAATCTTGTTAGCCTCAATCCCTTTAAGATCAAACAAGACCTTCTTTCTCAACACTATTAATTCCCTTGTTGCCTCCTCCCCCTCCTCCACTCTCCATTCCTGGTTTCCAATCCTTCTTCCTTTACCTAGAGTTTAATCCGGATGTCGAGTGACTGGCGAGCTATCCTATCTCAGAGCTGGAGATCGTCGATCGACGTCTTGTGGACTCTTTTTCATGCACTTCAAGTACCTCTGTATCTTTGTATCTCTCTCTCCCCCTTCACCCGGTTGGTTTCCAATAATTGTTAGGAACTTCTATCTATTTTATTTTTACTGGAAACTTTCGCATATCCTTTCTTAAACCTATGTAAATCTAGTGTAACTTTTTGTTGGAAGTTTAAGTGATTGGTTCCTTCCGAGGAAGGCTCCCAAAGTACTACGATATTACCACCTAGAATTGGATTTGGCTCTCAATCAACCACGATGCTAGATCAGTGGGGGTATTTCTTTTCCCTGTGAAAATTCATTGAGCATGCAACTAGTATGGCAATGCATCCTCCATAAAAGCTCCCTCTACCTTTTTTTTGGTAGTTCTAAGAAAAGGATATTAGATCCTAAGAATTTTTCCCATCATTCACACACCACAGTTTTTGCCCAAATTATTTTGGCAAAACTCCGACCAAAGCATCCATCCCTACAAATGCATATCTGACATAACTAGAAATGCACCCAATGGATATTTCTGGTAATTAATCTGGCTGCAAAAATTATTTGAAGAACCATCAAACGGCTTGTTAAAAGTACATGATGTTATTAATATATATAACATCATTGACATGGTAGATCTGCAGGTCAATAATTATTCCTTCACTCCTTGATTAAACTAATTTCAATTCCAAATGCCACGTTTTGGGTAATGTCTCTGGCGTTGTTTTATTGTTTGTCTAGGCGTTGGTGGTGATCGCTAGATATGCAGAGTCATTTTTAGGCTAGCCTTTGTTTTACATTTTTTGAGGATTTGACTTCAAATTCAAACTTTTGTCTTGTTGGCACCCTATACCAGTAATTTCTGTTTTAACTTGAGATAGGTTATGATTTTTGAACTTGTAATGCCTATCCTTGTGGTGAGACTTTAGAAAATGATTTTTAGATAAATAAGACGGGAATTACAAAACCTTTTAAAGCCTTTTTTCTTCCCTTCCCAGGATATAAAAGATTCTACGGTTAAAATATAAAACTTTCGTTTTTAAATCTAGGAGAGAGTTTTGCAGCAGAAATCATTAAATTAAAATATAAGTTCTTTTACAAAAATAGGATTTCATATATTACACAAAAGGTCTAGGCTTCCATTACCTTTTCCTTGAGCCATGTATGTCCTGATGCTTCGTCCTCATTTCATTCCTAGGTGAGGCACACATAAAAATAAAATGAGTCGAATACTCAATAAGCTTTACTTCATAGATGTAAAAATATAAGAACATAAGTTTCATTCCTGCATTCTCACTTATATACATACTTTACATAAAACATTTTCTATTCCTTAAAACATTACAATTGGGGTTTTTCTTTTAAAAAGTGTTTTCTTTCCTCAAAACATTCACACCTTGTACTTTCCTTCATAAAACTAAAACCTTTCAAGAATAAAATTATTTTTATCACTTTCCTTGGGCCGGTACACACTGTTATGGCCCGTGTATTTGGATTAACGGTCTTTTGGACCTAATTTTGCCTGTGGCCACAGGTTAGAAATCCCTCAGTCAGGGGGCAACACTGGGTGCACTACCAGTACTACTTACTCGGCATTGTAATCTGCCCAGTCCTTTGATACCATCATTCATTTATCGGTCATGGCCGTTACGTAGTTTTATACATTAAAATATTCATTTCTTTTTAGTCATTTCCTTTCCTTTTATTCATCAGTCATTTCATAAAACATCTTTACATAACATAAAGTAGAAAACCTCATCATTCATTTCATAAAACATACATACAATACATACTACATATATCATTTAATCACATGCATACAACTATTCTTGGGATGCATAAAAAGGGGCTGCCAAAGAAGGCCATCACATACGTATACTTGAACATTTATACCTTAGCATAGATTCATAAAGCATTTTCATTCTAAGAAAACATTTCTTTTCTTTTTATTTCATAAAAGAACATTTTTCATAAAAGCATTTGATAAAGCATTTATTTTTATTTTCATACTTTTAGAAAACTCTAAAAGAGCATGAACGTAATACTTACTAGGACTCCACGCTAAGTGCATTTCATCCAGTCCATTCATGTGCATGTCAGATGGCAACCTACATGCATTCACAAGCTTTCGTCATTCCCTTTTCATTACAAGAACACTAAACATAAAACTTGCATAAGAAACTATCCCTAACTTTTAGTCCATTCTCTCCCTTATGACCTTATCATTTCATTGGTTCTTGACTTATACTTCCTCCACTTAGACTAGTTATCGTCCAATTAATCATCCTTTAAACATTTACTGTGATGCCCCGTATTTTATTGTTTTTTTTAATTGAATGATTATTTTTAATTAATTTAAATTTTCGTTCTCTTGTTTTAAATTTATCGTGTTTATCGTTGGTTTAATTTTTTATTTTAAGTTGTTGAATTTATTTTGATGTGCTTTCTTGATATTAATTATTGTTTGCATTTAAATTGCTCTTTGCTTTGATTTCTTTTATTGATGGAATTTAATTATTTTATTTTATTAATATTGAGTTGTAGTGTTTTTATTTGGCTCTTATTTATTTTTATTGTGCCCTTTTCTTTTGTTGGACTCTTATATTTTCAGACTGGGCCTGTTTGAGTGTGTTTTATTTTTCTTTTGGGCCCGGCCCATTTGGTCCCCAGCCCAACCCGTGAGCCTTCAACCTAGCCCACTAAATCCCCCCAAACGGCGTCATTTGGTCCGACTCTTAGGGCTTCTTCATCTCTTCTTTTCTTCTCCTTTCTCCTGCGCGCCATTGCTTCTCCATCTCCTTTCCGTTTCAGTTTTCACCCCCTTTCCCTTTCCTTCACTTTCTTTCCTTTCATTCTTCCTTCTTTTCCTATTCTTTCTTCTTCCAGCCCCGCACCTCCCAAGCTCTCTCCCTTAGATCACGTTCTCTCTCTCTCTCTCTCTCCCTCTGATCGTGTGCCCTCTCTCTCTCTCTCTCTCTCAAATTTGTGATCTCTCTCTCTCTCTCTCAGATTTTTGCTCTCTCTTTCCTTCTCTCTGTTCTCTCTCTCGCTCATCTCTCTCTGCCTCTCTTGCTCTCGCCGCCCAATGTAGGAAGCTTTGCTACCGCACGCCCTCCCCAGCTAGACAGCTGCGCCACCATGGTTCATCCTGTCCAGCCATCTCATGTTGCCCCTCGGTTTCCCTTGGGTAAGCCTTTGCCGCCGCATGTTTTATTTCCATGTGTTTTTTTTTTCTCTAAAAGTTTCCCTTATAAAGTTTATATATATATATAATTATGTTAACCTAATAGAAGAGTAGTGCTATTGCCATTTTTGTCCCTTAGTATATGTCTCCAAATTTATCATTTCGAGTGAATGGTTTAATGGGTTTGGGTTTTCATGGACTTGCTTTATTAGGTTTATGTTTAATGGGCTTAGTTTAAATGGGTTTGGTTTTAAGTCTCAAAAATATTATATTTGTGTTGATAATATTTTAAATAATTATATTAGTGTATAAGTCGGAAGTGTTTATTAATATCGAGGAAATTTAGAAACTGGTAATATTTTAGAGTTAAGAGAAATTAGGTTTATGAAGTATAAAAATAAGTTCTTTTAGCATCTTAGGCTTAATTATTGAAATATGTGTTCGATTGGAAATTTACGGGATTTGCATGATTATGTTATAGGTGACGATTAATAATTGTTCGGCATTTTTGAGAAAAATTCTGAAAAGTTAAGAAGTCCAAGTAAGTAGGATTTCTATGCTAGATTTTGTATAAAATAAAATGAACTGGGGTCAATTTTGAAAATGTGCATGTTGTGTTATGAAAAAAAATGTGAAACGATTTCAGTTATTTGTTCTGCATTGCTCATAAGATTATGTATAAGAATAAAGTATTTTCTGTCATGACTAGTGTAGACATGAGCTTATTTGACATTTTGTTTTTGAACTGTGCAAAAGAGAGGGAATAGGAAAATTGATCATTTTTCCATGTGACGTGAAGATATTCTGAATTTGTTTTGAAAAATGTGAAATGAACTGAATTTGTTCAGTACTCTGTTTTGGAATGATTGGCATCTGAAAAACCTTTGCCTGAAGTTCTGGTTCTGTTCTGACTCTGACTCTCATTCTGATGTAATTCTGATTATGTTTTGTTCTGATATGTGGCCCTGTCACGAGATATAATAGTGACCTCTGGTCCTATCACGGGATACAATAGTGACCTCTGGCCCTATCACAGGAGATAATAGTGACCTTTGGCCCTACCACAGAATATAATAGTAGTTTTCTGTTCTGAGTGCAATCGCTTTGATATTTATGGTGATTTATGTTTTGCTTGGTTTTTCGTAGAATGTACGACCCTACCATGGGGATTAAACATGGTCTATGTTTTAATATGATAAGATAAGATGAAGATGTTCAGTTTTGCTCTGCCAAGGGGAATTTTGAATAAGAATATTTTCTGAAAGTTTCGCTCTTATATTTTTGGTAACACGTTTCGATTTTTTATTTTAAAAACAAGTATTCTAATTCTTCATTCTGAAAGAAATTATTTTGCTCAACATTCCAAATTTTGATAAATGCTCATGTTTACATACTAGTATATATTCTCTACTTACTGAGTAATTGATAACTCACTCCTTTATCTCCAACTATTTTTTAAATGATTTTGGATATTTCAGCTGAGAATCAAGTCTATGAAGCATTGGGTGAGATGACTTAAGAATAGTGGATTAAGAATAGAAAGTTTTCGATGAGTAATGGCGATTTTTGTTAAGAAATTTCATTGTGTTCTGATGACTGGGCATTTTGAAAAATTGATTATATTGAGGAAATTAGTTTGAATAAAAATTTCTTTATAATATTGGAAATTTGGAGCTTTTGGAAGTATATTAGCAATGTTGGAATTGATTATCAGGTAACATGAGTTAACTCTCCAGACCCTCAGGGACAGGCATTACATTTACTTGCATACTTGATAAGATTGATTTTTATATAATTTTTATTACTCTTTTATTAATGAAAATTGTCATTTTTCCTTCAATATTATTGATGTTATTTTATTTCTATATATTTTTCTTTATTTTCTTGGATTTGAAGGAATATGAAGATTTAATGAGAAATGAGAGCATTTTGGTACAAAAGAGAAGGCGCGACCAAGACGCATGACCAGAAGGCGCTACCAGAACTCGCGACTAGAATTCATGACCATAATTAGGCGTGAAGACTTGGCGCCAATATATTCTACCTTCTGGGTGCAAAGACTTGGCGACAAGGCTCCGAGCAGTTAGACTGGGCGACGAGTCTAACCTACCAACTTAAAAGACCAACCTAAACGACATCGTAGGCAACAACTAAAAAATGCGAGAGAAGTCTTTCATCTTGGTCGGGAGTCTTTCCACTCGATAAGTAAGGAGAGTGCCATGTAGGCTTTGTGACCTCCACGCTAGTTATATTCAGCGCACATGACATCTACCTGGTGGAACCCTTCCGAGTTCCACAATCAATATGATGACCATGAAATCCTCCCAAGCTCTGGAATTTATGCTGCATATTACTGAATCTTCCATTTTAGATAATTCCGTTATTCTTGGAATAATTTCCTTTTATGTTAACATTTATCTTTAGAAACTATTTTCTAGATCTTTAGGCTATATTGTTGCCGCAATTATCTTATTTCTAGATTTGAGTTTTGACATCTATTTAATCCCGTCTTGTGGGATGAATAGGAGAGTTAGTCTACTTTTTTGAGTTTGAGTTTTAGAGTCTAATATTATTCTAGAGTTTATTCTTTAAGTTTCTTATGAGGAGGGGAATTTGGAGGGTAGAGGCGAGAGCCGCATGCTTCATCAACCGACTCCAACAAGCAACACCAGTTTTATTATTTTTCTTTTCAATTTCATTATGAACTAATTTTCTTTACTAAAACTTTGATGTTGCCTAGTATTGAACACACAATTTATATTCTAAGTTATTTTATTTTCAATATTTCCATGATTGAGTGTTTATTCATTGTTCTTCATGCTTACAATTTTCTAGCCAACTATTGTTCGATCTATTAAATCGCAATGAGACCGAGTGATGATTTGTAATTAGAGCTCTAGGATTAAGCATCATTAGTTTAGTGAAAGTAGAGATGCTTTACCGCGACTAGTGTGATTTTCAAAAAAAAATTCAAAGAACTTAATAGGTCTCTAATTAGTTAAATTCACATAGAGATATGGAGTTAATAGTTGAAGATTTTTTGGTATTGTTCGGGAGAAAGTATTGAATAATTAAGGGATTTTTATCATCAACTTGGGATAATTTAATTCTATAACAAGGAAGAATAAATTATGTGGGATTTGCTAGGTGAAATCAAACGCTCTAAATCTATTCTTATGATCTTTAAAATCTTAATTTTAATGCTCTTTTCTTCAGTCTAATTTAGATAATCTATTCTTCAAATTTCGGTTTTCTAAATAGTAATTAATTTAGTCAATTTCAATACTCAATAGCATAATTATTCTCTGTGGGTTCGATATCCGTTTTCTTTAAAACACTTTACTACTTGTTACGATTTTGTGCACTTGCAGATATTTTTTATGCGAACAATGGTCATTCATGACATCCCTATTTGTACAAACTTACACCTCTAGGTATTCCAAATATCCATTCATTTCATGTACACATGTCATCATCCAATCCTTGAGGTATAACCCTTGCCATAAATCTTAAGCCTAGGATGTAATCTAGAAATCCCAACTTCATTTTCTAATTAATAAAGTGGGCTTCCATGCTTCACTTTAATCTCCAACCATTATTCATGAGCTTATAGCTTAACCTCACTTCACCATACAACTCAACTACAGTCACAATACCAGTCTTTAAATAATACTCTTCCCACGTACATAACACCAATCCTAAGTCCCAATTCTTTTCCTCACATCCAAATGCATAACACAAGTCAACCAAGCATACCCATACAATTCATCAAACATACATATGTCATACCCATTTATCATCTAAGATCAACATATAATCTATCTAAGTATCCACAATACCATCCATACATAATACATTCAAAGAATATACTTTGCCCAAATACATACCATCCACTCCCTTGCAATCTAAACCAATACATGAAATATGCCTATACCATTCATACATCTACACCACACGTTTACAAACCTTTATGAGTTACAAATCATGACTCCACAAAACTGCAACCATTTATAACTTCAATAATTATTACTAGTTCACATCATCCCACTCCAATCTCTCGTGAGCACAACTTAATTTTATAAACATGGTTGCTGCTCATTCTACCAATTTCTTGCACATTCAAACTCCATATACAACAACCTACCCATTTACAAAACTTGCTAGCCCAACTACAACTTCCTTAATCCTTGAAATCAAACATCATATCGTGCAACTACACCTACAAGCCCAATCAAAAGTCCAATCAAACTCCCTGTATAACAACCAATACGATCAATATACCTAGCTTCACCCATATCGATTATACACCTACACCACGCATTCACAAACACAACCACACAGCTTCATAACCTCAACCATGGCCTCCCTTGATCTATGAAGTCCAATACCACAACACAACCACACATCCAATCCCAACAACACAATTTACAACTTCATGTCAATTCCCCAGCACTTCACACTACACACAATCGCATCACAACCTACTCCATTCACAATCCACTGTTCACAATGCAACATATCCACAACACCATTCAATTTCAGCTTCACAACACAATAGTTCTAAATGTAAGGGAATAGCGATTATACCATAGCGAGGGCTAAAAGCTTGTGTCACTTGCTGTCCAGAGTGGTCTCATGGCGTCAAGGCCGCTGGTTTGTGCTGTGCATGGTGGCGGAAATCTGAGGAGGGTTGAGCTAGGGTTTGGTGTCCTGACTGTGCATGGAGTGGAGGAGGGCAGGGACTATTTCGTGGGGCTGGCCGTGGTAGGGGGTGGGGGTTACATCTGGCGGCAGTGCTGTCTAGGATATGGTGGTGACATGGGGGTGAGACATCACGGTGTGGAGGGGACGCCACTGGCTGAGGGGTGCGGCGGCGCACGGCAGCATGGGCAAGAGAAATAAAGTGGAGACATTGGGACCGAGAGGTGGTTGCTGGGTCATGAGAGGGGAAAGGGGTGGTCATGATGGGGGGGGGGGGAAGGTGGCTTGCCCGTGGTGCTACTTCACCATTCACGGTGGTGAACGGCCTAGCTGAGCATGGAGATCAAGAGGGAGAGACGGCTACGGGGGCTGAGGGAGAGGCCTGGGGAGGAGGGGTTGGTTGGCCGGCAAGGCTTGAAGGTGTGCCTGTGGACTGTTCACAATGGCTTGGTTGGCGACGCTGTGGAGAGAACTTGAGGGGGAAAAGAGAGAGGGGCTACAACGTGGGCTGGGGAGGAGCCACGGGAGGAAGGGGATCAGAGGTGGAGGGGGTTGGCAATGTTGGGAGGGTGGTGCCGGTGGGTAGTGGAGGCGAAGACAACGACTTTCTGCGGTGGAGACATGCGAGAGAAGGGAGAATCTCACGGGCGATGGGGTTTAGGCTGGAGGGGAGGAGAGAGAGTGAGAGAGAGGGGAGGAAAAAAATGAAGGGATCTAAGATTTCCCTTAGGGATTTAATCCTAGCCCTTCATTTAGGGGTCTCTAATTTTAATTTAATGGTGGATATTTAAACACTTAAAGGGATGAAAATAAACTAAGTAAAATAGGTAGAAAATGAAATGAAACTATGTTTAAAATCAAACTTTGTTTTATTACTCCCAAAATAATATTTTTCATTATAAAATAAATAATGAAGCTTACTAAATATTTTTAATAGAAATAAAACCATCTAAATAAATAGACTTTTTAATATAAAATAAAATAATGAATATTCAATAACACTCTTAAAGGACTAAAATCATTTAAATAAAATGATTTGCTAAAGCCATATTATTTTCAGAGCTTCAAAATATAAAAATGCTTATTCCAAAATTAGGTTTGGTTCAATAATACTAAAAATATCTCATTTAAAATAATTTTGACCTTTTAAAATATTTCGAAGACTTTAAAACACTAGCCTTCATTTAAAAATCACCAGCTATATTTTAAAACACAGTTTTAATATTTAAAATGCGTAGATGAGACTCATGACCAATCGAGAGAGAAAAGAGCGGGTGGTCACAAAACTATTGTCGCTATTTTTCGTTTCTGACTTTTAATTGAGTATAAAAATAAGTTTGAGACATATAGGTTTGGATAGTGAGATAAGAATTTTTTATTTTATACGAAAGTTTAAAATAATATTTTTTTAATATTATTATGGTTTTGGAATTTGAAAAAGTTAATTGGGATTTGAAAAAATTGAATTGTTTATTATATTTAATATGAGAATTTGAAAATTTTGTAATGATGAGATGAGATAAAATGAGAATTTTGTGTCTCATCCCACTTGCCAAACCTATCAACTTATCGGACTCCATAAAATGAGAGTTCAAACTGTTGGGTTCAGACTCCAATTATTTGCTCTCTATTTTCCAGCTAACTTATCGTCCTATTTATTCCACACCCTTTCCTACACTAGTTAAAGTGTACACCTCTCAACTTGTTTCCATTTTGCATTGTAACCATTGAGTGGTTTGCCTACAAGTTTTCACAGATCATGTTTTAGATCTAGCTAAGTGCATCAGCGAGCTGCCCTCTCCATTCCAACATTTTCATTGGAAAACTGTATAGTTGTTACCATATTATTGCATATACTATAAAATGTGTTTTATATTATGAATTGATCAGCTTGTGTGACCTTTTTCTTGTGGACACAGTGGGTATTCATAAGAGGGGATGTGAAAACAACATTTTCAGGTGCACCCCACAAACCTTTTTTGTCTATATGCATAATAGTCATGATATTCCTTAACAATGATTCGACCAAATATACATAAAGATAGATCACAATTATCTTGCGATGCCTGTTTTCTTCAAGAAAGCTTTTATATTACACCCAAAGAATAACGCGGTAGTTGTAGCACAGTTTTGGAGTATCGATTCCACAGACAGACAAATTAAAAGAATAGTAGAAGGAACAAAGAAACTAAAGAAAAATATCAAATGATTAATGGAAAACAAAGATTAATTTTAAATGTAAATTAAAATGAGGCAAAGTGACTAATGGAAAAAGTACTCAAATTTGACAAAAAGTAGAGCGTCAGGAATCCCTTGCACAAATCTGGTATTTTAATTATTCTTAATTCATTGAATAACTCAATTGAGAACTCAATTCCCAAAGTTCCCAATCGGAAGATATAGATTTATAAACCAAGATTAAACCAAATGTAATCTTTTAAAAAATCATTCACCACTTTTAAAATACCTAAATTATTATCACTATTGAGAAAATCCAACGACGGCAATATACTCAGGGAGCGATATTGTAGCAAAGAATTCAATCAATATAGATAAATAATTGATCCAAACATAATCAAAGAACTAATCCATTCAATAGAAAAGCATGACTGAATCTATAAACAGAATAAATTCTATGATTATGTGGAGAAGAAAACATCAACAATGAATTGAGAATGATTAAACAAAAGAGTTTTAGTAATTGAAAATCAAATACATAGATTAAAAATAAATTAAAAATACCATCTAATGTGCAAGTTCATCGCTAACCCTACTTGAGAATTTAGTTACCTATAAATATAATGGACAACAAAAATTTCAAGAGAGAAATAAAGCAAACGGCAGCCATAGCAATTAATTTCGTCTCCTCCGTCTTCAATCTGATTCTCCTCTTTCTTTAGTCTGGTTCCCCTCCCAAAAAAAAGCCCCCAATTTTGTGCCAATGAAATGCTTATATATGGTAGGAAAGAAACCCTAATGTCTTCATATTCCCGCACAAAAAAATCGCCTAAAATTTTAGGACTCCACTTGGCAGCCACGTAGGTACTTAAGACGTTCGAATTCAGAAATCCTTATTAGAGACAAAGTTGTAGCCATTTAAGCTATCTTTCCAACGCATCTAGAATCTTGTCAATCCGATATCTGAGTGGAAAGTTATGATAAAAAATACTAAAATATGTACAAGCTGTCTTCTAGCGAATTTCGGACTAACTTTTTCTCTTGATCCGAATTACTCTCAAACCCCATCATTATCCTTATTTGAAGAGTTCTAGACTCATTGAAAGTTCTTAAATTGTTCCAACTTCTTGTCCACTTGAAAATCATTTGAATTTGACTTGCTCTTTTATAGACCCTGAAATTAAACATAAAAATCTATTTAGGAGTATCCCAAAGTAAATAGAAACTCAATTCAAGAATACACATTAATTTCTATGATTTCTATTCACATTTTAGCATTTTAATCTAATAATAAGGTATTTAGAGTGTACTTTCGTACACTCATCAACCCCACAAACCTTTTTTGTCTATATGCATAATAGTCATGATATTCCTTAATAATGATTCGACCAAATATACATAAAGATAGATCACAATTATCTTGCGATGCCTATTTTCTTCAAGAAAGCTTTTATATTTTAGGAGCCACCAATTGTAAGCAATCCGAGTAGAGGAAAGCTATTAGGGGTGCGGGGCTCCTTGCCCCAGCACCCCAAGCACCTTCTCAAGTCTATGGCCATCCAATCCCCTCTCTTGTGTTCCATCCAAATTGTTTATATCTTGATCAAGAAATTAATTATGACCTTCTTCGGAGTGGAAGACAACATGTTTAGATCATCATTCTGTCCTAATTTCATGTTATTGTTTAAAAAAAAAAAATTGTTGTGATGTTTTGATACCATGTCTAGACATTTAGGTGATGTGAAGAGAAATTACCTATGTAGACAAGGTCAATTACCAGTTAAAAATTTGTAAAATTTCTTTCAATGTAATGAAAATATAGTTGAGTTCAACTTTGAAACAATTATATTGCTATGTGGCGGGAATACTTCAAAACATTGTCATTTGAATTATCTTATGGAATTAGATAAAAACAAATGTGAGTATAGTATATGTATGTATGTATGTATAGTATAGTATATTAATAAAAATAAAAGCACCCATGAGCTGTAGATGCATTTGTTTATGATCTCTCTTCTCGGCACCTTCCACACAGAGCTGTAGATGGATCAATAACAAACTTTATGCACTTACAAGAATGCATGTTAAAATGATGGTTGAATCTATATACTAATATTCAATAACAAAATGGGAAAGTGAGGAAATAAATAAAAAATAGTAGATAAGTAGCAAGTAGTAAAAGAACAGTAACGGAGATAGCAAACTTGACTATTGTTTTAAAACACTAGCATTTAAAAATATGCAGTGATGTACTTAAAACAGAAAATAAAGATGAGACACATACACAAATGCTATGTATCTTTTCTAATGATAGATCCACTTTGAAAGAAACCTTCACTTAGCATTAGGGGTGTCAACTTGTGTTAATGGGTTGTGTTCGTGTTGTGTCAAGACATGTACATTATACTTGGTCTATCCGAACACGACCTTTTAAGGATTTCGTGTCAAAATCTCAAACCTTAACACGACCCATTAAGATAACGGGTTGACACAACATGACCCGTTTTGACCCATTACTGAATACGAAATATATTTACCCGACTCGACCCATTTCAACTCGTTTACGTTAATGGGTTGAACAGACCCATTTCAATCTGTTTGACCTGATTGATTTTATATAAATATTAAAATATAAACAATATCTATAAAAAATAAAAAACTAATTACAAGTCCAAACTTACAATCCAAACAATAAAAATACCGACATTAAAATCCTAATAGTACCAAATATGATAAACACATAATTATACAAATATGATAAATATACATTGTAATAATATTAAAGTTACAATCCCAAATATGATAAACACACATTGTAAAATATTAATGTTATAATTCCAAATATAATATAAATGTAAATTCAATTTTTTTAACAGGTCATAACGGGTTGACCTATTAGTAACCCGTTAAGCAATTGTGTCTTAACGGGTCAACTCATTTTGACTCGAACCCAATAAGGCCAAATCCAAATCCCTTTTTATCATGTCATGTCCGTATTAGGTTAACAGTTCGTGTCACATATTGCCACCCCTACTTAGCATTAAACAGAAATCATTAATATCTTTAATTTTAAATGTAGCATCATAGTCTAGAATTTAATTCACTACATTTATTATTGGAATAAGCAGCAAGCATAACTGATACTAACTAGAGACTTGAATAATTTCAAAGTTACTAAGAAATTGACAAGTTTATTAAAGGGAATTTCCTATTTGCATACTACTTTGTTCTGCAAACAAGTTCAATTTAGTCACAAGTGAAGGGCTGTTTTTCAAAATAAAATGTTTGAAAAAATGAATATTAACAACCTGTATCTGATTCAGAAAAGCATGTAGACCATGTCCTTTTGATTAAATAAAAAGAATTGGATGGCTTCCCTTCTTTAAGATGGCTTTATTTTCACTAACAAATATGCTAGCATGAAGAGTAGTACAACCCAAAATCTACTTCAAACCCACTTCTATCTCAAACTCTTAAAGTTAGGCATGTCAACTACGTTATGTGTGATCATACAGTTATAACATATACAAGCAATTTTGAAAAAAAAAATATAAAAGGAAGTAGAGCAAACCCAGTAGAATACATAAAGACCATAAAATAGATAATAAAAAAAGTCAACATTTTTAGCACCCTCACTGTTTAAACGGCTGCTCACAAAAGTTCTCAGATCTCTAATTTTCTGCCACATAAAGATTTTTTCTCCTTTTCTGGTGATATTAATGTTGGTTGCAAATCCTCTGCTACCATTTCCACTAGTATCGGACCTGAGCTCTATTTGAATGTTTAAATTAAATGTTCTTGACTGTTGGGAGACATTTTTAATGAATGAGAAGCTTAAGACATAAGTCATAACCATTATTTTAGCAAGTGGTGATATTAACTATCAAAACAACATTGATTGAAATGAAGTGCACTTGTTAGTAGCTTTCAGTCAAAGAACAGATCTCAAAAGATGCATAAACCACTGCAGCACCAAATAATAGAATTGGGGATAAATAATATCATGTTGAAGTTAAATATCGTCAAAGGATTTTGCATTGTGTGAGCAAATTGGTATAAACTTGGAGATTAGGGATTCTAGTAAGCTTAACTGTAAAAATATGGGAGATGAATAGTGGTATAATTGTCTAAATGTGGTGTGTAGGTCCACTCTCTAATGTTCTGCAAAATTAAATTGCATGTATGTTACTGAACGTTATAATTCTCAATTGGGAAGATGTTATACTTGTATATTTGCCAGTGGGCAGTGAAGTCTGAAGCATGGGGACCAGTTGTGTTTAACCCTGGCCAAAGTATTTATCCACTCGCCATTATGAATATTTCTATCCATTTAGGTTTGAAGATGATACAAGGTGATCGAGGAAGACGGAGAGAACGAGGTATGCACATCCTCAACAACTTAATTCATGGGGACTTAGAGATGCAGATGAGTCCAGGTCTGATGGCTCAACTCAAACTCCAAGCATAGTTTGGGAGAAGAATGTGCCAATCCAATGCCGGATAGCAAGACAAATAGGGAGGATAATGGTAAGCTCCAAGTCTGCATATATGAGATTCTGGTGATTTGAACTATATATATAAATATGCTGTGTAAGTATGGCCGAAAAAAGTTGCTGACTTGGATTGAACTGTGGGCATTATAGGGGACTCTGTCATGGTGCTTGTAAACTTAAATATGCCACCAAAGAAATGTGGATGGGGCCCGTCAAAGTGCACTAAGTTTGAAAAGCTTCAAAAGCACAGGAAAAGTTTGAAGATAAACGATGGATAAACAGCACCATGTTGCGAGAACACCACCATGTTTACCACACTGGTGACTAGATATTGAAGCATCAAGTGGACATGAGTTACGCAAGATGGACTATGTATCAAAGTCCAAGAAGGGTGAGTTGATTGACCGTGTTCGGGTAAACCATTTATAACTTTCTTTCAATTGTAAAAAAGTTAACGATTGCTTTATGAATTTTACATTTATTCTATGTTTAGGGTGACTTCGTATTAGATTGGGAATTGAAGAATCATCGGTTGAAACTTTGGAAACCGCTATGTAAGCGATTCAACGCCTTTCCCCATGAGTTGTACAAGAAGTATTTGGCGTATGGCAGCCATGAAGAAGCATTGGCTTCAGGTACTAGCTTGTTTGAACCCCTGGTTTGGGTTAAGCTATATGGGAGATGGGGGAGTGATGCCTTTAAGGTATTTGTTGTTCAAAGTTATATGAGAAGTTTATGCACATATACCTAATGACATTTGGCTCACATATAGCGTGCTGCCAAAGAAAACTTGGTCGAGTTCTACAAGGATGTTTGTTGGTCTAAGAAGAAGGAACAATTCATGACATCCACCACAGAAGACCTTTATGTGAGACTTATATTTTCGGCCAAGATATTTATATTAGCTCCATGTATTTTTCAATATAGTCTCCCTAGTATTGAAATAAACAACAAATTAAACACTAATGTATGGTTTTTTTGTGTTTGTACAGAAGGAGATGGTTTGTAATATGGATGATTTAGAACCTGATAAACCTACTGAGGAGGCAGCAGTGTCTGTCTTTAGGGAGGTATTGGGTCATAGACTTGGGTCTGGTAAGGGCCTAGGAGAGATGGTCATACCGGAGTCTGCAAGACAACATGAGGTTGAACAAGATAAAGAATATGTTGCCTTAGTGGAAAGACATAAGAAAGATGCTAAGTTTTACAAGAGTCAGCTAGATGATATGAGGGGAGAAATGAGAGTACTTTTGGAGAGACAACTTGAGATTGACAAGTTGTTGAAGGGTTTTTTTAAGGAAATGCAGACCCAACCTAAGTCTAATAGGGAGACTCAGGGAGCTACTTAGAACTTACAGTCAAAGCTGATATGTTGTTTTTTGTGTTTTTTGATAGTAAGATGCTGAGATTTTCATAATGGGTGTGGGAGGTTACCATATATTTTGTGGGAGGTAACTGGGTGTCGGATGTAAAGCTTTTATGGAATTAGCTAAAGGTGATCATGGCTGATTTTTGTATATGTTATATGGAGTGTATGGCTCATCTCTGGGAACATGATAAGGGGCTTATTGGGTTATAAAATTATTAAGTATTGGCAGGATATAATGTAAGTAGTCAAACAACATATCTTCTGCACTGTTAATGTCATATTATTGGCAATCACCCTAATTGGATTGTGTGCTTAAAGGTAGAGCTAAACTCACTTTTCTTGGTGTTATAGCATGATCTAGAGTAACTGGTGACATGGATGCTGAAATGGGTGTTTTCATGGTAGATGCAACCAAGCTGTGGAGACAAGGTCATGGTCTTCAGTTGATAATGTGCAAAGCATGATTGTCCATTGGATTTAGTTTTGGGTTGTTTAAGTTACCTTCTCTTCAAGCTTGGGGATTCTATGTTCATTATAGTTGTTCTAGAAGTTGACCCAGATCTATGCTCTTTTATATAAGTTGGCTAATTATGTGGAAGTTCTTATTTGGTTGGTATTTAGATCAATAGTTGGAAAAATCAGTTGGGTTCAAAAAAATCATTTATTTCCCTTAATTGTGTAAATCTAGAAACTTTCCTTCTTTCCACTAGGAATGAGTGAATGGTGTTATCAACAAAATATGTTGGGTGTATAGATACACTGTGTTGGACTAATGTACTGACCATGAGTGTGAGCAGGTGCACATTTAGGTGAATGATATTAACTGGAATGATTTATTTGATTGTGATGGCCAGTTTCCACGTTATACGTACTGGGGCTACCTCCTTTTATAGGCAAGAAGTTATGGTCAATTTCCCTTTATTCCTGTGGGTTTATAGATAGTGAGAGGGGTATATACACTTACTTGAATTAACATAGGATTTGCCAGTTTCTTATCTACATTAGGCTTCGTTTGGATCCCCAACTCATTTCAACTCATAATTACAACTTTTTCAAATTCCAATACAAAAATAATAAACAATTCAACTTTTTCAAATCTCAAAACAACTTTAATATTAAAAAAATAATATTCTAACAATATTTTATCATCTCAACTCAACTCACTTCAACATCCAAACCCACTTCAATATTTTATTAAATTGTACCTTGATTGTTAGCAGTTATCATATTAGTTAGTATTTTATTAATGGTTACTTTATATGAGCTTTAGGCCTCGTTTGGTTACGCAGTTCAGATGAGATGGGATGAGATGTTTTGAATAGTAGTAAGATTTTTGAGTTAAGATGAGATGAGATGATTTATAAAAAAGTGTATGTTTGAATAGTGAAATGAGATGAGATAGTTTTTATTTTTTTTGATTTGATAAAGGGGTGGGTCCCACTAATAATTAAAAATTATTTTATAATTATTGAATAATAATTATAAATATATTAATAGAAAGTAATATTTATTATTAATTAAAAAATCTATTAAAAAACTGCACAATAGAAGATAGTACATTTAGCTTTGAAAAATAATAATAATTTATTATTAAAAAATCTATAAACAAATACCATACACTAGAAGACAAATTGGAAGACTAGACAAAATGGGAAGGGAAAATAAAAAGGACTACGGAATACTGAAAAAGCCAGTGGTTGTTGAAAACTGTCAGTGGTTGTTGAAAACGTACAGATGAAATAAAATTCTGCTTGTTGTCGTTTGGATAGCAAGATCAAATAAGTCGTACAGTCCAGATGAGATAGTTTTATCTCATCTGGGCATCCAAACCAGGCATAGGTGTACAAAAATGGCACTCTCTCTTGTTTGATGTTAGACAAAGGCAAATGTGGATGATGTGGCTGCATGTGCTATTACTTTT
The DNA here is from genome assembly GCA_029856935.1 of Cyclocarya paliurus. Classification (NCBI taxonomy): domain Eukaryota; kingdom Viridiplantae; phylum Streptophyta; class Magnoliopsida; order Fagales; family Juglandaceae; genus Cyclocarya; species Cyclocarya paliurus. The sequence continues at coordinate 27,484,093 of CM056947.1, forward strand.
TATGGTGGGTTGAAAAGCATCATGTAAAAAACAAGAGTTTATTGGGCTAAAATGCTAAGACTGAGATTGATGCTAGTCGATAGAGAGATTGAACTTGGTTGCAGTGATGTTGAAGATCATAAATCGCCCTTTCCTGCCAGTAAATACCTTATTATTGCTGCCCAACATTTGCGTCAAGTTTACCCCATATTCAATTTGAAGTAAATATTTTAGTTGGGCTATAATGTGTAAGAGATATTTTCAAGTGTCTTCACACTTCCCTTCAGATATGCAGAGTATATAATGTGTATATGTTAGTACTTCATGTAACTAACGGGGTGACTTCTAATAGTGTGGCTTGTTGCCCAGTGTATCTTATATACAATGTATCAACTTGATGTTGTTAGATTATTGGTTGAATGAATGGGCAGTTTACTAGAAATATCATGGCACATGTACATTTTCATGTGGATTTCTAATTTTTCTATCTTGGTGGATTTGGACTTCCATTTTTGTTTTCATTGATTTAATTTTAGTGTATTTTTCTGAATGCAATTGTGGTTAGTTTATGGGAATGGACGGAAATTTTTGGAATGAAACATGTGAATGTGAATGTGCAGTTTTTGTTGAAATTTGTTCAATTTCGAGGGAATGGATTAATATGAGGGGAAATGGGTAGTGCTTGACTTGAAAATCATTGGAAAAACATTTAAATTTCATTTAGGGAAAAAATAATTTCAGATGTTCCAATCTCGCCACAAAAACCAATTCCCGTCCATTTCCTCTAATGTCGGCATTTTGTTCAACGGTTGGTACTGTGAGCATTGATGTTAAATTCTTATTTGCGAGGATGTAAAAATTCACTGAGAAACGTAATAGCAACTACAGTCAAGAAATTGTGACGACATCAAATCGACATAAAAAAATAAACAACAATTAAATACAGTGTTGGTAAAAGAGAAGATCAGTTGTGGCATTTTTGTTAAAATTTGTGGCAATCAAATTTGGTCTTAACAAACAAGTTTTATAGTTGGGGAGATATTTAAAAATGTTGATAAAAATTATTTGCAGCGTTGAAATGCAAATTTGTGATGAAATCAATTGGACCCAACAAATTTATGAAATGACGATTTCATGTAATGTTGGTCAAAGATGATTACTTATAGTTATTGTGGTGTTTTCTTGATTAGTTGTAACGTCCATCCTTGTGATGAGATTTTTAACAATAGTTTTTAGAAAAAGAAAGGGAAATTACTGACCCTTTTAAAATTTTTTCCCTTTCCTTCCTAGGATACGAAAAGTTCTAAGTGTAAGATAAAAACCTACTCTATAAGTTAAAAGAGAATTTGTAGCAGAAATCTTTAAATTAACATAAAAATCCTTTTACAAAATTACCCTATCATATGTTATATAAAACTTGCCTAGGCTTCAGTCACTCTTCCCTTGAGTCATGTCTGTCCTGATGCTTCTTCCTCAATTTGTCCCTGAGAGGGGGAGGGACATACATAAAAACTAAAGTGAGTCAATACTCAGTAAGTATTACTTCATACTGTAAAAATATACAACATAAATTTTCATTCATGCATTCATCATTCATCATACATGCTTTCCATAAATATCATTTCCTTTGAAAACATTACAAGGTAGGATTTTTTTTTAAATGTTTTCCTATCATAAAACATCCCCCACACCTTGTACATCGTTTATAAAAATTTAAATGATTACACAACATTCAACTTAACTCTTTTCATTTTTTTTTTTTTGGCCAGTGCACACTGTTAAGCCTCGTGTGCTTGGGGTTAGCAGTCTTTTGGACCCGGATTACTCCTGTGGCCATAGGTTGGGAATCCCTTTCAGTCAAGGGATAGCACTGAGTGCATTACTAGTACTACTTACCTGGCATTGCAATCTGTCGAGTCTTTTGGTACTATCATTCATTCAGTCATGGCTGATACGTATTTTCATGCATTAAAACATTCATTCATTTCAGTCATTTCCTTTTCATTCATTCCTTTCAATCATTTCCATTTCATTCATTTCAATCATCAGTCCATTTCATTTTGTGAACATCATTTAAAAGCATGAGCTTAAACATCATCAGTAAACATCATTTCATAGCATGCCTTAAACATTCCTTTCATAACAGCATTTAAAACTCATTTAAAATCCCTTTCATAGCGTCATTAAAAAATTTACTTTCATCTCGTCATTTTAAATATCATTTAAAAGCGTCAAGCATAAATCTCAACATTTCATTTCATGAAAAATAAAGACAATAGCTACTACATATAACATCCATTCATATGCATACAATTATTACTTTGGAATCATAAATAGGGGCTGCCAAAGAATACCTTTACATACATATACATTTAAACACTTATACTTAACATACTTTCATACACATCATTTCATTTCATTTCATAAAGCATCCTTAAGAGAAACTTTTCATTTTCATTTCATATCATTTAGAAAACTCTATAAAAGTATGAACATAATACTTACCTGGACTCCATGCTATTTAAATTTCATGCAGTCAATTCATGTGCGGGTCAAATGGCAACCTACATGCATACATAACTTTAACTTCATTCTCTTTTCAAGTGCATAAGTAACTAAACTTAGAAAATACATAAACTCCTCTTCACTAGGACTTCCTCCACTTAGACACACTCTATCATCCAAGTCCATCTTCTAAGCTTTCCTTTATCGCGTTTCCTAAATTCTCAAACACGTAGCTTGGGATCCACTTGAGATCACATTTCCAACACATAGAATTCTACTTCAAATGCTTATCCTTAGTGAACATCCATGATTCACTTTAAAGTTAAGACACACAATCACCTTCATCATGTTCTTACTACCAAACCATCCATCTTGATGCATAACTGACCAACCAAGTTATACAACCCAATCTTAGTCAATACACATATCCTTTCCTTCATTCATGCATAATAACCAACACTTCATCGAAATCTTAACCATGTATAATACACAACTTTAAGCCAACATTGAGGCTTAAACATTGTGTATTCATGCTTAAGACAGATTATCCCTTACATCTGGTAAATCTGTCTAGCACATGTGTTCTACCAATTTACACATGTTCCTTAACCCTTTTATCACCTAAAATCAACATATAATCCACCAATCGTCCGCTTGTGTAAACAAGCTCCATACACCTGATACTAACGTCCAACTCAAACACATACTATCATCACACTTCACAGCCTTCCCCAACTTTCACAATCCTAACACATCACTTGACATCATGATATGGGTTTGGATTGACAAGGGATGGACAATTGGCCCAACAATGGATCAATACACCGTCGTGCTTCCAAATCGACCAGGGATGGACCATTTTTTTTAGGTGAGCGCTTTCCTACCTTCCGCTCGCCTAGGTGGCAGACACTTTTGCTTATCCCTACACCTAGGCGAGAACTTTACCATCATGTGCTCCCTTGGGTGGCAAGTACTTTTGCTCGCTCTACAAGATGTGAGCACTTTTGGTGAACATTTTGCCTCCCATGGTGCCCACTAGGGTGCGAGCATTATCGATCTCGATGGTGCTCACCTAGTGTGCGAGAATGTTGCCTCTACTTGCCACATAAGAACTTTTTCTCTCCATGGAATTTGCCTCAAAGCCGAGTACCTTTGGTCTCCATGGTGCTTGTCTGAGTGAGAGCCTTTTGCTTGCCCTTAAGCAAACCTTCATGTTTCTCTCAAGGTGCTTACTTGGGGATGAGTGTTGTTGGTCTTCATGGTGGTTGCCTTCGATGTGAGCACTTTTGCTCCCCTTGAGTGAGAGTACTCTTTGTTAGCCCCGGGGTTCAAGCACCTAAGGGCCAAGTACTTTTCCACCCTATGCTCAACTATGTGGCAAGCACTTTTTCTCACCAATGGGACAAGCCTTTTGCTCATTCGAGTTGAGTACTTTGCTTTGCTCGCTCAAGGAGAGTGATTTGCTCCCCATGGTGCTCGCCTGGATGGTGAGCACTTTTTCTCTCTTGTGGGTGAGCATGTTTTGTCTCCCATGGGCAAGTGGTTTCTTTTTCTACTCTACTTGACAAGGTGGCTAACTTCATGCTCCTCCATTGTGCTCACCGAGGGGATGAGTTTCACGCTCTTTCTGTGGTGCTCGCCTAAGGGAAGCACAGTTGCTCGGCTGGGGGGAGCACTGTTTCCCTTCATGGTGCTGGCCTAGGGTGCAAGAAGTTTTACTTGTCTCAGGTCCGAGCTACTGATGCTGCTTGGCCCAGGGTGACAGCACTCTTTGCTTGCCCATGTAGCAGTCTTTGCTTGCCTTAGGGTGCAAGCACATTTTGCCAGCTCCGGGTTTGAGTAGTTTTGCTCAGCTATAAGTTCGAGCACTGCTTGCTCATCCTGGGGAGCTAGCACTGTCCTCCCGCATTTTTTTGAAAAAGTCACTTTTCTTTCTTAAAATTTCAAATAATCGATATAGAGTAAACAGGGCACATGCCCTGCTACTAGTATTTCAATTGAAATGCAAGAAATCATTGCTCATTCCCAATGACAATCAACCCGATTTCATCAATATTTTGCATTGTAATAGGTACATTCATTTAGCTAGAAATTATCATAACCAGTATCAATAATTGCTTAATTTCTAGAAGTCAACGGAGTCCCAAAGACTTTGAAACAATTTCAAAGAATGATTAGGCTTTAACTTGGCTCGGAATGTGACATTTTAAGAAAGCGAAATGCTTGATAAAGTATGTCATCTTTAATTTATTGCCCCTTTCTAATGATTAGGAGTCATTTTTAACTTGATTGCATATAGTATTACTCTCATGTGGTTCACATTACACTATATATTTATTATTTGTTGTTTAAATATATCATTTGTTGTGAAGCTCATTATAATTGTTAAAAAAATTGAAAATATATAAAAAACTTTGAATTAAAAAATAATTTTAAAATAAACTCTCTTTTAAAGCAAATCATATCATGTCAATACTATGGAGGGTATGTCCTCTTGGCACAAGAGATATGTATATTTGCAACGAGAATTTTTACAATGATCATAATCACGTTGTACATAATGGGTATTTGCAACGATTTTTTTTATCCTTACAAAAGAAAATTGATCAAAACTTATTGCAAATAACAAGTTTTGCCAACGAGAATTAACTCCTTACAAAAGATTTAATAGTTGCAACAAGATATGATTATTTTAACAAAAATTGTTGTTGCAAATAAACATATTGTAATTGCAAAAAAAATTTATGTAACAAATATCAAAAAGTTATTTGCAACATTAAATCGAACACGTTGTAGGTCCATTGTCAGAGTTGAAGTCCATCCTCACCACCAAGGTCAAGCACTGCCACTGCTGGTTAGCCCACCTCTCTCTCTTTCTCTCTCAACTTCGCTTCTCTTCCCCTCAATGCAGCGACACCACCACTGGGAGCATGCTGCAACATCATTTGGAGCGCCACTGCTGGTGAGTCAACCCTCTCTCAGTCTTGTCTTCCTCCTCTGTCTAATCTCTCTAAATTGAATCTTTCTATCTCTACGTCTCTACCTCTTCATCTAGGCAATGGCACCATACCCAAAAAGTTTTGCCAATTGCAACTCCTTTTTTTTTTTCTTTAGAGCCAATTAATCAAAACTGTTATAATTAGGGTGTCTCACAACATCTCTATTTTGATTACTTCTTATTGATAGTATTTTGATTACTACTTATTGATAAATGCTCACATATATCCAAATTGAATAAGATTGTTTGTAATATCTTATAGTTGTGAGCTGATTAGAATATTCATGGGATATATATTTGCAACAAGAGTTTTTACAACGATCATAATTGCTTAGTAAATAATGGATATTTCCAACGATTTTTTTGTCTTTGCAAAAGAAACCTCATTTCCTATGAATTTATCTACAATGAATCAAAATTCACTGCAACGGATCAAATCTTATTACAAATAACAAGTTTTGCCAATGAGAATTAACTCCTTACAAATAATTTAATAGTTGCAACAAAATATGATTATTTTTAATGAAATTTGTTGTTGCAAATAAACATATTGTAATTGCAACAAACTTTTACGTAACCAATATCAAAGAGTTATTTGCAACAACTACATTTATTCTTGGAAGTAACAAGATGCGAATTGCAACGATATTTTCCTTACTAATAGTCATTTTCCAAGAAATTAGCAATGACATATTTTCGTTGCATTTTATATTCATTTTTGTTCAGTAGCAACACTCAAACTTACCATACATGGCATCTGTCCTATTTCCTCCTAAATAATAATGTTTTGTAGCAACGTCCGGACTTTCCTTGCAAAGTATTCAATATTATCAACGATAACATTTTTCGTTACAAATAACTTTATTACCAACGAGTTTATTTTCTTGCAATTATGTGATTAGTGATAGCTCTACGTTCCTCGCAAATAATTTTATTACCAATAGATTTGAGATGGTTATTGGTTGGGATTTGACATTGTACATGGCATTCGTCCTAATAATTCCATGTACGAGCTTTCCTTAGATATTACTTGATATTTCCAATGATAACCTTTTTTTGTTGCAAATAATTTTAATACTAATGAGTTTATTTTCCTTGCAATTATGTGATTAGCAATGATTCTACTTTCTTTGCAAATAATTTTTTCTTTGGTGAGTCATCCCTCTCTCTATCTTGTCTCCCTCCTCTGTCCAATTTCTCTCATTGAGACTTTCAACCTCTACCTCTCAATCTCTGTGTCTGGGCATTGGCACCATACCCAAAAGGCTCTACCAATTGTAACTACTACTTCTTCTTCTTCTTCTTCTTCTTTTTCTTTAGAGTCGATTAATCAAAACTGCTAAACTTAGGGCATCACACGGCATATCTATTTTGATTAATTCTTATTGATAGTATTTTGCTTTGACAGGGGTGTATTTTATTGGTTAATAGTTAATTCTTCATGTAAAATTAGGTATGTTTTCTTCAAATCTAATGCATTTTTCCATCATTCGAATGTGATCATCCAATTAGAAGTATTGCTCGCTAGTTTGTAATTCGTACATGATATGGATATATTTAGTTTAGCACCGGATGCCTTATCAACGAATTAAAGATGTTGCTTTGGTAATATTCACATGTGTTCGTAGCTGTAACTATATGCATCGCTTTTAATAATTTAAATAAAATGTTTCTGTGTTGGGTTTACTTTGATAGTATTGGGATCTTTCATGATTTGGTGGTGGGACCATAATGTCTTCTATGTTGACTCATTAGTTCTTTTCCTCTCCTCTTTGATGGGCACATAATCATTTATTTGCATTTGACATTGGAGAGATGTCTATAATCTGATTGGGCTGGATAAGACTTTGTCTCTCGGTGTCCTCTCTTTTTGTCTCTCCCTATTTTCTATCCAAGTCCCCCCCCCCTCCTTAACTTAATCATAAAAGAGCTTACAAAAACAATTGAAATTCTTTAAAGCCCATCAAACCCCAACATCACCAAAGTCATATCAATAGTTTGTATGATCCAATAGAACCTCTCTTCCTCACTAACCTCTCTCTCTCTCTCTCTCTCAGCGCGCCGTCACAACCTAGCATCGGTTGCCAAGGGGTGACAACAGTCCCAAGAGCCACCATCATATACCGCAACCCCATTTCTCTCATTCTCTACCGCCACCCATAGCCACCAACCACCATGAGCGAGCTACTGCCAACTCAGCCACCCAAACATAGGCCAAACCCGAGCTACTACGCTTAGATCCACTACCCACAACACACAACCTTGCAAGGACATAGATCTAGTTGTCCCCTAGCCCTTCCCACCACACTCAACCACCAATGGAAGCGATTCCAGAAACCCCCAGCCTGAGTTTTGCCTCCTCAGATCCCTCCCCTCTCAATCTCAATTTCTCTCTCTTAGCCCTAGGATTTAAGTTGCAAGCCACCCATGGCAGCAAGCTCCACTGTGGGACTGTTGTCAGCCACTATTTATCGTCACCTCTATGTCCCTCTGATCTCTCCCTCTCACGGTGTCCACCTTAACACCATGAGCCATCACACAGCATCCTATCAAATTGTGGCATAACTTCTAGCTCATTATCATGAGGAATTTGATGTCGATGTAGTGAAAATTGTAAATTTGTACTCTGATTTTATGAACAATACACTACGTGAAGTGTTGGGCTAAACTGTGTAATTGTGTTGTGAATTGTACGTTGTGTGAAGTGTTGGGATGAACTGTGTAGTTGTGATGTGACTGTGCGTTATGTGAAGTGTTAGGATAAGCTATGTAGTTAGCGAAGTGGTGGAATTCCATATGAAGTATCACGAGGAGTTAGGTGGTTATGATGTACTGTGTGAAGTATTTATTTTGTTGTTTTAGTGTTTTTATAGAAAGATCGAGGCCATGAATGGAATCTTATAAGTTTGTATTATGATTGGATGTTGTGTACAGTGATGGGATAATTGTGAATTTTGTGAAGTGGTCGAAGGCCACATGAAGTGTTAGAATGAGGTATGGAGTTGTGAGAAAGTGTTTATTTTGTTGATTTCTTTGGGCAAACATTGGTAATTTCAATAGTTGTTTGATAAGGTTTGAATGGTATATGTTGTGGTATGAATGGTTGTGGATTGTTTTCTTAGAGGTGGTGAATTTATATTGCACTCAAATAATAGATGGATTGAGTATGATTATAAGTATGGGGTTTCAAGAACATTTTCTCTTATGTTTATGTATTGGATAAATTTTTGTAATTAGTATGTTGGTTTTAATAAATTTATAAGGAAATAATGAATGGATTGGGAACTTGTTATGAAGTATATGTATTTATGTAGATGAAGCTTGTAAAAACAAGTGAATGTTTTAATGGATTATATGTTGATCTTAGGTGATAAATGGCTGGAACAAAAATATATTTTTGGTTGGATATAAGTATTGGACATATTTGATATTTATATATTTGACTTCATTTGTGTTAGATGTTTGAGTACGGAGGTGTTAGAAATTTCTCAATTATTTTTAATGTTGGACTAGGCTAACTAGCCTACTTGTTGACGTGTTACATGTATGGAGTTTAGTTTGAAATGGATTTTCTTGAAGTGTTGGGATAAATGTTGGAGTTGTAAGAGAAATTTAAAAAGCATGGTGTTGTGTCGGTTTCCTTTTTTTTTTTTTTTTTTTGATAGGAAAACAGAACTTTATATTATGAACTGGAAACATACATAGACTTCTCAGTCCAAATAATGTTCTGAATACATGCGGGTATGAAATCCCACCAAACTACAAGCTCATCTACATTCCTTGCATATCTAGCAAGTGCGTGTGCTGCATTGTTTGAAAACCTGCAAGCATGCTCAACTGTGCAATGCTGAAATCTTCGTATCATGTGCTTCACATCAAGGACCAGATTTCCTAATAAAGAATCTGATGGTTGGGAGGCTTGGATTTCTGTCACCACTAGTAGTGCATCGCTTTCAATGATCAAGCTGGGAATTCCCATTGGTAGGCATAGTTGAAGGCCTCTAAAGATAGCAAGTAACTCAATGGCACAGGAGTCTTGAACTGCTAGCTCTCTTTTAGTTGCTGACATGAGGACATCTCCTGCACTATCCCTTAGGATTATTCCTATACCAGTAGCCCTTTGTTCATGAAACATGGCACCATCTATATTTAGTTTAAGAGTGCCTTGGGGTGGGGGTTTCCATTTAAAGCTGGGCTTCGGGTCACTCTTTACTGTCCCAAAGCTAGTTTGTAAGCTCAAAGCTTTGTTAAAAGCTTCTTCAGCAGAAAGTTGTTTCCCTTGGAAGAGCCATTGATTTCTTCTATACCAGCTGCCCCATGCTAACATGAAGAATCTTTCCAATGCTCCTTCTTTCTTGCTATCTTGAATTTGTTTAGCTATGTCCTCGAAATTTTTGCCTCTGTCAAAGACTTTTGAGTCTGGGAGGAAATTGTCCCAACCCGTGTGCAGCTGAGGACATTCAAGAAGAGCATGATTTATGTCTTCACTTGACTTTAAGCAGAGTTGACAAAGATCATTTGAAACAATCTTTCTCTTCAGCAAATTTGATGCATTTGGCAGACTATTCCTACATGCTCTCCAAGCAAATATTCTGATTTTATTCAGGACTTTCATACTCCATAGGCCTTTCCAGAACAACCTCTGTCTGCTAGCTTCTGAGGTCTCACCTTGTGACTGCTCTTCTATGCCCTTGAAAAGTTTGTAAGCACTTCTCACACTGAACTTGCCACTTCTTTCCCTATCCCAGATCATTTTATCTTGGTGGTTGGTGAGACTTATGGTCAACTTTAGCACTGCATCTCTTGCTGTGGGAGGTAATATTCTTCTAATTTTTTGGACATCCCACCATCTGCTGTGAGGATCAATTAGCTCATGAACTCTTTCACATTCTTCTTTTCTATATGCCTTTAAATCTTTAAAACCTGGGATCTAGTGATCATCCCAAATGTTGATCTTTTCCCCAGTCCCAACTCGCCATCTGCAGCCTTGTGCCAGCCTTGACTTCACAGCCCAAATTCCTTTCCATGCATACGAACTGTTATGGCCCTTTTTTGCTTCCAGGAAAGTAGTCTTTGGGAAATATTTGGCCTTAAATACCTTATAGAGGAGACTATCATCCATTTGCATAAGCTTGCATCCTTGTTTAGCAAGAACTGCATCATTGAAGCAGTTGAGTTTCTTGAAGCCCATACCACCTTCACTTTTGGGTTTGCACATTTCCTGCCAGCTAACCCAGTGTATTTTCCTTTCATCCCTTTGCTGTCCCCACCAGAATTTTGCTCCCATTTGTTCCAATTCATGGCAGAGGGAACTTGGGAGTTTAAAACAGTTCATTGAGTATGTAGGGATGGATAGGGCCACTGCCTTAAGTAACACTTCTTTCCCACCTTGTGATAGGAGTTTTTCTTTCCAGCACTGCAGCTTCTTCCACACTCGGTGCTTTATATCAGAGAAAGCTTGATTCTTGGACTTACCAACCATAGGTGGAAGCCCCAAGTATTTTTCATACTGCTGAAAATCTTGGATATTCCAGTGGGATAAAATATCAGCCCGGGTGGTTTGGTGGACATTGTTACTGAAAATTAGGGAAGTCTTCTCTCTATTAATTTTCTGTCCTGATGCCAGCTCATAGACTTCTAATAGATTCTGAACTGCTGCACTTTCTTGGAGGGTTGCTTTGCAAAAGAGAAGGGTGTCATCTGCAAAAAGCAGGTGACTTAACACAGGAGCTCTTCGACAGATTCTGATCCCTGTTAGTTCCTTGGATTGGACAGCATTGTGTAATAGAGATACAAGCCCTTCAGTGCAGAGAAGAAAGAGGTAAGGGGTTAAAGGATCCCCCTGCCTGATGCCCCTTGATGGTATTATGGGTCCCATAGGTTCTCCATTAACCAGGATTGAAAAGGAAACAGTCTGAACACATATCATCACCAAGTTGATCCACTTACTGTCAAATCCCATCTACCTCATGACTTCTCTCAAGTAATTCCATTCGAGCCTATCATAGGCTTTACTCATGTCCAGCTTTAGAGACATGAAGCCATCCTTCCATTTTCTTTTCTTTCTCAAAAAATCAACCATCTCATAAGCCACCAAAATATTGTCTGAAATAATTCTACCGGGTACAAATGCACTTTGTGAGCTGGAGATGATGATTGGGAGGATTGATTTGAGTCTGTTAGCAAGCACTTTGGAAATTAACTTGTAAACCACATTACAAAGGCTAATGGGTCAAAATTCTGATACTCTTTCAGGTGTTTTAGTCTTTGGGATCAGGGTTATGAAAATGTGATTTAGGGATGCAGGAAAGAACCCTTCATTTAAAGCATTTAACACAGCATTGGTGATAGATTTCCCTACAATGTGCCAATATTTTTGAAAGAAAATAGGAGCCATACCATCAGGGCCCGGGGCTTTGGTAGGGTTCATTTGGTGTAGGGCCTTCTCTACCTCATCTGCAGTGAATGTCTTGACTAAATCTTGATTCATTTCAGCTGTAATTCTCCCTTGCAGTGCAGACAAGAAGTTCAGGTTACCCTCCTGTGGATTAGCAGTGAAGAGTTCTCTGAAGTACTGGAGTATTACCTGATCTTTGGCTTCTCCTTCTTTCCAATCCCCTTCTCTATCCTTCATTCTACGGATCAGATTCTTTTTCCTTCTAAAAGAAGCCTTGGTATGGAAATATTTTGTGTTTTGGTCCCCTGCTTTGAGCCACAAAGCCTTTGATCTTTGTCTCCATAGGATCTCATTTCTCTCCAGCCAGCAGTGCACCTCTCTATGGGCTTCTTGAATTGCATCTTTGTTCAGGAGAGAGGGCTCTACTTGTTGAAGTTGTTGTAACTTGGTTTTTGCTTTCTGTAGTTGACTTCGAGCATTACCAAAATGAGTTTTGTTCCACCTACTTCGCTTGTTGCTACAGACTGCCAACTTCCTCATGACTTCATCTATATTGTCTTGCTCTTGATTATTGGTCCATGCCTTCGAGATAATTTGTTCACAATCCGCAGCCTCCACCCACATTGCTTCAAACCTAAAAGGTTTTGGTCCTCTTCTAGCCACTGTCACACCATCTGTTTGCATAATAATTGGTATGTGGTCTGAGTAAGCAGCAAAACCATGCACCACTTTTGCAAAAGGAAATAGCTCATACCACTTTGTATTGGATAGAAATCGATCTAATCTTTCACAAATATTTCCTTGCTAATCTCGATTATTCCACCAAGTGAAAGGCTGTCCACTATAGCCCAAATCAGTAAGCTGACATTCATTAATAGTCTCCCTGAACTCCCTCATCTGCCTCTCGGGTCTTGCATTACCACCAAACTTCTCCTTTCTACTTAGCAGTTCATTAAAGTCACCAAAAACAAGCCAAGCCAGATCCTCTTCACTTTTTAAGCTTTTGAGCAGAGTCCATGTTTCATGTCTTCTGGCTGCACTTGGTTGTCCATATATACCAGTTAAGTGCCATTTTCTTTCAGGAATATCTTTCATCACCATAGCATCTATATGATTATTAGAGTAGCTGCATATGCTTAAATTCACCTCATTGCTCCACATCAACGATAGACCACCACTCAAGCCCACCCTATCTATAGCCAAGCAACCGTGGTATCCCAATTGGTACTTCAATCTGTCTAAATCTCTTCCCATCAACTTGGTTTCCTGTAGGAAGAGTATTTCAGGACCTTCCTCCCTGACCAAATCAAGAAGGGCTCTAACTCCTCGTGGGTTCCCAAGCCCACGGGAGTTCCAGCTTATGATTTTCATGGCGTCCGGCGGGACTGAAAATCAGCCACCGCCGATATCTTTGGTTGAGTTTCAATAGCATCTATGCTCACCTTTCTCAGCTTCTGTTTATCAAAAAGGTGTTCTTTAGTTTTTGATTCTGTCTCCTTCCTTTTCTTTGCTAGACTAATGGTTACATCTTCCTTTTCCTCTGTAGCAACCTTCCTTTGTCTTCTGGACCATCTAGTTGCATTTGCCGTAATATGCTCCTCTTGCTTAGCTCGTGGGCCTGCATCATGGTTCTCTTTTGGGCCATATAAACCGATGTTGCTTTCCACCATCTGCGGCCCTTTCCCCTTTGGAGTTAGTCCCCTATTTCCTTTATTTTGCATCTCAGATAGGTTTCCTGGTTTTAGTGTAAGTTGTTCCCCGACTTGTTGACTCGAAGTCTCAGTCCCATCCCCAGGCGTGCGTTCCATTATGGGAATTGGGATGTCAGTTATCTTCTGTAGAGTCCCAAGGGAATGTTGAGCGTGAATCATGTTAGTGCCCTTAGGAGAGACACCTGCTTTTCCAGCTTTTTCCACCAGCTCCGCTGCCCCATTCTCAGCCTGCTGTTGCCCCGTTTCCTGACCTTGGTTATTGTTTCGAGATGGTCTTGTGTTCCGAGCATTGGTTGCCTCCTGCTCACGGTATTGTTTCCCCTTTTCTCGTCCCCCACCTTGGCGCATCCACTGTCCAAAGGGTAACTCTTCTTCATGGGCATCTTGCTTACTTGATTGCCATGAACTGCAGTCTTTGTGGGTGTGCCCCAGCTTACCGCAAGCATAGCAGAAGTTTGGTAGACGTTCATACACAAAACGCACCCAGTATGACTTATGAGATCCCAAATGAATGAACTTACCTCGCATCAGTGGCTTGGAAATATCTAAAATAACTCTAATGCGGATGAACTCACCCCATGCAACTTCATCTTGATCCACGTCAATCTCCTCAATACGACCAATACTTGCACCAATAAGTCTCGCCACTTTTTCATTCATTGCATGTAGAGGAAGATCATATAATCTGATCCAAAAAGCTGCTTCCGAGATGATTATCTTGTTGGGTTGCAGCTCACCTTCATATTCTTTCATCAGGACCAGGTGTTTGTCGAAAGACCATGGACCCTCCTTTTGCACTCTTCTCTTATCTGCATCATTCTCAAACTCGACTAGCAGCAGGTTGTTGCCCAGTTCTTTGAAAACTATTTTCTGTGTAGTACGCCATACCTTTCTCATAGTGTATTTGAAAGCCTCTTTGTTGTAATACTTATCCGTTACCACAGATATCAAAATGCACTTTTCACCTCTGAGTTTTACTTCTTCATACAAGCTGTCATCAACCTGTAGAACCTCCTGTTCTGTTTCAGACAGTGAGAGTCTTTGACACATCGCATCGATGCTGTCTTCCATAGAGTCTCTGTAACTAAAATACAAGAAAGAAAGAAAAAGAACAGAAGAAAACCAGCATTCATCAAAAGAGAACCCCGCGGGATATGGGATAAGAAACCCTGCACTAAGGCCGGAGAAAGCCTCTACGAGAGAGAGGGTACAAAAACGAGAAAACATTGTGTCGGTTTCTAAATGAGGGACATAATCATATATGCATATTGAATGTAATATGGACGGAGAAAGTTTATATGATTATATGGTTAGGAATCGGATGTTATGGAGCCATGAGCGAAGCTTGAAAAGTTTTGTGATTGTGTTTGTGTTGGTGTATAGTTTGTATGAACGGATTTTATATTGATGGCATAGTGTTGGAGTTCATGAATTATGGGAAACCTTTGTATAAAATTTGTGAAGCTATGTTATGAAGTTGATGAAATCATATTGAATTTAAGCGGATCATGGATTGATTATGTGTGTATATTGTTGTAGTTGAAGGGTTTGTTAGTTTGGCTTTATACAATGAATTATGGATTGGAATTTCATGAGGACTATGAGACTCAAAACTGGATAGATTTGAGTATGTTAGGTGTGTTATGCATGAGCAATGGTTGTATGAAGAATTTGTGTTGGGCTCAAGCAGTAAATGATTAGAGTGTGTACCTTTGTGTTATGGAAATTTTGGGCGACGAAATTTTGGGAAAATAATGGATTTAGGTCCTATTCTAAGCTAGTAACAAGATGCGTGAACGTGAAATCCATGCTAGTAATGTTCTATAAGTTAGCTTTTGACTTACTCTTGGTGTATGATGTTATGCTAGATAGTAAATTCCATGCAAGTAAATCATGTTTTATCTAAATTCTTATTGTATTAGCAATGATTATGTTATGCCATGACGTCATAAATTATAAGCTTGAATATATATCATTTTGCATGAACATGAGGCATGAAGCATCATAAATTCATTTGTCATATGTATGAATATCTATCACATAGCACGAACATATGTCACGATAGATCATGAAGTCATTCATCATACACAAGGATAGTTGTCACATAGTATGAACATATGTCATGAAACATCACAAGTCATTCATCATACGTATGAATAATTGTCACATAGCACAAATATATGTCATGAAGCATCATGAAATCATCTATCATAAGCATGAATATCTATTACATAGCTTAAACATATGTCATGAAGCATGCAAGTTTGTCACGTTTTTGGAGTCAAGCATGAAATGTTAAGTTTTTTTCATGATCCCAAATGCTAGGATAAGAAATTATCCTAGTGAAACTCTAATGTTCACTCTGGAGTGAAACAAATGGAGTGAAATCCCTGGATTAACGAAGAATAGTCAACAAATTTTATATGAGACGAAAAAAGACCTAATTTCCAGAACAAAGTCAAAACGCGCCTAACGCTGATGGGTGCCATTGGCATCATGGTAACATCATGGGATATGACATCATAGTAACTCCATGAGATAAGACATCATGGTAATCCCATAAGATAAGACTATGACGTACTCACAGCTAGTGTACGAATCTATAATGTGCTGCGGTATCGATAAGAGCACTAGGTTTATGGGGAATTGTGAGGCATCCATTCTGTAATAACAACAATAAGAATATGAATGGAATATGTTTATGAAAGTAATTATATATATAATTAATTAACTAAAAAAAACCTAATTTACCGACGTTTTACAAATGTGGACAACCTTCACAACCGAACGCCAGTAGTGGAGGGTTGCAACTCACAGTTTTCGGCATTTGGTCAAACGTAGGGAATTGAAAAACCATTATCAGCGTTTGTGTAAAAATTAACGACGTTTATCTAAACATTACCACTAGTATGTTGCCAGCACATTGTATAATTTAATGACATTTATCAAAATGCCACTACTAGTACTTTGCTGGCATTTGCACAAATGTTGGAACGTGAAAAACTGATTCTTGACATTTTGGTACAAAATAATAGTGCTTATCTAAACATAGTATCAGCATGTTGCCGACACATTATAAATCAACAACGTGTATCTAAACACCACCACTAATACATTTTCGAGGCATTACCTAAACTCCACTAGATATTTTTTCCCAGCATTTCATAAGCGCCACCAACTTACTAGAATTACCACCAAATCTAATAGTTTTCTGAAATTTTTAAAGAGTCAATAATAGTCACTAATGATTACAAACATATGTTGTTCTTTAAGTAAACGTCACAATATTTACATTATTGACATTTTTTGAAGGAAAAGCCTAAATGCAGGCACGGACGGGGCCTGCCGCGGACGGTCTCCTACGTGGATTAAAACGCGCCGTTTAGATTAAGTGATGAATGTGTATTGCATTTGACAGATTTCTGAAGTGAATAGCCGAAGTGAATAGCCAAGTGACTAAACGGTGCGTTTTTTATTTCCCCCTCTTCTTCTCCATCTGCTCGGGACAAATGCATGAAACATGTATCCTCCTCTCTCGTATCAATTTCCTGAAGTGAAAAAACCAATTTGCCACCATATCACAACATCCTACTGAAGGGACAACGAAAAACAGACATCTGTGCATTCTTTATAGTTCTAAATTTGTTTATGGCTGGTGCTTTAGCTTTACTGAACCAGAAAAAAAGAAAAAAAAAAACACAATCCTTCCCTTGTTTATGGCTGGTGCTTTAGCTTTACTGAACCAGAAAAAAAAAAAAAAAAAACACAATCCTTCCCTTGTTTTGGACTAAATAAAACAGTGCATTTTATTTCCACTGATATGCCTGCCTTCAACCGCACCGTTTTGGACTAGTCAAATTTTCCTCTCCCTCCCAAGACCTCTCTGCTCTCTTTGGCCCTGCGAAATGGTTCTTCGTTTCTCTCCCGAACTCAAGCAGGCATAAACTGTGCGTTTCTCTTCGTTTCTTGATCTTTCTTTCCCTTTCTTCTTCTTCGTTTCTCCTTCCAGGAATCTCTCCCCTGTCTTCAATGCTCACTGTGAAACAACTGCGACCAAACGTTACGGACATTGAGTGGTTGATAAAGAACAGCATGAAAGTTGGTTGCGATGGCGATTCTTTTGTAAGGAAATACATGGAGGACGTGCTTCATTCCAAACCAGAGAATATCGTGAACGTTACTAGTGAATACAGCTACCCAGGCCAATTTGAAAGCAACAATATATCTGCTGCCTTTCTTGAACTCCCGTATGAGAAAGTTTTCCTCAAACACTTTTGCAAAGGATACACAGCCACCATACGTAACACCAGATTTGGAGGATTGGGCTTTGTAAGTACTGACTTGAAAATTACACCAAGCCATAGGAAAATTTTTCTAGAGATCAGAAGAAAATCCCCCTCCCTCACTTCATCCACATCCCCAAAATGCATGCATGGTACAAAAATTTTTGTGCAACAAGAAAAATGATTCTTCAAAAATATTAATTCATACACATATAAACCTATATATATTATAATTGCGAAAATAGATTATCAATCCATCCTGTCCGCAAAGAAACAATTGATCTGGGATGAAGGAGTCCATATATAGTGGCCAAAACTAATTTCATTTCTCTGATTTCTATTCAACTGTTTAATTTAATACCAAAGAAACTAATATAGAAATCTGTTGTTACTCCACTCAGGTCTTCCAGAAAGGCTCGCCAAATGACAGGGATTTTTCAGTAGCTATTCTAAAACTGTCGGAGAAAGGAGATTTAAGGTTACTGGAAGATGAATGGTTAATTTCCTTAGATGAGTGTTCAACCAACACAATAGCTTCCAGAAGACCTCAAAGCCTGAACCTCCAGAACTTTTGGGTTCTCTATCTAACATCTTTTACCACCTCTACCATTTGTCTTCTACTATCCCTAATTCGCATACCAGAAAGTCATCCACAACCTCAAGATGCTTTCGAAGGAAATGCAACTCCAGGCCGCAATGAAAGCGTTTGGAAGAAAGTTGTTAGTCTCATAAGAAAGTTTTATACAGATAGAAATCCTGGAAGACCTCCAGCTCTGGAAGGCATATTATTAGGGAAAATTCTAAACGGAGGCATGATGAGGGCCTGCCCGCGGACGATGGGTTGCGGCAACTGGTGTATAGCAGTTGTTTTTAGCCCAGAAACTGGGCAGTTTTGTGTAGAAACACAAATGTTTCTACTTTAGTCCAGAAACTGGGCAGTAATGTTTCTGCTATCGAAATGTTTCTACTCTTTCCCACATGATTATCATGGAATACCTCAAGGCGTTTTCCCTTTCGCTTGAACTGGGCAGCGTCGATGAACATTTCTTGAAATGTTTCTACTTTCTCCTGCTCCTTGTCATCTCAGTTTTTTTTTAAAATATATAATTACTGCCACGTCAGGGGCGTCCGCGGGCAGACATGACATAATGCCTGCTGTAGCAGTACTCAATCGCAATACATTATGTACCTTTAGTAAAAACGTCACAACCACGTTCATGCAGGCACCAGCCCTTCAAAAAATTTTGAAACAAGTTGTAATCATATAATTTTTTTCTCAAAAGCCAAACACAAGGTAAAACTCTTCGAAAAAAAAATGAGAAAGAGAAAGAGAGATGATAAAGTAACGAAACGAAGAAACTTATTGAGTTATATCTTTATGATTGATTTAAATCATTTGGGTTAATGAATACATAACCTTCAAAGATTAAAACTTTAGCAGTACTTCAAAAGAACTGCAATATTAACGCAAAAGCTTCTAAAATCATTAGAATGAACTGCAGACCTTGATTGTAGAAGGGGTTACCAAGACCAATACCTCACAGCACCATATAAATCCCTTTAGCAAATCCCCAAAATTGCAAAAACAGAGCAAAATAAAACAGAGTAAGTGAGAAACTGATATGGCCTCCGATCACCATTTCAAAGGTAAAGCAAAATAAAGGAGACTAGAAAATTTGAGAGAGAGTTGATGAGGAGGTGCTTGTGTGCACAGGCACAAGAGAGGAAACTTTAAATTTGAGAGGGAGTTAATGAGCGCATAAATTTGAAAGGGAGTTGAGGGCATGAGGCGCCAAGTTGAAATTTCAGAGGGAGTTGAGCAGACTTTGTTAATGAGGCGCTTGTGCGCATAAATTTGACCGAAAATTTGAGAGGGAGTTGAGGACATGAGGCGCAAGTTGAAATTTTCAACCTCTTTGGCTTTTGACAATTTTATTTTTAACATATTATTATGCACACAAGATGTTTTAGTAAAAAAATAATTTTAAACAATATAATTGATTAGTCACATGTTATTTATGCACACAATAAAAGAGGAAATTCATTAATCACATGCCTTTTTTTATTTTTTAAAATATAAACAATATAATTTTAAAATAAGCATAAAAGTTTTAAGTTAATATAATTACCAATACAAAACTAATAAATTTTTGGCAATCAATTATACGTTATAATTAGTGGGGTAATAATACAAATGCCAGAAAATTTTCTATTTTGCCAGCATAAGAAATAAGCACCGGCAATAATTTATATTTATCGGCGCATACAAAAATGCAAAACTTATTATTTACTAGCGCAAAATTAATAAAGTAGTGGCGATTTTATAAACGCCGAAACTATTATATATTTTTGCTAGCGTAACAATGTAATCGTTGGCAAAACTTCTTATTTATCGGCACAAAAAGTAAGTGCCGGCAATAAAATAAATTTATCGACACATATAAAAATGCCGAAAATATAAATGCAGGTAAATTGGGATTTTTTGTAGTAAGCATGTTATGAATTATGAATTGTGGAGCGTCCACTCTTTGTAAAAGTATGAATAAGAATGAATGAAATCTATTTATGAAAGCAAGCATTTCATGAAGTACGAAGTATGAAAACTCTGATGTCGATAAAATTATGTTTTCTAAAAGTAAGTTCATATCAATCATGCATACATGCTATGCTTATTATCACATATGCTTTATAAGTTAATGGTAGGTTAGATGTATAACTTGTTAAGAGTGAAAAATCTTACTGTGGTAATCTCAATTACCATTCTCCAAGAATGATAGAAGTTTTAGCAGGACCAGATTTAGTCAGAGAAGATGGTGATGAACTCAATCCCTTGGATGAGATAGATTGAAAATAAGCCTGACCTAGACTGGAAGATGGAGCTGATTGTGATGTTTTTGGAAATGGTCCTCGCAACCATAAAAATGATCAAGGAGTCAATATGATGTCTTCTATGTCCATTGGACCGATATGTATTAAGAAGTTCTTACTCCAATACAATGTCTCTTTTGTGTAAAGAAATGTTTTGTTGGATAATGAATTTATTTAAGTATTAATGGTATGAAATTTATTTTGGGATTTAGCTATTCTTGTGCAACTTATAATTGAGTAAAATAACAATTTTTGATGCAATTATTGCATATTGCTATAAGCATGTTAGGTGCATTGTGTGGCGCCCTTAACCCCCACGCATGATCTGGCAGGAGTCGTGATGCTGGGGTGCTGGCCAATCAGGTCGCACACCCCCAACGCAATGTGCAAGTGTGTGCACACATGCAATAAATGTGTACAATTATAAACACAGAGGAAATAAAAAGGCAGTCCAAAAGCTAAAGTACCAGAAAATTAAATACAATTCCAACAAAGAAATCTCCATATAGTTAATACAGTCATTCGACTAGATAAATAACATAAAGTCCAATCAAACTTCAAAGGGAAAAATTCCCAAGTCTTCACTTCTTAAGTGGGGTCGATCCTCCATACTCATATCCGTCCTTCGCAACAAAGTCTGCGGTCTCATGCAACGAGACTGCAGGTGGGAATACCATAGTGAGATTTCACAATCTTAGCGAGTAAAATCACAGATTAACAACCAAGAATACTAACACGAAAAATCATACAATCACACCGAATACATGAAAAGAGATTTGAGATTTATCAAAACTCATTTGTGTGTATATAAATATATTTCAAGGAATTTCACGAAGAAATCACTAACGCCAAAAATCACATTTCCAATTTGTAAAGATATCCATTTTATTACGCATGCACCATGGTCTCCCCTATGGACCATCCGCACACTCTGGCTCCTTTCGCCACACCACGACCATGCATGTGACTTCGTAATGAGCTTTGCACCTGGTGTGTACGTGACTAGATATCCTCTAGCCTCCACCAGTAGAGAGACCATGGAGTCGGCACAAAAGCGTTATCATCTCGTCCGACCAATTGTCGCCCGGCGACAACTCAGGGGACGTCACTGAGTTTTATACGCTCTCAAGTGACCAGAGGAGCTCCATTGAGATAATTTCATATCTCGACTTAGGGTCATGATACGCATGCACCCACAAAAACACTCTTTTTAATCATAACAACCAAACAACAGCTTCCAGAATTTTATAGCATAACCACAGGGTAGAGCACAATTAATAAAATCATGACAAGTAATAACAATTAAAATGCAGATGCGTGGCAGGAAGTTATTGGATGTCATGGCAATAGGTACAGGAAACAATGACAAAGCAACACATAGTTTCACAGATTCACAAATCACAACTACACGCGATTCCCAACACTCCACATGGCCCCTGGCCACTTTTCCATTCACAGCCAAACTGCAACAATATACAAGTTAATGATTTTTTCACGTTAGTATTTCATGGGTCAGTCTGGAAATTTACTTCAACGCATAACAGAAATCTCTGAATGAGCAAGCGCGTCGTCTAAGGGGTCTAGCGAGTGTGCACGCGTTGTGTGGTGGCACGGCAGTGCACGATGGCAGAGCCAAATCTAGGCAGATTAGTGGGGACCCACGGCTGGAAAAAAAACTTAAAGGTGATCAAACTGACAAAAAGGAGGGTGGAGAGAAGGACTCACGCAACGGAGGGTGGTGGTGGGCGGCGGAGCACTATGAACAGTGGCGGATATGGGCAAAACGTGAGAATCTACTGTTGGGAAAGTAGTGGGTGGAGGTCCTTATGAAAACAGAGGGTGGGGAAGGCGGAACTTGCGATGGTTGAGGCAGTGGCACAACCCAGAGAGAGAGAGAGAGAGAGTGCTCAGGCTCAGGTTTTGGGCAAATCTAAGAGGGGGAAGAGACCGAGTGAAGGGGGAAAAGTGAGGGGGTGGTCAGAACCCTAGATGAAAATTCTTAAACTCACGGGAAGAAGCAACAAAGAGATTGAGAGATTTGAGGGTGGGAAAGGGCTTATCGTCATTAGAAACCGGGAGAGGGAGGTGGTGACACCACAAGGTTGGCAATCAAAGAAAGGGAGAGGGTACAACTGAAAGAGAGGGATCTATAAAAGAGTAAGACAATAGTGCACGGCGACTCAACAAAGTTTCCTGGTGCCGATGGTCAAAGTTGTGGGGGATGGCACAATAAGAATCAAGAAGAATGCCATGGAGCCAAGCCCAGCAGCTAGTGGCAAAACACAAAGGAGAGAGAAACGATAGGGAGAAGAAGTGGTCAATGGTGATATGAAGAGAGAGAGGTACAGAGGGGACTTCTCTGTAACTTCAAGTGACGTTGCCGACAACCAAGGTGCAGGGCTTGACATGTGGTGGCACATCGAGTGAGAGAACAAAGAGAAACTCGGGGGGGGGGGGGGGGGTTGTGGCGCTAGAGGGAAATGAGGGAGGAGAAAAGACTTTTAGGTTTTTTCACCCATGACCCAAGTCTTCACTTCTTAAGTGGGGTCGATCCTCCATACTCATATCCCGGTACTTCAACATCTATCAAATCCTAAGTGGAGTTTGTGGGCGTCACAAGACTTACCTATATAAAAAAAACTAATGTTGGATGAGACTTTGGGGGTATCACCCTATAGCTTCCTAAGCCTCGTCTTCTTTTTTTTTCTTCTTCTTCTTCTTTAAGCTAGTCACTTCTTCACTCATTTATAACATATTTCTTTGCAACTTTGTATTATAGGATAAGTATGGTTGGTGTATGATTTGCTTGTGAACAATATAAGGACATTGTTGATTTAGATTAGGTTGATGAAAAATGTTATGCTTGTAGCATGAAAAAACATGCACAACACATAACCTATGTGTTTTCAAATAGAGCAGTGCTAGGCTGCCGCCCAGCATTGACTGCTGGGCGTGCCATCTAGCACAAATTCATCTTCTCATTTTTTTGTAAATTTTTTATTCATATTATTTTGTATCATTTTAAAACATTTTTAAAAAATATAAAAAAATATCAATACACTAATAGTTACTTCCTTAACTATTAAGTAAAGAAAAAAATTTTAAAAAAATTTAAATATATATGAGGTGTCAACATGAGGTGGCAAAGTAGTATTTTCCTTTCAAATATCATGGGGTCTGTGACCCTACTTGGAATTAAAAAGAACAACAACTTTGGTCCATCCATAACTTCTTTAAAGTGTGGTGGAAACTTTATATTCGTTTTGATATATGGTATATTTCTAGATAAGTGTTACTAAGTTTCTCGTTAGTTTTGGACACAAATAAAATGATATTGGAGGACCTATATTGGTTGAGGGCCCATTCTAAATAAGAAAGCCCAAATATGAAGGGAGCCCAATATAAAAGGCTCTTGGTTGAACAAAAGAAACTAGAGTGTCCAAGGCCCAACAAAGTCATACATCCACGTACCACCTCTTACGGGAAGATAGGGATGTCATGCAGATACGTAATCAGTTTAGTTATGAATTGCACCAAAAAAGCTCGGTATCACTCACTGATAAACTCTACATCAGATAAGCATCACGTCAGAATCTATATATACCAGGTAACCCTCGATAGTAGGGGGGATTTTTCACTTTTCTGATTGCTAAATTGCTTTTGAGACTCTTATTGACTTAAGCATCAGAGTTTTCCCAGGCGTATCACGCCAACCACATTTTGATCATTACGCAGGTGAATGGTTGTAGATAGAAAGTGGGACACATCCTTTACATTGATGCTGTCTGTGGGATCCAGTTTTCTCTTTGCATGGTTCTCACATGCCAAATGTAATCCGCTTCGTAGCAAGCCGAGCAATGGATCCATCTGTGGAAGCATGGCTAGCAGCAGCTGAGGAAAAGTTGAAGCATGCATTGGAAGCCATAGAGGTCCTGAAGAAGGAAAATGATGACCTACGGCGGAGGAATGCCGAATCTAGCAATTCCGCCGTACCTGCCCATAGTAAGCAAGGTGAAGGGGAAGAACCATCCAATATGGAGTCAAACTTGTGACGAACGTAGAAAGAAAAGATGCATGACGAGTTAAAAGAACTGGCAGAGAAATATGAAGAAATGGCGAAGAAGATAGGAGGATCTTCTTCGGTGGAATGCCTGCTCAACCAAACAAACCTGCCATATAGTGAGCGAATTATGACCGTGCCCCTCCAGCCAAAATTCGAAGTACCCCAAGTAGACATGTATGATGGATCCAAATATCTAGTGGACCATCTGGAGAACTTCAAAACTCATATTACGCTCCATGGGTTTCCAGGGAAATAGCGTGTCGGACTTTTCCTTTGACCTTGAAGGGAACAGCGAGAGGATGGTTCGGGATCCTCAGGCCAAGGTCAATAGACAGTTTCAAAGAGCTGGCTAAACAGTTTTTAACATAGTTCATGCCCAGCAGAAGGCACCGACGCCGGCGCCCAGTCGCCTACCTACTAACAGTTAAGCAAGGAGAAGATGAAGACTTGAAGACCTATCTCACCCACTTAAAAAAAGAACGTTTAACAACGGACGACCAAGATGAGAAAATCACCCTTGCCACCCTCCTAGGCGGGATATGGCCCCAGAGTCCCTTTATGGTAGAACTGGCCAGGAAGACTCCGTCCACTCTCAGGGATTTCATGGACAAAGGGGATGACTTTATCAATGCTGAAGATACACTACAAGCCTTGGTGAATCCTTGGAAGGCGAGTGGCAAGCCAGAACGAAGAAGTGGGCAAATTGTCAGGAAAGCTAGTATAAGTCGTTAAGAGAAAGACAAGAGAAGAGGCCAGATTACAATCCTAGGCTTATACATAATAATTTAAACGTGCAAGAAAAAGAGAAGGAAAGAGAGGAGCGACATCAACCCAAAACGGGCGGTCGTTACTGCAAATACCACCAAACTAGGTCCCACTGGACCAAAGACTACACACAACCATGAAGAAGAGAGTGGTAGAGCTTGTAACAGCCTGCTAGAAATTTATTGGTGGAATTTCTATAGGCTTTAGGAACCTCATGAAAACACCGTAAGTTTTCATGATTCGACCATTGCATAGGCTTTAGTCTATCAGTATAGCCTGAGTTATCACTCATTATGGTGCTAGCAGTGCGTTTTTATTTATTTGATGTAGTTAGAAGTGTCAGATTCAGTTATGATCTACACCATTAGACTCAGTTGATTATTTAGGATTTTATGGCGTAATAACTTATTTTCATAATTTCAGATGAAACACCTGTTTGAAACTGTGAAATTATTTTTAGGAGCACTTTAGGGTTGAATTCCGGTAAACAATTTTCACTATAGGTTAATATGAATATTTAGGATTTTTTAGTGCTAATTTTATTATGCATTTTTTTGGAGTGAATAGTAATCTCAATAAGCGCACCAAGTGCAGTTTTTTCAAAATCACAGCGTGGAATGTCCAAATTAGGTTAGAGAAGTTTTATTTTGACACTTAGCAAGATCTTAGCCACACATATTGAATAGTATTAGACACTTGGCACAAAGAGGAACCATGAGTTGGATTATGAAGGATTCAAAGAGTGAGATCATGCCACGTAAGCGAAACCTTATTCTTTTTTATCTGATCAACCAATTTTCTGCCAGACCAAAGAGGGTTTCATCTCTAGTGAAACTCTAAATGGCTGGAATCCAATTGAAACTCCAAAAACTTGGTTGAAACCAAAACCCTAAACGGTTTCCCCAAACCCTAAAGTTGGCCTCCAAACCCTTTTTGATCCGATTTCTAGCATTGTGTTTAATCACTTGATTAAATCACTTTCACATGCAATTAATTTTTCAAATTATTGTTATGACATCATTATCCAACCTTTTAAACCTTGGAAATTTAATTGGGTCAAGAAAAATTGAATTTGGGCTTGATAGCATCTCAAACCCTAACCAAACCCCCTTTAAACCCCAAATTGAAGCCCACTTGGTTGAGGCCCACCAAGGCCCACGAATTTGGCCAACTTGGCAAAGCTTCTTGAAGAATTTTTATCCCCCACATGGCAGACCATCCACTGCCATTGGCCGCACCCAATAGTGCCTTGATGTGAAGGAGAAATCCACCACATTAACTCCCATATCTCACAACTGCTGCAGGCAGTCTTTTCCCCTCTCTATTCTCCACTTTATGTCGCATAGCCACCTGCAATCAAGGGTCATTCAAGCCCATAACTTCACCCTCCAAAATTCTAGAGTTGTGCAAGGCACTCTTTCTTTCACTTTATCATTTCTTCATCCCGTTCTTAGAGAGAAACTCAAAAGCGCTCTCTCGGGCAGATTTCTGTGTCTTTTTACGTGGAGCTTTAAACCCTTTGTAAGTATTTTCGCACGATGAATCCTTCATAAACATTATTATTTTTTGAGTCTAGTTTCCGTGGATATCTTATTAGTCTTATTCAATGCTCGTTTGATTGGTCAAAAGTACTTTTAACCATAGAAAGGTCATTCTAGGCGTTAAACTGGAGAGTATGTTATGTTTTGGAATTTTTGACCAAGCTAATGGACATATCTTGGTCTGAAAATTTTATGGAGTCTTGTTAGCATGTGTTTATGAATGTTCATTGAGGTTTTATTGCATGACTAAAGCTTTTGATGATAGGTTTCCTTAGATCTAGAAACTTGAAAACTGGAAGTGGAAAAATAGTTTCTGTTTTGAGAAAGTTTGAATATTTCGTGGTTTAATCTTACTCCAAAAGCTTTGATATTTTAATGTGATGATTCTAAGTCTCTTATTTTCATGTTAGAATGTTATTTTGAAGATATTTAATATTAGTTCCAAAGATATGATTTTCTATGCAAAAGGATTTTGGTTAGGCCTAAGATTTGATGTTGTTGAGTTAGATCCATGTTTTATTAAGTTTTAGCCAAGTGATTTTAAGTTTTATGGTTGGATATTCTCTATGGTTTTCCAAGTTAGTTTAGAGAAAAGTTTATGTTTTTGGACTAAGTGTAAAACCAAATATTCCAAGTGTTGTTTTGTGATTTTTGATGACTTTTGTTTGATGATTTAAAGCATGGTTTATCTTAGGATGATGTTATGAATATGTTAGGAGTAAGATTTGAATTTTTTGGAACTATTGGAGATGTTTTTATTAAGGTTAAAATTAGGGATTTAAGGGTTTACTTTTTGTTAAAAAGTTTGAATCTTTTTACAAAAAGTTTAGTGTTGATGATTAGCTTTTTATTAATGGATATTTTTAAGTGTATCTTTAAACTTAGGATAAAAAGATATTTGTTGCAAAAATTTGGTTTGATCATGAGTTTTTAAAATTTGAAAGAATTGTAGCAAATCAATGGAAATATAGCCTATGTAAGTTTCGGCCTTATAGAGTTTTAATGGTTGTGGATGATTTTAAATTTTCTGAGTTGATATTTGAGTTTAAGACAAAATTTACATTAGTAATGTAAATTTTGGTAATTTTTGGAGTTAGGATGTGAAATCCTTAAGTTAAGGGTAAAATGGTCATTTTCCCACATGTAGAGGGTAAAATGGTCATTTTGCTCTAAATTGTCTCTTTTCACATTTCTAATTGTTAGTAATTGAATTTCTAACTTTTAGAATACTCTCTTACAGTTCTTCGTGTTTCGCGCTTTATTCTTGTAGAACGTGACCATCGAGGTAAGTTAGCTTTTAACTTACTATCAGTTTACTGCATATGTGTGATGGGTAAGGGAACTACAATTATGTTCATAGGTTGTTATATATGCCATGCCATCTCATGTTTATATATTGCACGAATTATTCTGTCATGAAATACTTATATGTTACACAATATAATCTATCACATGTTACTATCTGTTGCACATTATGTATGTCATCTGTTACATGTATGTCATGTCACATAATATTTACTGTCACATGTTATGCCATGTTATAAAATATTGTCTGTTATATGTTATGTCATGTTATAAAATATTGTCTATTACATGTATGCCATGTTATGCAATATTGTTTGTTACATTCAGTCTCAAAGTATGTCATGTCTGTCCTCCTACGTTTACGTCATGTTATGTTACGTCAAGATTTCTATCTTTTTGTATTCACGTCATCCCGTCTCGAATACAATCTATGTATCTGGAGAACAGTCTTTTAAGTTATTTACGTCAATCATGACCCTAAGCGCTAGGATAGGGTAATATCCTAGTGGAACTCCTTTGTTCACATTGGAGTGTCTAAATAGGTGTGAAATTCCCTGGGTTGATAAAGTACAGTCAACAGGTTGCGAATGGGGCCTAATTAGCTGGTCACCGGAGCATGCCAGGCACTAACGCCGATGGAGCCACACTTTATTTTACGTGTTCACAGCAAGTGTGGCACAAACAATTCATGGGGTCACAACAACTGTGGAGCATGAAGTATAGGGCCAAAACAACTGTGGAGCATACACTACGTGAGACACAACAATTGTGACACGTAGAATACGTGGGGCCACAACAACTGTGGAGTACGTATTAACGCACTCATGGCTGGTATAGATACTTGTGTTGTGATGCGATAATCGGTAGGGACACACGGCTCAAGGGGGCCTGTGTAGCACCCATATGGTCACTTTAATGATTAAGTCTATTGAATAAAATTCCAAGTTCATGTATTTCACATTCAAGTGATGTTTCACGTTATGTTACGTTCAAGTTACGTTCATGTTAAGTTTCAAGTTTATGTCACGTCAAGCTAAGTCTCAGTTTCAGTTCAAGTCATGTTAGTTCATGCCATGTTATGCCAAGTCACGTTATGCTTATTATTTCATGCCATGTTATGTCAAGTTATGCTATGCTTATTTACGACTTTGATTATGCATTCATGCTTTTACTACCATGCATGCATCATTAACCTGTGTGGAAGTTTCATGTTAATTTGCTGAGACTTGTAATCAAATCTCACCATGGTAGTCCCAACTACCATTCCCCCTGAATGGTAGACGATGTATCAGGATCAGAGCAGGGAGCGGACATGGGTAGACTGGAGGAGATTGACTAGATGTCATAGACACGACTCGGAGCATGCAGCTTCCATAGTTAGTTTTTTTGGACAGTATTCTGGCCTCGTTGTCGAGTTACGTGAGTTACTCGACGAACTGGCCCAATATTGTATTTTGGTAATGTAAATATAGAGTCTGGTCTCCCATATTTTGAGATTACAATCTTCTGAAACCCGTACTGTAATCGTGAATGTTTATTTTGATAAGTATGAATGGATTAAGCTTTAATTACTTGGGATAGTATAATTTTGGTGCATAGTATTGCTAAAAAAAATTATCCGCTGCGAATATTGCATAATGCTAGATGTATGTTAGGAACATTGCATCTTATATGTCATGAACGGGGGCAGGTAACCTTGTGTTGCATGTCCCGACGCTTCAGATGTCTGTCCAATCCCAAACGGAATCTGGGGGCGTCACAAAGCTGGCAGGAATGGGGGAGTTAAAACGGATGATAGCAGAACGTTCAAAACTAAGAAGACACCAGGAAACTAGGCAAGAAACTAGAAGGAGTAGAAGTCCTGAGCAATGGCGCCGAGCGCATAGCTGCTAGAATAATGGGAACAGGGCACCCACAAGAGTGAAAGGGACAGGCCGCCCATAGGAGAAATTTGGACCATAGCAGGACAATTTGCAGGAGGCTGCGTGTCCACATCCAGTCAAAAGGCATATACGCGGAAAGCCAGATACGAAGAGGTGTAAGTAGCGGACAGAGCTCCCAAGCAACAAAAGCTAGGTGTTGACCGAATGGTGATCTCTTTCAGGGAGACAAACCATGAAGGAATATTATACCCACACGACGATGCTTTGGTAATCACTCTTGTGATAGCCAACTACACAACCAAGCGGGTGCTAATCGATAACGGAAGCTCGGCTGATATACTATTATGGGAGGTGTTTGCAAAAATGGGTATCGACGCCAGTAGACTGAGGCCCTTCCCGAAACCATTGAAAGGCTTCTCTGGAGACACAATCCTGCCCGTAGGAGCTATCACCCTCCCGGTGACCGCCAGATCTAGGGCACGAACGACAACTACCATGACCAATTTCTTGGTAGTAAAAGCTCTCTCATCTTACAACGCCATACTAGGGAGACCAACAATTAACCATCTTAGGGCAATAACTTCCACGTACCTCCTCAAGATGAAGTTCCCAACCGATAATGAGGTATGGGAGTCACAAGGCGAGCAAGCTTTAGCACGAGAATGTTATGTGTAGGAAATAAGAAAAGGGTGTGGCAAGGTTTGTGTTATAATGGAGTAGGGTGAGGCATTGGCGCCCCCTTTTCCTCCCTCACTGGCGGTGACCTTACAAGAAGATGTGGAAGTTAGGGACAAGCAGAACCAGTAGCATGCTGAAGTCAACGAGCCGTTAGAGCTCATACTTTACACCCAAACTGCCCTAGATCTACTACACGCATCGGGACCCATGTGTTGCCGGCGAACAGAGAAGCATTGAAAAAATTATTGATTGAGTATAGGGATGTCTTCGCATGGAGTCACGAGGAAATGTCGAGTATAGATAACGATGTCATTGAACACTGCTTGGGCGTGGACCTCGCGCACAAAGCAATACGCCAAAAAAGAAGGTCATTTAGCGCAGAAAAGTATGCTGCCATTAAAGAAGAGGTAGAGAGTTTGCTCGCCGCCGGTTTCATCAAGGAAGCTCACTACCCAGAATGGTTGTCCAACATGGTCATGGTGAAGAAGGCCAATGGAAGATGGAGAATGTGCGTAGATTTCACTAATCTGAATAAAGCTTGCCCAAAAGACAGTTTCCCCTTACCACGCATCGATGTAATCGTGGATGCAACAGCAGGACACCGTATGTTGAGTTTCATGGATGCCTACTCAGGATACAACCAAATACGGATGCACCCGGCGGACAAGGAGAAAACTTCATTCATAACAGACCGGGGGTTGTATTGCTACCAGCTCATGCCATTTGGGTTGAAGAATGCAGGAGCCACATATCAAAGGCTAGTAAATCGGATGTTTAAAGAACAGATTGGGAAATCTATAGAGGTCTATGTGGACGACCTTTTATTAAGAAGTAAGGAGCTCGCCCAACACCTTGACAACCTGAGGGTGGTGTTTAGAATTTTACGCCATTACAAGATGAGGTTGAACCCTGCAAAGTGCGCTTTTGGAGTAGAGTCAGGGAGATTCTTAGGTTACATTGTATCTGAAAGAGGAATTGAGACCTCTCCAGAAAAAAGAGCTACCATACTCAACATGAAACCGCCAAAAAATCTGAACGAAACCCAGCGGTTGGCAGGCAGGGTAGCCATCCTAGGAAGGTTCATAGCCTGGTCAACAGACAAGTGTCTCCCCTTTTTCTAGGTACTGTGCAAGGTGCACCCTTGGAATGAAGAATGCGATGAGGCATTCAAAAAATTGAAGCAGCACTTGGCCAGTCTGCCACTCCTAAAGCAACCACAGAAAGACGATATGCTTCACGCTTACCTAGCGGTTTCCCCAAACGCTGTGTCCGCCATCCTAGTAAAAGAGGAGGGGACAATTCAGTATCATGTATACTACACAAGTCAGGCTCTCAGGAGAGCTAAAGTAAGATACCCGAGGATTGAGATGCTAGCCTTTGCCTTGATAACGGCAACCAGAAAGCTTTGCCCATACTTTCAAGCCCACGGAATAAGAGTACTTATGAGGCCCTTTTGCAAAAACTTTAAAGAAGCCAGATAGCACGAGGAGGTCGATTGGGTGGTTGATGGAACTAAGAGAATTTGATTTAGAATATGAACCAAGGAGGGCGGTTAAAGGACAAGCTCTGGCAGACTTTGTAGCAGAATTCTCAGGTTTCCCTCAGGAAGACACGGCAGTCCTAGTGGGAAAACCGTGGATACTTTTCATCGATGGCTCATCCTGCAAGGTGGGTGGGGGCCTGGGGATACATTTGGTAGATCCCGATGGCCAAAGGCAATACTATATGGCAACACTAGTTTTCAAAGTAACAAACAACGAAATAGAATATGAAGCACTCGTAGCAGGGCTTTCCATAGCCGCCAAAATAGGGGCAACCGAGATAGAGGTCAAATCGGATTCACAAATAGTTGTAAATCAAGTTTTAGGCCTATGCTCGACAAAAGGGAAAAAATTGAAGAAGTATCTGGAGTGTGTCTGGGAAGCACGCGACCTCTTCTCGTATTTCAATATAACTCAGATCCCAAGGGCGGACAACGAGGTGGTGGAGAGGTTGACATGGAGGGCGTCAAGCATGGAAGAATCACCTCTCCCATGGCAAGTTGAACAAAGAGGTCCCAACCATTGGGGCGGAAGTAGGCACCTTGGGTGCCAGCATCCCTGAGTGGGCAAGCGAAGTGGTTAAGTACTTGGATGAGGGAAAGCTACCATAAACAAGGGAGGAGGCAAGAAGAGTAAGGAGGAAGGGGGCAAGGTTCCTATTCATTGACGGAGTCCTTTATAAAAGAGGCTTCTCCGTCCCACTACTACGATGCATTTCCACGCAAGAAGCTTAATATGTTTTGACAGAAATATATGAAGGAATATGTGGAAACCATTTAGGGGGAAAAAGTTTGGCAAGAAAGGTGGTAAGAGCAGGATACTACTAGCCCAAAGCATTAAGGGATGCTCAAGAATTCAGTAGGAAGTGCATCGAATGCCAGGCGTATGTACCAGTACAGCACACCCCTCTTGAAGGGCTAACATCCATGATGACACCCTGGCATTTTGCCCAATAGGGCGTAGACCTGGTTGAACCTTTCCCTTTAGGAAGAGGTAGGATAAAATTCATGATTGTAGCTGTGGATTATTTCACAAAATGGGCGGAGGCAGAACCGCTGGCATCTATAACAAGCAAAACCGTGACAAAGTTCTTGTGAAAAAACGTTGTTTGCAGGTTCGAGATCCCTCAAAGCATAGTGACAGATAAAGGGCGCCAGTTTGACTCTGACCATTTCAGAGAATGGTGTACAGAATTGAAGATTAAAGTGAAGTACTCCTCGCCAGGTCACCCTCAAGCAAACGGTCAAGCGGAAGCTACAAACAAAGCATTACTCTCAATCCTAAAGAAAAATGTCGCAGAGAAAAAAGGTGAGTGGGCAGAGGAGTTGCCCGGAGTACTCTGGGCATACAGAACATCGGCAAAAACTCCAACAGGGGAATCCCCATTCACATTAGCGTATGGTTGTAAGGTGGTAGCTCCAATCGAAGTAGGGCTTCCGACTTACAGAACGAGTTATTTTTTGGCCACCCAAAATGATAAGAAGATAGAACAGTACCTCGACTTGATAGAGGAAAAAAGGGAGATGGCGGAAGCAAGGATGTTGCAAGAAAAGGCCAAAGCCAAGTAATATTTCAACAAGAGAGTAAGGCCCAGGACTTTCAAAATAGGAGACCTGGTCTTAAAGAAAAGCGGGGTGACCACCCAGGGCGAGGGGAAAATAAGGCCCTGGTGGGAAGGGTCCTACCTGGTAGTAGCCAACAACAAGCCTGGATCATACCGACTGAAGGACAGCCAGGGCAAGGAACTACCCCATCCATGGAACTCAGAGCACTTGAAGAAATTTTATCAGTAGATTTTACAGTATTTCCATTTACAGTATTTCTATCTCTGTTAAATTTCATTTTGTCCGTGTTCGAATTATTATGTTTATACTCATAAATGCAGGAGTATTTGTACTACCCTATCATTACTCATAGCTTGTTGTGTTTCCTCTTGATAGAAAATCCTCAGTAAAGGAGAAGCA
Organism: Cyclocarya paliurus; assembly: GCA_029856935.1. NCBI lineage: Eukaryota > Viridiplantae > Streptophyta > Magnoliopsida > Fagales > Juglandaceae > Cyclocarya > Cyclocarya paliurus. Next base: position 27,518,575 of record CM056947.1, read on the forward strand.
CCACCTGGGCGGACCCCAAAAAACAAGCCTTAACAGCTTGTGGTGCCAAGTAAAAAGGGCGCAGAAGTCATCAGACCACGCCACCCCTTAAACACCAAAAACAAGGCTTAACAGCTTGTGATGCCAAGTAAAAAGGGTACGGAGCTCATCAGACCATACCACCCTTTAAACACCAAATTCAAGCCTTAAAGTAGCTTGTAGTACCATGTAAAAAAGGGCACGAAGGTCACTAGACCACGCAACCCTAATGTACAAAACTCCAGCAGCTCACAAAAGCCAAAAGGCTAAAAGGTAAGCAACCCTAATAAAATGGGAAGCTCAAGACGCATGGTAAGCAACTTAACAAGCACACACCATTACAAGCTTTGAAGCAAACAGAAGGTCCATTATCAAAAAGTAAAAAAGTACATCAAAAGCAAAAACCCAAAAAACTAAAAGGGCTGGAAGACTATGAAGCATCAATAGGAGGCGGCACTGGGGGAACGGTTGCAAAGGCATCAGGCATCTCATTCTGCCCAAACGTATCAACTCGACGGAGGTTGTTTTACTCAAGAAGAAATAATTCCCGGTCCAAATTCACAAGATCCATGGCAGGATTAATAAAAAGATGGGACCTGAGCCTTAAGATGCCAGAGCCCTAACCATAACCAAAGGCACGATTCCTAGTATCGAGAACGCAAGCCAATTGACCACGTAGGCAATCAATTTTAGCCTGAGCAGTAGCAAGCTCACTTCTTTTCTTAGCCAGATGCTCGTCCTTGGCCACCACGAGTAGCATTGCCTTCCTAAGTTCCTCATCCAGATCTTTACGATCTTCCTTATACTTGCGATGGCATTCTTCAAGCTCTTGCAGATTCCCCCGCTCCACAGAAAGATAGAGGGCGGTAAGACGAACCTTCTCCGTGGCTGTTGCCAACTGATGGGATAGCTCCTGAACTTGCTTCTGCGAGCAAGCCAACTCTTGTCGAGTTAAGTCCCGGTCCTAACTGCGGGCAAGAAGCTCAGACTTAAGGAAGGACACCTCAGCTTCAAAAACTTCCCAAGTTTTAGAAAGTTGGGACCTCGCTAAATCCCTTTCAGATTGAAGAAGCCACAAAGCAAGGTCATCCCTATCCTTCGCCTCTTGTGCAAGGCGGGTAGATTCGCGAAGTTGAAGAATTTCCTCCTCACGAATCTCCAAGTCACCTTGGAGCGAATGAAAGTTACCCTCCGACTGCTCCAGCAATACTTCGAGCTCCTTCGTCCTCTCCGACAGGGCGTCCAATTCAGCCCTACCCGCCTGCCACCTCTTGGCAGAGCACTCGGCGACCTTACACATCTTTCGCCGCTCCAGGACTTCTTCTTCTAGGCGAGGGCGATCCACCACAATCCACACCGCCAAGTCATTAATGCCCTACAAAAGAAAATGAAACAACCCAAATAAAAAAAAAAACTACATGGTAGCACAAAAAAAAAAAAAAGGAGAAAAAAAAAAGAAAAAGAAAGAGAAGAGAAGCAAGCCACAAGGCACCATGGAAAACCAGTCTTTCAAATGATTGGCCATCTGAACAACAGCTTCGGCTTGGACATTAGCGGAGGAAGAGGAGGCATCGCCATTAGCATCACGACCAATCTCAACCAAGGGGACCATCACAAGCCTTAAGTTCAAGTCCGCCTCCCTCTCTGGTGGACTCTTGAGGCAGATAGTTGGAATGGGGGACTGGGTGTGAGCTAGATCATCCTTGATCAAGCGAACCTCTTCCTATGGAAGGTTGCCCCATTCCCCTTCATGGAGAGATTCTATCCCATCTCCAAGGGATGGGGAATAATGGGAGGGGATAGAAGGACCCTCACCGCTCCCAACTAGCGCAGGGGTACTTCCCCCAAAGACAGTGGCAGGGGGGTCTCTAGGGGATCCTATGTGACTTCCATCTTGGCACAGGCGACTTCATGATAGGGAGGCTTATGCCCAACGGTGAAAACCCGCTCTGCCTCACGAGCACCCAAGTCGTCACGAACCCTTAAGCCCATAATACCATCCAAATTTAGGGCAGCTGCAACTTCGGCATCCAGCTCGCCCCCCCTCACCCAACCTTCCACAACAGGAAACTCAAAAATAGAGGTGGTCGTTGGTAGACATGCCGGCAAGGGGGGCTCGACTTGAAAGGTGGCAGCCAGATCAAAAAGGGCCACACTGGCCAAACTCTCAGCATCTAGCAGACTAAAAGAGCACGGCTTCACAGAAGAGTCGCAAGGTGATGGAAGAGCAGCAGTAACTGGTGGGGTGGGCAGTTGAACCTAGTCACCCCCCGAAGGGGCAGCTATTTCCTCTTGCTACTAAACAGGCATATGCATCTGGGCACCCTCCGATGGCGCCAAATCTTCTGAAAGCATAGGCGTCTGGCCCTTGGTGTCCTCCAAGGCCGCCATGGTTTTCTTTCATGGAGGTGACGAGTAAGGGGAACTTTCAGTATGAGCCCTTTTTCTGTGGCTCAAATCATCATTCTTCTTCTTGCTCCTTACCTCCCTTCTCTCCTTACCTCTCTTCCTCTCAGATTTCTTCTTATTCTTTTCTACCTTTTCTTGCTCAGAATGGCTATCCTCTTTATTCCCCTCGGAAGATTTAGTCTTCTCAGAAGGTTTCCGTATAGGAGCAAGAATCAAATCCGAAACCATAAACTGACGCCCCTGAACATGGGAGTGGCTGGGGGACATCAAAAAACGATCTATGTGATCAGGCGTCAACAAAAGGTTAGTCCACAATTCATCGTAATGGGCCTCGGCCCAATAATGGACGACCTCAATTCGGGATAGTTCCCGACGTGATAGAGGCGGCATGGTTGCCCACACACTCTTCTCCTCAGGAACAGGGTGCCAGATCGCCCTAACAGGAAAATCTCGAAGAAGGGCCTCTTGGGAGGGAAAGTCCCAGCCCGAACCAGAAATGAAGAAAAACTTGGTATTCCAAGCCTTAGCATTAGAATGACGGCTCTCAAACCAGGCCAAAGTTGGCCCCTATCCTTCTTGCGGAAGCTAGCAACATTACGCTTGGTAGACCGCACATAATAAAAGCCATAAACTCTCGAGCAATCAAATCGGGGTAAACATCCCCGAGAGGCTCTAAAACCATACGAAAGAAGCTACAGGCGCAGAGGTAAGCCCTCAAGGAATGAGGATGGAGCTGGGCGGGAGCTAACTCAAGCAAATCCAAAATATCGCGACAAGAACCGCAGAAGGGAAGCCTTAATCCATTGGACAACAGGGATGTGGTCAAAGTGGTCTTGCCTCCAAAACCCTTGTCATCATAGCACCCCGATGGGGGTACCTCCATCACTACCTCCATAGGGATACCGAACTCTTCCCAAATATTGGGAAGGTGTTTCGCCCGAAGAGTGGAACGCCACCTGTATCCTTCAAAAATCGTACTCGTTGGGACAAAGAAAGGTGGTGCAAAGGTATCACCTTAGTCGGCCATTGAAACTAAAGGAGAGAAAATGCAAGAAAATGGAAAGAACAGGATGGACAAATGACAAGAACAAGAAAGGAAGCACGAGCACAAGGAGGAGAACAAGCAAAGAGAAAAATAGAGAAAGTAAAGAAGGGGTATTTAAAGAAAAGAAAGCGGAACGCCAACAGCCTTGTGCATCATGATCTGACACTAAGAGCAAAAAGCAACCGTCACACGAAAGCTCCTTCCCCTTTCACCACATCAGTGGGAACCATAGGGGTTACTGGGATAAAAAAAAAAAAGAAAAAAAAAAGTGAAACGTCGCAGGGGGAGAATGTGAAAGGTCGGTGGGAACCCAACGGTACATAAACAGGCTGGGCCTATCCAAACAGCCATTAGCTGTCCTATGCGCCAAACGCACAGCACAAGCCCATAGCGAGGTTCGCAAACACTTATAAAGCCACAAGATTGATCAACATTTAATTTCCTATGCCATAAGGCGAAGAGAATTAGCGGGGTAGCTAGAGGACCTGTATTGGTTGAGGGCCAATTCTGAATAAGAAAGCCCAAATATGAAGGAAGCCCAATATAAAAGGCTCTTGGTTGAACAAAAGAAACTAGAGTGTCCAAGGCCCAACAAAGTCATACATCCACGTACCACCTCTTATAGGAAGATAGGGATCTCATGCAGATACGTGATCAGTTCAGTTATGAACTGTACAAAAAAAGCTCGGTATCATGCACCGATAAACTCTACATCAGATAAGCATCACCTTAGAGTCTATATATACCAGGTAACCCTCAATAGCAGGGGGGATTTTTCACTTTTTTGATTGCTAAATTAATTTTGAGACTCTTACTGACTTAAGTATCGGAGTTTTTCCAGGCGTACCACGCCAACCACATTCTGATCATCACGCAGGTGAACGGTTGTAGATAGGAAGTGGGACAAGTCCTTTATAGATATACTCTAGCCTAATGATTAGTTAGAACAAACTTTTTACTTTTCACATCGTTAAGACTATTTCCTTGTAATTAAATGCCCTGTGTAGTCCTATAGATGTCTTATTATGCAATTTCCAATGACTAAATTGAGCTGAGAACCCAACCAGAATTTAAAGATGTCTTTGGTCCTTATAATAAATGCTTGAGAACCCATTGGCATTTGTGGTTTTTTTTTTTTATATACGCTTACATTCAATACTTGCGGTGATTTTTTATGTGGTTGCAGTGAAAAAAATGGTCAAAAATTTGAAAAACTTGTTGCAACGATCGAACTGGCTTGCCCACTCCCTTCTCCCTTCTCTGTTCTTCCCCATTCCCGACTAACCATTCTCAAGTACCAGCTTAATCCACCCACCCCCGCACGGCTTCATCTCCATTTTCAATCACCACCCATAGCTTCTACTCCTCCACTTCACTTCAGGTGACACTTTGGTGGAAGCTAGGGTCGTTGTCTCCTCCACATACAGAATATGTGCCATGCGATTCGTGGTTTGGGCAGTTGGATTTTTTCAACGATTTTCATGTGTCAAAGGTCAAGATTGTCGTCTGAGACTGTTGGGTACCTTCCGTCCCCATAGGTATGGCTGCAACGATTTTGGCCTGTCTCTCCCCCATCGTCCGCACTGCTTTACAAAAATGTTTAATTTTTGTTTGGATTCTATTTTCTATATTTTTGCATATGAAATGAGTTCCTTTTTTGCACGAGATTTGTTTGTATATCCGCATTTTTGTGGACGTGTTGATGTGGTACACAAAATGTTTCTAAGTTTTGATCTTGATATATTTAATTTGCACACCACAGATTTTTCCCCTTTGCATTAAATCCCTACTTTGTCAATCACCCATCGACAACGATACTAGTTGGGTACATGTTTGATGTCATGTCTGTCATTGAATGTACTGAAAAAATAAGTTAGAACTTATGAACATCTTTGAGAATCACACAACCAAGGAAACCCCCAATACTAAACAACCACGACATTAATGCCCAGACAATCGTTTTACCATAAGGTTCAAAGCTGAGTTAATCCTTTGTAAAGGAACACAGAAACAAAACATCAACAATCATGGAAATTAATAACATCAATCCGTTCAGAACAGCATTGAGCAAACTATAAAATTTTTTACATGCACAAACAAAAGCAGTACAATCTAAGCTCAGTATAGTATAGCTCATCTAGGTCAACATTTTATTTCCTGTCATCCAAGATTTTTATTAGTCCTTGAGTATATCTCAGGAAGTTGAATATGCATTTTTACATAGCATTACAAGTCAGTTGGAAACATGATTAAAACAAAGAAAAACCTATGAAGGATCTAATGATTGGACAACATAGATGCATGTTCCATATGTGTTCATGCGTGTCTGTGTGTGTGTGTGTGTGTGTGTGTGTTTTGGGGGGGGGTGTTTGAGAGAGAGCACCTAAAAATAATGGCACTGATAATTTGGGAATCTAAGTCGGTGTCATTTGCAAGTTCCACCCAAATGTGAATATTCATAACACCAAATTGAATAATATATACTAAATTAATAATCTCAAAAGATTGGGAAAAAATTCAATATTGCTTTAGTTTTGCAACTGGTACATTGAATAGGAATAGAAAATACATGTCTATATATACAATCTTCTTCCTTCTTTTATTTAAATCACAACCTAGAGTCCTCCTCGAAGAGCTTTTCAATCTATGGTGCATCAAGAGCAGGGAAGGCTATTCTTCCAATGGTTTTTGAAGAGCTATCTCTCCATTGAATAAAGCAATATGGCTATCAATCGGCTTGTAGAATCACTGCAATCTCAGCCCCTCCGGGGGCAATATATATATATATATATATCAATCATCCTTGAATCATAATTGTGGTATGATGCTACTTTATATATAATAAGTTTAATTATATTTTGATTATTTGAGATTTAGCTAACGACAAGAGAACCTAATGACCACAAACAAGGCAGATCTGTGGAATGAGCTTGGAGGACTACATTCTATCGCGCTCACCTCCCTCAGAGAGGTCTTCACTCGGTCTGTTCTAATTCTATTTTTTTCTTTTAATAAGTTGTTCTAGATTTAATTTATACTCTCGAAATAGAAGACCTCATTTGCTCGTATTTCAATTATGATTTTACTAATCCCATATGCATTTTGGCTATTGGAACTAACAATAATTCTTTGATAAATAAATAAAATATGGTGATCATTCACCAGCCATGGTAGAATTTACAAATGTGGCCAATGTTGCTAGCTGGTGTAGGAATTGAATGGTTAGATAGTAATTATAGATTGAAAGTCAATTGTTTGGATTTGAATGTTTTATTCAATTATCTTACTTTGTGAGGCTTTGGTTTGATATTAGGGGAAATTACAAATTGGGCTTTTATGGCTGTGAACTTAGCCATATAACTATTTTTGAGTCCATATAAATTTTGCTGGTTAAGTAAGAATGAATTACAAATTTATGTCAATGAATTTAGCCATATAAATTGCTGCAAGCTTTAGTATAATGATTACTGCAAGCTTTTATTTCACTTTAACTTCTTTCATTTATTGTTTACTTGAAATGCACTTTCAATTAATTGAACAAATAAATTGGCACAATAGGGTTTTTATGTGTCATATACACTTAAATAGAAGAACAAAATGAGAATAAACTGGTGGTGATTAGTATAAGGAGCATAAAAGCCCTTTGTGCTATTTTTAACTATTGGAATGAGTCATAAACAATATAAAAGAAGAACCAAGGGAGAAGCCCACTATTCATGCTTTTTGATGTAGGATAGAAGTGAGAACAAATAATAGAAGCAGAATAATAGCAAACAGAGAAGAAAAGAACCAAGAAAAGACAAGAGAAGAAGAGAAACCAGAAGATAAGAGAGGAAGAAGAAAGCAAAGAGAAGGGGTTGGAAGGAAGCGGCTGTAAGCGCTCAATTCTCAATTCTTCAAAATTGCACTCTGATGTTTCTTTACAAGCATTTAAATAGGAAAAATAACACAAACCCTAAATAAACCTTAGAAAGTCTATGGGCTAAAGCCCAAGCCCATTACTACAAACCCAAATAAAACATAAGTAAAATGACCAAAATAACAATAATAAAAGATGCCCTCATCAACTCTCCCGGGGTGGGAAAAAAAACTCGATGAAATAAAACAGGCTGCAATCAATCACCCAACCATAAGCTAAGCGGTTGAGCAAGCTTCTTCTGACGCCTATAAACTTTTGTGAGTGGAGGCCTGGATCTGGTTCCCCCGGAACGAGTGGATGGTGACTCGAGCAATGGAAAATCTTGCTGACTCCGATAAAACTCTAATAAATCTAGAACAAGCTGCTGAAGTGTCTCTCTGGGAATCTAGGTACTATTGGAATTAGGTCGATCTAGCTAACAAACAAGGAAACGTTGAACCTCTCCATCATTGGTCAACACAAATTGTTCATCTAAAATAGCATCAATTTTATCTTTGTGTGCTGTGATAGATGGTATTGGAGTAGGAGTAACAGAAAGGTCAGGGTCAAGGTCCACAGATGGAGGTAGAAGAGGATCATTGGAGGGATTAAAATGACCTTTGTTAGCAACTAAGTCCTCAACATTGAAAGTATGATGGCAACTAAAATGTGATGGAAGATCAATGACATAGACATTTGGACCAACACGCTTTAAAATTTTAAAAGGACCAGCACTACGTACATGCAATTTGGAAGTGGATCCAAGTGGATGCCGTTTCGATCTAATTCGGATCATAACATAATCCCCAACCTTAAATTTAACATGTCGTTTATGCAAAGCAGCTCAAAATTTATATGATGCATTACTGGCCTCAAGTTGTTTGTTGATCTCAATATGCAAGTCATGAAGATGTTGAACAAATGCCTCAGCTCACACAGACACATTAGCATGTGGGGACATGAGAATAAGGTCTAAAGGCTTCCTAGGCTTATAGCCATGAACAACTTCAAAGGGACTCATACCTATAGACCGATTCACTGAACTGTTATAAGCAATCTGAGCTGTAGGAAGGATAAAACCCAATCCCGAAGATTTTCCTGGACTAGACATCTTATGAAATTGCCAAGACTGCGGTTAACAACTTCATTTGACCTCCCGTCTGAGCAGGGCCACTATTGGAGACTCCAACGAAACTTCCATAACAACCACAACAAACACAACAAAATCACCCACGAGTGTATGCTCACACTCCATAGGGTTAATGATATTTAGCCCTTTTCGTTCCACAATTTTCTTTGGAGGTAACGACTTAAGGTGAATCTTCTTTCCATTAAACAAAAAGAAACATGAATTGGATAGACCACAAATGGTCACATCCAAATTGAACAACCAAGGCGTACCAAGAATGACATGACCGATATCCATAGGAATGACGTCACACCATATACGATCCTTATACTCTAGAAACTGGATGGGCACCAAACAACGCTCTTTTACAGTTATGGAAGAAGTATCAACCCAAGAGACACTATACGGTTGAGGGTGAGGAGCTGGCTTCAACCCAAGACGTGACACAGTAGCCATAGAAACTGCGTTAATGCAACTACTACTATCCACAATGATTTTACAACCCTTATCATTGATTTTGATATAAGTAAGTCTAGAATGAGAGAGTAATTTGTGGGAATTATTCTCATTATATTCGTAATATAGGTACAAGGCAGTATTTATAGATTATAGTTGAAGAGAAAAAGGAAAGAATAAAGTAGGAAAAAATAAATTAAATGCTAACTTATAAGGAAACTAAATCTCCTAGAATATTCACACATCTACAGCCAATATCTCTTAGAATTCAGTAGAGTTGACTAGGCAGATTTTGAAAACTTTCCAACACTCCTCCTCAAGCTGGTTTGAAGATATCTTCCATAGCCAGCTTGTTGATTAAGTTTTCAAACTGTTTCTTAGGTAGTCCATTTGTAAGTATGTCTGCTACTTGCTCAGCTGTAGAAATATAGGGCAAACAGATTACCCCACTATCTATTTTTTCCTTGATAAAATGCTTGTCCACCTCCACGTGTTTTGTTCTGTCATGAAGAACTGGATTGTGAGCAATAGCTATTGTAGCTTTATTATCACAATACAGTTTCATTGGTAATGAACTAGTAACTTTCAACTCTTCCAGTAATCTTATAATCCATAGTGCTTCACAAATTCCATGAGCAACAGCCCTAAACTCAGCCTCTGCACTACTCCTTGCCACCACATTTTGTTTCTTGCTGCGCCATGTTACTAAATTTCCTCCAACAAATGCGCAATAGCCAGAAGTTGATCTTCTATCAGTGACACTTCTAGCCCAATCTGCATCAGTGTATATTTCAATTTGTAAACTCCCATGACCTCCAAACAATAAGCCTTTACCTGGAGTCCCCTTTAGGTACCTTAGGATTTTGTATACAACATCAAAATGTTCAGGTCCTGGTGAGTGCATAAATTGGCTTACCACACTTGTTGCAAAGGCTATGACAGGCCGTGTGTGAGAGAGATACAGGAGTTTCCCTACCAATCTTTGGTATTGTTCTCTATTGATTACTTCTTCAGGTTTAGCTGGTTGGAGTCTTAAATTAGACTCTATAGGTGTTTCTGCAGCTTTACACCCTAATAAACTTGTTTCTCCAAGTAAATCAATAACATATTTTCGTTGGGAAACAAATATACCTTTCTTTGACCTTGCAAACTTCTTGCCAAGAAAATATTTCAAGTTACCTAAGTCTTTGATTTCAAACTCCTTAGCAAGAATCTTCTTTAATCTGCAAATTTCATTGTTGTCATCCCTTGTCAGAATAATATCATCAACATAGACAATAAGTATAGCTACTTTGCCTCCACCAGTGTGTCTATAGAACATAGTGTGGTCAGCTTGACCTTGACAGTAGCCATGACTCTTTATTACCTTCCCAAAGTGTTCAAACCAAGCTCTAGGAGATTGCTTGAGTCCATATAAAAACTTCCTCAATCTGCACACCTTCCCCTTGCCTTCTTCGCCTTCAAATCCTGGTGGTAGATCCATAAAAACTTCCTCCTCTAGGTTTCCATTTAAGAAGGCATTCTTCACATTTAATTGATACAAGGGCCAGCTTGAATGGACTGCTAGGGATAGTAACACATGGATTGAGTTCATCTTGGCTACAGGAGCAAAAGTTTCCTGGTAGTCAATTCCATATGTTTGAGTGAACCCCTTTGCTACAAGTCTTACTTTGTACCTCTTTACACTACCATCAGCCTTGAATTTGACTGTAAATTCCCATTTACAGCCCACAGTCTTCTTCCCCTCTGGTAGATCACCAATTTCCCAAGTGCCATTAGCAATTAGTGCATTCATCTCTTCTTGAACAACCAATCTCCATTTCGGGTGATCCAGGGCTTCCTGAATGGTTCTTGGAATAAACAAGTGAGAAATATTAGATTTAAAGGCCTTATGAGTATCAGAGAGTCTATGATAGGATAGATTTTTGGCAATAGGATGTGTGGTGCAGGTTCTAACTCCTTTCCTAAGGGCTATAGGTAAGTCTAGATCAGCAGAATTGTCTTTAAAAGGAGCAGGAGTGGAAGAGTTACCTGGTGTATTGGAAGGACCAACTTGTAAAGGTGATGATGATTGGCTTTGCTCCGGATTTGAATAAGGATTTCTATTATTCTGACGATCTCTTCTTCTAGTATAAACACGAAGTTCAGATGAGGTAATATCTGGTTGTGAATCACTTATGCCTTGTACAAGTAGACTAGGAATTCCATTATTTTCACTAGATAAATTTTCTATTTCCTGACCTTTTAAAGGAGTATGGATGTTCATGTCAATGTCAATGAGAACATTAGGAAAAAAATTAGAAGTTTGCTAGAACTCATCTTCACTTTTCTCTTTCTCCCCTTGAAGATAGTTATGGCTAAAGTAAGGCTGTTTTTCAAGGAAAAAGACATCCATACTGATGTGAGTTTTCTTTGTAATAGGGTTAAAACATTTGTACCCTCTCTTCTTAGGAGCATATCCTAGGAAAACACATTTTTCTGCCCTAGGGTCAAGTTTGGACTGAAGATGGGTTGGTATATGAACAAAAACAGTGCACCCAAAAACTTTTAGTTGTAAATCTGATGTTACTCGACAAGTAGGGAAAAGCTCCTTTAGGCAGGCTAAAGGAGTGATATATTTTAAAACATGAGTAGGCATCCTATTAATGAGATAACAAGCAGTCAAAATAGCATCACCCCATAAATATTTAGGAACATGCATAGAAAACATAAGAGCTCGTGAAACCTCTAATAAATGACGATTTTTCCTCTTTGCAATACCATTTTGTTGTGGGATGTCACGACAAGTAGATTGATGTTGAACACCTTTTGATGACAAAAAAGTTCCTAAATATATGTTAAAGTATTCAGTGCCATTATCACTTCTAAGAATACTGATTTGTGTTTGGAACTGATTTTCAACCACATGATAAAAATCCTTGAATAATTTTTCAACTTCAGATTTATCACTCATCAAATACACCCAACACAACCGTGTATGATCGTCAATAAATATCACAAACCATTTTTTGCCAGATGCAGTAGTGATTTTTGAGGGACCCCAAACATCACTATGAATTAAATAAAAAGGTTTTGAAGCACGATAACCTTTTAATTGATAAGTGTTCTGATGCTCTTGGATAAATAACAAGTATCACAATGAAAAGAGTTGCAATCAACAATTTTAAATAAGCTGGGAAACAAATTTTTTAGATAGAGAAAACTAGGATGTCCAAGTCTAAGGTGCCAAAGCATAATTTGTTCTCGTACAGGCATTGAACTAGTACTCCTACTACTCAAACCCTGAGCTTGTTTAATGTTGAATATGGTCTCATCAAAATAATAGAGTCCATCAATCATCCTAGCACTGCCAATCATCCTCCCCGAGAGTTGGTCCTAAAATTCACAATGGGAATCAAAGAATATGACATGGCAGTTAGAATCCCATGAGAGTTTACTAATAGACAGCAAATTACAAGCAAGTTTAGGAACATGAAGGATAGATTTTAGTTCAATTTTGTCAGAGATTTGGATAGAACCTGTTCCTGCAATGGATGAGAAACTTCCATTTGCAATTCTGACTTTTTTATTACCAAGACAAGGGTAATAAGATTGAAAAAATTGTGAAGTACTAGTCATATGGTCGGATGCACCAGAATCAATAATCCATGATGCAAGAGTTAAGCCACAAGAATAGGTACTAGGGGTATCACCTGTTTGGGCCAAAGAACCAATAGGAGGACTGGATGTAGGAGTGGATTTTAGCAATTGAAGAAGATGATCCACCTGCTCAGCATTTAGGAAATTAGCCTTTGCTTCATTGGCTCTAGGGGCTATATAGTTGCTGCTAGAGGTTCTAGATTTGCTACTCTTCCAGTTTGTAGGCTTTCCATGGAGTTTCCAGCAAGTCTCTCTAGTGTGGCGTGGTTTATTGCTATAATCAAACCATACCCGAGGCTTATCTTCAAACCTCCTTTGGTTAGAATAGGACCGCTATGCAGAAATATTGGCAGTGGACAGATCTGTGCTAGTAGCACAATAAGGAGCAGGGTTGGCAGCAACTAATGCAGAGTTCTTCCCAGTTTCATCCTCCTTTTTTTTCATCATGACATTCCGACGAAAATCTTCTCTTCGCACCTCAGAAAATACCTCTCCAAGTGGAGGTACTGGCTATCTCCCTAGAATCCTTCCCCTAACTTCATCAAATTCATCATTAAGTCCAGCCAAGAATTTAAAAATTCTGGCATTCTCCACCATCTTCTTATTATGATTGCAACCATCAGAATTTTTCCATTCATAATCATTGAATAAGTCTAAATCCTGCCAAAGTCCCTTAAGAATATTGAAATACCTGGTCACACTGCCTTCTCCTTGGTGAGTATTGCTGATTTTCTACTGCAATTCATATATCTGAGAGTAATTTTCAAGGTCAGAATACATCTGAAAAATGGCATGACGACACCAATCATCTGCATCTTTGGGCTGGGTAAGGGTAAAATGAACAACACTTAATCGGGATGTGTCGGGAACAAGGGGCATAGAACCTAAACCAGGAGGAAGGGTCCGGATACAACCTAAGAAGGTATCCTCGTCATCACCCAAATCACCAAACTCTTCAAGCTTAGGTTCATAAACTTGATCTTCCAACGGCTCATCAACAACATCATCATGTTCCTCAATGACCAAGGCTCGACTAGGGCAATTGGAGGAAATGTGGCCAAAACACTTACAGTTGAAGCACTGCAAGCTGGAGGAAATTTTAGGACCTTTACCTTTATTTTCCCATACGGGAGGAACATTAGATGGGGGAGGCCCTAGGAGAGACTTAGGGGGGAAGTGGGCTCTGTGCGGTTGTCAACATGCTTTCCATGCGTAGTTCTAGGAATAGACTCATAGGCCTTGTTTGTTTTCAAGACTAAAATCCAAAACTTTGAAAACTTTGAAAACCTCCCATCTCATCATTACAACTTTCTCAAATTTCTATACAAAATAAAATAAATAATTCAACTTTTTCAAATCTCAAAACAAATATAATATTAAAAAATATTTTATAACAATATTTTATTCAACTTGTTAACTTTAATCTTAACTCATCTCATCTCAGAAAACAAACAAGGCCATAGTCTCGGACCAAAGAGTAAGCGTGGTCAAGAGTAGTGATGCCCTGAAGGACAAATTCGTGCCTAAGATCATCTTTTAGGCCTTGTCTAAACCTACTCAGAGTTATGGCCTCATCCTCAACGACATGACATCTCATTCGGAATTCATCAAATTGAGTGACATACTCAGTCACTGACCGATTGCCTTGTGTAAGGGCATTCTATTGGTCCATCAGATTACCCCTGTAAGATTGGGGTAAGTACTTCTCTTGAAGGCGACGTTTCATTTCTTCCCAACTCCCAACAAGAAGCACATGACGCCTCTCAAGAAGATCCTCTACACTTTCCCAAAAGAGCTGGGCAGTGCCAGTTAATTTCAAGCTGGCAAATTGAACTCTCCGATCCTTAGGGACCCCATATCCAAGTAAAGAAACAATCCATATCCTTAATCCATTGAGTAAAAACTCGAGGATCTAAACAACCATCAAAAGTAGGGGCATCTAACTTGATGTTTCTAAATAAGCGCTCTTCATAAAGAGTAAGAGACTGAGTACCCTGACGGTAATGGTCTCATCCTCACTCACGATCATAATCACTTTCCCCACGATCACTTCTAAAGTGTTGTCGACAACCTCGACGGTGACGATGGGCTCTATTATGAGACGCTTCAGAGTTGTTAGATGAATGAGGGGGTTCTTCAAAATTGTTGAACCTAGCAGCTAGGTCCTTGTTCTCCTCACGAGTAGCAGCCATCTCATTTTGGATAGTCGCTAATTGAGTCTGTAAATGTTGCTAGTTAGTGGCTAGTTGAGCTAATTGCCGGGTGAGGGTATCAAATTGGGAAGGATCCATGGTAAAGGTACTAGAACTAGGGGTGACAAGACAACCACTACGCAACTGCATGCAATGCAACACTTGCTAAATGAAGTTCAATGGAGAGATCAATGAACAACAAATGCAAGCAATGAAAATATCAACCTGAGCAAATTTTTTTTTTTTTTTGGATTAAGTAAATCCAAATACGGTAAACGACTAATGTCGATATTTAAAATAACAAAGTAAAGACCAAGTACCAATCAAGAAAATCCAATCATGTAGGATTATTATTATTATTTTTTGGACAATTAATGAAAAGACGAAAAGCAAAGGTACGGACTATGAAAATGAGAGAATGGGAATACAAAATCTAAAGGATTGAACAAATTAGGCCACAACAAATGTGGGGTAAAATTAACCATGGAGACTAAATTAGTCAAAGGATCCAATCAAGTGGGTCTAGAAAAAATTTACTACGGGTAACAGCAGCACAGAGAAAACAAGTGATACAATTTTAAAATAAACCGATAGTATAAAACCAAAGAGAAATAGGAAACAATGACTCCCTTAGTTGAAGAAACACATGGTGCACCCAACATTACAGTTCCTATTCTTGACATTTTTTTTTTATTTTGTGTTTCCTACATTGGGTATTTCGGCACCTCGCAAATCACAACAAGGTCTCTTCTCAAACACTGGGTATTTCAATTCTAGTTTTGGGTGTTGATGTCGTGTTTTGTTGGCCTAGGCAAATCCACGCAGGTAGTGCCGTGATGTGAAGAATTTGGAGCCCCCGGCTGTGTTCCGGTGCAGCTGTACTGTAGCGATTTGTACATCTATGGCGGTGAATGAAAAATAAGTGCAAGAAAAGTAAAAAGAGATGGACACCAAGATTTACGTGATTCGACAATATGCCTACGTCCACGGGGGTTTGGGGAGGGAAGCCTCCATTATAATCTATCTGTTTACAATCACTCATGGATCCTTATACCTTTACTGTACAGAGAAGGTTGGAGCTCTTCCTTAATATATTTCCATCGATTCCCTATTCATCTGAGTTCATCCGTCTATCTTCAATCCTCTTTTTTGTTGTCTGGGCCTCTCCTTTTATATGTTTGCTTGACCTTTTACTGACTTTTCCTTCTTCTTCTGACCCTCTGATATTTTGCAGCCCTTATATCTCTTGTCTCCCTCTGACATTTGTAGCCATTTTTATCTCTTTGCTTGTATCCTTCTAACATTTGCAACCCTTCTTATTTATTTTCTTGTCTCCCTCTTTGTCTTTAGTGATATCTTGGTAGGCTGGGCCCAATTCATGGGCTATGGTTATTTTTCCCCTTACCTATGGATATTTTTCTCCTCACAAAAGCTCATTAATTTTTAGCGCACTTGTGGGCTGGAAATTGTAAAAGTTTTTCCTTATGAGAATTCCTATCCTGGGTGGGCATGTTGAAGGTGAATTGATATCCAGCGTTTCAATGAGTATGCATATGCCGTGAGCGGGAGATGGACTCGACCATGTAAAGCGCAAGCGCGGAGCTCGAATGGTGCTGAAGATGGACTTGACTGCGTAAAGCGCGAGGGCGAAGATTGAGTGGTGCAGGAGATGGACTCGACAACGTAAAGTACGAGTGTGGAGCTCGAATGGTGCGGGAGATGGACTTGCCCACATAAAGCTTGAGAGCGGAGCTCACGAGGGTCTAGTGACTCGGGAGAGTCTAGTGACTCAGTTTTATTGTTTTCCTATTTCCTCAATTTTTGTTTCCTATTTCCTCAACTTTTGTTTCTGCTCCTATTTCCTTAGCTTTTGTTTCTTTTTCCTCAGCTCCTATTTCCTCATCTTTTGTTTTCTATTTTCTCAGCTTTTGTTTCCTAATTCCTTAGCTTTTGTTTCCATTCCTATTTTCGAGAGTCTAGTGACTCAGTTTTTGTTTGATGAAGATTCTATCACTGTCCATGCATCGCAGGCTGCAACTTTACATGAAACTCTGCAAGTCCCGTGGGAGCACTGGTGACTTGAGTTGAGAATAGCTATTATCAGGTCAGAGTCGTGGCTCGGTTCCTGTGCTTTATACTTTGTGGCCGATCCAGAGATCGAGTTTGTTCGCAGAAGCTCGGCAAGTCCCGTGGAGTCACTAGTGACTTGCATTTGAGATACTTCGTGGCCGATCTAGAGACCGGGCTTGTCTCCTATTTCCTCAGCTTTTCTTTCCTTCCTATTTCCTTAGCTTTTGTTTATTCTCTTATTTCCTCAGTTTTTCTTTCTGCTCTTATTTCCTCAGTTTTTCTTTTTGCTTTTCTTTATTTGATGGAGATTCAGTTTTGTACCATTGCATGAAGCTCGACAAGTCCCATGGAGTCACTGGTGACTTGCGTTGAGAATAGCTATTAGCAGGTCAAAGCTCATGGTTCTGTTCCTGTGCTTTATACTTCATGGGCAATCCAGAAATTGGGCTTGTTTCTGGTAGGTTGAGTGGTTCTTGACCTTTTGCTCTTGTGCTATTGTGTATTGTGCAGAGCAGAATAGTGTAGCATAGCAGAGTAGAATAGTAGAGCAGAGTAGAAAAATCGAGCAGAACAAAATAACATTGCAGAGTAGAAAAACCGAGCCAAGCAGAAAGGCTGAGAAAAGTTGAATTAGGCAGAATAGAATAGCGTGGTGTAAGTGTGAACTGTCTAAACCCAACCAATGCCGTTTGAGTGTCAAGCAAGTTTTGTTGCCTCCGTGCAATGATTTGTATGCTCATGGTGATTTTCAAACGATAGTTTTCCATGAGGTTGAGTTTGAGGTGAGTTTCCGAGTTGAGAAGCCCATGCGTTTTGTTCCCGAACTAAAGAACCTCGCGCGAGTTGTTCCCAAGCTCAGTGTGCGTAATTTTATAGAGCTGAGGAAAGTCCGCATACGTGTTGTTTCTGTGTAGTGCTTTCTGAGCGGAGGAACCCCGTGCAGAGATTTATCGAGTTGAGGAACTGAGCTGGGGGAGTTTGTGCATGTAGTCGCTAAATTGAGTAGTTCGAGCATATGGCTTCCTTTGTGTGTAGTTTTATTGAACTTAAGAACCCGTGTAGGTGGGTTTCAGAGCATAGGGAAGTCCGTGTGGATGCTTCACATTCAACTGAGTTTTCGAGCGAGAATCTGTGCATGTCAAGCTGAGGGAGCCTGTGGGTTTTGTTGCCGAACTGAGGGATTTCCCATATATGTTGTTCCCGAGCTCTTAACTTCCAAGTGGGTGGTGCTGAAGCTGAAGCCGAGCTAAGTTTTCCTATGCGAGCTGAGTTCCTAAACTCGTAGTTTACGTAGTTGAGTTTTCGAGCGAGCAGTGGTTTCCCATGAGGGTGAGTTTCAGGAGGTCATCTAGTGACTTCCGAGCAGCTGTTTTCGAGTTACAAACCTCTACGCAGGTGTTGTCGAAGCTGGAGAACGAGCTTGGTTCGGGAATAGGTGGAGACTGAGCTTGGACATAGTACCACCATAAGACTCCGGTGTACACAGTGGGGTAGACAACTGCCCCACGGCACATGACTGGACATCGAGAGGTTTGTGTCCACGGCACCGTGCGCTGGGTGCATGGTGAATGGCTACCGCAGGCCAGCCATGGGCGTTGGATACATCACTGGTGAAGACAAATGTTGCTGACAGACCAAGAGGACCTTCGCTGGTACCTTTTCCATCCGTAACAAGGCTGGGTCGTGCCTCAGTTTTTGCATTTCAGGACATGGTTCGTACGGAACCACGTCGGAGGGAGTGGGCGGTCATCGACAGGCCTAGAGGAGACAGACGATGTCGGTGCACCTCATGGTGGGCGCTGGCCCCCCTTCTCTTGCCGTGTCGTGGCTAGGCCACAGCATGGTCTCCGTGCGCACGGGACGTATTGGTCATGACCCCCTGGTGGGGGCCATGTCTCTGGAGCCAGAGACTGTCGAAGGTTCTGGTGATAACTGTCGGCTGGTGGCTGGGCTTGCAGCATGGCACTGCGAGCTCTGGGCACAAGGGAGGCTGGGCCCCATGCACTTGCACAGTGCACAGTGGCCGTGCCTTTTGAGCACCCTACCCGACCCCCAATGATGGGGCGAGCCAAGCGATAACAGAAACCTCCGGCGGCCACTGGTCAGGTGGGCTCATGGCTAGTAGCCGTGAGCCATTCGGTCCCTACGGGTATTATCCTGTGATGGTCCGCCATGCACGACCTTTGCTTCCGGTGATCACCATGACCGCGGCAAAAAATATCGACGGTCGGTGTGGTGGCCCGGAGTTGTTGTTTGCGACTCTTGGTCGCAGGTGGCAGCTCGGTATGCCACTCGGGTGCACAGGACTTGCACCTGCTGAGTCTCCATGTACAGTGCCATGCATGGACTGTTCATACATGGCACTGTGCACTTAAATGCACAGTGCCTTGTATAATAGGGACAACGCAGTGCTCTGGTGGGCACTATACGTCTAGGCATTCATTTAATATCCATGTGTATGTGCATGTGCATAAACCAGGTTCCTGAGCTTGGAAAGTAAGTGGCTCGGTCACTCAGGCTGTAAGTGCAGTGTTATCTAGGTGACGTAGATTTTACTCGCTTGATCTTTTAAACTAGTTTAAAAAATAAAAGTAATGAAGCTTGGAATACTTATCTGGAGGATGCTTCCTTCATCATTCGGAATTTCTTCTGTGCATTGGAAAATCATCATTCTTCCACCTTCAATGCGTTCTTCTTCTGTGTTTATCACAGATTGTTCGTCAGCTCTTCCTTCCATTGCTTCAGTTTGTTCTTCTTCACATCGCGAGCTCTGAGAGTGTGTTGTTGCCGGCCTACGAAGGACACGCTGGTTATGGGACAAGAGAGATCCCACAGACGGCACCACTATTGATGTCGTGTTTCACGAGCCTTGGCAAATCCACGCAGGCAGTGCCGCGATGTGAAGAATTTGGAGCCCCCGGCGGTGTTCCGGTGCAGCTATACGGTGACGATTCGTACGTCTATGGCGGTGGATGGAAAATAAATGTAAGGAAAGTAAAAAGAGATGGACACCAAGATTTACGTGGTTCGGCAATGTGCCTACGTCCATTGAGATTTGGGGAGGGAAGCTTCCAATATAATATATCTGTTTACAATCACTCATGGATCCTTATACCTTCACTGTACAAAGAAGGTTGGAGCTCTTCCTTAATATATTTCCATCGATTTCCTATTCATTTGAGTTCATCTGTCAGTCTTCAATCCTCTTTTCTACTGTCTGGGCCTCTCCTTTCATATTTTTGCTTAATCTTGTACTGTACATGCCAGCCTGCCATGAGTTGGTAGGTCTCCCTTGTGTGAATACTTCTCCTTCTTCTTTTGACCCTCTAATATTTTGCAACCCTTATATCTCTTTTGTCTCCCTCTAACATTTGTAGCCTTTCTTATCTCCCTCTTTGTCTTTAGTGATGTTTTGGTGGGCTGGGCCTAATTCATGGGCTATGGTTATTTTTCCCCTTACCTAAGGATTTTTTCCCCTCACACTGGAAAATATAGAGGCGAGAGATCGAAGTAGAGGAAAGAGAGGCATTAGGGTTGCTGCCCAGAGGTAGTTGTAACGTCCGCAGCGTGTAGAGAAAGCAGCGACTAAATATTTTGGCCTTTCTCAGATTATTTCAGCACTTCTCAAGGTCTCAAATCACAGCAAGATCTCTGGGTATTTCGGCAACAGATGGAGAGAGATAAGAGAGAGAGAGAGTCTGAGAAAGAGAGAGGTAGGTGGAACGATGGAGGTGGAAGATGAAACGATTGATCTAAGAAGAAGGTGAATGGGTTTTCGACAATGGGTGTTTTGTCGGCGTGGTTTGGTATGGTTGGTCTGAGAAGAAGGTGAATGTGTTTTCGATGCTGGGTTTTGGAGGAAGAAGCCGAAAAGATGGGTTGCAGAAGGTGAACGGTTGTTTTTTTTTTTTTTGGATTGAAGGGAGCTCTTTGGTGGAAACAGATTGCAGAAAAGATGAAAAAAATGGGGACCAAAAATAATCTATTGTTTGAGAAAACAATAGAACTAGCTCTTGATACCAAATATGATGTAGGATAGAAGTGAGAACAAATAATAGAAGCAGAATAATAGCAAACATAGAAGAAAAGAACCAAGAAAAGACGAGAGAAGAAGAGAAACCAGAAGATAAGAGAGGAAGAAGAAAGCAAAGAGAAGGGGTTGGAAGGAAGTGGTTGTAAGCGCTCAATTCTCAATTCTTCAAAATTGCACTATGATGTTTCTTTACAAGCATTTAAATAGGAAAAATAACACAAAAATAAACCTTAGAAAGTCCATGGGCTAAAGCCCAAGCCCATTACTACGAACCCAAATAAAACATAAGTAAAATGACCAAAATAACAATAATAAAAGATGTCCTCATCACTTTTCCCAACAAATAAGAACAGGATGAAAAAAGAACAAAAATTTACTCACATCAACACATTTTTAAGGATAGGTAAGGTTGTTGGGTCAGATGGGGGTTCACTCCCATCTTGTTGAGCCACATCAAAAGAAGAAGAAAAAAAGGAACTTGGATAATTTGTATGATTTTGTGAGCATATCAGAAATTTGGTATGAATTCCCAGGTTCTTTTGTGGTGGTCCTCCTCTATTTGCATTAGAAAGTAATGTTTTTTGGATATAATTTTAAAAGCTAAAATATCTCTTAAACTCATAGGAACCGTGCGTTGTTTGGAGTGAATTCTGATTCACCTGCTGCCTGTTGTGGCACCGAAATTGAGCATGACATTTGAATGTTTGTTGATATTAAAGTTCTGGCTAAGCTGAAGATGGTATTTCTGAAAGGAAAAAACTACTATGCTGCCCAATACTTACCGCTCCATTTGACTGCTTAGTGATTTTGTTTTTATTTTTTGTTTTTTTGTTTTTACTTAATGATGTAGGAATTGATTTTAAGTGTATTGGTGTATTTTTATTTTTTTTTAAATATTTAAATATGTTAAAAAAATGTGAATAGAAAAATGAAAAAAAAAAGTTGCAAAAGCAACTAGCGGTATAAACGAGCGGTGCTACTCAGGTGGCATTTCGACCATGGCACTTTTCAAATTCAGGTAGGAGACATTGATTACTTGCTTGAGCAAAGAGAGAAATAACTCAGATTACAAGTTTAACCCTGAATGCTGAAAGTTTCACTCTAACTTTGTTGAGTTTTGCTTGGTAACCATGATACCTTGTTTGTAAATTGTAGACTCAAACCATCAGTTTTTTTTTTGCATGTTATGATGTTCTGGTCAGTTTTTTTTTCTTTGGTTAATCTGATTTGTTGGTTTCTTGCAGGGAACTTGGACATTTTGGTTTGAAGTTTATGCTATTTTGAGGTTTGTATATGTCTATTCACAGTTCATAATTCAGGATTTCATTTTACTTTTTTAGCTTTTTACTTTATTTACTCCAATGTTTGGCCGCTGAGAAAATTAAATAGAGGAGATGGAAAAAGGTAATATCAGTAATGAAAGTGTGGTGTGTATTTGTGTTTTGAACTTAAGTGGCTGTGAGGTAATTGACTGCTAGGTTCCATCCTACTAACTGAATACCAAACAATATGCAGTTTCATATGTGCATGTTCACACCTTATAAAACACATCATGATATACTCAGTTCATTCCTTGATATAGAGATGGGGAAGGAGTACATATCAAATGGTTCATCAGATTCAAGTATCATGCTATCATACCAAATGGATGTGTTTGGCCTGGAGGAGCACTATAATTTTGTGATCCCAATTTGATCAAATAGATATGTTTCGAATTATGAGTATAAAATTAGTTGAAGAGGTATTGCATGTGTTGTTGGATCATAATGACCTTCCTATCATAAGATGATTGTTTTAATTTAAAGTACATAGTTTTTTATTGAACTTAAAGTGTTGGTTGGACTTTCTTATTGATTACTCTTTTGAGATGTTTTTCCTCTCCGAATGGAATTATGTATCACACGTAGAGAATTATACTGTGTTTACTATATGGTGAACACATAAGTATTTCGTATTGGATGTATATTTTGTTTTTGCATTTTTTTTAATTTTGTGAAAAACTTTTTTCGGCAAGTAAAATTCGCCGAAAATATTTTTTTTGTACATTAAACTTTTGGCGATGATAATTCGGCAACAATTTCCCGCTGGGAACATAATGACAACGATAATTCATAATCGGTGGGAAAAAGATCTAGACATTTTTGGCGATTTATTAACCTTTTGGATGATATATATTGTCATAAATGACTTTTCAAGTGAACGGAAATGTCATTTTCATCGTTTTTTGGGACATTTACGACAGACTAAAATCGTTGAAAATAGTAGCTTTTTGCAACGATTTTTGCCTATGGCTGAAATTGATCAAAAGTGTCGTCTTAATTTTGTCGAAGATGCAGCGAGCTAAAAATTGTCAAAAATGATCAAATGCAACGATTATTAGGAGTATTTGTGACGATTTTGAGTGTTGGAAAAGATCTGATTTCTTATAGTGTACGTATAATGCAAGTGTTTCTTTTAATATGGTGTTTAATAGAGTTTGGTTCTATTAGTAATTTATGGACTCTAAATTGATTAAAAATTACTTTTATATTATCATTTTGGCACTGAAAAGGGAAATGTGTTAGTTCTTGAAAGTGCATATGATATATAACGATATTCTAGATATGTTGCAAGTTTGCTGGGAAAGACTAATCTTTGGTTGAAAGCACCATAAGGAGATAAATTATCTTATTTTTATATATAATTAGTAGAGGATGATTCCTATTTATACATGAAGTTTGGTCTATTAATACTCTTGACTATTTGTATATGCAGCTCTATTTGGAATGGTTAGCAATTGACTTACGGTAACAAGATGTCAATTAAGTCTATATGGTGTAAGTTATTATTTTCCTTGTAGTGTTGATTTAATGGCATAACATGAAGTTTGTGAGTTTTAATGTCATTTTTGTGGAAATAGTTGGATTATATTTGCACTATGAATAGAACAAGTCATATTGAAATGTTATATATAGTACTGTTGATTTAATAGCATAAAATGATATTTGTGAGTTTTAACATTATTTTTGTAGAATTGTTTATAAAATAAACAAAATGCGTGATAATATAATTTTTCTCGTATGTAAGACTATTTGTAGCGACATACATTTATTGCGAACAGTTTTATTTTTGTTGCAAATACTTATTTGCCATGAAGGGTATATCCTTATTAGTAATAAACATATTTGCAACGACCATAATTTGGTTCCAAAGGATAATACTATCTTTGGGAATATATTACCTAATTGCAACGCTCTCTCAAATTATCACTAAGATAGTATCAATGACGATAAATTCAATTTGCAACGATGAAATTTTGCCGCAAAAGTAACTATTTGCAACGAGAAAATATTTTCTTGGGATTAACCTTTGCCCACGCGGTATTTGTGACAATAGATCAACAAATAAAAATCATTGCTATTAGAATATTATCATACATACTAGAATATTATGAATTAGAAAAACAGATGAGAAATTGAGAAGGGGAGAGAGAGACTTTTAAAGCTGCATTTTTGTTATTCTGAAGTCTCCTTGAATACATAACATATATATGTTCCTATTTATAGGGGAATGAGACTAGAAAAAAAAAATATAGAAATACAATATTTAATCAATGATTTACACAATAAACTAAATATGGTAGAGAATGAGTCATATTACTATACTTATTAGAATATTATGAATATCTTCTAGGTGTGATAATATTCTAACAGTTGCGAATAGTCTTTTGTGACGAAAAATAGATAATTTAAAATGATTTTTTCCTAACAAAAAGCCAATCCCTTGGAGTGTTCTTACGTGAATGGTGCGTCAATTATCCCTTTCATCTCTAACACATTACTACAAATTATCCCTTAAAACCAGCCCCAACTTATGATACGCGCATAAGAACACCAAAACCGAAGGGAAAAAAAAAATAATACTAAACAATGATGTGGTCTGGAAAGAATGACCTTATGTGAAATAATGACATGAAGAGTGAAGCTCTGGAGGGGTTCTTTCTGTAATTGGAAACAACGGCCTAAGCCCTGAGGCAAAGAGGCCATGCATGCATGCCCATTATATATAGCTAACAGGATGATGATGGATACATGGAGATGGCAAAGGAAACATCAAACAGATTCATTCTTGTCATGATTACCTTAATTTCCACTCATATGTTGTGTAAATTTCTTGCAAAAATCATCGCAATGGTCAGGGGAGAATACTGCAAACCAAGTCTGAGTGGCACCCAGAAAAAGCGCAAACAATGCAGCCAAAGAAGCGAAGCCCGTCCAGGAGGTGCGGAAATGATAGTGAAAGAACTCAGCTGTGAATCTCATCCAAGTGTTGTCGTAGCATTCCTGAATCCGGTACTTGACATCCTTGTATGCCTTGAGGTCTGGCACCAAGTCTGTCCCTATCTCATTGAATAGCTGAGCAACTTCCTCGTCGCTGCCGAGGAAATTGTACAGAACTCGCGCTTTTCTCAGGTCCTTGACGTCGCTGGCTTCATCGATGAGCGAGTCGAGGAAGGATATGTAGGAGGTGACGCCGAAGTCGTTGTAGAAGTCCAGACACATTTCGTAGGCTATCATGTTCAAGAACTTTGGCCCTGTCGAGTCATCTACAATCATGGGTGGGAGCGAAATGTGTCCTGGGTACAAATTGAAGTACTTTCCTGGCAACAAGTTAATCCATTTTCTGGCGAAAGATATACTTCTCAAGTAATTACCAGTTTTAATACAACTCCTTTTCACGATGATTCCTGCTACTTTAAGCTCCTGCAAATTGCGGTAGGATTGCCATTCTGAATCGAACTCCTGAACTCATCTCTCATCTTGCTCAGGCTCATCAACGACTCCAGGAGACGATACGGAAGTTGGTTCTCCAGAAGGAACAAATCCTGGTGGCAGAAGGCTACGCTGTCGTCTTTTATATTCTTCTCTTTGAACTTGTTGTTAACAACGTAGTATATGTATTGCAGTACTGCGCAGCCGTCCACGAACAGTATCCAGGCGAGGGAGCCATTATCGTAGGGCTTCGTCACCTCTTCCTCGAAGCATTCCCTGAGTTCCTTGATTTCCTGCTCGATCTTCTTGTATAAATCGTCTATATTTACGCAACTTTCTGTAACAAAATCTTTGGTCAATCTGAGCTTGTATTTCTCTCCTAACCGGTACTTTTCCTTGCCATGATGGATGGGACCCAAAGATACCACCCTGGGCTCGTAATACTTTGCAAAATTCTTGTTATCACGAAGCAAGAAGATAACTTGCTGCAGCTTTGGTGTTGGGGCCTTTTGGGGTTGATTTTCTGCATTTCCTCCGGCCGCCATTACCGTTTCCAACCTTTCCTTCATGCAAGGCGTCGACGTTCCGGCCAGAGCAAGCTTGCATGCACTCAACAACACAATAAAAAGATTGAGAGATCTGGTTTGACGAATTTAGGAGTGTTTCTATTATTGGAAATTATTAAGTACTACTTCGTTGATCAAATGCACCGAGAGAAGTAGCTACAAAACTTTTTTATAAAAACTAACTTATAAACTGATACGATATTATGTGATACATTAATAAATTTACTTAACAATAAAAGTAGCTTCATAATTTGATGTACGACATCAATTCGATCAAATTCTTGCTAGAGCTAAAGATGAATTAGAATCCTGTTATAGAAAGATTGAAAAATATATTGCTGAGTCTCTTTTTATTTTATTTATTTATTTTTTTTTGGGCGAATCTACAAACACAAATATTAAATTATTAATAAATAGTACCATAATAATAAACTCTCTTACAATTCTCTTACAATTCTTTTTTAAATGAATGATAGTCTTGTAAAATTGAAATTTCATTTATAATAAAATTGAATGTTTTGCATTATTGGTTAATTGTGAAATGAATTGTAAAAAAATTATAAATATATCATTAATTACCTTCTTTATATCTGCCTCACAGCAGTACTATAGAGTATAGAGTCTAGACTGATCTGTGAATGATTAAGATCTCTTAAGATTTTTATCCTAATTAGTTATGATAGAATGATGAAAGGGAAATTTGATCAGAGACATTATGAATTGAACCAATTCACCTTTTACATAACAAAGGTTTAAAATATATATGTGTGTGTGTGTGAAAAAGCTTTTTTGTAGACTACAAGTTTGGTACAAATTCTTTTAAGATTAAAGAATTAATTTTTGCTTACTTTATCTTTGCCTAAAACCAAGTTAATTTGAAGCACGCACGCATGCATGCAGCATGATCAACTTGTGAAAATTCTAGCATGAGATGCGTAATTTGTGGAGTAGTTTTTAATTGTCTTTAGATGCTTGCTTTTTCACTTTAATTATCTTTAATCACATGACAAGATTGGGATTTCTTTAATTTGTTTCATAATGTAGGCCGGCCAATCAAAAAAGTTTGCGTGAATGGGATGCATGCAGGCCATTGCTTCTTCACTTTTCGATTTTAATACAAACATAATCAAGAAAAAAAATTAATTAATAAAAGAATCACCGCGACTTTCAAACTTCTTAGTTAACACAATTTTCATTTTGGTTTGAGTATATATTCTCCAGATGTTGCATACTATTTACCATGTCATCCTTTTACATTAAAAGAAGTTGAACGTCTTATATAAGATGTATTTACTATTTTGGGTTGTTAGTGAAATACACAATAATATAATAAAAATTACAATTAAAACAAAGTCAGTTTGGACTGAGGTACGAAAATATCGCTTTCTTTAAGGAGATTCAAGCCCTCTATGGTGTATAAAGTCTAAAATTAACCGGTGCAGTAGAACTCCTCTTGACTTGACTCCTCCAAGATACAACAGCCCAACTAATCGTCGTATAACCCGAACCAACTCTGTGTTGAAAATTAAACTTGACAAGAGAATAAGCTTAGAGAAGCTTGGAGAAGCTTTGTGTTTACATCAAAGTTAAGACACCAACCTCAATATTCAACAAAAACGGTGACCACTTGTTAGATTTTTTTTTTGTGAGATCATTACATATGTAATTGATGTCTAGATTGTGTCTATAAATAGAGGGCATTATAATGAACAAATGTATACTTGTGGAGAAGAAGAAAATAAGAAAGAAATAGTTGATTTCTTTGAGAAAATATTGAAAGTGTTTTGCTCTTATTTTTCTTGGGTATAATCATTATCTCAGGTGCACAACAAGTGACCTCTAATTTCTACCTTCCAACAGTGGTATCAGAGCTTCTAAAAGTCTGAAAATTACATTCTTTTAAAAAACAGAGCATAGGTCCAAAAGTTTGTCCTAGAGAAAGTTGATCCAAATCAATTTTTGAAGCCACCAGGAGCCTCCTCACCGACAAGAGGAATATGTTGCCACAAACCGCATCAAAATAGGAGCTCACACGTGCCCTCACGCTCCGTCTAAAGTTTGGCAAGTGAAACCCACTCTCAGCACATGCCCAGAGGTAGA
The DNA here is from genome assembly GCA_029856935.1 of Cyclocarya paliurus. Classification (NCBI taxonomy): domain Eukaryota; kingdom Viridiplantae; phylum Streptophyta; class Magnoliopsida; order Fagales; family Juglandaceae; genus Cyclocarya; species Cyclocarya paliurus. The sequence goes on from CM056947.1 coordinate 27,546,881, forward strand.
AGAAATGGTTCAGACAGGTTCAACCTGGTTTAGCTCAGTTTCAGTTTTTTGACCGGTTCATATATTTCCGACCATCTTTCAGACTGGTTCAAACCGGTTCCCTACTAGTTGGACCATTCCGAATCCATCTAAGGTATTAAATCTTGCGAATTTTGACTCAAAGCTTAAGTTTTAGTACAAAAAGTCTCTATGGTCACCGAAAATACACAAACCACGATTCCAAAGCTCACTAAAGACAACTACGACAATTGGTGATACAAATGAGAGCCCTTCTAGGTGCTCAAGATGTTTTTGACATGGTAGAAGATGGATATGAAGAATCCACTTCCAAAGAAACCGAGGCAACCATAATAGACGCCCATTGTACAATTCTCAAATCAGACAAAAAGAAGGATTGTAAAGCCAAATCCATATTATAGCATCATCAAAGACATCTAAAGAAGTGTGGGAAACCCTACACAAGAAGTACAGAGGGGCAGACAAAGTAAAAGGATTCGTCTTCAAACACTACAAGGTGAGTTTGAAGCTTTACAAATGAAATCCTCTGAATCTATTTCTGACTATTATACATGAGTTATAATAGTTTCAAACCAGCTCAAAAGAAACAGAGAAATTCTCACAGACACGAGAATTTCTGAGAAAATTTTGAGATCATTAGATCCAAAATTTAATTATATTGTTGTGGCTTTGGAAGAGACCAAAGATCTTGAGACTTTGTCCGTGGAAGAGCTAGTGGGCTCATTACAATCCCATGAGCAAAGAGTCACTAGAAGAAGTGGTGATAAAGCACAAGAGTAGGCTCTACAATCCATGATGTCCCTCACAGAAGAAAGGCACGAACAAGGGGGAGATCACAACGAGGAAGAGGACGAGGCCAAAGCTATCGTGGAAGAGGTTCTCAAAATTCAGAACCAGGTAGTAGAGGCGGCCGAGGACAACAGACAAATTTCCCAAGAGGAAGAGGATGTGGAAGAAGAGGCGGATTCAACAACCGTCCGAACGTTGACAAAAGTAATGTGGAATGCTATAATTGCCACAAGTATGGCCACTACAGCAATGAGTGCTGGAGGGCACCAACAAATGAAGTTAGCAAGCAAGCTAACTATGCTGAGAAGGAGCATACAGAGGAAAACTCAATGAGTTTGATGGCACAACAATCAACCGAACATGACGTAGATGTTTGGTATCTGGACTCCGGAGCTAGCAATCACATGACTAGCAGAATTTTTTTTTTCATTAAGATCAATGAGAAGACTCATGGAGATATCTCGTTTGGCGATCTGTGACGCCCCGACTCCCACGTACAGAAAATCTCAAAAATCGTAACGTCGGGATGATGAAAACATGGGTCACGCATCCCAACGATAAGTGCCAAGTGTGTGTACAAGCAATTGTGTACAATAATAATAAGCAGTGGATAATATAATTAAGTCAACTAAGTACCATAATTTGATTAATACAAATATCCAAATACAAAGCATTTTAAAACAAAAACCAATGTCCCATAAAGTTATACAAGGCTGAAAATATAAACACGAGTGATCCCAGATCACTCCTCCGGTGGAGCCAAATCCTCAGGCTCAGCATCTGCATCATCAATATCAAAATCTGCGATAGCATTAAATGGTATCGTCGGTAAGTTATAATCCAAGCAATCCTGAGATAAAAACACATTAATGCAATCAACCATGCATGCATATGATGCATTATGCATGAAATCCAAAAATATATCATTTTTCTCGAAAATGAATATTTTTCCAACACATGCCAAAATCCTATTTGGCCCAAAAATCATGATCCATCATTTTTCTAAAAAATGACTCACACAAAAATCGTTATCCAACACATGCCATTTTTCTAGAAAATAGCCATTATCCATTAATCCATTTATTTGTATCTGTAAACACCATGATCTCCCCTAGGGACCATCCGCACACCCTGGCTTCATAATGAGCGATGCCCAGTTCCGTACCCAGTGAGTTCGTGGCCAAGTATCCTTTAGCCCCCACCAGTAGAAGGGCCACGGAGTTGGCACGTAACTTATCCGATCCCGTTGTAGCCCGTCGATAACCCAGGAGACGTCTCTCAATATATTCCTCTCCTGAGTGACCAGAGGAGCTTCATCGAGATAATGCCCCATCTCGTCTTGGGGTCGTGATACACACACCCAAAAATCCATTCTACACATGAAAATCCAGTTTTCAAATATCCACATGAACATAAATGCAATTACCCGAAAACTCAGTTTTCATTTACAAACATGATCATGCGTGCACATGCAATGAACCAGACACAATCTCAATATCCAACAACCAACCAAATCACAATATAACCAATCACACAAATAACTTCATCTTCCAATTCATCCGACCCCCATACTCGGATTCAGTCTGAAACAACCAACCAGAACACAGTAAAATGAGTTAGTGCAAAAATATATTTAAATCTCAAAAAATGTTTGGAAAAATACTTACAACGCTATATAGTAATTTTTGGAGGATCAAAGATGAACTAGAAATGCCAAAACAACAACTCCATAGTGTAAAATACACTGTGGCCGTAGGTCTCAAAAATCCACTTTTGAGCGGGGTCAAACCAAGACTTGAAATTGATAGGGTAAGGCCTAAAGAGGTCGGTGAAGCTAATGGTGGTAGTGGCCTTTGGCCGTGGGTGGCGGCGAAAGAGGCGGTTTAAGGCAAAAAATGCACAAATCGGAGATGTTGACAATGGGGCTTCACCGGTGACTGATCGAAGTTGGGGTTGGGTCATTTGGATTGCTAGGAGGTCAAAAAAGAAGTGGTGAAGAGATGGTGGCCGGACGGCGGCACTGGAACACACAAGGTCGTGTGGCTTCAAGCCGTGCGTGGCGGCATGGGACGGTCTGAAAATGATAGGGTGAGGTCGCCGGCAGGTGGGGAGGCGTTTGGGCTGGGCGGTGTCAGCCACAGCGACGCGTGACGGCACCGACTGGAAGAGAGAGGTTCGGCTGAAGGAGAGGAAAGAGAGAGAGGGTTGCGCGAGAAGGTGAGGATCCGAAGGAAAAGGAGAAAAAGAAAGAAGAAAAAGAGAAAAGGGAAAAAGGAAAAAGAGAAAAAGAAAAGGGAAGGCAAAAGAAAGAGATCCAGTTTTTTCATCTTGGGGTCTTGAAACTGATCCAACGAAAATGATTTCAAAACAGTAAATTAAAAAAAATAATTTAAACACAGTGACTAAATAAAATAAAATAATAAAATTCAACACTACAATAATTTTAAAGCCCATAAATAAACTCTTTAAATTAAAGAACAATTTAAATAACAAAAAATAATTAATAACGAGAAGACACATTAAGATAATTTCACAATTTAAAAAAATCATAAAATAAACCAATGAGAAATCCAATAATTTTAAAAATAAAAGAATCAATATTTAAAGTAATTAAAATACTCATTCAATAAAATAAATTAAAATACGGGGTGTTACACGATCTCTCCAAAGTTTCAGTTCAAGGAAAAGGTGATATAATGATCAAACGAAAGAATGAAGATCATTCCTTTATCACCAATGTCTATTATGTTCTAGACATGAAGACAAATATTTTGAGCCTAGGACAACTCCTGGAGAAAGGTTTCCAAATTAGCCTGAAGGATATGCAGTTGACCCTTCTTGATGATCAAGGAAAGCTAGTGACTCAAGTGAAGATGTCGAAGAGCAGGATGTTTCTGCTACCTATTCAACATGATGCGCCAAGATGTTTGAGTGTTGTTATCAACAACAAAGACTGGTTATGGCATCTCAGGTTAGAACATCTCAATTTTGAAAGCTTAAAGCAATTGGGAAGCAAGAAGATGGTGAAAGGCTTTCCCAACATACAACATTCCAATGAGCTATGTGAAAATTGTGTTCTTAGCAAGCAACACAGAAACAGCTTGGGAAAGGAAGCTGATTGGAGAGCAACCAAGTTGTTAGAGTTAGTACACACCGATGTGTGTGGTCCGTTGAATCCAACTTCAAACGGACAAAACAGGTACTTCCTCATGTTTACTGACGACTACAGCAGAAGAACGTGGGTGTACTTTTTGAAGCAAAAATCAGAAGTATTTGAAGTATTCAAAGAGTTCAAAGCTTTTGTGGAGAAGCAAAGTGGTTATCACATCAAGGTTTTACGATCTGATCAAGGTGGTGAATATACCTCAAGTATGTTTGAAGAATTCCTTAAGCGAAAAGGAATTAAGCATCAATTCACACCAGCCTATACTCCACAACTAAATGGTGTAGCTGAAAGGAAGAACTGCACAATCCAAAACATGGCCAAAAGTATGTTGAAGGATAAGAATATGCCCAAGAGTTTTTGGGTTGAAGCGGTTTTGTGTGCAATTTATCTGCTGAACAGGTGTCCAACCAAGAGTTTAAAGACAAAGACACCTCAAGAAGCATGGAGCACTCACAAGCCAAGTGTGAGTCATCTTAGAATTTTTGGAAGTATTGCTTATGCCAAGGTGCCTGAAGTAAGAAGGACCAAACTCGATGACAAAGGAGAGAAGTGTATCCTTGTTGGTTACGGTGAAGCCATTATGGGATACAAATTACATAATCCTATCACCGGTAAGATATTTTATAGTAGAGATGTCATCTTTGAGAAAAATGAATCCTGGAACTAGGATCTGACAAATGATTCCAGAGATACGGAGTTGACTGAAAAAGAAAAAGAACCAGATTAACAATAATCTCCACGTGGTTTCTCCTGACCACAAAGAAGTGAAGTTCAAGCATCAACTTCACAAGAACTATCTGACATGAGGCCTCGAGGAGTTTGAAATCTGAGCAATCTGTATAAGAATACAAAACCGATGGATGATGATGTCAATCTATTTTGTCTGCTGATGAGTAGTGATCCAGTTAGTTTTGAGGAAGCTAACAAAGAAGACAAATGGCGAGGTGCGATGGATGAAGAGATTGAATCCATCGAAAAAAAAAAGACATGAGAGCTGACCAATCTCCCAAAAGGCCGAAAAACCATTGGAGTCAAATGGGTCTACAAGACCAAGAAGAATGCGCAAGGTGAAGTCCAAAGATACAAAGCTAGGCTTGTAGCAAAAGGATACAAGTAGCACGAAGGAATTGACTATGGGGAGATATTTGCCCCAGTAGCCAGAATGGAGACCATAAGGTTGCTGATTTCGATGGCTGCATAGAAGAAATGAAAAATCTATCAATTAGATGTGAAATCAACATTTTTGAATGGATTTCTTGAAAAAGAAATCTATGTCCAGCAGCCACCTGGATTCTTAAAAAAAGGTCGAGAAGATCTGGTCTACAGACTGAAGAAGGCTTTATATGGACTGAAGCAAGCTCCTCGTGCATGGAACATGAAAATTGACAATTATTTCAAGGAAAGGGATTTGAAAAGTGTCCATATGAGCATATACTGTACCTGAAGAAGGAAGCTGATGGAAGCTTCTTATATGCATGTTTATACGTTGACGACCTGTTTTTCACCGGAAATAATCCAGGTATGTTTGATTCTTTCAAACAAAATATGGTTCAAGAATTTGAGATGACAGATATAGGACTTATGGCTCATTTTCTGGGCATTGAAATCGTGCAAAGTGACAAAGGCATATTTATCTCTCAAAGCAACTATGCTAAAGAGATTCTCAAAAGATTTAGCATGGAGAATTGCAATCCAGTTACAACTCCTATTGAAATAGGACTCGAGTTGATGAAGAATGAAGAAGGAGATGTTGATCCAACCTATTTTAAAAGTCTGGTTGGAAGTCTAAGATATCTTATGTGCACCAGGTCAGATATACTCTATGGAGTTGGACTAGTCAGCAGGTACATGGAGACTCCTGACTAATCACAGTTAAATGTAGCAAAGAGGATACTCCGTTATATCAAGAGCACTATCAATGGTGGTATGTTTTATATATCAGATGAAGATTCTAGACTCATAGGCTATTCAGATAGCGATTGGGGAAGAGACCTAGATAAAAGAAAGAGCACGACTGGATTTACATCCTTCTTGGGAGATACAACTTTTACATGGTCTTCAAAGAAACAAGCCATTGCAACACTATCACCGTGTGAAGCCGAGTATGTTGCTGCCAACTTAGCTATATGCCAAGGCATATGGTTAAGAAATGTATTGAAATACTTAAGATTTCCACAAGAAGAATCCACAAAAATCTACATTGATAATCATTCAGCGATTGCACTATTCAAGAATCCAGTATTTCATGAACGAAACAAGCAAATTGATACAAGGTATCATTTTATCAGAGACATGTGAAGAATAAAGAAGTAGATCTAATCTCTTGCAGGACATATGATCAACTTGCTGACATATTCACAAAACCTCTGAAACATGATGTGTTACAAGACTAAAGGCCATGCTAGGAATGAAGAAATTTGGAAAGTCAAGTTTAAGGGGGATGTTGAAAATTAAACTTGACAAGAGAATAAGCTTGGAGAAGCTTGGAGAAGCTTTGTGTTTACATCAACCTCAATATTCAATAAAAACGGTGACCACTTGTTAGATTTTTTTTTGTGAGGTCATTGCATATGTAATTGATGTCTAGACTGTGTCTATAAATAGAGAGCATTATAATGAACGAATGTATGCTTGTGGAAAAGAAGAGAATAAGAAAGAAATAGTTATTTTTTTGAGAAAATATTAAAAGTGTTTTGCTCTTATTTTTCTTGGATATAATCATTCTCTGAGGTGCACAACAAGTGACTTCTAATCTCTACCTTCCAACACTCTCCACAAGTAGTTGAGCTCAAAACTCCACCTAAAGAATACATTTCTTTTATATGGAAATACTCTCAAAAAATTATTTAGGTACAACCCTTTTTTTAATCTCTCCAGAGATTTTCTCCATGTTGTATAGAAAAACAACACCACACTCAAAATGGAAAATAATACTAGACGAATCCCCACTTCTCTCAATAAGCTCAACCATTTAAATAAAAAATAAACGTTTTCCTCCATCCGGCAACTGGGCAATCAACGAAAAAGAAACTCACAACATAAAAAAAAAAAAAAAAAGAAGAAAAAAAAGAAAAAAGAAAACGTTGGCCGTCAATGGTACTTAATAGCATCCAATTAACTAAAAGGAGACCGCACTAACTTATTACACCATTAACAAAGAGCAGGTAAAAGAAAGTATTAAAGAGAGAAAAAATTCAAATGGCTTGTAGCCTTGGTTAGAAAAATACCGTAACAATAAAAGAATTTAAGCTGCCAGATTTTATCCCCATTGAATGCCTTAAAGAACACCAACGTTTAAGCTATATATATAAAAAAAAAATGCCGCAAAACTTCAACGGATGGAAACCAACGGTTATGACCTCTTAAAAGAAACGTTAAAAAATTATTATTTATTAAAAAAAATAGCAACAAGGGTTTTCAAATGAAGTCAGAAAAATGTTAATGATGGAAAAATTATATCTTGTTGAATCACATTGGGAGGATCCTTGCTCTTATCTTAATAATGCTGTGAAATCTTGTGAACATACATTTATTAAAATAATCACAAGATATCTATATAGATTAAAATGCACAAAGCTCGTACATAACAAGTAATATATGTGTGTGAAAAAGCTTTTGTGTAGATCACTACTGCAAGTTTGGTACAAATTCTTTTAAGATTAAAGAATTAATTTTTGCTTACTTTATCTTTGCCTGAAACGAAGTTAATTTGAAGCACGCATGCATGCATACAGCATGATCAACTTCGTGTGAAAAATAATTTTAGCATGAGATGCGTATAATTTCACGTGGAGTAGTTTTAAATTGTCTTTAGATGCTTGAATTTTCACTTTAATTATCTTTAATCACATGACAAGATTGGGATTTCTTTAATTTGTTTCATAATGTAGGCCGGCCAATCAAAGAAGTTTGCGTGAATGGGATATATGCAGGCCATTGATTAAAACGAAGTAAAACAGATGGGTACACAGTAACAGAGAGATTCATGTTCAAATCACCTCGGTTTTGTTTTTTGTTTTGCCTTGGTTTGGCTCCAACCGAGGATTGTGAACAACGAAAAGAAACTGGCCGGGATATGAACATGATTTAAATTTGGAGAACGATGGAGATCGGAGAAGGTAGAATCAATGTCATCATGTACAAGGAGTAATGAAAGCCGAATATTCTATTTGTCTCCAGGATTATGTCTTCTAATGTGGGACTATCAAGTCAATCAACATAATGAAATAAGACGAACTTATTTGAATTAATTGGGATAATATCAATTATGTCTCGTGAAATATCCATTTTCTGATTAATAAAAGAATCCCCATGACTTTCAAACTTTTGAGACGTTAACTCGATTTTCATTTTGGTTTGAGTATTCTCTATTAAAAGATGTTGCATACCATTTACCATGTTATCTTTTATTTACACTGAAAGAAGTTGAACATCCTATATAAGATGTATTTACTATAAAAAAAAAAGATATTTGCAACTGTGAATTTAGCAACTACCGTGTAATCGCTTTGAAAAAAGTGAATAAAATATAAAACCGACCCATATGAAAAAAATAATTTTTTAATAGTAGACCATACTCTTTTTCAAAGCAATTATACAACGTTTATGTACTTCAAAATTATATGTAGAATTACTCCTTATGTTTGATGCCTTGCATTTTAATGATTTTTTTAAAGGTGACTTTTGTTTAAAAAAATCGATGTAGTTTTCTTAGGATGCTTAATTAACTCTTGATATCATATCAAGATAAAGTTGCAGAACTTACTTTAGAAACTTATTTTTTAATTACAGTAACCATGATAAGAAACCACTCCATTCTTCTCTCAATTTTTCCTACATTTGTTTTATGACCCAATCATCAAAACACATAGGGATTCCTATTCGGATCTTTCTGTTCTCAGTCTCAGGGAACTGACGACATTTTCTTCCTGATCTCAATCAAAACCAGACAATAGCATTTGATCTCTTTGTCGGAAAAAATGCCGGAATGGACATGGATGATAAGTTTGAAGACTCCCGTCTCATTTCTCAAACTGGGATATAAAAGGGGTAAATTTAATCTATTTTCTAAATATTTTTTTGAATTATTGGTTGTGGAAGTTTAGTTACATCTCATTTATGAAATTGTTAATGCATTGTAAATTGTAGTGGCTAAAATGAAAATCTTGAGATGTTGATCGGCGATGGAAGTAATTTGGATTTATTAAGATTGGTCTACAGTTTTTCAAGGTAATTTGTGCACACAAGATGTTCGGTAAAATGTCTTAATTTGATTTTAACACAAAGAACGTGGGTTATTTCTAATTTGTTGGCCTTTATGCCTAAAAGCAATGAAAACATTGTTAAGATCAGAAGTTTTATATTTTAATATAAATAAATCAAGTGAAACTTAAGAACGAAAGACAAAGTTGAGTAGTACTTTTTTTTTTTAAACATTTCAGTAATACTGAGCTGAGTAACGCATGGTGTATATGTTTTCACTGTTAGCATGCATGTGTCTATAAACATACTTAAAATTCTAATGTAGTTTTTTTAAAAAGAATAAAGAGAGAGAACTTATTTTAGTTTTGTGAAATAAAGTCAATAAACTAATCACGAGTAACGAACTAAGTAATTTTATCAAACACATTAAACTAATTTCTTAAGATTTTTTTATTTGTAAAGAAAACAAGACCAAGCCCGCACATTGTTTTTATTATAAAGAATGAGATTAATGTCTCCTTTATTTTCACAACTATTTTTATCTCATCTAATCATTATAATTTTTTCAAATTTCTACACATAATAAAATAAACAATTCAACTTTTTTAAATCTCAAAATAAAAATAATATTAAAAAAATATATTCTCAATATTTTATTTAACTTTCAACTTTTACCGTAATTCATCTCATTTCATCTGCAAAACATCTCTAGTTGTATACATGTTTTCTTGAAAACGAGAGAAAATTAGAATGTTTAAAGAGAAGGTTTAGGACAATTATTCACCCTCTTGCTTCTCTTAATATTCATCCTAGCTAGACTTCCCACATTGTTAAACCACGAAAAACTCATATTTGACATATAATTAAAAACATATAAGGTATTCTTTCATCATAAATGAGGGTTTATCAATAAAATTGAAATATTATTCTCTTAAAATAAAATAAATAAAAAAGGACATGTAGTTGAAAAATATTTTTTCTCATGCAAGTCGCAATATGCCAAGACTCTGGCCATATTGCTCTATGCCAGAACTAGAAAATGCTTATTTGATGTGACCAATGCCTTATTCCAGAGGATAACTTGCTTTACCACTACATGTCAATGATATTATCCTTACTCATCTACATAGTGTTTTGCCATAGATTAAAAATCTAGTGTTTAGTTTTTCTAATGCACAATTTTGCAAAAAAAAAAAATGGTTTTATTTTTCTTAAACTTATTGAGTTCTTGTACTAATTATCCATATACCACATGTTTGATAAGAGAAAAAAATAATAGAAAAAAGTATGGTATGTGATAATGATGAATAGAAGTTTTCTTAAAATATTACTATACTTATGATAAAATATATTCATAATTGTCGTGCACGTGTTTCGCATCCCTGTGAACACGCTTAGCGAACCTGTACCAAAAAACCCAGAGAAGGCCTAAAGGGTATTAAAAGCCTCTAATGCCTATATAATTTCTTTATGAATTTGAAACTCAAATAAACTTATCTCGAGTGTGGATTTTTCCTTTGATATATAGAGTATAGGATGGAGTGATAGGGCTTATGCAACAACTCAGTCGTCTATTTGAAATAAGGCCTGCGACAGTTATTATATGAATTGTGTACTATCAGATAATAGATGAATAAAGGGAAGACATTTCGGGTCTCTAAGTCGCCTCACGGATATGACTGTATCCCTAGGCAGGCCTCTTAATTCAAGGTCTGTTACTAATATGCCCATTGGTGATTACTCCAATTGGCCAGTGGGCTTTGATAAGCCCAAGGCCTTTAAGTAATAAGGGTGGTCCTCCGATGAAGAAAGAACATTGTCCCTTCAATAATATTTCAGCATTTGAAATTTTATTTTCAGTTTCTGGCATATGCAAGCCATTCATTAAATAAAAAAATATAATTTTAATATAGATATTATTATAATTTTTTAAAAATTTAAAAATAAAATTAACTATGCTTGCAATGCAATCCTCTTTTGGATTTGAGGACTACGTAACAATGCATATGTATAATGATATGATTTATTCTGTAAATCAATTATATTAATTAATATAATTGATTTATTATATTTTTATTCTTTCTTAATACTAATTAATTTATACAATAAATTAAATATTGTAAAAAATAAATCATATCACCATTATTTTAAGTATAGCAATATTCTAAGTTCTAACCGTACCGACACATTTGGAAGACTTCAGTCATTTCTATTTCTATCCTAAATAAATGCTCTTTTATTGGTCTTTGTAATAACCGATCACAATTTTATTATTAAATTATTATATTTTCATTTAAAATTATAATATTTAAATTTTAAAAATTATTTTTTAAAATTAAACTAAATTATATAAATATTTTTTATATGTATTATTTAACCCGACTTATAAATTAATTTTTTAAAAATATTTATTAAATGATAATGGTTTTGCATGGTTGGAAACAAGAAGAACACACCACTTGTCGATGAATAAATTCCTTCATTATCCAAACCCAAGAGAAAGAAAATGTCCGTACGTACGTTATCACGTTCTTACTTTATTTTATTATTTTTTGAAGAACATGTTCTTACTTTAAACCAAACAGAGAAAAGACTTGTTTTTTACTCAACTTTTCAAATCATTAAATTTATCTTAATTTAAAACTTATTTATTCGTGATATCTACAATTTTTTTCAACTCAACATTTCCTTACATATGAAATTTACAATTTTTTTCAACTTCTCAATTCGTCCCTATGTTCTTTGTGCTGTTTTAAGAGGTTTAAAGTTTGATGAAGTAACATATAACAGCTTTATTGATCTCCAAGATAAGCTCCATCAGAATATTTGTTGAATTCTGACTCTCAGCTTCATTTATCGTATGTATCTTGGCATACTTAGTAGCTTCTATGTCCACCTGATTGTGCATCCGCAAATGCTTTTGAACCTTATAAAGTTGTAATTTTTTATAAACTTTGATTGTGTTTGTCCCCCTTAATCCGGGTAGGACAGGTTTATTTTTTTATAGTCTATATCTGGGTTGTTTAATTTATGTAATAACAATAAAACAAACAACAGAGTGCATGAAGTAATGAAAAACATCATGTGCCTCTTTATTTTTTCTTAGTTTTGACCTAAAATTTGAAGCTGTTTTTGCTTCCATGCTGTTTGGTAGTATGCCAGCCATTCAAAGCCAAAGCCCCTAATACTGGGACTGTGTCATCCCTCACAACTAGCATCTGTTAGTGTGCTCATCAGAAAAAAGAATACAGGAAAAATATATTAGGTGTATTTCTTGTATACTTCCTGTGTATTTGGATTGTGCCTTCTAATAAAATTTCGCTAATTATCAAAGCAGAAAGTTTAGTCAACCTTTTACTCTCAATTTTGTTTATAGCTTCCTCTTGGCATTGTGTTTTCTTTTCTTTAGTACTGTCAAATGTTGGTATATGTTTCCTCTTGGCTTTATATTTACTTTTCTTTAGTATTGTCTTATCAACTAAATTGCTTATTGGATGGTTCTCTAAGGATTTTATGTAAATTATCCTTTCACAAACTCACATTTAATATTTGTTTAGGCGAAGAACCCTAGTTGCAATTGGGACCCATTACTTGGATACATTACATGGTCCTTTCACATATGAGGTATGTTTATTTGATATTCATTCTTCTTGTTATTGTATGTTGTGTATTTTCATGGTGTTTTGGATATGTGTCATTGAAGTATGAGAGAAACTATGGCTGAGTGTATGGCGGGTAGTTCTTTTATCTGAGTTCACATTGCTTTGGGAGGAAGAAGGAAGTCCCAGCCCTAGGCCAAAAGTTTTATGTGGACCTACCAACCCTTTTGTCCACAAATACTTTGAAGCTGCATGTGCATTAGACATAAAACCATCTGCTAGAACTGAGTTTTGAGTTAGGAACTTTTTATTCTGGATGGTTGGATAAATTTATTGGTTTCTGTTTTGTCTTGTTCAGTCCTCGACTCCTTGCTAGTAAAAGTTGTTTTTTATATTGTGTCTGATTTCTTTGTTTTTGTAAGTTATTCTTTGTCTGGTTATTGAATATGTCCCCCCTCCCCTCTTCTCTCTCGTAGTTTGTTGAGCATACCACAAACATGTTTGCTTTGGCAAGTTGCCTTCCTCTCTCATATTTTTCTAAGGTTATTGACCTTAAAGTTTCTCAATTTAAATGATAAGCCGAAGGTTGTATGAAATTATGAGACATTTACTGACATCAGTAACTTACGATATTTTCATTTTCGTCTATTTCAGGCCTTGCCACCCTCAAGTATAAATTTTGTGCCTCTGAAACAGGTACTCTTATTTTTTTCGAAGTAATTGAAAATTATTTAAAGAATTGTAAAATGCATGGCCCAGGTATACTGAATATATACAAGGGCAACAGCAAATTAAAAATTAAAAAAAAGAAGAAGCAGAAGATATAACTGATACTCAAAGGAAGAGAGTATTGAAGAAGAAAAGTTTCTCGGTCTTCCATCCTCCATCATCTGCTATCGGTTCTCAAAATTTCTGTCATTCCTTTCTCTCCAACAAAAAGAAAAATAGACATATACCTAGCAATAGAGTAAAAGGTGGTCTACAGATTCTCCGCTATTTTTGCACATACAACACCAATCAGCTAAAATAATATTAGGATTCCTTAGGCTATCCATGGTAAGGATCCTCCCTACGTAAGCTGTCTGTACGAAAAACATTACGGGTGTTACCTATTGTTAGATCCTTGATAAAGTCATGAGAATCAGGATTATACAAAACCATCATTTAGGCTTGTGAATAAGAAAATATCAGACTGCTTAAAGAACCTTTTAAAATACTTTTGAATAAAAGATGAAAACTGGATTAAAATTTTATCGTTCATTATTCAAATTATTAACTTCATCTCGTTCCCGTTGGTGTATTGTGCTTGATATCTAAGCTAGCCTTTCTTCTGGTATGATATCTATTTTAAAACTTTAGAATCGTGTAGTTGGCAGCTTCCAAAGGCAGAAGGTTAAGTTGATGCCTCAAATAAGAGCCCTTTTGTTTTTCTTCTAGTGTTTTTTATTGTCTTGGCACACCACATTTTTCCCTATCCCTTTTCTTGACAGTAAGATTTAGCGTTCGTATTTTTAGCAATCTAATTCTTAATCTCATAATGTGATGTTTTTTCACAAACTCTGGTTGATCAGAGAATTCACTGTCTTACCACAATTTTCTAATACTTTGGGAAATGGCAGTGGTTTAAGAAAATTTTCCTTTTACATGTTATAGCTTCATCCTTTTTTTTACTCAATGAGACAATAGTGCGGACTTGCAGAGTCAATGTATAATATTAGAACTGATTGCTTGTAACTTTGTGTTTTGCAATTTAGGAGAAGAATTTCAGAGCTGATGAGCTGATGGGGTTATACAAGGTGAGTCTTAGATCAAGATATTGGTGATTGCATGCACATTTCTAAAGAATTACCATATTTACTTTTCTATCAGTTGTGAAGATATTGTCAATTTTAGCTTGAATGCCCTTTCCATAGGGTTTGTACATCTTTATATAGAGAAGAATTTACAAACTAGTGCTAGAAAACTGGCAAGATTCCTGCCATATTTTCTGGCCATATTTCCTGGAAACATGTCTATACACTAGTGCCATATTTCCTGAAAATATGTCTGTACAATAGTTAGTGAGTGACATGTACAATAACTAAGTATTCCTATCTTAGTAACATCCCCCCTCAAATTGATGCTGGGAAATCTAGAAGCATCAATTTGTCACTTAAGAACTGATGTCGATGTCGAGGAAGAGCTTTAGTGAAGATGTCGGTCGTTTGAAGTGTGGTGGAAATGTGAGGAAGAGTAATCACATGTTTATCAAAAGCTTCACGGATGGAATGACAATCAACTTCGATATGTTTCGTACGCTCATGGAAAACAAGATTAGCAGCAATTTGGATAGCACTAGTATTATCAGCATGGAGGGGAGTGGAATGAAGCTGAGGAAAACCAAGGTCTCCCAATAACCCATGAAGCCATGTGATCTCAGAGCAAGCGGAAGACATAGCACGATACTCAGACTCAGTGGAGGACTTGGAAACTCTGTCTTGCTTCTTACTCTTCCAAGAAATGAGTACATTGCCTAAGAACATGCATGTAATATCCTGCTCCTTCCTTTCTTCTGACGTAAGCAATTACGTCACATGCGTCAGCCTGCCCACCCCTCTCTTTAGTGTCTAAGAATCCTGTTACGTGTGCCAGACCCCGATGACGTGTTTTAAAAGATGTTACGTAATTTATAAAGCTAGATTTGTGTTTTAAAGTAGTGTGTATTTTACATGGAAGATTCCAATTACTATTTAAATAAAGAATATTTTAAATAACTCAATTATCATATCTTTGAAGAGCTCCAAAAATATTATAATTGTAGGGAATCATTTTATATAAATGATTCCAGTTATTTAAAATATTATGTGATTTAAATAATGATGGAATCTTTATTTATTTAATAATTTTACTCTTTTAAATATTTTAAGTAAGACTTCGTCATTTTATAAATGATGAAGGAATATTATTTTAAATAATATTCTATCTTAATTCCTCTTAGTGCTTTTAAATAAGTTAGCTTTTACGTATTTTCAAATCAGTATTTAAAGGTCATCGTAAATCATTTTATTGATCTACAGACGATGAGTTTTAGGATAAAACCCCAACCCCTCTCTCTTTTCCCTCACTTTTCCCTCCCCTTTCTCTCTCCTCCCTCTCGGCTTGCAGCGTACGTGACCCTCCCTCTCTCTCGCCCGATCTGCTCCTCAGCCCAGCCCGGCGCCGCCGTGCGCCGCCATGCCTCACCGCCCCTCCGACCGGCTTCCTCTCCCTCCGGCGAGTCCACCCACACCGGTAGCTCCTCCCCACGCTCTCTCATCCTCCTCCCTCGGTGATGCAAGCCCGAACGGGCTTAGTAGCCACAGCGCCGCCGTGCGCCGTCCTCCGACGCCACCACCTCCAGGGTAGCTCCTCCAGCCACCGATCGGCCTCCTCCAGCCACCGACCGGCCTCCCTCTCCCCGCCGGTAGCCTCCCATGCACGAGCACAAGTGCACCCACGCACGGGTTCACTGTGCGAGTCTCTAGCGCCGCCGTGCGCGGCCATTTCGGCCACCGGACACCACCACTAGACTCTTGAGGCCTCCCCCTTCCTCCTCTAGTAAACCCACGGCTAGTAGGCCTCTCCTCCACCTCCACCTCCCGGTGTTCCCCTCTCCACCGCATGGGTTTAGCCCGATCCGTAGCCGTACGCTGTCACCCATGGCGAGCGACCACCCTAGCCGGCACCCTTAGACCACCACGAATCCAACCGTACCACCCACGGCCCCGATCTGCCACCCACGGCCTCACACTCTCTCTCACTCTCCCACGGCTTCTCCTCCCTCACAGTGCACGGCCAGCCACCTTTCACCGCCGTAAACTACCGTGCCGACCACCACCAAGCCTCCACTAGCAACCTCCCCTAGCCTAGCCCAATCTTAAACCACCACTTTATGTGGTGGGTAATCACTGCACGTGATGGACAGTCACTGCGCGTGACTAATCGCAACTATACACGGCAAGATCCGCCATGATACGCTCATTGTCATCATCATCAAGGCCACCTTAGGCCATTCCAAGACCACACCTACCTATCCAAACACTTAAACAGTCACTGTACGCGGTGTAGCCACCTCGTACGCTCCTCCGGCGTTATCGCTGTGACGGTCAACAAGCGACGCACGGGTTATCCCATCGATGGTATAATTCTCTATCTCTCGCTATTTATGTTAGATGCTAGCTAGTTGACTAGGTTGTGGACTATACTGCTAATATTATAGGATTTCTGTGTAGTATGATGGTGGTGTGATGGGCTGCGATGTGAAGTGCTGGGCATAGTTGGAAGTGTGCTGTGTAATGGTGTGGACTATGGCGTGAAGTGTTGGGTGGATTGGGGAGTGTGTCGTGAAGTGTTGGGATCTGTGCTGTGTAGTGTTGTGGACTGTGCTGTGAAGTGTGGTTGTAGTGCATGTGCAGTAGTCGTGACGTGGTGTAGTGCCGTGAGTGGAATACACGTAGAGTGTACTCCATGTGGTGGAACGACGCACCGTATAGCGTGTATGTCATAGCGGTGATGTGGCGTAGTGTTGTGAATGGAGTACACGTGGAGTGTACTCCATGTTGTGAGATGATGCACCATATGGCGTGTGTGCCATAATGGTGACGTAGCGGAGTGTCGTAAATGGAGTACATGTGGGATGTACTCCATGTGGTGAAATGGTACACCATATGGCATATGTGCCGTATTGGTGATGTGGCAGAGTGCTGTGAATGGAGTACATGTGGGGTGTACTCCATGTAATAAGGCGATGCACCGTATGGCATGTATGCCATAGCGGTGATATGGCGTAGCGTTGTAAATGGAGTACACGTGGAGTGTACTCCATATTGTGTGACGATGCACTGTACGGCGTGTGCCGTAGCAGTGATGTGGCGGAGCATTGTGAATGGAGTACATGTGGAGTGTACTCCATGTGGTAGAGCGATGCACCATATGGCGTGTGTGCCATAATGGTGATGTGGTGAAGTGTTGTAAATAGAGTACACGTGAAGTGTACTCCATGTTGTGTGATGATGCACCGTACGGTGTGTGTGCCGTAGCAGTAATGTGGCGGAGCGCTGTGAATGGAGTACACGAGGAGTGCACTCCATGTTGTGAGACGATGCATTGTATGGCGTATATGCCATAACCGTGATGTGTTGTAGTAACGTAATGGAGTACATGTGGAGTGTACTCCATGTGATGGGATGATGCACCATACGGCGCGTGTGCTGTAATGGTGATGTGTCGTAGTGTGTGAAGGGAGTATGCATGGAGTGTACTCTCTGAGGTGCAGCGATACACCGTATGGCGTATCGCAAAGATAATGGTGGTTGCGTAGTTGTTAAGGGAAGAACTTGGTATATGGTGTCGGGAACTGTGGAACAGTGTCCCGAAATGGCTGTAGTCCAAGGCGACGGGTGTCGCCATGTGATTGGCTTATGGCCGGGAATAAGTACGAAGTGGCTAAGAAGTATCAGAGCAGTGCTGCGGAAGCATGATTGGGCAACGTCATGAAGTGACGTGGTCCATCATGGAGTTCCTCTGTGATGACCTAAGATGTATGTGAGGTGATGTGACAAGGTCACGGTGTAACTTGGGAATAGTCTCGAGCTATATGGCGTGACGTAAAGTATAACTATGAACAGAGTCCCATCGGCTAAGTGTTGGGATGAACTGTCATGAGGTTCGGGTAGCACGGAGAGTCGTGCTAGCCAGGTAAGAGAAAGATGGTATCGGAGTATGGCGTTTGTCTATACGACCCGATGACAAATGTAAGGTATGTTGGTCTTAGATGATAAAAGGGTAAAGTACGTGTGTTGTCTGGTTAGACACATGTGCCGGACGGATTTACCGTATATAATTGGTAATCTGTCCTATGTATGATGACACGGTACTTAAGTCTCGGAGTGGTTTAGAGCCGTGTGATGTGTACGGATGGTCATGAGAAATAGAGTGAGTTAAGATACATGAAGGTAAGGATGAAGGTACTGTCTAAGAATGGGATGCACGACTTGGTTGGTCTAAGTCATGCGTCGGAATGTGGTTAATAAGAAGAACATGACAACGGTCCTAGTATTTTAATCCTAAGGTGAATCATGAGTTCATCCTAGTGAGTAAACACTCAAAGTAGAACGTCAAGATTGAAGGAAGTAGAGATCGTAATGGGTCTCTAAGGGTTTTTATCATAGTAAGAAACGTGAAAGAGCACGGGATAGAAGGAGAGTGTTCTCTAAGTAAAGCATAGCTCTATTTCTAGTCAGTTGCTTATGCTCTAGATAGATAATAACGTTAAGGTTATGTATGCATGTAGATTGCTATCTGACACGAGCATGAATAGACTGTACGGTATGAATGAATTATATGGTATGAAAGTAGCATGGAGTCTAGGTAAGTGTTACGTTCATACTCTTTTAGAGTTTTCTAAAAATAAGAAAGAGAAAAAGAAATGTTTTTCCTTACGAAAACGAAGAAAAGAAATGGTCTCCCCTTTTTAAGGGCAGACGTTTTACGAAAAGAAGAACGAAAAGTAACGCATTTAAAGTATAAGTATGTACGGCTCCCTTTGGTAGCCCCTGTTCACGCACCCAAAGTATTAACTGTATGCATGTGAATGGATGACTATACGTAGTATCTATTGTATGTATTTTCAAAGAAAAGACGATGCACGAAAAGATATTTTTCGAGCTCTCACCCCAAAAGAATGTTTTCTCACGAAAAGATGTTTTTCCATGAAAGCATGAACGAAATGAAAAGAAATGAAAGGCATGCTCATGCACATGAAATGAATGAAAGCTGCAGCTCTCTAGAGCTGCCATGAATGAATGAACATAAGAAAGAATGAAAGAAAGACATGAGCATGTATGAATGTATGAAAATACGTAATGGCCACATGAAATGAATGAACGGGGTACCCAAATGAATGAATGGGCAGATTGCAATGCCGGGCGGTAGTATCTGGTAGTGCACCTAGTGCTGCATCCCTGATGGAAAGGGATTCCAACTTGTGGCCACGGGCGAATCCATCGGCCCAAAAGGCCCGTAACCCTAGCACGTGGGGCTTAACAGTGTGCACTGGCCTATGAAAGTGATAAGAAAAGAATGTATGAATGCATGGCATTCTTTAAGAAATGAAGGCAGTAACGGGGGAAAGTTTTACTAAAAGAAAAACGTGTTTTAAATATGAAAACCCCCGTCTACTGATGTTTACGAACGAAAGCATGTATGCATGTACGTATAGTATGTACGGAATGATAAATGTATAACTGAAAACCTATGTTTTTATATTTTAACTGTATGAAGTAACGCTTACTGAGTATTCGACTCATTTTAGTTTTTATGTGTGCCCCTCCCCCCACAGGAACTGAATGAGCAATACACTCAGGAGGGACACGGCCAAAGGAGAAGGGCATGGAAGTCTAGGCATGATGGTCTTAAATGTAAGAAAATGCCTTTTTATTTTAAGATTTATACTTTCCACTGTTAAAACCCGCAAACCTCTTTTATTATAAAAGCATATTTTATTTCATAACGTAGAGTCTTGCACCTTGGGAAGGACAGTAAAAGGTTTTAAATAGGACGGTAATTCCCGTAGTGTTTTTCTAAAATATTTTGTAAAAAGACCCACCAGAAGGACGGGCGTTACAATGCACCATTCAGTAACAAAACGACAAGTATCCGCACAGCCAGCTCAATTAGCATCACTATACCCTGCTAACTCTAGGGAGAATTCTTTAGGAAAGAGTAACCCGTGTGTAGAGGTGCCCTTTAGATATCGGATAATACGATGGACAACAGCTAAATGAAGATGTCGAGGGGCTTGTATAAATTGACAGACCTGCTGTACAGCAAAAGAAATGTCAGGACGAGTAATCATTAGGTAGTTTAAGCTCCCAACTAGCTGCCGATACAGTGATGGATCTGAAAGAAGCTCGCCTTCCACCTGATGAAGCTTGAGATTTACTTCCAAGGGAGTAAGAACAGAGTTACCCAATTGGAGACCAGCCAATGAAATCACCTCCTGTGTGTGTTTGTGCTGGTGTAACAATTTACCGGTCGGATTAATCTGCACCTCAAGACCAAGAAAGTACTGCAGGAGACCAAGATATTTCATGTGAAAAGAGGCCTTGAGATGCTACTGTAGTTGCTGAATTAATTCAGCATCGAAGCCAGTAATCACAATGTCATCAATATATACTAGAAGCAAGACAATTCATGTCGAAGTCTTGTGAAGAAAAAGAGAGAAATCATACAGACTCTGAGTAAAATGAAAAGCAAGAAGGGTGGAGCGAAATTTATTAAATCATGCACGCGGAGCCTATTTCAATCCATACAAGGATCGGCGTAATCGACAAACCTCTGAGGAAGGTGTAGCAAACATGCTGGGAGGTGAAGAAATATAGATATCTTCTTATAGATCCCCATGTAGAAAATAATTCTTCACATTCATCTGCCGGATAGACCACCCTTGTGATACAGCAAGTGCCAAGATAGTTTTCACAGTAGTCATTTTGGCAATAGGTGCAAATGTCTCTTCATAATCAATACCATACTCCTATCTATTCCCAAGAGCCACGAGACGGGCTTTATATCTGTCCAATGAGCCATTAGACCGAAACTTGGCTGAGTACACTCATTTACAACCAATACATTTGACACCAGAGGGACAAGGTACAATCTCCCAAGTGTGATTGTCTTGAAGGGCTTGGATTTCTTCTTGCATGGCATGCTGCCAACATCCTTGGGTGGCTGCTTGGGTATAAGAGTAAGGAACATAAATAGTGTCAAGAGTTGCAGTAAGCGAGGTATGAGGAAACCCATACCTATCTGGTGGATGTGTAACCCGGGTGGAGCACCAAGATATAGGTACCGCAGAAGCAGATGTCAGATCAGTGTCTGGAAGGGGTGTGGAAGAAGGGAGACGACGCCGATTATGCACCATACCTGATTTAAATCGCTCAATAGAAGAGGACACATCATCAAATGTAGGTAGAAGAGTAATAGGAGGATTAGAAACAACCTGAGATTGAAAAAAATATTGATTTTCGAAAAAAATCACATTCCGGGAGATCCGAAATTTGTTTGCATGAGCATCATAACAAACAAATCCTTTCTAAGTAGGACTATATCCCATAAAAGTACACGTGAAAGATTGGGCAGCAAGCTTGTGACGCTCAAGAGGTGGCAGATGAACGAAATAAATACACCCAAAAGTATGAAAGGATTGATATTCAGAAGATATGGCAAACAATCGAAAATAGGGAGAATCATAATTTAGAGTGGCTGTAGGCAAACAATTAATCAAATAGACAGCAGTAGATAAAGCTTCTATCCAGAACTTAGAAGGTACAGAAGAATCAATTAACAAAGAACGAACGACATCAAAGAGATGACGATTCTTACTCTCAATGAATCCATTTTGTTAAGGAATATAAGGACAATAATGCTGGGAAATAATTCCCTTTTGCTGAAGAAAAGTCTGAAAAGAATTAGACATGTACTCCCCCCCGAGTCGAAGCATAAGATTTTGATACATGTACTGAACTGTGTCTCGACAAGTGCCACAAAGATTTGAAAGACAGAGAACACGTTAGCTTTAGAATGAAGAAAATATATCTAAGTGAATCGACTATAATCATCTATAAACGTCACAAAATAACGATATTGACAATGAGAAATAACAAGACTCACACCCCAAACATCAGTATGCACAATCTCAAAACAATTAGAAGCACGGTTACCATGCACAAGAAAAGGTAAAGTTTTACTTTTACCAAGACGACATGTAGCACAATCAAAGGATATAGGAGACGAAGAAAAAGATTCTTTATTACCCAAAAAACCATTTTTAATAAGATGTGTTAAGACAACAGAGTTAGGATGACCCAATTTTTTTATGCCAAATTTCATTTTTATTGGCCGTAGCCGTACAAGCAAGAGAAACAACAGAAGGAATAGAAAACTGTAAAGGAAATAATCATCCCACTTTAGACCCCTTCATGATCACTGTCCCTGACAGCTGATCCTATACAAGACAACCACCATGAGAAAAACGAACATCACAGTTATTATCTACCAATTGTTCGACATAAATCAAATTGGTAGATAGGTCAGGGGAGACAAAAATATCGTGAAATGAAGAGTTCAAATTACCAACAACAGTAATAGGGAGGGTACTGCCATCAGCAATTTGAATATTTTGTGTCCCTTTATACTTACGTACGTCATGAAGACCCGTCGTAGTAGTAGTCATATGATTAGAAGCACCCGAATCAACAATCCAAGAAATAGAGTTAATACCTGTACCTTGCAGCCCTAAGGCCGTAAAAGCAAACACAAACATCTGTTGGACCATTGCTGGCGTGAGAATAGATGAATTAAAGCTTACTGTGGGTGGCGTAGAAGAAGAAGAAAATGACTGGACAGCAGCTTGAAAAGCTTGAGATGGACGATTTTGAGGTCGCACTCGACAGTCTTTGATGATATGACCCACTTTCTTGCAATAGTTACAAACTTTCTTAGGACAGTTGCAAGCAATATGACCAAACTCCTTGCAACTAAAATATTGCAACTGGTTTCTCCCTTTCTCTTGTGTGGCATAGGCTACATTTACGGCATCAGAAAGGATTTTCTCAGGGGTCATACCCATCTACGTGGATAACCGCTGTTCTTCACGCAACAATTCTCCCAAACAAGTATCCAAGGAAGGAACCGGATGACGATTCAATAAACCAGCTCGAGCAAGCTCAAATTCAGGCTGAAGCTTCATCAAAAATTGATCACGTTGACTCTCAGCATGAATCGCTTTAAAAGCCGCAAGTGCCGTAGGGGGAACCTTTGCATGAATAATAGCAGAATATTCGCTCCAAAGGTTAATGAAATCATAATAAAATTGCTCAATGGTAAAGTTACCTTGCCTGTAATTACTCATTTCCAAGTCCAATTGAAATTTCCGAGCACTGTGATCTTGGTGGTAAATACGGTAGAGATAATCCCATATAGCCTGAGCCGTAGTAAAACAGCGAAGGTTGGTCACAAGATGAGGCTCAATCGTCCCCAACAACCAAGAGATCACCTTAGCATCCTTGACCTCCCATTGAGTTAGTTCTTTTTCATCAGTGGGAACTTTACCACAACCATCGATATGAGTTGATAATTCTTTTCCTTTCAAAAACATCTTAAATTGAAATTCCCATGTAGGAAAATTTTTTCCCGTAAAACGAACAATAGTATTCTCAATAGACATGCTGAAAGACGCTTAAAATAGACAAATGGCCCAATAAAATAGACATCCCACAAGAAATTAAGATATACAGCTTGGGAAGTAAAACCAAAAATATGGCCCAACAGCCCACCGAGTATCAACAGAGACAACCCACAATAAAGAAGATACCTGCCCAAGTTTCCACGGACACAAATAGAGTGTCAAAACCAAGCTTGCCAACTCTGTTTCAAACAGTAACCACAACCAGCCACACAGAAGAGCAGCCCAACCACCACAAAAATCGTTAGCCACCTCACAACCACCACAGAGAGAGCCGACGTGCTCACAGCAACCCAGCCACCACCAAACACCAAGAGAAACCCACGGCTGCGATACTTCGATAACCACTAAGACACTCACAGAAAAATGCCGATGGGTACCCAGCCACCATAGACAACGCCGACAGCAACAGACGGCGTCAACAACCACACAGCCACTCCCAGAAAATGCCGACAGGCACACACCCACCCTCAGATGAAGCCTACGAGCACCAAAAAAAATTGACCGACAGATACCAAAGAACTGCGACCCACAACCAAGAGGTTTGATTGCACACGGGAGAAACATGTTTGATTGCAACCAAATTTTAAAGAGAGCAACACTCCCACGAAGAGCAACAAAAATTCTTGCGAGAAAAAAAATTATTTCAAAATCAGAGAAGTAGCTCTGATACCATGTCAATTTTAGCTTGAATGCCCTTCCCGTAGGGTTTGTACATCTTTATATAGAGAAGAATTTACAAACTTGTGCCAGAAAATCTAGCTAGATTCCTGCCATATTTTCTGGCCATGTTTCTTGGAAATATTTCTATACACTAGTGCCATATTTCCTGAAAATATGTTTGTACAATAGTTAGTGAGTGACATGTACAACAACTAAGTATTCCTATCTTAGTAACAGATATTATTATGTAATTTCTTGATTTATGTTCTGCTGATTGGACAGTCACCAGTGTTCTTAGTGATATATGACTACAAAAGGTGTGATTATCTTTAATGTTTATGAAATTATAAAGATTCTTGGCTCTTTTACCTGCCAATTATTTAGTTATTGTTATTTATTTACCCTTCTATCAATTTACTCTTTTTTG
Source organism: Cyclocarya paliurus (assembly GCA_029856935.1). Classification (NCBI taxonomy): domain Eukaryota; kingdom Viridiplantae; phylum Streptophyta; class Magnoliopsida; order Fagales; family Juglandaceae; genus Cyclocarya; species Cyclocarya paliurus. The sequence goes on from CM056947.1 coordinate 27,572,005, forward strand.
TGTTAAGTTAGTGGAGCTTTTTTTGCTTTGAAGATGTTGAGTTCATATTGTTCCTTTTACTGAGAGTACTGGCAAGTATTACGCTATTGTTTTTATTGAATGCTCATAGAACAAGAAAATCATGCAGCCTCTGTTAATGCTCTCACCACTGTCTGCCAACCAGCCTTTCCTCGCCAATGATATATATCCAACTTATAGCAATCTTTGAATGCATGATTTTTATAAAATTCCTAAAAATTCTGAGAAATCTTCTAGGTTTTTTGAGGATTTTATGAAAATGGTGAGACCCATGAAAAACATGTTGTGATTGAGAAAGCTTTTGAGATAATTTCTTCTTTTTTTTTTTTTTTTGTTTGCTTTGAAAAAGTGGTGCGGTCCATTGAAAATATGTTTGGGAAAATAATTTTTGCGACTTTTTTTTTTTTTTTTGAGTTTCGATTTTTGTTTGCTACGGAAGTCAGATGTTTTTCTTATGAAATTTATTTTTGGGATTGTATTTTGGTGTAAAGAAGTTTGAATTGAGGGAAAAATGTCAGAGAGAATTTTCAAAACTCTCTAGTTCCAAATAGCTTTTATTTCTGCTTGGGGTTATAATGTTTCATTTCTTTCTTTTTTCTTCCCCTGAGAATTCTATTCTTAATGCAAAATTCTATTCTTGATGCAGAACTGTTTTGTCTTTACCCCCAATTATCAATGATGCACATTCAGCAATCACTCTTAAGACGATCGAAGAATGTGTTCATTGAATGCAATGCTACTGATCTGACAAAAGCCAAGATAGTTTTAAACACAGTGGTAATCAAGAAGTTCCCAGTTGTTTCAGATTGTAATTCTGATTTATAGTTGATGATTGAAAGGTTTTTATCTGTTCTCTTAGGTGACGACCTTCTCAGAATGTTGTGAAAGAAAGTTTGAAATTGAGGAAGTTGAGGTGATATATTCTGATGGGAAGTCAGTTGTCTATCCCGATTTATCTTTCTACAATATGGAAGTTCCTGTGTCTTATATTACTGGTGCAATTGGAGTCCCCTTGGAGGCTGACGAGGTATTTCAATTTCTTCATGTTATATTTCAATTTCAGGATTCATAAAACCTTAAAATGCATCATATTTTGTAGTTTTTAATTTATGGTTGGGCTGAGTATCACTATATTGTTTACTCTTCATGTGTTGCGAACTGGAAATTTATTTCTGTATATTTTCTATTGATAGTTGTTTTTATTATTCTTTTCCATTGGTGTTTTTTTTAACTGCTTAAGGATTTCTATTGCCAAAGGATTACTGATTTGGAATTATAAGTGCTCTTCTTTTGTGAGATTCTCTATACTTTTTGTGGGTGAATAAAATTTATTTGTAGGAGATATTCTTTTTAACTGACACCATTTTTCTGCCATGACAGCGATATCTATAATAATATTGATAATGGTGGAAGAGTGTGACTGGTATCGATGTAAAAATCCTCTCATGGTGGCCTATTTGATTGAATGTGATTTGTCCTATGTGCTTCATGGTATGTGAGATACCTTAGGCGTAGTTGTGTATCTGCCCATGAGAATTATGATCATCCAACCATCTTTCTAAGGAAAATGCAAAATTGTGATAAGGTTTAGTCAAATACTGAGATACATACTCGCTCAACAGCTCTCCAGTAAAAAATCTATAGAGCTTGAGCTTGCCTTAATGTGGTGGTTAGGGATAATCCAACTTGAGCTTTTAGTTAAGCACATCGAGCTTAATTTGCATAGAATTTTCCATGTCAAAGGTTAGGAGTTAAGCAATTAGCACTCAAGAAATTGTTTGATTTAATTTTTGATGACATTGGTTATCTGATAGCAATAAATGCCCTGTTGGGCTCCAATTTCATGCCTTACTGATGAAGAAAGAAGTAGGAGGCCTTTCCATTTGGGATATTTGGTGGAGCATGTCTTATCTCATTGGTGCATAATGATAATGTTGTGTTACAAAAGCAATATTTTCTTTTGATAAAATGGGGGTGTCAAATGTTTAAAATTGTTTTTTCAGTAAATGTATATCTTATTTAAGCACAGAGGAGTGCAACCCAACTATATGGGAAGTATACCAGAGAAACCCCCACTTATGAAGAGGGACCAAAACACATCCATAATTTAAAATTGTTGTAGAATGAGTGGAATCCTCAATCCGCTTGTGAATTGTAATGGCTGGCTCAGGTGAGAATATTGCAAGAAAAGTAATGATACGGCACAACCCTTTGTCTCTCGTATATTTGCCCTGTGTACCTGGGGCCTAACCTGTTCATCTGTTAGTATTTGTTAGATGACATGGTTGTAATAAGTGTAACTTGTGAGGGTATAATCATCAAGTGTATGTAGTATATATGTTGTTGTACATCAATGAATGAAAGTAAGAAGAATAGTTTCCCTCCATAAACTTGTACATGGTATCAGAGCTCACGGTTGTCGGATGGTGGTAAGTGGTGGACAGTGGTTCACGCCAAAATCAAGCTCATTGTGGTCTGAACTTGTTGGAGTGTTTTTTGGTGTTGTATCTAACTTTTGTTGCCGAATTTAAGCCCACCAGTGTTTGCAGTTGTCAAATTCGAGTTTGCCGACATCCCCATAGGTGTTTGAAGTGGCTTCTCCTCCGTCGCCGGCGGCCCCATAGGTGTTTGAAGTGTTTCTAGCGAGTTTCCGGTGTCTTGTAACATCCCGGATTTTAGTGTATTTTTAAAGAATGTTTATTTTAATTATTTATTGAGTAATTCTCTTGTTTTAATATTTTAAATGGTGAAAATTATTTTTATTGGGCTTTCTTATTGTTAATTATTATTTTAGATTTAAATTGATCTTTAATTTAAATTGATTTGTTTGTGGGTTTTAAAATTATTATTATTTTAATTAAAACATTTCACTGCGTTTGATTAATTTTAATTAGGGGTCTGCAATTTAATTCATTTTTATTTTGAAAGGATGTTATTGTTGGAGTTTAATATTTTACTTAACCTAGTTTTGAGTTTATATTGATTTATTTATTTTACTGTTTTAAAAATAGTTATTTTGAGGATCAGTTGCGACCCAAAAGTTGTGAGGATTGGACCTCATTTCTTTTCCTTCATTTTTCTTTTCCCTTTTTCCTTTTTTTCTTTTTCCTTTTTCCCCATTTCCTCCCGCGCGACCTGGGCTTTCTCTCTCTCCTCTCTCTCACGCCGATCGGTCTTCACCGTGCAGCGTCGCCGTCGGCTGGCCGTGGTCGACACCGCCGGCCTCACCGGACTCCCCTTGCGCCGGCGACCTTGCCCCACCAATCTCAGGCCGAGCCTCGCCGCCGTTTGCCTCCACGGCGCGCTCGAACCCGCGGCAGTTTCCTCCTTGCTGCACCACCGTCCGGCCACCAGCTCCTAGTCACATCACCACCGGCCCATTTCCGTCCTAACCGATCCAACCCCGGCTCCGATCCGTCGTCGGAGCAGCCCCAACGAGCATTAAACCCGAACCCACTTTTCCGGCCTTCCACCGCCGTTTCGACCGCCACCCACGGCCAACCACCACCACCATTAGATTCCCCACCTTCCATAGGCCCTACCCTATCAATTCCAAGTCTTCGTTTGAACCCGTGTGAAATTCGAAATTCACTGTGAATTTCGGTCACAGTGTTTTTGCACTGTGACAGTTGCTGTTTTGGTGCTTCCAGTTCCTCTGTGATCCTCCATAAATTATTTTAAAACACTGTAAGTATTTCTCCAAAAGACTTTTAAGATCTTAAATATATTTTTGCAATGATCTGTTTTATAAACTGTGAATTGGATATATGTTGGTTATTTGGAAATTATGGATATCTGTTGGTTATTTGGAAATTATGGATATCTGTTGGTTATTGGTTTTTGGTCATTTTCATGGCATTGTGCACGCATGCGTGGGTGTGTATTTTGAAAAGGCTTTTCGGGTGTGTGCGTATCACCCCCAAGCCGAGATGGGTTATTATCTCGGTGGAGCTCCTCTGGGCACTCGGGAGCGGTATATACTGAGTGTCGTCCCCTGGAGCTGTTGCTCGGGACTTGGACGGGATGGTAGCGCTTTCGATTCGACTCCGTGATCTCTCGGGCTGGCGGAGATCAGAGGATGCTTGGCTATGTACGCGATGGGCGCGGAACTGGGCATCACTCGTATTGTATCACTCGCATGGTCACTACCTGTGGGGTGACGTAGGGAGCCAGGGTATGTGGATGGTCCCTAGGGGAGGCCATGGTGCATACGGGTTAAAATTGGAACTAATGTAACTGTTCCTGGTTATTAATTTTGCCAAAGGGTGATTTTTGGCGTGCGTGGGAAAAACTTGTGATTTTCGAGAAATGGTATTTTTCTCGGGTTTTGAACTTGAGTCATCATGTGCATGCATTGGTCGCTGTAATTATATATTTGTTATCTTGGAGTACTTTTGGGTTTTACTTACTGTGGTACCATTTATTTGGTACTGCAGATTTTGACGCAGGTTTTGAAGAGGTTGAGCCCGAGGATGCAGCTCCACCTGAGGAGTAGGGACATTTGGTTATATTTTTATTTGGTACTTGTATTTTATTTGATGTCGTTTTATGAACAACAAAATTGTATTATGTTGACTTGTGGATTTCTGTATTATTTTTGTATTGTATTAAATTCTGGTACTTAGTTATCTAACTTAACCTTTTCGCTGCATTTTATTTTGTACACGTGTTGCATTTCACACACTCGGCACGTGTCGTTGGGGTGCATGACCGTGCTGTCATCATCCCGGGTGTCTCAATTTTCGTGCTTGTCCGTACATGGAAGTCGGGGGCGCCACAGGTAGTATCAGAGCGGTTTGGCTCTGGGTAAAGCCACATGTCCCTTAGGTGCAGTACCAGAAAGTTTTAAAGTTGTGATTTAAAATTATTTGATTTGAAGTATGTTGTTTTTAATGGTTTTAATTTATTATTTGTTGTTGTTATTTTATTGGTTTCATCTATTTTGTTGAATGTTATTTTATTTTAATTGTTTTACTCTGTGGTCGGTTATTTTATTTGTTTTAATTATTTATTGTGTACTTCTTCATTGTTTTATTTATGTGTTGCATGTCATTTTATTTATGAAATTTTATTTTATTTGTGAGATTTTGTTTTGTTTTGATTTTATGTTGTTTGAGGTATGTTACTTTAATTGTTTCAATTTATTGTTGATAGTTTGATTGATTTTATTTTATTTTATTATTTTTATCTTATGTTGTTTTATTTTATTTTATTTGGATGTTACTATTACTCTTAAATTAATTTTGTCCGGAACTAAAGTGGGGTTGAGAATTGTGTTTTGACAGAATATAGTGAGGCCAAGGAGGCAGGATAAGGAACCCATGGGGGAATCTTCCAACAATGAGGTGGATAATGCCATTGCCAGGGCATTGAATAGGATGACTGATCTCTTCTATCAAAATATCAGGCCGCCTCAAGTTGACCAAAATATTGTGGTACAAGTGAGGTGTTCCTACGAGAGATTTCTCAAATACCGGACCCCGATGTTCTTTGGAGTTGAGAATCCACTTCAAACTGAAGGGTGGATCAATGGAATAGAGAGGACTTTTGAAATTTGTGGGTGTACAGAAGAGCAACAAGTGCTATATGCTAGGTATCTGCTGCAAGGTGAAGCAGCCAATTGGTGGAGGATGAAGAGGAATCTTTTAGAGAGGGAGTTTGGAACTTTAGCTGTTGTGTCGTGGCATCGTTTTAAGAAGGAATTTGATGACAGATTCTTCCCACCTGCTGTGAGGAGGCAGAAGGCCCGAGAATTTAGTAACCTGGTTCAGGGAGGTATGACTGTGGAGCAGTACTCCCGTGCTTTCATGGAGCTTGGGCGATTTACGCCCCATCTTATCGCCACTGAGGATCTTCAGGTGGAGCGTTTCAGGGAGGGTCTGCGTCCTGAGATACGCAGATTCGTGGTATGCCATAGGGTTTCCTCTCTTAGTGAGCTGATTGATCTGGCTACCATGGTTGAGCGGGAGAATAGTTTGGCTATAGGCTCCCCACCAGGTCAGAAAAGGAGAAGTTTTGCTGGTGAGGGTAGCAGTTCTGGGTCTCCCCAGAAATTTGTTCAGAGGAGTGGGACCCGACCACAAGCAGCATCTGGTATGCGTATTGGGGGCCGAGCCCCAGCTTGCAGCAGATGCAATAGAGCTCATGAGGGTGACTGTCGTCAGAGTGGGACCACTCAGTGTTATATATGTGGCCAGCCGGGTCATTTTTATCGAGAGTGTCCTAATCAGCCTCAAGGAAGCCGCGGAGGCCGTCATGGAGGAAGAAATAATCAGAGGCAAGTAACGCAGGCTCGAGTGTATGCCATGACCCCAGGAGACGTGGATTATGAGGCGCCATCTACTCATGATGCTGGAGTGATTACAGGTATGAGTTTAATTTAACTTTTGGAATTGGTGTTTGGGGAAAAATTGTTTGTTTGAATTTTTGGGTGTATGTACGTTGTTTGATTTTGGGGCACCTTAGTCTTTTGTATCAGCCACCTTCGTGCGGCTGTGTAACTTGGTCATGGAGCCCTTACCTCCATCTTTGGTTGTGGCTCTTCCTAATAGGGAATTGGTATATTTTAATATCAGAACTCGAAGGGACGGCATGGTCTAAGTGAACTCTACGGAGTAGGAACTCAAGTTGCAGCTAAGGTGGGAATAGTTTTAGTTCGCCTAAGATACTTGAGGTCTTAAGTTCCATAGAATTAAGTGTTGGGTCTTTAGAGTAAGAGGTCATAAGTTCAACGAACTTCGAGGATAGACTTATGAGAAGTTATCTAAGGTTTGAGGCCCTATAGTTTTTAGGAAATAAGTTTATAGGATCTAAGGTGGTAGGTTCAACAAGCACTTGAAGGATTAATTAAATTAGAAATTTTAATTTTGCCGGCTCAGTTTAGCACTTTGGTATTATTTCGAGTTTAGAATTTTGCAAGGTTTGTAAGGTGAGTGTTTTAGCTTTAAGGTCATCGAATTTGAGGATTTCAGGAAATGACTCTTTTGGTTAAGGTTTTAGAATTACAAGATTGAAAAATTGATTTGTAATAAGATTTAAGTTTTTGATTCTTCGAACTTGATGTGCTGGTTTGATTATTTTGGAGACTGACTAGTCTGTGATCATTAAAATGAGGTTTATCAGAGTTGAATTATTAATATAGGAATTTCTAATGAGAATATTTCTTGGGTGATGGGCGGTAATGATTTAGCTCGAGTATTTTCTGAAGATTGTAGATTTGGATCGAATTTGGGAAAATGATTAATTGTAACTTGAGGTCACATAGAAATTTGAATTTTTGAGGCTATACTTTCCTTTGAAATTGAGTGTCCAGTTGGGAGAATCAAAGACATTGTTATTGGACTTAAAGAAAGATTGATGAATTTTGGAAGTTGAACCTAGGCATCAATGGTGGATAGCATAATCAAGTATGAGAGTTAATAAAGCATTAGGATCTTTGGATGTTGTAGAATAGTTTTGATGGATTGAAGATTTGAACAGTAGGGTTTTCCTTGAGGTTTATTAGTGTTGTGCTATTGAAGGATTTAGTCATGCAAAAAAAAAAAAAAAGTAGGTGGGCAAGTTACCAAGGTTTCTGTATTGTTTTAGTGAAGTCTTTGGTGGTTCGTAGTGAGTTTAGTCGCCGCTAGATTAGATGATATTTAGAACTTAGTTGTTAAACTTTCGGGTTTAGTTTGTCGGTAGGATTTATAGATGCTCTTTCTGGTTGGCTGGTAGGGATTTGAGTCTTTTAAGATAAGCTCTTATCTAAGATGAGCGGGTGTATTTTGGGGCATTGAGGTTGATTTTGGAAGAGGGTATTTTTCTACCAATTGTGGTATGAGTTTTTTGGGTTTATAGGTATGGAGCTACCTTGTACTCAATGGTGTGGTTTTATGAGGACATGAATTTTTTAGTTTGTAGTGTTTATCAGAGTGCACAGCAGGAGCATGGTACTTGGGTTGTAATTAGGAATTTAAAATTTTGTGTTGATTTTTGAGGAATTAGTGATGATTGGGAATTTTGAGAAGATACCTGTAATTGGAGATTGATTATTGTGTATGCAATTTCGTTATTGATGGTTAATTTTTGGAAGTGGCCACTAGGTTACTAAGGTTTAGTATTCAACGAAGGTTTGGAGTTTTACCGTAGGAGTTAATAGAGGTCAGTTCAGAGTATCAAGTGGAGCTAGTAATCATTGGGATTTCGTGGGTGTTGTATTAAGGTTTTGTGGATATAGAGATCTTGGATTACATAGCCGTTCTAGGAGTAATAATCATAATGTGCCACTGGGAGACTGGTGCGAGTAGGTTGGTTATTGCCATGTTTATTGAGAAATGTGTCAAGTGCTGGCAAGCTACCTTCTTCAAGTCGATGCCTTTGAAGAAGGTAGCTTGGAGTGATCTATGGGCTCAAGATTCCTCTTAGGAGCGAGAGGCCGATATGAGGGAGCAGTATCCGTATTTGTTTGGTTGACCCTCCTGGTATGCTTCTTAAGTCTACTCCTAGTTGAACCTTATCTTTGTCTTAGTTTTTAATGATTGACCTTATCAATTTCGAGGACGAAATTTATTTTAAGGGGGGGAGATTGTAACATCCCGGATTTTAGTGTATTTTTAAAGAATGTTTATTTTAATTATTTATTGAGTAATTCTCTTGTTTTAATATTTTAAATGGTGAAAATTATTTTTATTGGGCTTTCTTATTGTTAATTATTATTTTAGATTTAAATTGATCTTTAAGTTAAATTGATTTGTTTGTGGGTTTTAAAATTATTATTATTTTAATTAAAACATTTCACTGCGTTTGATTAATTTTAATTAGGGGTCTGCAATTTAATTCATTTTTATTTTTAAAGGATGTTATTGTTGGAGTTTAATATTTTACTTAACCTAGTTTTGAGTTTATATTGATTTATTTATTTTACTGTTTTAAAAATAGTTATTTTGAGGATCAGTTGTGACCCAAAAGTTGTGAGGATTGGACCTCATTTCTTTTCCTTCATTTTTCTTTTCCCTTTTTCCTTTTTCTCTTTTTCCTTTTTCCCCATTTCCTCCCGCGTGACCTGGGCTTTCTCTCTCTCCTCTCTCTCACGCCGATCGGTCTTCACCGTGCAGCGCCGCCGTCGGCTGGCCATGGTCGACACCGCCGGCCTCATCGGACTCCCCTTGTGCCGGCGACCTTGCCCCACCAATCTCAGGCCGAGCCTCGCCGCCGTTTGCCTCCACGGCGCGCTCGAACCCGCGGCGGTTTCCTCCTTGCTGCGCCGCCGTCCGGCCACCTCCGGCCACCAGCTCCTAACCACATCACCACCGGCCCATTTCCGTCCTAACCGACCCAACCCCGGCTCCGATCCGTCGCCGGAGCAGCCCCAACGAGCATCAAACCCGAACCCACTTTTCTGGCCTTCCACCGCCGTTTCGGCCGCCACCCACGGCCAACCACCACCACCATTAGATTCCCCACCTTCCATAGGCCCTACCCTATCAATTCCAAGTTTTCGTTTGAACCCGTGTGAAATTCAAAATTCACTGTGAATTTCGATCACAGTGTTTTTGCACTGTGACAGTTGCTGTTTTGGTGCTTCCAGTTCCTCTGTGATCCTCCATAAATTATTTTAAAGCACTGTAAGTATTTCTCCAAAAGACTTTTAAGATCTTAAATATATTTTTGCAATGATCTGTTTTATAAACGGTGAATTGGATATCTGTTGGTTATTTGGAAATTATGGATATCTGTTGGTTATTTGGAAATTATGGATATCTGTTGGTTATTGGTTTTTGGTCATTTTCATGGCATTGTGCACGCATGCGTGGGTGTGTATTTTGAAAAGGTTTTTCGGGTGTGTGCGTATCACCCCCAAGCCGAGATGGGTTATTATCTCGGTGGAGCTCCTCTGGGCACTCGGGAGCGGAATATACTGAGTGTCGTCCCCTGGAGCTGTTGCTCGGGACTTGGACGGGATGGTAGCGCTTTCGATCCGACTCCGTGATCTCTCGGGCTGGCGGAGATCAGAGGATGCTTGGCTATGTACGCGATGGGCGCGGAACTGGGCATCACTCGTGTTGTATCACTCGCATGGTCACTACCTGTGGGGTGACGTAGGGAGCCAGGGTATGTGGATGGTCCCTAGGGGAGGCCATGGTGCATACGGGTTAAAATTGGAACTAATGTAACTGTTCCTGGTTATTAATTTTGCCAAATGGTGATTTTTGGCGTGCGTGGGAAAAACTTGTGATTTTCGAGAAATGGTATTTTTCTCGGGTTTTGAACTTGAGTCATCATGTGCATGCATTGGTCGCTGTAATTATATATTTGTTATCTTGGAGTACTTTTGGGTTTTACTTACTGTGGTACCATTTATTTGGTACTGCAGATTTTGACGCAGGTTTTGAAGAGGTTGAGCCCGAGGATGCGGCTCCACCTGAGGAGTAGGGACATTTGGTTATATTTTTATTTGGTACTTGTATTTTATTTGATGTCGTTTTATGAACAACAAAATTGTATTATGTTGACTTGTGGATTTCTGTATTATTTTTGTATTGTATTAAATTCTGGTACTTAGTTATCTAACTTAACCTTTCCGCTGCATTTTATTTTGTACACGTGTTGCATTTCACACACTCGGCACGTGTCGTTGGGGTGCATGACCGTGCTGTCATCATCCCGGGTGTCTCGATTTCCGTGCTTGTCCGTACATGGAAGTCGGGGGCGCCACATGTCTTCTCCTGTATTGGACACCAGGGGTTAGTTCCCAGTCGTCGTCTGTGCATATCGGTTTGTGTGCCATCGTCAGCAGCAGCCGGAAGTGCCGCCTATCTCCAGCAGGTAGCGAAGAAAAGTAATGTTTGGTTGCGGGGATAACCAATACCATCCTCACGTGCGGATAACCCCAACCTGGAGTAAAATCCTGTCCCTAATCTGGAATAACACCTGTTTAGTAATGAGGATAAGGTAATTCCCATACCACTTATTCTCGTTTAGGATAACCTAATCCAGTTTTGGGTTTAAGTTGAAATCGGTTTTGGCCGATACCTGATACAAACCGATACCAGTCGATACAGGCCCAATTTTGTCCTATACATGCCAAAACATAACCAATACTAACTAGTTCCTAGCCGATACGGTCCGATTCCAGCCGAAACAGTCCAATTCAGAACCGATATAGGCCGATATAATGTATTTCTGACCGAAACAGGACCGAAATGTTGTTATTCGGGTACTTGAGCTGAGTTTCTACATTTTCAAAGTGTGTTTCTTGGATTCTAAAGTTGAATTGTGGTTTTTCTCATATATTGTGTGGAGTTTTAATCTCCAAGTTTAGTTGTGATATTTTTTCTACATCAATGACAACTAAATTTGAGTTACATTTACATGATGCAGTTGCCTCATATGTTGCTCCTGGTGGGAGTGGAGGCTGAGGTGGTAGAAGCTCACGTGGGGGACGTGATGCCAAATGTAATCGCACTCAAGGTCAAGAATCTCGTAAGTGCACCCATTGTAGTCACATTAACCACTCGGTGAACTATTGTTGAGATCTAAATGGTAGACCATCTGGATCCGCTAATCAAGTCATTTGCCAAGATATGATTAGCATATCCAAGGCTGAGTATGATAAGGCTTTGGGTCGCACACGGGTTTCATCTTTCACAACTACTCTTGCCCAATCCGGTACAACATCTGCATGTCCTGCCTCATCTACTTAAGCTCCATGGATCATTGATTCAGGAGCTAACGAACATCTGATTAGTTTGTCCTTTGTCTTATCTAAGTTGGATACTATGACATCTTCAAAAAGTATTACTCTTGCTAATGGTTCTCTTGCTAAAGTTATAGACATTGGATCCACTAAGTTCACTGACTATATATCCTTGTCATCTGTTCTATATACTCCTAGTTGTCCCTTTAGTTTGCTGTCCATTAGTAAGATTACTCAAACTCTTCAATGTTCAGTGACCTTTTATTCCTCTTCATGTGTCTTTCAGGATCTCAAGACGGGAAACAAGATTGGTACAGGGCATGAAGTTGGTGGTCTATATTATCTTGATGTTAAACAATCACCCACTCTAGCTTTTACATCCTCTTTATCATCTGCTTATGAATGGCACTGTCGTCTTGGTCACCCCTCTCTTTCCCTTTTAAAGCGTTAGGTTAGGAATCTAGGAAATGTGTCTCCCTTTCCTTGTGAAGCATGTCAAATTAGTAAACATCATCGTGTGTCTTTTGCACCTCGGGTTGATAAACTAGCATTGAGTCCTTTTGAGTTGGTTCACTCTAATATATGGGGACCAATCAACATTAAATCAAATCGGTTTTAGTATTTTATCACATTTATTGATGACTACTCTCGTGTGACATGAGTGTTTCTGATGAAGGCAAGATCTGAACTTCTTTCCATATTCAAAGTGTTTTGGAAAGAAATTAAAACCCAATTTAACAAAAGGGTTCAAGTTTTATGTTCTGATAATGCTAGAGAATATCAATCTAGTGAATTTGCTACTTACTTAAGTAACAAAGGAACTGTTCATTAAACTTCATGTTCTTATACACTCCAACAAAATGGGGTGGCTGAACGTAAAAATCGTCATTTGTTAGATGTAACCCGAACACTTTTACTGCACATGCATATTCCTAAACAATTTTGGAGTGATGGTGTTCTTACTGCTTGTCACTTTATTAATCGTATGCCTTCATCAGTTCTCGATGGTTCCTTTTCTTTTTTCATCTTGTTTCCTTCATCACCACCATTTACTCTTCCTCCAAAAATCTTTCGGTGTGTTTGCTATGTTCATAACCTTGGCCCAGGTTTTGATAAACTTGACCCACGTTCTACCAAGTGTTTTTTTGTTGGTTAGTCTCAGACTCAAAAAGGATATCGTTGTTATAGTCCTATTCTTAGACGTTACTTCACGAGTGTGGATGTTACCTTCTTTGAGTCCATATCCTATTTCTCGGACGCAGTTTTGAGTATTGAGTGTGATCTTCTATCGTTACCTACTCTTACACTTTCTTCTTCACACTCACCCAACCTTACCCAACCCTCCCCCATGCCTCCCCCAGTTTCTTTACAGGTTTACTCGCATCGCTTGCGGTCGCCAGCTTACCACCTGGTAAGCAATCTGTTGGCTGTAAATGGGTATATACAATCAAATTTCATCCTGATGGTTCAATGGAAAGTTTGAAAGCCCGCTTGGTTGCTAAGGGTTACACTCAAACATATGGGCATTGACTACGAGGAGACTTTCTCCCCCGTTGCCAAAATCTCCTATGTTCAAGTGTTGATCTCTCTTGCTGCTAATCTAGATTGACCCTTATTTTAGCTAGATGTTAAGAATGCATTTTTACATGGTAATTTGCATGAAGAAGTTTATATGGAGCAACCACCTAGGTTTGTTGCTCAGGGGGAGTATCAAAGTACTGTATGCAAGTTAAAAAATGTATTATATGGTTTGAAACAATCTCCTCGAGCATGGTTTGGGAAGTTTTCTAGTGTTGTATTGGCATTTGGTCTTCATAGATGCCAAACAGACCATTCGGTATTTCACCTACATAGTGATGCAAGTCACAGTTTGTCGGTTGTATATGTGGATGACATTGTAATTACTGTGAGTGACTCTGCTGGAATTGCTAGGCTGAAACAGTGTTGACATGATTAATTTCAGACAAAAGACTTGGGAAAGCTTAGATATTTCCTTAGAATTGAAGTTAGTAGATCTAAAGAGGGTATCAACCTATCTTAGAGGAAATATGTACATGACCTTCTAGAAGAAACCGGCATGTTGGGTGCACAACCTATTGATACCCTTATAGACCCAAATCGTAAATTCTTGAAAGAGGAAGGAGAGTTGTTTGGAGGCCTAGGTAGGTATCAAAGACTTGTTAGAAAATTGAATTATCTCACTATTACTAGACCGGACATCTCTTATGCAGTGAGTGTACTGAGTCAATTTTTACAAACGCCTAAGGCCTCACATTGGGATGCTGTAATTCATATTTTTCGTTATCTTAAGCGTGCCCTTGGCCTTGGATTACTGTATCGATCAAATGGACATCTTAGGGTTGAAGCCTTTTCAAATGCTGATTGGGCAGGATCTCTTTCAAATAGAAGATCTACTACTGGATATTGTACGTTTGTGGAAGGTAACTTGGTTACATGGAAGAGTAAGAAGCAAGCAGTAGTAGCTCAGTCTAGCGTAGAAGCTTAATACAGGGCAACGGCTCACACTACTAGTGAGCTGACATGGTTGCAACACTTCCTTAAAGAGATTGGATTTCCAACTCCTATCCCTCTCTAGTTATTTTGTGATAATCAAGCCGCAGAGCATATTGCCTCTAATCCTGTGTTCCATAAGAGGACTAAACATATAGAGATTGATTGTCACTTCATTCGAGATAAGATACTAAGTGATGACATTTCTACACCTTTTGTAAAGTCTACCATCAACTCGCAAATATGTTTACTAAGTCTTTGTGTTGGAGTCGGTTGAAACTTATTTGTTTCAAGCTGGGTTTATATGATATATATGCTCCAACTTGAGGGAGAGTGTTAGATGACATGGTTGTAATAAGTGTAACTTGTGAGGGTATAATCATCGTCAAGTGTATGTAGTATATATGTTGTTGTACATCAATGAATGAAAGTAAGAAGAATAGTTTCCCTCCATAAACTTGTACAAATGAAAAAACAAAGAACTTGTTATATTCTTCTTAGTAGTTTTGCTGCTTATAATCCTTTTCTTTGTTCTTGCATACTTCCCAAGTAGGCCATATATGGTCCCAAAAAAGATAAGTAGATCAATCCACCCCCCCCCCCCACACACACACCCACCAGTTTCTCTGATTTTTCTCACTATCTATAATCCTTTTTTTCTTCTTGGATTAATTATAACGAAAGGTAATTTTGTTGGCTATAACTTTAGTAGTTCGAATCTTAAACCAAGTTTGGTGGAAGGATGGAAATTAGGAGGGTTGGATGTGGAGAGAGAAGGAACAGAAGGAGAGGGAGTTTACCTCACCTTTATATTATTTGGTTAACAAGGGAAGGGGGAAGGGATGATGATAGGGAAGTGCTGAAAGGTGGTAAAACCAAATTCCCTTTTATAACACTTTTCCTCTTTTAGCCAAACAAAAAATCTACCCCCCTCTGATATCTGATCTGTCCGATTGTAAATGGTGGGGTTGATGGTATTTATCCTCTGCGTCTCCTTTCAAACCCTTTCCATCTGCATTCCTCTCCCTCCCAACAAATGTAGCATTAGGTTAGCAATATGATGAGTAAAATGTCAAATTGTGATGCAGATATTTTTTTTGTGTTTTTATGTTCAGTGACAGTAATTCATCATACGCAAGGGCTATAACTTGTATTTCTCACTGTCTTCTCACTGTTCTCTATCATTCAGGTCACTAGTTTGTTAAATCGGATGCAATTGTGCTCTGAGCAATCTGTGTCGGGTGATAGTAACTCAAATATTACTGCATCTGTACCTCCAACTAGAAATGATGTTCTTCACCCATGTGATGTTATGGAGGTATTGATAGTACTATAACCGAGCCATTTTATTGATGCCTTTTTTCTATTCCAAAAATGTTTGAGTGTCACACTTGTATTTGTATTGACAAGGCATGTTTTTTCATTGCTAAGGATGTTGCCATTGCTTATGGCTACAATAATGTTAAGGATATTACGATTGCTAAGGGTTACAATGTTTTAAAGGGAAGGGCTGTCTTTGAAGCCACTGCGCTTGGAAGAGTTTAGTCATTTTATCAGATTAGAGGTACAGAGCAGATTAAAAAAATCTGGATTGTTTCTTAATTAGTGCTACCTTTCCTTATATAGTTTTTTTTAATTATATTCTATCTATTAAACATTGTTTTTATTTATTTTGCTACCAGATGGCAATGTGTGGGTTTACAGAGGTCTTGTCATTTATCTTGTGCTTGCTTAATGACAATTTTGCAATGTTAAATCCTGAAGGAGACGGTTCAAATGCAGTGATCATTGTAAATCCTCGTTCCTCTGAAAATGAGGTTTGTAATCCTAAGCCTTATGTGCTCAGTTGTATTACGATAATGCAGGATTTTGAAAGAACAGTTTTAGGTACTCATATTTCTTTTTAAGAATTTCTCCTTTTCTGTCTTTGCTATCATTATTTTTGTTTTCCCTTTTTGTATCAAGACTAATCACATTTCATGAACTGCATTTCTTTTAGAAGCCAGTATTTTTTTTAACATGTTGCCTCCATTTTCTTCTTTTTGATTGTTACTGTGTGCGCTGCTTACTGTTTGATTGATTAGGCGGTTTCTTTCTTCGCTTCCTTCACTGAATTTTGCTTACTAGTAGTCTATAGTGTTGAAGTACGAAGATTTTATAAATACTATATGTTAGAAACTGTGCAGCAGAAAAATACCTCAGAGCCAGTTTAATGAGTTGTTCCACGAGTTTATCCAGCTTAGTAAAAAATCGTCTCTCTTTGGTGGTGAAGTGTACTACGTAGTCTACACTAGAGTAGCACTTAATGCATCCACAGCCTAAGTACTATATCAAGAGTTAACAAAGAGAGATTTCACTATGTGTTTCTCATATAGGTCAAGAGGGAGGTTGAGGCTATTTATTGCCATGGCTGGTCCTTAAGGCCAGCCATTATTCATCATGCCCACATGGGCACTTCCTTCTGGCCATCATGCCCACATGGGTGTTTCCACTCATGGTCAATAAACCATGTGTGCTTTTGGAACCTATGCTCAAATGTTAACATCTCCCACTCGCACATAGTGGGCATGACCCCAGGTTTGCATTTCTCTATTGTTCTCAATCTTGTTCATACAAGTAAATAGGCTATGCGACCACCAAACATGTCTGTAAAAAGGTGGGAGTACATACACCAAATCTCTCCCAAAGAAGACCAGCATATTAACATCCCTAAAGTGTTTGGTCATGTCCTAGACTCATTCGATCGTATTGAGATCAAGCATTTTCAAACCCTTTTGAGTTAAAAAACTTAGAACAATGCTTGACTACCTCCAAATCATTTCAATGTGTTCACAACCTTAGTTGCTACCAAAATGTAGCGTCATAGTTTGATGTCAGCAAACACTATCGAAGATACGATATCAAAGAGTCTTCCCTTTGCACTCATATCACTCAATTTTGGTCGAACCGTTTTTCCAGCAATGCCTCTTTAGACCGTATCAATCATGGTCATAGACAGCATGTCAAAGTAGCAGACATTACAACCTCCATCTCGTGACATAGTCAAAAGTAAAGGACGTTAAAAAAAATGATACTCACACAATGAGAAAGATGGGAACCATTTACTCACTTACTTATATGGTTGAATAAGCACATGTAGTATGAAACACATGCTACGGTGGATTTCTCTTTCTCAAAGAGCATATGTCTATATCAACACCGTACAGATCTTGGTCTAGTCGCTCCTTAGGCATCTAACCCGAGTTCCTCTATTTGCACGCCTCCAAGACATCAAAGAGGCTCTCGCATCTGGCTAACTATAGGCTATATGGATGGTGGGATAACTCATATATAGTCCTCTTAATGGATCTCATCTTAGCTCCCACTAAGGCGACATATATGTGTGTCAACCAACTCATCCCTTTGGACAAGTTCCTGGAGACACAATGTCTCATCTCTACTCACTATTTAAGCTCTAGAGGCAATCACTAGTGTGAGTGAGCCGATCTAAACCTGTTGACATATCTTGTGTGTATGTATAGAAATTATATGATAAAGACAAGAACTGAATCATATAACATTAATATCCCAAGGGAAAGTATACATCTCAATGTCAATTTGAAATACAAATTACATTATAGTCTACGCAGTCCAAGATTCCTAACATGAGCCTGAAAGACATCTCTTACTATAGGCTTTGTTAAGGGATCAGCAACCATGAGACTCGTAGAAAGTTGTTTCAAAACCACTTCCTTTTGCACTACCATGTCTCTACTATAGTGATATCTAATATCTATGTGTTTGGTTCTTCCATGATATTTTGAGTCCTTAGCATACGCGAGAGTTGCCATGCTATCGCAGAATATCGTCACTGGATTTGAAGTATCTATGCCAATGTCTAAATACTTGAGGAACCTCTTTAACCAAACAGTTTCTTGAACTGCTGTTGAACAAGTTATGTATTCTGCCTCCATGGTAGATAATGCTATACAAGGTTGTTTCTTACTGCTCCATGTAATGGAGCCATTGTTGAGCAGAAAAATATACCCTGTGGTTGATTTGCACTCATCTAGGTCACTGCCCCAATCAGCATCGCTATAACCTTTTAGCTGCAAATCTGAACTCTGATAGCATAATACATAGTCCACAGTTCCCTTGAGATATCTCAAAATTCTCTTAACTACTTTCCAGTGAGCCGATCCAGGATTAGATTGGAATCTACTCACCAAGCCAACTGCATAGTATATATCTGGCCAAGTACACATCATTGCATACATTAGGCTCCCCACAGCATTAGCATAAGAGACACGAGCCATATTTTCTATTTCTCTTTGAGTCTTAGGACACAACTTTTTAGATAAGTTCTCGCTTTTTGTAATAGGGGTGTCAATGGGTTTACATTCACTCATTTGGAAGCGCTCAAGAACTTTCTTAATGTAAGTCTGTTGGGACAAACACAAAAGTTTCTTTGAGCGATCTCTGTAGATCTTAACTCCCAAAATGTATTCTGCCTCACCCATATCCTTCATCTCAAAATTGAAGGATAACTACTCTTTTGTGACGACTATCATCCTTTTGTCATTTTCAGCTAATAGTACGTCATCAACATATAATGACAACATAATGAAACTCTTCTTGGACCTTTTGACATAGACACAATGGTCCTCTGTGATCATCGTAAACCCATTCATGAGAATGACTCTATAGAATCTGAGATATCATTGTCTAGATGACTGCTTTAGGCCATATATAGATCGTTTGAGCTTGCACACTTTGTGCTCTTGACCTTTGACCACAAAGCCAGTGGGTTGATCCATATAGATCTCCTCATCTAGTTCTCCATTGAGAAATGTTGTCTTAACGTCCATCTGGTAAAATTCCAAATCTATGTATGCTACTATTGCTAGAATCAGGCAAATTGAGGCAAACCTTACTACTGGTGAAAAAGTTTCCTCATAGTCTATACCTTCCTATTGGGTATATCCTTTAGCCACTAAGCGAGTTTTGTACTTGTCTATAGATCCATCTGACTTTCGTTTGACCTTAAGAACCCATTTGTTCCCAATAGTCTTACGCCCTATCGGTAGATCAACCAAATCCCAAACCTGGTTAGTCTTCATAGACTCAATCTCATCATTAAGAGCTTTCATCCACTAGTTTTTAATAGAAGATGAGAGGGTCTCATGTATTGTCCTAGGCTCATCATCATCATGCAGAGTTACCATAAAAACTTCCTCTTCAATCTCAAAATGACGATGGGGAATACTTTCACGTGTGCTTCTACCCGACTCAGGTTGTTGTGATTGATTGACAAGTGGTGTGCTCCCACTCGGATTAAAGTTCTTTTTATAATTTGTAGGAGTTTGAAGAATTTCTTCCTCATTCTCAACTAAATTCCTTGGAGCACTTTCCTCTTGTTCCACAATCTCATGAAGTTCTAAACTCCTATCAACCTCACCTCTACTTGGAAACTCATCTTCAATAGAATCCACATCACGTGACTCAATTTCAGTCACACTTCCATTAGATTTTTCACCTATTAATACATACCCTTTAGAGTGTTTTGAGTACCTTATAAAGATACACTTTTTTCCTCTATGGCCTAACTTCCCATATTTAAGAGAAAAATCGTGAACAAAACCCGTTGATCCCCATGACCGCAAATTACTCAAATTGAGTTTCTCGCCGGTCCATAGTTCATATGGCGTGAAAGTTACTGATTTGGAGGGCACTCGGTTAAGAATGTAGGCAGCAGTCAAAAGTGCATCTCCCCAAAAGGAAATTGGTAGGTTTGCTTGCGTCATCATAGACCTAACCATCTCAAGCAGTGTTCGATTTCTCCTTTTTGCCACACCATTTTGTTGCGGCGTATATGACATCGCCAACTGTCTTTTGATTCCTTTTTCATCACAGAACCTTTGAAATTGCTCAGAGAGATATTCTCGTCCTCGGTGAGTTCTTAGAGTTTTTAAACTCTTGTCTAACTGATTCTCAACCATTTTTAAATATCGCCTAAAGCACTCTAATACTTCAGACTTATGGGAGATTAAGTAGACATGACCGTAACGTGAAAAATCATCTATAAATGTGATGAAGTAGACACCTCCGTGTCTTGCCCTCACACTCATTGGACCACAGATGTTTGAGTGGACTAACTGCAATGGAAAATATGCCCTTGTGGTTTTTCCAAACGGTTTTCTCTTAACTTTTTCCATTAGACAATGTTCACATGTGGGCAAGATGACCTTAGCGAGATTGCCTATCAGGCCTTCTCTAGCTAACTGAGTCATTCTATCTTGCCCTATATGGCCAAGTCTAACATGCCATTTATATGAATCCA
Source organism: Cyclocarya paliurus (assembly GCA_029856935.1). NCBI lineage: Eukaryota > Viridiplantae > Streptophyta > Magnoliopsida > Fagales > Juglandaceae > Cyclocarya > Cyclocarya paliurus. The sequence continues at coordinate 27,592,530 of CM056947.1, forward strand.
AATTATCAAATGCACTAAGAAAAGCAATTGACTCATTCATATTTGAATAATTCAAATCCAATATCATAAAACCGTCTTTAAGAAAAGCATTACTATAAAACACATGACCCAAAGAAAAAGAAATATAATTGTTTTCAAATACAATCTAAAAACCAAGTTTTAAAAGAGTAATTACGGAAAGTAAATTTTCTCGAATCTCGGGAGCGTATAGCACATTGCGGAGGAAAAGAGTGCGGCCACCCCGCAAGTCCAACTTGTAGGTACCAAGTCCCAGTACCTCCACACTAGCTCCATTCCCCACCTTGATATCACGACTCCCAGCTGGAATTCGGCGATACTCCACAAATCTGACTCTATCTCGCGCTATGTGTTCGGTCGCTCCTAAATCAACAGTCCACATAGGATAGGAGTGAGCAACCATCACATGGCTAGTTACAAAAACAATGCGAGAAAAGTCAGAGTGTACCTTCTTCGGCTCAGTGCAATCACGAGCTAAGTGGCCTTTTTTTCCGCAGTTGAAACACTCTAGTTTTGACTTATTCTTCCCGCGCTTGCCTTTCTTGCTATGCTGAGAAGTATCTGACACCTTCTTAATTTGTCCAGCAGCTACCCCATTTTTGGACTTCTTGCGCTTAGGCCTTGGTGCCTTGCGCGAATCAGAATCGGCCATATAGGCCATATGATTGGGCTTAGCAGCCTCTAGGCGCTCAGCCTCCAATACCAAGTGACGCGAGACATCATCAAAGTCTTTGATATTCTCGTTATGTGTCAGGTTCTGGTTCATATTCTCTCAAGAATTTGTTAGTGATCTTAAAACTGCCTGCACTTGCTGTTCATTTGTCAGATTGTTTCCTGCCGACTTAAGTTCGTGGATCATGGTTGACATAACCCTAAAATGCTGCTTCATCGTGTGGTTAGAGCGCATCTTATAGGAGTCAAACCTCATGATTAATCCACGCAACGTAGTGGCTGAAGTTCCATTAAACTTCAACTTCAAAGCGTCCCACTTGCTTTGGGTAGTGTCATGGATCTCGAACTCACTTATTATATCATTGTGCATGCTGCTTAACATTATTATGCGCGCGCATCGATTTTTCTTAGCCCATTGAGTATAGGCTAGTTGATCTATCTTGTGTTCTTCCGAGATCCCTTCCCCGGGCGGAGTAAGAGAGTGAGATAAGGCCTCCAAGACCTCTTGCTCATTTAGGACATATTGGATCTTGCGATGCCAAATGTCATAGTTCTCCCCATCCAATTTCTCCCATTTGTTCAAATCGACAATAATATTCTTGGATGTCATTTCACTACATTACGCAAAAAAGGGATATTATACACACACCTAAGAAATCTGCCACGTCCATCCAAGTTAGAAAAAGAATAATTTAGACATGTCGCTAGATCGAAAAATCGCTAAGTTTCAGATTCATCTCTTGCGCCACAATATCCAATAATTAAATTTCTAACCTAATTCCCGCGCAAATTCAAAACAAATATGGGAGAATTAATCATCATAAATCTCAACCATACTCCCACTATCTTATGTAGTCATCTAGACCTAGTCACATGTAAAGACATAACCTACTAAAACCATAGTAACCTTTTGGGCCAATCTACAAGGACAGCTACCCAGACTATAACAACTTGTTGGGCCAATCTACAAGGATAGCCAGACTACAGCGACCTGTTGGGCCAGTCTACAAAGATGGTTCTTTTAAGACCATTACTGTCCGTTTTTCTTGTTCCATCAGTGCATTTACAGTTCTTACTGGGGCCACCGTAGTCTTTTGGCTATACAATGCATTTACAGTTCTTACTGGGGCCATCGTAATCTTCTGGCTATACAATGCATTTACAATTCTTACTGGGATCACTGTAATTTTTTCAGCCTATCATTCACATTGACAATTCTAACTAAGGCTACTTAGTGGAAATTTTCTATTTTATCACAAAAAAAAATGAAAATAGAAAAAAATTTCTATTTTCTATTACATGTGACAATTCTAACTAATGTCTAAACATTCAAGCCTAACATTCATAGATGATAAAATAATCACATATCCACATGTTCAATTCACACATACATGTAATCTAGAATATTAAATAAAAGATCACATGTAATATAACATTATGGAATTAAAAAACATTGCATGAATATAACTATATATTCACATGTAATCACATTTAATCTAAAACATTAAATAAAAGATTACATGTAATATAACAATATATCTAAGCATATATTAAATCATGCAAAAAAAAAAAAATTTCTTTTTAATTTATTTTTTATTTTTTATAAAACAAAATAAATGTATAATAAATATATTTAAAACCCCCACCTAAACCAAAGGAAAATCGCAACCCAGTGGTGTGCTCTGTCTTTATTTAACTGATGGTCTTGGGTTCAACTCACAGGGTGCCACTTTCATCTCCTTTTATTTTATTTTGTGTTTAAAACAAATGGGCTAAAACAGTGCTGGGCCGAAAATGGCCCAGTCCCTTTTTTTTAAACAAATTTTGAAGGGCCGAATGGCCCAAGCCCCTTAAAAAAATGTGGGCCCAAGGGCCCAGCCCATGTAAAAACAGAAGGCAGTATGTCTTCTTCAACTTTCGGGGGGTACTGTTCATGTGAACAGTACCACTAAAACACAGAAATTAACGGGCCGTCTGGCCCAGGCCCTTCTTTTTTTTAATAAAACAATGGGCCAAACGGCCCAGCCCAGTGTAAAACAGATGACTTCGGTCATCTTCTTCCTCCAGCTCAGCCACTGTTCACGTGAACAGTACACACATGAAACCAGCAGCTAGTATCTGCCGAGGAAGAGAGCCGCATCTGTTTGAGAAAAAATCTGGAGAAGGCAGAGCACTAATCTGCATGCTCTAGACTTCTCGGAGTGAAGCTATCGTGGTCGCAGCACTAGTCGGTGCTCCTTGCACCAGTCGGTGCGCGCTGCACCAGGTAGAGCCGCATCTGTTTGAGAAAAATTCTGGAGAAGGCAGAGCACTAATCGGCGTGCTCTGGACTTCTCGGAGTGAAGCTACCGTTGTCGCAGCACCAGTCGGTGCGCACTGCACCAGGTGGTGAGCGCAGCACCCTGGTGGTTGCGCGGCTCCCGTGCAGTGCGCACACGGTGCGCGCAGCACCACATGGTGCGCTCTGCACTTCACAGTGCGAGCAGCACCCATGTGGTTGCGCAGCAACTGTGAAGTGCGCACCACCCTGGTGCTTGCTGCACCTGGTGAGCACCTCCTTTTCAAGCGCGCAGCTCATCTCTCAAACACGGCGATGGCGATGTTCAAATAATCGTAAAAAAAAATTTACGGATCATGGCATATTTAACAGTCTAAAAAAAAAAAAAATTTTGAGGACAAAAATGGCATCGTGATTTTTAGAGAAATAATAGCAATTATAATAGCTCTGATACTAATGTTAGAAACTGTGCAGCGGAAAAATACCTCAGAGCCAGCTTAATGAGTTGTTCCACGAGTTTATCCAGTTTAGTAAAAAACCGTCTCTCTTTGATGGTAAAGTGTACTACGTAGTATACACTAGAGTAGCACTTAATGCATCCACAGCCTAAGTACTATATCAAGAATAAATAAAGAGAGATTTCACTATGTGTTTCTCATATAGGTCAAGAGGGAGGTTGAGGCTATTTATAGCCATGGCTGGTCCTTAAGGCCAGCCATTATTCATCATGCCCACATGGGCACTTCCTTTTGGCCATCATGCCCACATGGGTGTTTCCACTCGTGGTCAATAAACCGTGTGCTTTTGGAACCCACGCTCAAATGTTAACACTAACATATATATTGATATACAATCTACTGTGATATACGATCTATTAATATACCCCCATCATGGAAATTTCTTACTTATAAAAAAAAATATACCCCATCATGGATTATATATGTGGTCCATATTTTTTCAAATCAACTGTTGGATCTGAACCTTCCATGCTAGTATTCATGATTGGGGTTGATTGCTATCCCTTATATGCAATCCTCCAAACTATAGTTTCTATTGATATGCTATACAAAAAATGTGCTTATGAACTGCATGGATTACAATTATCTTATTTGAGAATATAATCTATGGCTTCAGGTCCTGAACAAGTTTGACATCCCTGATCCTTGTGCCTATTTTGAACTCAGCATTTAGTGCTTTTTTTTAGGATTTATTTCATAGTAGCTTATGTAAGCTTCTTTAACATCTCTTCCTTTACTAAGCTTTCTAGGTTCTTCATAAAATTGAAGATTTATCATTTTTCTCTCTGAACTATTTACTAATATTGGACCCCAAGGGGTTGGCCGAAGTGGTGAAGGCCTTGGTCTTGGGGTATCACTCCCTTCAAGGTCCAAGATTCAACACCTCATAGGTGCAAACAATCATTTGAGGTCACACCCCTTGGTGAAAAGTTAGCGATTTAACCAGTTCCGTGTAGGAAAACTTTCGAGGGTGCAGTGCATTGGACCGGGATTTAATCTACAAGGGTGGATCCGAAGGGTCCTATCTTGGAGAGGTTCCTAGACATTTAAAAAAAAAACCATTTACTAATATTGAGTTTTGCTTGCGCTACATTCTTTATGTGTTGTTAAATAACCACAGGCACATTAGCCTTGCTTCCAATGCTTGTCCTTTAGAAGCTTCAATGCCATAAAAGCCAATAACATCAGCATCCATTAATATACTTGGTTCAGTCAAGTTTGCAGCCACCCTTGATGCAGTGAAGGAATATCATCAGTTGCCCAATATTAAGTCTTGATATAGCATAAATATGATAGCTATTAGCTTGTTTTTTGTTCGTTTGTTTGTTTGTTTTTTTTTTTTTTTGGTTTCTTTTGTCTTAGTCTATACAAATCAAGTATGTTTCATAAGCCAACTTGCACCCATTTACGCACGGTTTTGAACTAAAGTCCTTTTGCGTAAAACAAGCATCCAGGCCAGATATCCACTAATTAGCTCTCTCGTATGAACTTTAAGGCTATGTTTGGATGTTTAAATGAGTTGAGTTGTAAATTGTAGTATTTTGTGGGTCCCATTGAGATTAGTTTAACTTTTTTAGGTTGAAATGAGTTTAACTTTTAGGTTAAAATGTATGAAGTAGGTTGAGATAAGTTCAATTTTTTGAAGAAAAGTTTAAAAAGTAGTGGGTCTATTTAATAATTGATTTGAGATGAGTTGAATTTGGTTTAACAATCAAACAGACGCTGGACTTTTGAGATTTCTTAATGTGAGAGCATTGTAGATTTTATCAAGTTAAACACGTACTCTAACATCTTTATTGGTGGTGTGCTAACCATTGAGGGTGTCCTAAATAAACTTACAAATAATTTTTTTAAAATTTATGATCTATAAACTTAAATAACTTACAATTTAAATTCAAAGTGACTCAATCCCACTAGTTTTACTTCCTTTTGAAAGCACAATAAAACAAGATGAGTTAATGAAGGAGGATGGATTGGCTTGAGAAAAAGAATATAGTAAATAAAAATTCAGCGTTGTTTTTATTTTTGTTAAGAAACAAGAGGGAGAAGTATTTTGTTCAAACTGTATATTTGATTTGTATTCAACTTTACAAATAAATAGATGTACAAGAGACTAAGTATAGAAAGTTGTACATATGGTAAGTAGACTAATTTATGAATAGTAGTGCGTTGAGTTGAAATCACTTACGAACCTAAACAGGCATCAAACTTCCAGATCTGGTGGAGAAGAACTATGATGATCCAAACGTAAACTTGGAGTTAGAGCTTCAACTTGGTATCAAGCATGCATTTCAAACATTAATTAGCTTGTAAGGTTTTTACTTGTTCGTTTACATATAGCCATTAGTTTGTTTCTTGGATGATGAATTTGAATTCAAGTGTTGTGCTGCCCTGAAAGTTTTCTTCTATATCCTTATTACAACAAGTATATGCTAAAAACACTCAGCTGAAAAATCAAAAAACACCTCTTCTCATTCCATTAAAAAAATCCCATTAAGTTGAGGAGCAACATATGCTACAAAAACAAATAAGTATTCATCAATATGCATGCACAATACATATTTGTCGTAATGTCTCTTTATTTTGTGTTGTTTTCTAAATTCATCATCCAACACCAGCCTCATATAATACTAACCCTCTATATTTTGTGTTTATATTAATTTTATATACCAACAATCTTTATGATTTATTAGAAATTGAAATTGTTAAGAGTTTGGTTAATACCTAACCGAAGGGAAGAGAAGCATGGGTAATAGATGTTGAAGGACGACACTATTTTGAGGAGATAAGTGGAATTATATTGTATCCTATTCTGTTATTTTAAGACCATGGTTTGTCTAGGTGTTTTATTTATGATGTTGAGATAACTTGTAACAGCTCAAATCTTGTATGTCAAGAAAATAAGGTGGAATTCGTTAATGATTTTTGGATTAGAAGGAGATCTGGATGTCATGCATGGTTGGGGTATGCCAATGTAGCATCTTTTGGGCTAAAGGTTTTAGACAACAAGCCAATGTGGTATACAAGCATGAAAGGAGACCAAGTAAAAAACAGAAAAATGGATGAAACCGATTAAGTCCTGAACAAATGAATTAATGATAGCCCAAGTCGCCCCTCTGTTGCTACTATTTCATTTGGTTGGAATATCCTTCATCTATCTTCAACTTTGAATGACCTTGGAATCCAATTGGAGTCAGAGCTTTGACTTGGAATCAAACACAATCCATTATTTGCAAGGGATGAATGATTTGTACATTTAAAAGAGCTGAATCTTAAGACCACTCCACTACTGCCACTGTCATCTATCTCTCTCTCTCTTTTTCTGTCTCTCTTCTTTGGTTATTTATACAGTTGAACAATTTGGAGTTAGCCTTCAACCTTACTAAAAGTGGGGAATCTTCCTACTACCAATTAGCTTGTAAGCTTTTCACTTCGATCATTTACTTATAACCATTGGTTTGTTTCTTATTACAACAAGTATCTACTAAAAACCCTCATCGGCACCTATTTAATTAATATCTCATTTTTAGTCTAGAAAGATCGAAACATAGAACATACTTCAGAATTATGAGTGAGATCCATGATATTAGGCAGTTTGGGAATAGGGATGCATTTTTCTTGGGTTCATCTCTTCTGAAATCAACATTATTACTCCACATTAAAAGGCATCGTTGTTCTCATAGATTGATATGCATAATGCATATTTCTCATAATTTCTTTGTATTTTGTGTTGTTTTCTACATAAATGCACCTAGACTCCTTTAAACACTCCGTATAGTATATATAATAGATAGTTAGAACAAGGGCTTCTTATGTCTTTTTTAGAAAGTTCGTTTTCAATACCTAAACTTGTTTATATCAAGCACAAACGTAGCATGTTTGACAAGCCAACTTGCACCCATTTACACGAATCTGAACTGAAGTCCTTTTGGGTAAAACAACTATTGAGACCGCATATCGATCCACTAGGTCCTGTTTGGATGTTGAGTTTTACTATATCTGTAATGAATCTTGCAACAAGTAACGTACGTGTTTACTCACCTTTCTATAGACATAAAACCATAGGGCAGTGCTCTATCGATCAACGAAAACATCAATCCATTCAAAGGTAAATTAAGGGTACAAGAAAGAAAGAAAATTCATCTTGTCAAAAATATTATAATGGCTAATATGTTAGAATTTTTAGAGACTCCAAACTTAAATATCATGTGAAGGTTTCCACTTTGGAAAACAATTTGAAAATTTTAGTTTTGATTAAATTCCTGCATTGAGAACTAATTAGATTAGTAAATTGAAAGATTTGTCATCTCAAAGCACTAGCATTGGACTCATTAAATTTGATGAAAAGTACATATTTTTAAAAAATATAAAACCTTCCTATCCATAATCATATAATAATTTTTTTTAATTTTTTCCTAAATAATAATTTATTTTGATACTTAAATTATTGTTTCTTAATTAATCTTTTTCCTCGACCTAATTATCCAGAGGCGAAAGAGGCATTGGAATGAATAATCCCAAAAAACCAATTCTCCTGTAGTGATAATAGGTTGAAATTGAGTTAACTTTATTTTTTATAAAAATCAATTTATATATATATATGTTCAAATATGTATAATGATAGATGGGTGCGGTATATATTCCTAAAAATAGCACCCATATACACGGTGTTGGGCCATCCAAGCACGTGCATGCGCAAAACAAGCTGTCCACTTTTAATTAATTAATTAGCGTGGTTGTTGCATGCGCAAAACAAGCTGTCCACGTTGTTGCCAAGAATGAGTTGCCGAGAAGTTTCTACCCACTTCTCTATAATTATTTATTTGCGATGCCTATTGATCTATAATTGGACCTTCTTCCTCCTCTTCTTCGTCATCTTCTTCCGCATGGCCTTTGAATTAGGAGCTTCTTCCTCTTCTTCATTATCATCTCCTTCCATCCATCCACAGAATCATGATGTATTCTTGAGCTTCAGAGGTAAAGATGTTCGCCACAAGTTTATTTCTCATCTAAATCGAGCTTTACATCAAAGTGGAATCAAGACTTACATGGATGGTGTCGACCTTGAGAGAGGAGAGCAAATTTCATCAGAACTTTTTAAAGCTATTGAAGAGTCAAGAATTTCCATCATTATACTTTCTAAAAACTATGCAGAATCCAAATGGTGCTTAGACGAGCTATTGAAGATTCTTGAGTGCAAAAAATTATTCAAACAAATTGTTCTACCTATATTCTATGAGATAAAACCATCAGACATACGAGAGCAAAAAGGAAGCTTTGGGAAAGCATTCACTAAACTTGGAAAGGAAATCAAGGATGACAAAAAGCTGCTGGAGTACTATTGGAAGGAAGCTTTAGAAGAAGTAGCCAAATTGTCCGGGTTTGAATATAAAGCGTTCGGGTAAGCTTTGCCTATATATATGTTCTTCGCGTGTGTATGTGTGAGCATATATAAATATTTATATATATATATATATATGATGCAGTTTATTGGGGATTTAATAAATATTACCACTACCACGTTAGTTTCACATACAGTTTATTGGAGAAATAGAAGAACATGAGATAAATAAAAATACATATGTTTTCTTTCTTTTTGCCTTTCGGGTCTTTTGATCATGAATTGCAAGCAAAAGCAAAGGAATAAAGGATTCATATATGGAAAAATTAGATAATTAAGAAAAAGGGTGGGAATTGTTTATTATTTGTGTTATAGCTATAGAAAGAATAAGATTTGGAGTACAGATGACTAGAAAAAACGGCTTTCAGTAATACATCGATTTTGGGGTCTTTGTTTAAGAGTACGTAGATCTATTTCTAGTACTATATATTTATATTGACTTTCTAAGTCTTTGTTTAGGTGTCTATCTGTTTCTGATATTATTGTTAATTGGGAATTTGCAGGCAAAGTCTTCCTTATCTGCCACATTTGTTTGAATTCACAACTATATATGTTTACATTGAATTAATACTAAAAGAACGGTTACATTTAAAAAAAATGCTTGGTTTATAAAGAAATTCTATAAAAGTAAGTTTATTATTTTTTGTGATATATTGGATTACAAAATTATTTTTATTACAAAATAGATTTCTACATATATTTAAAGACTCACACATACTCGTAAATGAAAGAAAAGCAGAAACAAGATATAATTTCACACATATCATGTACTTGCAAAAAAAGTCCGACTCTTTAAAATTTTCTTCTCTTTTTTATTGATAGGGATGATGAGTCAGAATTTATCCAAAAGATCATTCGGTGGGTCAACTCAAAAATACCAAACCAAACACCTGATTTATATGTTGCCGAGTATCCAATTGAAATAGAGTCTCGTATACGAGCCATTTATCAGCTTTTAAGTCTTGAAAAGAATGATATTATACGCATGGTAGGGATTTTCGGAATCGGTGGAATTGGAAAGACAACTTTTTCAAAAGATATTTATAACAAGATATCATCTCAATTTGAAGGACGTTGTTTCTTGAGTAATATTAAAGAAAGATCAAAAAGAGAAGGTCTGATTGAGCTGCAAAAAATACTTCTTTCCGAGATCTTGGGTAAAAAATTGGATATTTATGATGTTGATAGAGGAGTCAATGTGATTCGGGATAGCCTTCGCTTTAAAAGGGTTCTACTCATTCTTGATGATGTAGATGAATTGGATCAACTAAAAAAATTAGCTGGAGATCGTGCTTGGTTTGGTTTGGGAAGTAGAATCATCGTAACAACAAGAGATCAACAATTACTAAAATTCTTTGAAGTTGATGATCCAACGTACGAGTTGAAGCCATGGGATGACAATGAAGCTCTTCGGCTCTTCAGCTTGCATGCTTTCAAGAAAGACGAACCACTTGATGAGTATGTGGAATGCTCCAAACAAGTAATAAAATATGCTCAAGGTCTTCCACTAGCTTTAACAGTGCTCGGATCGGATTTAAAAGGTCAAAGCATACCGCAATGGAAAAGTGCATTGGATAAGTATAAAAGCATTCCCCACAGAAATATTCAGAGTGTACTTCGAATAAGTTATGATGGTTTGGAAGATAATGAGAAGGAAATGTTCCTTGATATTGCCTTTTTCTTTAACAAAAGATCTTTGGTTGAGATCATGAAAATATTTGACAGTTGTAATTTTTTTCCTGATTATGGTATTGATAGGCTTATAAAAAAGTGTCTTATTACTGTTGAGGATGAATATGTTCGGATGCATGACTTGCTACAAGATATGGGTCGAGAAATTGTTCGACTAGAATCACCCCTTGAACCTGGTGAACGTAGTAGGCTTTGGTATCACGAGGATATCCGTAGAGTGTTGGAAGAAAGCACGGTAAGAGTAAAAATAACTCGAGTTTTACATTAATTTCCATTTTTAAAAGTGGAATCCAACGAAAAATTTTGGCCTTATGAATTATTATATATATATATATATATAAATGAAATATGTAAACATATATATTGATCTGTAAATCAAAATAAAAGTATCATTTATCATTTCTAATATCCTAACAATTCAGTAATGAGAAAAATATACTAGTTATTTTTAGAAAATTGATGCTTAACTTTATGCAGTAATTTTACTAACAATTTTGTGCATTCACTTACGTACCAGGGCACGATCAAAGTTGCAGGCATGATAATTGAAATGCCCAAAGGCGAGGACGAGATAAGGTTGAATTCTGTAGCATTTTCACAGATGAAAAGACTTAGAGTGCTTATCAATCGTAATGCTAGTTTTACAAGTGGACCTAATTATCTCTCCAACTAGTTAAAAGTACTTGATTGGTTTGAATATCCGCTACAATCTTTGCCACCCAATTTCCATGGAAAAAAACTCATTATCTTTCAAATGCGTAGTAGCTTCATTGGGGAGTTAAGCTTCATCAAGTGCTCCATCAAGTTTAAGGTTCGAACAATTTTCACAAAAATAAATTCATTATCTTTAAAATGCATGGTAGTTTCGTCAAGGAGTTAAGGTGCCTGCAATTATCATCTTCAATAACTGTGCCTGCAATTTTTCTTTTTTTAACAGGATATGACAATTATGCGTTTCCATGATTGTGATTTCTTAACAAAAATTCCAGATCTTTCAAGCGTCCCAAATTTGAGGGATTTAGATGTTCGAAGGTGTAGAAGTCTAGTTGAGGTGCATGATTCTGTTGGATCCCTAGAGAATCTTTTTCATTTGATGTTTTTCCATTGCTCTAACCTCAGGAATTTTCCAAGAAGCCTCAAGTTGAGATCTCTACATGAACTTGATCTTAGATATTGCTCAAGCCTTAGTACCTTTCCTGAAATTCTGCGTGAAATGAAATCTTTATATTCATTATTTCTAACGCACAGTGCAGTGGAAGAACTACCTTTGTCCATTGTAAATCTCACTGGACTTGAGGTTTTATCTCTAGGTTATTGCAAAAACCTTATCATGCATCTCCCAATTAACATCAGTCTTCCGTTGCAACATTTAACAACACCAACGATTGGTGGTTGTGCAAATCTGCTGAAGAAGATGGGGATGATCGACAATCCATTCTAGCTATTGAGTCTCCAACAATGGAAGACGAGATATCATCAAGTGAAGAACAACTCCAGAAATTGGCACCTTCAACAAATTCAAGCAATGGAAGTAGTGAATTACAAGTGTTGAATTGTTGGAATTGTTTCCAATCAGAATCAGATTTCTTTCCAATATCAAGTTTTTTTAACATGTTTAATTTCTTAGCCACTTTGACTCATTTAGATCTTACGGGAAGTCAAATTGTTAGCCTTCCCAAGAGCATAAAAGGATTTGTTGCACTTACTAAGCTCCACTTGGATGATTGCAAGAAACTTAAAGAAATCTTAGAACTTCCACCAAATATAAGAATTGTATTTACTTTTAATTGCCAGTCATTAGAAAGATTTCTAGAACTATCAAGAATATTGGAATTCAATGGAAGCCACAATAGATCGCTACGTTGTATTGGCTTCAACAGGTGCGGCAAAATGCATGTGATGATTAGGAATTATAAAGTGCCAAATCCATTACTGTGGAAGGTATGTATGTCTCTTATCCTCTCTCTCCTCAATTCTATATAGGATGCATGACTTTAAAATAAATGATGATGATGATATTGTTTTAAATGGGACATTATAATGCCAGTGTGTTACCGAAAAATGGGATTCCAGAGTGGTTCCAGTATCATAAAGAATTTTTAGAAAATGAAATTGCTAAGAGAGGGGATGATGATGTCCAATTGAAAGGAAATGAAGAATGGGTAATAAATATTGAGGGGCCACACTATTTGGGAGATATCAGTGGGATTGTAATATATGTCGTTACATTTTTTAATGAAGATCTTAGCTATCTGAGGATTTTAAAGGAAGCTGAGGTAATCATTAACAACTCAAATTGTGTATGCCGTATCGGTCGTAATGGACTTGAACTTTTCTCTAGTCAAAGTAATGTATTGATGTGGTACTCTGATCTAGAATCATTTGAGGTAAAGGTTTTGGACAATTTGAGGGTTCAACTTCGTATTCCTCCCAATCCTAGAGATCCTCTTTCGGTATGCTATTATATAAGTATGGGAGCCAATGTTGTATACAAGCATGAAAGCAGAGCATATGAAAGAAGAAAAATGGATTGAATTAAATGATAGCCCAAGTGGAATTTCAGGTGAGATTTTTGTTTGTTCTCCCTGGCCTTTCAGACTTACTTGATTTGGTATTTGCCATTCATTTATTAGCTCAATGATTTTACCACTCTTTTTTTTTTTACATTTTCAAGAATGGATAAGCCTGTCTTTTCTTGATCAAGTAAGAGCTTTGGAAGAAGAATATATTGGGAAATATAGTAATATTTCAATTTAATCTAGAAATATTGGGAAATATATAATTAATAGTTCCAATTGAAACCTGTTCAAAACTTTAATTACACAGTTTTCAGAAGAAAGTTATCAGTGATGAGTGTATCTCTTTGTCCATCAAGCAAGATAGGTATGAACAATATGAAAGATGTGTCATTCTATTTTTTGACATTGCCTCCATGAATTTGGTTAACATATTCCTTCACATATCCACTACTTCTATGACCTCTGCTTAAAGAAATATTGACTTGTTATATGAGATATATTGTTGCGCCATGTTGATACCAATTTATATTGTGGTATAGTGACTTTATCATAGAACTACACTCTTCAAACTTCAATGAAATATGATATTCATGACTTTATTTCATCTTTGCCACTGAAATTAAGGTTGTCATTTGGGATTTGATGTTAAAACTCCCCTAATCTACACAGGTTGTGTTCTCTGTGTTCCTAAGAGTAAAATACTCATAGTGTGAGAGAAGGGTGAAACCGAGTGGTTGAGAGTGAGTTGTTGGAGTGAGTTGATTTGTTGGAGCATCAAAAGCCACGGTTTGGTGAGTAATTCTACCCAATCTTTTTGTTAGGCTTTGAATTATGGCATGAGAATGAAGATTTGATTGAGTTATATGAGGTTTAACTTGAAGAGATGCATTTCGGTTCAGATTTGGAGTTTGGATTGAATAAAAAAAGAAACAACTTCTTATATGAAATTTTAAAACATAACTAAATTATTGAATCGATGGATTTTATCCGTATGTTAGTTACTGCAGTCGTTGGAGTGAGGAAATAGCCAATGCACCCCTATTCCTAGCTCTTTCACTTGGGTTGTTCCCTTCCAATTTAATCTCCTAAATAATTTTCAGGAGCTATACTGCTTGTTGGAAATATTTTCAAAATAATTATATATTATATATGTGTTATTAGTAATATTTTGGTTTAGAACAGGTTTAATAGTAGTGTGACAACCTAGAATTGATGCTTTTTCAGCACTTTAGAATTATGATTGAGATCCATGATATTAGTGGTAGTTTAGGAACTGGGATGTATTTTTCTTGGCTTCATCTCATCTGAAATCAAAATTATTACTCCACATTTAAGGGCAGCGCTATTCTCATGGATGCATGTTTATCGTAATGTCTCAGCTTATAGTAACCTTTCTAGATATTGCGCCTATATATATATCACTTTTTATTTGTTCTATTGGACGCTGGGCTCAAAACTTAGCATAAAAGTGCACCAAGACTTGTAAACTTTGTAAGACTCTGCATATATAGTATATCTAAACTTGTTTTTATCTTCTTCAAGCACAAACATACATTACAAGTATGTTTCATAAACCAACTTGCACCCATTTACGCACAGTTTTGAACTAAAGTCCTTTTGCGTAAAACAAGCATCCAGGCCAGATATCCACCAATTAGCTCTCCCGTATGAACTTTAAGGCTACGTTTAGATGTTGGAATAAGTTGAGTTGTAAATTGGAGTATTTTGTGAATCCTATTGAGATGAGTTTAACTTTTTTAGGTTAAGATGAGTTTAATTTTTAGGTTAAAATATATGAAATAAGTTGAGATGAGTTTAACTTTTTTAAGATTTCTTAATATGAGAGCATTGTAGATTTTATTTAGACACGTACTTGAGATTGTCCAAAATAAACTTGGTTGCTCTGTTTGGAACTCTATGGTAGGTTTTCCTGCCAGTGGTAAGCTCTGTCTTGCCGTAATGGAGTCTTCCATATTTGTAAAGTTACCGTTGTCTGCATTGACTTGTTTTGTTTCTTTCTTTTATAGAGATGGAGTGAATTGTTGCGGTGATTACTTGCCCTGTTTTTTCTGGAAGAGTCATCATCAATTGTATTGTATGTTTAATAGAAGTGATGGACCTACACGGCTGAAGATATTGCTTGGAATGAGAGGCGTTGTGTCTGTGGAGATCATCTCATTTCTTTGTGGACCCTTACCATGTGACTGAACAAAGGAATCCAACGACAAAGAAAGTAGATCAGGAATCATAACTACGACAAAAGGGATTATATCTTTATTTCTTTGTTTGTAATATTTACTTTACAGCCTACCAACTTGACTTCCTAACAATTATATGAAACTCAATTGTTTCTATTCTTATCGACTCATCTAATCTAATTATTATAATTTTTTGAAATTCTTATATAAAAAATACTAAAATAAAGTAAGAACATGATAACGTACGGACATTTTCTTTCTTTTGGGTTTTGATAACGAAGGAATTTATTCATCGACAAGTGGTGTGTTCTTCATGTTTCCAACCAAAACCATTATCAAAAAGTAAGAGAATAACTTCTGGCAGGAGACACCTATGACGTGCACTTATCGGATACCAATAGAGAGGTGACACGTTAGCAGCATATTATCCAAATTAAGGTCCGCGTAACAGGGGATCTCGTCCCTTACTCTCTCTGCCTCTCGAGCGTCCCCTCCCCCTCTTTCTGCTCTCTCACTCTCTGTCAAAGTCGAAAGACAAAACCTAAACCTCTGCTCCCTCTCTCTCTGCTCTCATCGTAGCCACCCAAATGCTCATCGAAACTTTTGCTCCCTCTTGAAAGACAAAACCAAGCCTCCACTGCCTCTCATCGAAGCCACCCAAATCGAAGCCAAAAATTCCAAAAATCCTATTTTCAACTTGAAATAAGAGTGATGTCTACGAAGTATAAAAGATTATGTCATCGAGGTTTTCCACTACATCTACCCGAAAACGTTGTTGTAGAAATCCTCTTGCGGTTGCCGGTCAAGTCTTTGAGCGCTCACAAAAACTTCTCATATCATCCGGTTTTGAAATTCGATCCCTAGATTGTGATGCGCCATTTGAGCACAGTATCACTCCCAGTGTACTTGCCGTCCCTTTCCAGAAACAGGGTCGTGAGAGAGGGAGGGAAGGAGAGAGAGAGTGAGAGTCAAGCGATCGAAGTAGAGAGGGAGAGTCGACCGATTTGTTCGGAAATTTGATTTCAGCAAGAGCTATCGAAGGAGAGAGAGGAGAGAGGAAATTGAAGGAGAGAGAAGTGAAGACTCGATTCGGGAAGGAGAAACCCATCCCCTGTATGCGTCCCCACTGTCACAATTAAGGAAGGCTTGCGTGTTACCTCTCAATTGGTCTCTTATAAATCTATGAAATAATCTTTCCAACCTCCTACTATTCACCACACTCCACTTTTTTTTTTTAATTTTTTTTATCAAATATTTTTTTTATGAATAGTGAATAAAAAATTTGAAATATTTAAAAAAAATAAATTCAAAAAAAAAATTAAAAAAAATATTAAAAAATATTAAAAAGTATGGAGTGTGGAGTGTGGGTGAATAGTAAGAGGTTGTGTTTCTCTAAATCTATTGTTTCTGGCCAGAAGCGTTTCTCAGGAGTAAATAATAATGATTAAAAAAAAAACAATTTGTCTCCTATAAATCTATCTTATAAGTGTTTCCGGCTAGAAGCGTTTCAAGAGTAAATAATAATGATTAAATTTTTTTTTAAATTTATAGATAAAATTTTATAATTTGAAAATATAATAATTTAATAATAAAATTGTGATAAACTATTACAAAGACTGATAAAAGATTATTTAGGACTCTTTTTACTGCATTTAATTCAGTTTAGTTGGGTTCATATTTAGATTTTTTTAATATTTAAATATTTAATTTTTAAATTATTAAATTTATTTTAATTCAAAATCTCTTTACATATGGATCTCATAATTTTTTTTAAACTTAACACTTATTTACATGTAAGATCTTTAATCTTTTTCAATTTTTTATAAATATATTTAAACTTATCTTAATATTAAACATATATAAATTTATCTAAAATAAATTTTATAAAATTCACTTTACCGTCTCAACTGAAGTAAAATCCTCGTGTCAGCTCAACAAACGCAGTCTTACTCCCGCTCGACGTGAGGCCGAATACGAGCTTTTAGAGGGGGCCACAGGGAATCCTTGTCCAGTTTACGCTAACAGAATCAGAAAGAAAACTACAAAACCCGACAACCTTGGATTGGCGCTTTTCCAAGACCTTCTTTCTTTTTCTGCTTTAGTCGTTTACTTTGCACATTTCTCTCTTCCTATTGTCCAACCATGCCTACTATCAGCGTGGGAAGGGATCGTCTCTTCGCAGCGATCGGGCAAACTTACAGTGAGCTTTCAATCCCCATCTCTCGCTCTTTTTTTCATTTTCCTTTTTTCGGTTTCAAAGGAAGAAACTTTGTTTACATTTGTTTTGTTTTGTGTTTTGGTGTTGAATGTCACAGCTCGGGAAGTGTTCGAAGACCTTTGCTTCAGGTTCGGCATCGAGCTCGACGACGTTGTAAGCGATTATTTCTCACTCTTTGGGCTCTGTTTTATTTTTCCTTTTTCGTTTTGTTGTTACTATTGATAATTTTGAAGTGGTATGTTTCTTGGGTGTCAAGAATGTATTTCTTTTACTGTTTCAGACAACGGAGAAAGCGATTATTAGAAAGGAAAAGCATTTGGAAGAGGAGGAAGATGGGGACGATGAAGAAGTTATCTACAAGATTGAAGTCCCTGCCAATAGGTAATTTATTAACTGGTTTACTCAATTGGATTGCTTTCTCCACTGAGGCACTTCAACCTTTATTATACAAGTTTTGAAGTTAGAATTTGAGTTTCTCACTCAACGGCGCCCGTTAGTTATTTATTCCTTAGGAAGAAGGAGCTCATAATGTCTTGTTCTAACCTTCGTTTCTGTTTTTCTTCTCACACACTACGTTTTGGTTTTCTTTTGAGAACATGGTATGTGAGTATATGCTCTCACGTACTATTTTTCTCCCCAATATGAGGGATTTGCTTTATGTTTGAGTTTCTGAAGTGAATGAATTAGTTATTCCCCCTTCATATTGGTTATTTATTTTTTGAAAGATAAATCGCTTGTGTTAACTTGAAATATAGGAAGGCCTTAGCAAGATTCTTATTTATTCTAGTAGTAAAAAATTAAAGTAAATATAATTATTTTCTTCTGATGTTCACAGATATGATTCACTTTGCCTTGAAGGGATTGCTCAAGCCCTTCGAATCTTCATTGGGCTACAGGAGATGCCGACATATAAAGTGGTTAATATTAGTAGAAAATCAATGATTAAAATGCACTTGAAACCAGAGGTGTTGTCTCAGAAACTCACAAGTCTATTAATGATTATGGGTTATTGTTTTGTCTAGAGTGGGACAGTTGATTTTTTGGGGCATGAGCTTTTCACTTTTTTCCCCTTGCACACGTCTTCAATTCGTCCCTATGTTCTTTGTGCTGTTTTAAGAGGTATAAAGTTTGATGAAGTAACATATAACAGCTTTATTGATCTCCAAGATAAGCTCCATCAGAACATTTGTCGGTAATGAATTCTGATTCTCAGCTTCATTTATTGTATGTATCATGGCATGCTTATCAGCTTCTATGTCCACCTGATTGTGCGTCTGCAAATGCTTTTGAACCTTATAAAGTTGTAATTTTTATAAACTTTGATTGTGTTTGTCCCCCTAAATCTAGGTAGGAAAGGGTTTATTTTTTTATAGTCTATATGTGGGTTGTTTAATTTATGGAATAACTATAAAACAAACAACAGAGTGCATGAAGTAATGAAAAATATCATGTGCCTCTTTATTTTTTCTTAGTTTTGACCTAAAAATTGAAGCTTTTTTTGCTTCCATGCTGTTTGGTAGTATGCCAGCCATTCAAAGCCAAACCCCCTAATACTGGTGCTGTGTCATCCCTCACAAACTAGCATCTGTTAGTGTGCTCATCAGAAAAAAGAATACAGGAAAAATATATTAGGTGTATTTCTTGTCTACTTCTTGTGTATTTGGATTGTGCCTTTTAATAAAATTTTGTTAATTATCAAAAAAGAAAGTTTAGTCAACCTTTTACTCTCAATTTTGTTAATAGCTTCCTCTTGGCATTGTGTTTTCCTTTCTTTAGTACTGTCAAATGTTGTTATATGTTTCCTCTTGGCTTTATGTTTACTTTTCTTTAGTATTGTCTTATCAACTAAATTGCTTATTGGATGGTTCTATAAGAATTTTATGTAAATTATCATTTCACAAACTCACATTTAATATTTGTTTAGGCGAAGAACCCTAGTTTCAATTGGGACCCATGACTTGGATACATTACATGGCCCTTTCACATATGAGGTATGTTTATTTGATATTCATTCTTCTTGTTATTGTATGTTGTGTATTTTCATGGTGTTTTGGATGTGTCATTGAAGTATGAGAGAAACTATGGCTGAGTGTATGGCGGGTAGTTCTTTTATCTAGCCTCGTTTGGTTACGCATTTCAGATGAGATGAGATGTTTTGTTGAAAGTTGAATAAAATATTGTTTTAATATTATTTTTTAATATTATTTTTGTTTTAGGATTTGAAAATTTTGAATTGTTTATTATATTTTATGTGGGAGTTTGGAAAAGTTGTAATGATTATATGAGATGAAATAATTTGGTTTTGTGTAACCAAACCAGCCGTTCACATTGCTTTGGAAGGAAGAAGGAAGTCCCACCCGAGGCAAAAAGTTTTATGTGGACCTACCAACCCTTTTGTCCACAAATACTTTGAAGCTGCATGTGAATTAGACATAAAACCATCTGCTAGAACTGAGTTTTGAGTTAGGAACTTTTTATTCTGGATGGTTGGATAAATTTATTGGTTTCTGTTTTGTCTTGTTCAGTCCTCGACTCCTTGCTAGTAAAAGTTGCTTTTTATATTGTGTCTGATTTCTTTGTTTTTGTAAGTTATTCTTTGTCTGGTTATTGAGTATGTTTTCCTCTCTCTCTCTCTCTCTCTCTCTCTCATAGTTTGTTGAGCATACCACAAACATGTTTGCTTTGGCAAGTTGCCTTCCTCTCTTGTATTTTTCTAAGGTTATTGAGCTTAAAGTTTCTCAATTTAAATGATATGCCAAAGGTTGTATGAAATCATGAGACATTTACTGATATCAGTAACTTAAAATTTTCATTTTCGTCTTTTCAGGCCTTGCCACCTTCAAGTATAAATTTTGTGCCTCTGAAACAAGTACTCTTATTTTTTTCTCAGTAATTGAAATATAAAGAATTGTAAAATGCATGGCCCAGGTATGCTGAATGTATACAAGGGCAACACCAAATTAAAAAAGAAAAAAGAAAAAGAAGAAGATATAAGTGATACCCAAAGGAAGAGAGAATTGAAGAAAGTTTCTAGGTCTACCATCCTCCATCATCTGCTATCGGTTCTCAAAATTTCTGTCATTCCTTTCTCTCCAACAAAATAAAAAAATTTGACATATAAGAGGGCAACCTAGCAATGGAGTAAAAGGTGGTCTACAAATTATTAAGGATGATTGCATAAATTCTGTATAGCATTTATTCAGCATCAACTCTGCCCAAGTCAACAGATCCTTTCCAAGATTAGCATTCTAGCTGTACCAAATCTTTTCATTCATTGTAAATTACTTTCCTTCTCAATTACAGCAATCGTACAGGTGTATTAGTTACCTAAAATAGATTCTATTTTTTGTATATATCTCATTCAATAGTCAATGAAAACGTGTGGTGGTTTTTCCATTGAAACCGTGTGTATCTTAAGTTTCTATATGGTATCAATAGAGCTTTTCTCCTACGAGCAAAAAGATCCTCTTCTCTAAAATGTCGTCTTCCGCAGATCAAACATCTGAACAAAATCCAAACCCTCGCCCCATTTCTTCCACCGAAAATGCTCTCATTGCTCTCAACATCACTACACAAATCAATGAGAAACTGAAGCCATCCACCTTTCCTCAATGGAGAGCACAATTTGAAGCCCTTCTTATAGGATACAATCTCCTTGACTATGTTCATGGCATTTCCCAGTGCCCCTCTCCTGCCGACACCACTACCACCGAGTTGAATAAAACTCACTGGGTCCGTCAAGATAAATGAATTTTGAGTGCTATTCTGGCTTCCACCTCAACCACCATTACCCCCCTCATCGCCACTGCCAAAACCTCTCACGAGGCTTGGAAGAAACTTCACCACATGTATGCCAGTAAATCAAGAACCCGAGCCATGCAACTAAAGGAAGAACTTGCCTTGATTCAGCGAGGAAATCGTTCCGTTCTTGACTATTTGCATGCGGTGAAAGCCCTCGCCGATGAGATTGCTCTCATCGATCATCCAATATCTGATGATGATCTTACCCTTTATATTCTTAATGGATTGGGTTCTGATTTCAGGGAAATTGCTGCACCAATTCGAGCACGGGAATCCTCTTTGGCCTTCAAAGAGCTTCACGATATTCTTGTGGGGCATGAAAGTTACCTGCGGCGGTTGGAGTCTTCCACTCAGCAGCTTGTGGCCTCTGCAAATTACTCTCATCGTCACAAGCAACACTCTGGTTCTCATGGTGGGTCTCATCCAAAGGGCTCTTATAAGCCTAAAGGGCCTTCTCATTCTCCAGGCCAAACAAAAACTCATCAAGGCCCATCCAAAGACAACCGTAAGTCTTCAACAACTCGGCCCAACCAGAGGCGTTATCAACCGAAATGCCAATTGTGTGATCAAATTGGCCATACAGCCAAGTCTTGCTCGCAGCTCCGTCCATCAGAGGCCACGGCTAACTGTGCAAATACATCCAGTCAACAAGATCAGAAATGGCTTCTTGACTCTGCTGCCTCTCATAATATCACTGGTGACTTGGCAAATTTATCTCTTCATTCTGAGTATGATGGCACTGATGAAGTTGTTATCGGTGATGGGTCAGGTTTGGCAGTCTCACATATTGGTTCTTTGACTTTAAAATCCCCCACACGGACATTTGTTCTTCGTGACACCCTTTGTGTTCCCAATATTTGCAAAAATTTAATTTCCGTTCATCATTTTACATCTCAAAATAATGTTTTCCTTGAGTTTCATCCTTTTCATTTTCTTGTGAAGGATCGGACTACGGGGGCGATCTTACTAAGAGGTGCATGTGAAAGCGGCGTCTATCATTTTCCGAATTCACTGGTGGGCTCCTCCTCTAAAATTGTTGCAAATATGCATGAACGAACCTCGTTTAGGAGAAGAATTTCAGAGGTGACGAGCTGATGGGGTTTTACGAGGTGAGTCATAGATCATGATATTGGTGATTGCATGCACATTGGTCATGCACAATTCTAAAGAATTACCATATATACTTTTCTATCAGTTGTGAAGATATTACTATGTAATTTCTTGATTTATGTTCTGCTGATTTGGCAGTCAGATTTGAAACTAAAGAAATTCTTGCATATAATCGAGAACTCACCAGTGTTCCCTGTGATATATGACTACAAAAGGTGTGATTATCTTTAATGTTTATGAAATTATAAAGATACTTGACTCTTTTTCCTGCCAATTATTTAGTTGTTGTTATTTATTTACCCTTCTATCAATTTACTTTTTTTTGTGTTAAGTTATTGGAGCTTTATTTTCTTTGAAGATGTTGGGTTCATATTGTTCCTTTTACTGAGAGTACTGGCAAGTAATATGCTATTGTTTTTATTGAATGCTCATAGAACAAGAAAATCATGCAGCCTCTGTTAATGCTCTTACCACTGTCTGCCAACCAGCCTTTCCTCGCCAATGATATATATCCAACTTATAGCAATGTTTGAATGCATGATTTTTATAAAATTCCTGAAAATTCTGAGAATCTTCTAGCTTTGTTGAGGATTTTATGACTGTGGTGAGACCCATGAAAAACATGTTTTGATTGAGAAAGTCTTCTAGATAAATTTTTTTTTTTGGTTTGAAAAAGTGGTGGGGTCCATTGAAAATATGTTTCAGAAGATAATTTTTGTGACTTTCTTTTTTTTGAGTTTTGATTTTTGTTTGCTATGGAAGTAAGATGTTTTTCTTGTGAAATTTATTTTTGGGATTGTATTTCGGTGTAAAGAAGTTTGGATTGAGGGAAAAACATCATAGAGAATTTTCAAAACTCTCTATTTCCAAATAGCTTTTATTTCGGCTTGGTGTTATAATGTTTCATTTCTTTCTCTTTTCTTCCGGATTATTCTATTCTTAATGCAAAATTCTATTCTTGATGCAGAACTGTTTTGTCTTTACCCCCAATTATCAATGGTGCACATTCAGCAATCACTCTTAAGACGAAGAATGTGTTCATTGAATGCACTGCTACTGATCTGACAAAAGCCAAGATAGTTTTAAACATAGTGGTAATCAAGAAGTTCCCAGTTGTTTCAGATTGTAATTCTGATTTATAGTTGATGATTGAAAGGTTTTTATCTGTTCTCTTAGGTGACGACCTTCTCAGAATATTGTGAAAGAAATTTTGAAATTGAGCCAGTTGAGGTGATATATTCTGATGGGAAGTCGGTTGTCTATCCTGATTTATCTTTCTACAATATGGAAGTTCCTCTGTCTTATATTACTGGTGCAATTGGAGTCCCCTTGGAGGCTGACAAGGTATTTCAATTTCTTCATATTATATTTCTATTTCCAGATTCATAAAACCTTAAAATGCATCATTAAAGTGATTTATGTGGGGGTAATTTGTGTCTGTGGGCACAGACGCTTATTTATTTATATAGTTTTTAATTTATGGTTGGGTTGAGTAGCACTATATTGTTTACTCTTAATGTGTTGTGAACTGGAAATTTATTTCTGTATATTTTCTATTGATAGTTGTTTTTATTATTCTTTTCCATTGGTGTTTTTTTCAACTGCTTAAGGATTTCTATTGCCAAAGGATTACTAATTTGGAATTAGAAGTGCTCTTCTTTTGTGAGATTCTCGATACTTTTTGTGGGTGACTAAACATTCAAGCTTCTAGACAACATTGATAAAAATTATTTGTAGGAGATATTCTTTTTAACTGGCGCCATTTTTCTCCCATGACAGTGATATCTATAGTAATAATGATAATGGTGGAAGAGTGTGATTGGTATCAATGTAAAAAATCCTCTCATGGTGGCCTTTTTGATTGAATGTGATTTGTCACGTGTGCTTCATGGTATATGAGATACCTTAGGCGTAGTTGTGTATCTGCCCATAAGAATTATGGTCATCCAACCATCTTTCTAAGAAAATGCAAAATTGTGATAAGGTTTAGTCAGATACTCAGATACATACTCGCTCAAGAGCTCTCCAGTCAAAACTCTATGGAGCTTGAGCTTGCCTTAATATGTAGCTGTATGTGCTGTATTTCTAGTGTGGTGGTTGGGGATAATCCAACTTGAGCTTTTAGTTAAGCATATCGAGCTTAATTTGCATAGAATGTTCCATGTCAAAGGTTAGAAGTTAAGCAATTAGCACTCAAGAAATTGTACGATTTAATTTCTGATGACATTGGTTATCTGATAGCAATAAATGCCCTGTTGGGCTCCAATTTCATGCCTTACTGACGAAGAAAGAAGTAGGAGGCCTTTCCATAGGGTTCATGCCTTGGGATATTTGGTGGAGCATGTCTTATCTCATTGGTGCATAATGATAATGTTCTGTTACAAAAACAATATTTTCTTTTAATAAAATGGAGGTGTCAAATGTTTAAAATTATTTTTCAATAAATATATATATCTTATTTAAGCGCAGAGGAGTGCAACCCAACTATATGGAAAGTATACCAGAGAAACCCCCACTTATGAAGAGGGACCAGAACACATCCATAATTTAAAATTGTTGTAGAATGAGTGGAATGCTCAATCTGCTTGTGAATTGTAATGGCTGGCTCAGGTGAGAAAATTGCAAGAAGAGTAATGATACGATACAATCCTTTGTCTCTCATATATACGCCCTGTGTACCTGGGGCCTGACCTGTTCATCTGTTAGTATTAATAGGAAAAAAAAAAAGAACTTCTTGTTATATTCTTCTCAGTAGTTTTGCTGCTTATAATCCTTTTCTTTGTTCTTGCATACTTCCCAAGTAGGCCAATAAGATAACTAGAACAATCCCCCCCCCCCCCCACCAGTTTCTCTGATTTTTCTCACTATCTATAATCCTTTTTCTTTTCTTGCCTCTTGGATTACTTATAACAAAAGGTAATTTTGTTGCCTATAACTTCAGTAGTTCAAATCTTAAACCAAGTTTGGTGGAAGGATGGAAATTAGGAGGGTTGGATGGGGAGAGAGAAGGAACAGAAGGAGAGGGAGTTTACCTTCCCTTTATATTATTTGGTTGACAAGGGAAGGGGGAAGGGATGATGATAGGGAAGTGCTGAATGGTGGTAAAACCAAATTCCCTTTTATAACACTTTTCCTCTTTTAGCCAAACAAAAAATCTTCCCCCCTCTGATATCTGATCTGTCTGATTGTAAATGGTGGGGCTGATGGTAGCATCTGCATTCCTCTCCCTTCCAACAAATGTAGCATTAGGTTAGCAATATGATGAGTAGAATGTCACATTGTGATGTTTTTGTGTTTTTATGTTCAGTGACAGTAATTCATCATATGGAAGGGCTATGACTTGTATTTCTCACTGTCATCTCACTGTTCTCTATCATTCAGGTCAATAGTTTGTTAAATCGGATGCAATTGTGAGCTGAGCAGTCCGTGTCGGGTGATAGTAACTCCAATATTACTGTATCTGTACCTCCAACTAGAAATGATGTTCTTCACCCATGTGATGTTATGGGGGTATTGATGGTACTAAAACCTGGCCATTTTATTGATGCCTCTTTTCTGTACCAAAAATGTTTGGAGTGTCACACTTGTATTTGTATTGACAAGGCATGTTTTTTCATTGCTAAGGATGTTGCCATTGCTTATGGCTACAATAATGTTAAGGGTATTACGATTGCTAAGGGTTACAATGTTTCAAAGGGAAGGGCTGTGTCTTTGAAGCCACTGCATTTGGAAGAGTTTAGTCATCTTATCAGATTAGAGGTACAGAGCAGATTAAAAAAATCTGGATTGTTTCTTGATTAGTGCTGCTGTTCCTTGTATAGTTTTTTTTAAATTATATTCTATCGGTTAAACATTGTTTTTATTTATTTTGCTACCAGATGGCAATGTGTGGGTTTACAGAGGTCTTGTCATTTATCTTGTGCTCGCTTAATGAAAATTTTGCAATGTTAAATCATGAAGGAGACAGTTCAAATGCAGTGATCATTGAAAATCCTCGTTCCTCTGAAAATGAGGTTTGTAATCCTAAGACTTATGTGCTCAGTTGTATTATGATAATGTGGGATTTTGAAAGAACACTTTTAGGTACTCATATTTCTTTTTAAGAATTTCTCCTTTTCTGTCCTTGCTATTATTATTTTTGTTCTTCCTTTTCGGATCAAGAATAATCACATTTCATGAACTTCATTTCTTTTAGAAGCCAGTATTTTTTTTAACATGTTGCCTCCATTTTCTTCGTTTTGATTGTCACTGTGTGCACTGCTTACTGTTTGATTGATTAGGTGGTTTCCTTCTTTGCTTCCTTCTCTGAATTTTGTTTACTAGTAGTCTATGGTGTTGAAGTACGAAGATTCTATAAATACTATAACATATATATTGATATACAATCTACTGTGATATACAATCTCTTAATATGCCCCCATCATGGAAATTTCTTATAAAAAAATATATATATATATATACCCCATCATGGATTATATATGGGGTCCACATTTTTTCAAATCCGCCGTTGGATATGAACCTTCCATGCTAGTATTCATTCCTATTAAAGAGGATGATTGGGGTTGATTGCTATATTAGGGTTGATTGCTATCCCTTGTACGCAATCCTCCAAATTATAGTTTCTATTGATATGTTATACAAAAAATGTGCTTATGAACTGCATGATTTTCTATGCCCAATTAGGATCTCTAGCATGCATGATAAGTGCTTTGTGTATAGTTGAACCAGATATTTTCTTCCCAACTTAGTAATGAATTTTAGGTACGCAGAATTGAGTTGATTGATTAGCAAGATTGTCTGTCTCAATTTTAGAATGTTATCAAAGTTTTTTTTTCTTTTTTCTTTTTTCTTTTTTAATAAGTAGATGTTATTGAAGTTGCTCTCCTGATTTGCAGGCGTGTGCATTTCCATTTTTTCATTGAAGTGAATGCATTTTTTTCCTTTAATCAAAACAGATCTTGGGGTAGCTTGTTAGTGTATATGTGAGTGTGGGAATAGTTTGTATGAATAGTATGTCCCACATGGTTTAAGTGAGGACATTGTAGTAGTTTGGCCTCCTATATAAAGGCCACCTTAAGCCACATTGTAACTTGCACAATGATGAATAAAATGTGATTCTAACATAGCTTAATATCTTGTCTACTTCCAACACTAAACTGAAGGTTTTCTTCCTAGTTTATTTGATTTCGGCTGTCTGTTTTTTCTTCTTTCCTCATGTGGTTCAGTTGAAATTTCTAATGTTTAAATTAAACATGATGAAGACACAGAATAAGAATTTTAACAATATGTATCTATTTTTTTCTGTTTATTTATCTAATGTTTGACACATTGCTCCATTTCCACAGACTGCTCGTACCAGTCTTATGCCTGGTGTATTGAAAACTGTTGGACAGAACAAAGGCCATCCAAAGCCCATAAAGGTGCACTGTAGTTTTTCAATAGACCATTGATTTTTCTATGGTCGAGTCTGTTTAGTTTCTATCATATTAGCAGATCTCTGAGCATATGGGTTTACTAATTTTTGAGTACTGCATACTATTTAATTCTGTTGGGTCATTATTCTTAGTTCTAATGCTCTTTTAATGGAGTCATGTTGTTTAATTGTGTGCTGATAAACACAAACTTTGTAAAATTATGGTTCAAGTTGAAGATCTCTTATTTGTAATGATTTATGTGTTTATTGCATGTTGTTTTTTTTCATCTTCATTGAATTAAATATAGCATATTTTATGTGTTATTTAATCCATTAATAGACAGCAATTTAACTAGTTCCGTGTAGGGAAACTTCCGAGGGTGCGGTGCACTAGACCGGGATTTACTCTGCAAGGATGGGTCCAACGGGCCCTGCCTTGGAGAGGTTCCCAGACATTAATAATAAATAAAAAAAGTATTTACTAATATTGAGTTTTGCTTGCGCTGCATTCTTTATGTGTTGTTAAATAACCACAGGCACATTAGCCTTGCTTCCAATGCTTGTCCTTTAGAAGCTTCAGTGCCATATAAGCCAATAACATCGGCATCCATTAATATACTTGGTTCAGTCAAGTTTGGAGCCACCCTTGATGCAGTGAAGGAATATCATCAGTTGCCCAATATTAAGTCTTGATATATCATAAATATGATAGCTATTAGCTTGTTTGTTTGTTTTTTTTTTTTTTTTCTTTTTTTCTTTCTGTTTCTTTTGTCTTAGTCTTTTACAAATCAAGTATGTTTCATAAGCCAACTTGCACCCATTTACGCACGGTTTTGAGCTAAAGTCTTTTTGCGTAAAACAAGCATCCAGGCCAGATATCCACTAATTAGCTCCCCCGTATGAACTTTAAGGCTACGTTTGGATGTTTAAATGAGTTGAGTTGTAAATTGTAGTATTTTGTGGTTTCCATTGAGATGAGTTTAACTTTTAGGTTAAAATGTATGAAGTAGGTTGAGATAAGTTTAATTTTTTTAAGAAAAGTTTAAAAAGTAGTGAGTCTAATTAATAATTGGTTTGAAATGAGTTGAATTTGATTTAACAATCAAACAGATGCTGGACTTTTGAGATTTCTTAACGTGGGAGCATTGTAGATTTTATCAAATTAAACATGTACTCTAACATCTTTATTGGTGGTGTGCTAACCATTGAGGGTGTCCTAAATAAACTTACAAATAATTTTTTTTAAAATTTTTGATCTATAGACTTAAATAACTTACAATTTAAATTCAAAGTGACTCAATCCCACTAGTTTTACTTCCTTTTGAAAGCACAATAAAACAGGATGAGTTAATGAAGGAGGATGGATTGGCTTGAGAAAAAGAATATAGTAAATAAAAATTCAGCGTTGTTTTTATTTTTGTTAAGAAACAAGAGGGAGAAGGATTTTGCTCAAACTGTATATCTGATTTGTATTCAACTTTACAAATAAATAGATGTACAAGAGACTAAGTATAGAAAGTTGTACATATGGTAAGTAGACTAATTTATGAATAGTAGTGAATAGTAGTAAGATGAGTTGAGATCACTTACGAACCCAAACGGGCATCAAACTTCCAGATCTGGTGGAGAAGGACTATGATGATCCAAAGGTAAACTTGGAGTTAGAGCTTCAACTTGGTATCAAGCATGCATTTCAAACATTAATTAGCTTGTAAGGTTTTTACTTTGTTCATTTACTTATAGCCATTAGTTTGTTTCTTGGATGATGAATTTGAATTCAAGTGTTGTGCTGCCCTGAAAGTGTTCTTCTATATCCATATTACAGCAAGTATATGCTAAAAACACTCAGCTGAAAAATAAAAAAGCACCTCTTCTCATTCCATTAAAAAATTCCCATTAAGTTATGCTGCAGTGGATAAGAACAAATGCAGAATTGGTATAGGGATTATTATCAGGGATTACAAAGGTCAAATGATTGCTGCCCTGAGAGGGAGTAGATCCCTTTACCCTGATCCTGCTCTAGCAGAAGCTTGTGGTGCGTATGAGGCAGCAAAATTTGGCCTGCAGCTTGGCCTTTCCAAGGTTGTTCTAGAAGGTGATTCACAACAGGTGGTAACTGCGCTTTCGTCTAAGACCAGGAATGAGTCTTCAATGGCTATGGTGACTAAGGATACAATTAATCTCCTCCTTCAATATGAGTTTTGGTCAGTTAAGCATGTTAGTAGAGAAGCCAATAGAGTGGCTCATGTTTTAGCCAGAAAGGCCCTTCTTTCTTTTGAAACTATTGAGGACATGGAGGAAACTCCCGCATGTATTTCTGATTTAATGACTAATGAATGATTGAGAGATAAGCTCCTTATCAAAAAAAAAAAAAATTCCCATTAAGTTGAAGAGCAACATATACTACAAAAACAAATAAGTATTCATCAATATGCATGCATAATACATATTTGTCGTAATGTCTCTGTATTTTGTGTTGTTTTCTAAATTCATCATCCAACACCAGCCTCATATAGTACTAACCCTCTGTATTTTGTGTTTATATCAATTTTGTATACCAACAATCTTTATGATTTATTAGAAATTGAAATTATTAAGAGTTGAGTTAATACCCAAATGAAGGGAAGAGAAGCATGGGTAATAGATGTTGAAGGACCACACTATTTTGGGGAGGTAAGTGGAATTATATTGTATCATGTTATGTTATTTTAAGAACATGGTATGTCTAGGTGTTTTATTTATGATGCTGAGATAACTTGTATGTCAAGAAAATAAGGTGGAGTTGGTTATTGATTTTTGGCTTAGAAGGAGATCCGGATATCGTATATGGTTGGGGTACGCCGATGTAGCATCTTTTGGGCTAAAGGTTTTAGACAATAAAGCCAATGTGGTATACAAGCATGAAAGGAGACCAAGTAAAAACAGAAAAATGGATGAAATCAATCTTCCATGAAGTCCTCAACAAATGAATAAATGATAGCCCAAGTCGCCCCTCTGTTGCTACTATTTCTTTTGGTTGGAATATCTTCATCTATCTTCAACTTTGAATGACCTTGGAATCCAATTGGAGTCAGAGCTTTGGCTTGGAATCAAACACAATCCATTATTTGCGATGGATGAATGACTTGTACGTTTAAAAGCTGAAGCTTAAGACAACTCCACTACTGCCACTATCATCCATCTCTCTCTTTTTCTCTCTCTTCTCTAGTTATTTATACAGTTGAACAATTTGGAGTTAGCCTTCAACCCTGCTATTAGCTTGTAAGCTTTTCACTTTGATCATTTACTTATAACCATTGGTTTGTTTCTTGGATTATGAATTTAAGTGTTGTGCTGCCCTGACAATTTTATTATTACAAGTATCTGCTAAAAACGCTCATCGGCACCTATTTAATATCTCATTTTCAGTCTAGATAGATCGAAA
The DNA here is from genome assembly GCA_029856935.1 of Cyclocarya paliurus. Lineage (NCBI taxonomy): Eukaryota > Viridiplantae > Streptophyta > Magnoliopsida > Fagales > Juglandaceae > Cyclocarya > Cyclocarya paliurus. Next base: position 27,623,792 of record CM056947.1, read on the forward strand.
CACAGAGAAAATACTTTAGAATTATGAGTGAGATCCATGATACTAGAGGTAGTTTGGGAATAGGGATGCATTTTTCTTGGGTTCATCTCTTCTGAAATCAACATTATTACTCCATAGTAAAGGCAACGCTGTTCTCATGGATTGATATGCATAATGCATATTTCTCGTAATGTCTTTGTATTTTGTGTTGTTTTCTACATAAATGCACCTAGATTCCTTTAAACACTCCATATAGTGTATATATGATAGACAATCAGAACAAGGGCTTCTTATGTCTTTTTGAGAAAGTTCCTTTTCAATACCTAAACTTGATTTTATCTTCTTCAAGAACAAACGTAGCATGTTTGACAAGCCAACTTGCACCCATTTACACGAATTTGAACTAAAGTCCTCCGTAAAACAACTATCGAGACCGGATATCTACTAAGATGATTAAAATGAGTTTAGATATATTTATGAGAAATTGAAAAATGTTTTGGGTCCCATGTGTAAAAACGTGTTGAGTTAACAAAATTATGAGTCACACCTGCAAAGAGGTTTTGAGTTAAGTGATATTTAATGATTTGAGAGTTGTGTGTGTTGGATGTTAGGATAGGTCTAAAACAAAACCCAATTGAGATGAGCTGAGTTCATTCAATGATTCAAACAAAGCCTTAAGCTTACATTTGGATAATAAAGTGATTTCAGATATTCTGTGAATAGTAGTGAAAAGTAATTATAGATTTTTTTTTATAAATAATTATAGAATATTGAATAATAGTGAATATAAAAAATATGTGAAAAATAATAATAAAATAATGGAGTATTATGAGAATACTTTACTACTCAAACTAGCCCTTAATCATGATTGTACAAGAGTATTTATAATGGTTTGCAAGTTGTAAACAACCTAAAAGGATAGGATAAATACATTAAGGTGAGGTTTGTTGAGTTGTTGTGTTGAAAAAAATTGTGATTTGCGAGTTATATATTTGGATGTTAGGATAGGTTGGAAACATAACCCAATTGAGATTGAGATGAGCTGAGCTCATTCAAGGATCCAAACAAAGTTTTAGGTTGCGTTTGGATAGTGAGGTAATTTCAGATATTCTGTGAATACTAATGAAAATGTAATTATAAAATATTAAATAATAATAAATAGTAGTGAAAAGTATGTAAAAAATAATAATAAAATATTGAATAGTATATTCCATTATCCAAACTAGCCCGCTTCATTTGGTTCCTAAACCCATCTCAACGTATAATCTCAACTTATCATTACAATTTTTTCAAATTTCAACACAAAATATAATAAACAATTCAACTTTTTCAAACTCTAAAATAATAATAATATTAAAAAATAATGTTCTAACAATATTTTATCAACTCAACTCAGTTCAACATCCAAACGTAGATATTGATTGCTCTGTTTGTAACTCATGATTGTATTAGAGTATTTATAATGGTTTGCAAGCTGTTAGGATAGGTAAAAAACAAAATCCAATTGAGATGAGTTGAGCTCATTCAAGGATCCAAACGAAGTCTTAGGATAAGAGATTTTAAATTGAGTGATATTTAGTGATTTGAGAGTTATATATTTGGATGTTAGGATAGGTCAAAACCAGAACCAATTGAGATGAGCTAAACTCATTCAATGATCCAAACAAAGTCTTACGGTTACGTTTGGGTAGTGAGATGATTTCAGATATTCTGTGAATAGTAGTGAAAATATAATTATAGAATATTAAATAATAATAAAATACTAAATAGTATACTCAACTATCCAAACTAACCCTTAATCATGATTGTATAAGAGTATTTATAGTGGTTTGCAAGCTATAAACAACCTAAAAGGAAAGGATAAATACATACACTAAAGAAGTTGATATTGAATGCTCTGTTTGGAACTCATTATGGAATGTTTTCCTACCAGTAGTCAGCTCTCTTTGATTGCCGTAATGGAGTCTTCCATATTTGTGAAGTTATCGTTGTCTGCATTGTCTCCAATAATATTTTTAATTTTTTCTTTCATATCTTGCAATTTCACTGACCATATGTTAAGTAATAATTTAATTTAATACTTAAATTATTATTTTTTAATTAATTTTTTTCCCAACCTAATTATCTAGAGACGAAAGAGGACATTGAAATTTTCAGTTTTAAAAAAAGAAACATGAATTAAATCATAAGGAAACAGCTCTTAATTTGGGCAGTATATGTGCTTTCATAAGGAAATGATCATAGCATATTAATTAGCATTAGAGTCATATGTGTTACGTTGAAAGTTGGTAGATAAATTCATCATTAATTTCTTGTCCTTTTGTTTGAATTTGTAGAAGACGACCATACCGTCATGGCATCAATGACTTTCCCACCTATTTTCTCTGTCCTAAATTAATGTCCCGTAATTTCCTCGTCCTTTTAGTCAAATTTATTATTGATCATGTAAAATATAAAATAATATATATTATTAATTAATAATAAATCATAAATCATGTGATAATTTATATCATTATATATAAATAGTTAATACATGATATATTCATAAATATTTTACTATTTACACTTAATTAAAATAATTAGTTAATTTTTTTAAAATTCTTAAGTTGCAAGCAAGCATGAACAATTTATGTACAATAAAATTATTTGATATTCATTGACAATATGTAAAATGTATGACATTATTAATAATTATGTATACTAAAGAGTAAAGTCTAAGTTAGTAAGTGGCAACTATCAACATCATAAATATAATTATAGTAAAATATTTTTTTAATGAGTTAGTTACATAATCCATATTAATAATTCACTTGACTTTAATTTAGTAATTTAAATCATTTTTTTATTATTTTATTTGGAAAGAAAAGATGAGAAAAATAATAAAATGATTAGGTCAGACCGACTGGACTGGATTGGGCCTATAGTTATCGGTATGGTTCTTATGGATGTTCGGTCCAGTCCAGTCTAAAAAAAATGATGGATCAAAAATTACTAGATCGACCAGACCGGACCAATTTACACCCCTATATGTATGTGTCTTATTCTCTCTCTCCCATACACTCTAGCATGTAGGTGCCTTGGTTTATAGTTTGCAAGACTTAAAATTGATGATGATATTGGTTTAACAGGTACATAATTGTGATGCTACTTTGGTTTTGGAAAATCAGATTCCATTGTTAAGAGTCCTTGAAACCCTGTGTTTCGAAACTGATGATGAGCTTACATATATTAACTATCTTTTATCGGTTATTAGAAATTGAAGAAAATAAGGTTGAACTGGTTAATGATTTTTGGATCAGAAGGGGAGTGAGGTATCATGTATGGGTGGGCTGGGTACACCGATGTAGAATCTTTTGTGCCACGTGGTTTATTAAAAAAATTTAAAAATATATATTCAAAATAAAATTACCCTTGAAAATCTAAAAAGAGGAAGACTAAAATCTTATATTCTCTCGTCATTTTATGTTTGTATGTTTAATTTTTTTAATAAGTCAAGGAGAAAAAGTGAATGGTATAAATTAGTAGGGGTGTAACTAGTCAGGTTTAATCTGGTTTTGGACAAGTTTTGGGATTCAACTTGTATACACCGGTTTTGTATTTTCTAGAATTGATATCGCACAAGTTATCCTTTTAAACCGGTACTTCCGATTTTACTATTTTCGGTCCGGTTCGGTTTCCAGTTTTAGTATTAATATTACTAATGTATTTCTTAAAATGAATATATTAAGAATTTATTAAGTCATAAAATGTAATAATATATACACTTTATATTTAAAACATATGATCAAATAAATGTTGATATTTAATATTTAAATTTTAATGATTATAATATAACATTATTTCATATATAATTATATATTTTATAAAAATTATATATAATATAAAAAATATTATATATAATATTAAAAATCAATTAAAAATATATATACGAACCTTCCGATCTGGTGTCGAAAAATGTAAAATTGAAAGTGGACCGATTTTGATCAATTTTTAAAATGAAGAAACGGGTCTCAGACCGAACCAGTCAGTCCGGACCGATTCTCTGATTTATTTTTACAAAAATTCTACTCAACCTCCTACTATTCACACCACACTCCATACTCCATCTTTTTTTTAATTTTTTTTATCAAATATATTTTTATATGAATAGTGAATAAAAAATTATAAATATTTAAAAAAAAAAAATTCAAAATTTTTTTTTTTAAAATATTAAAAAATATTAAAAAATATTAAAAAGTGTGGAGTGTAGGGAGGATGAATAGAAAAACCAGTCCTATAAATTAGAGATATATTAGAATTATTTTTTATATTTAAAAGAAAAAAAAATCCAAATATTTGCAAGTCAGGTGCATTGCAGGAAAACTGTCTTATGTAAAGGTGGGACAGGGGAGCGCTGTGCCACTGTCCACATACGCGGTTGGTAGACTTCGGATTCTTCTTTATTGATTTCCTCAAGTTGGTAGATAAATTCATCATTAATTTCTTGTCCTTTCGTTTGAATTAGTAGCAGACGACCATACCGTCATGGCATCAATGACTTTCCCGCCTATATTCAGACTATTTTTTTTTTGGCAGATATATTACTACTTTTGAACCATACAAATCCACTTTGGCCTAGGCCATATCATGCTACCAGCTGCTTAATTGGCGTTGTTGTCGTTGCCGCTAAGAAGTTGCCGAGAAGTTTCTACCCACTTCTCTTGTAACTCACGATAAGTACTACTCTTTAATCGGACCTCTTGAAGAATAGTAATCGCGCATATTAGGAAAACCGTTGTTTTGTTATAAGTACTACTATTATTCATCACCTTCAACCCCGGTCATAAGTTTTAAAAATAGTGAATATTATAAAAATAAATATATTATATTTAATTAATGAAACATCTTATATTATTCTCTGGAATTGGACTAGTTTCGCATAAATCAGATATCAGAGGTTCCAAATATTTACAGGGCAGGTGCATGAAAGAGTACTGCATGTTTATGTAAAGAAGGGACAGGGGAGCTCATGTGGGGACTCGGACGACCCACGTACGCAACAACCATTACTATCAATAGTAGATCACCACTTCTCACCTTTCTTTGACCCACTTCTCTGTAATTGCACCTCTCTCGTGAGCATTAGAAGATGACTTCTTCCATGGCCTTACAAGGAGCTTCTTCCTCGCTCTCGTCTACATCTTCTTCCATCCGTTCGTGGACTCACGATGTATTCTTGAGTTTTAGAGGTGAGGATGTTCGCCAAAAATTTATTTCTCATCTATACCATGCTTTGCATCACGGTGGAATCAACACCTGCATAGACAAGAATCTTGAAAGAGGAGAAGAGATTTCGCCGGAACTTTACAAAGCTATTGAAAGATCAATGATTTCTATCATTGTACTCTCTAAAAATTATTCAGACTCCAGATGGTGTTTAGATGAGCTATTGAAGATCCTTGAGTGTAAGGAAAAGATAAAACAAATTGTCTTACCCTTGTTTTATGATGTATCTCCGTCGGAAGTACGACATCAAAGAGGAAATTTTGGAGAAGCATTTGCTAGACTTGGATGTAAGATCAAGGATGAAGTAAAGGTTACAAAGTGGAAGGCAGCTTTACAAAAAGTAGCCGATTTTTTCGGATTCACATTAGGGGACAGGTACTTTTAATGAGCTATGCTTTTATGTTTGTTTACATGTAATGTTAAAGAGAATCTAAGAATTCGCAAATTGATTAAGATATGATGCGTTGCCAAACTATTTGATATTTATCAGTCGTTTGCATACCATACTTAAATTAGAAATCTTTTCTTATTGAGGGATTTAAGATCGTACTACCACATTCATTTCACATGAAGTTTATAGGGGAAACAGAACAGAAGAACATGAAAATATACAAATCGAAATCTTCTCTCTATTTTTTGTTCTTTTATTTTTAGGTTCTATAAAGAATAAACAAATGTTTTATGCATCAATTTGTTTAGAGATATACAGACTGAAAAATACTCTTAATTATAAGTTTCAGAATTAAGGGAGGGACAAATTCAAGAATGGAAAAAAATAGTTAAAATATTTAATAATTCATATAAAGAATGAAAAATGTAAGAATGAGAAGAGCATGAGGAAGAAGAAAGGCTATCTTTGACATGGTAATCTACGAGTGTCATTTTGCAATGGATAAAAAAAAAGACAAATGTTTACCAAATCATCTTTATGTGTGTATTACGGTGAAAAGCCATAACTATTTTAATTTCTTGTCTTTTATATTTATAGGAATGAATCAGAGTTTATTCAGGACATCGTTAAATGGGTGGACTCAATAATGGTGAATCGTACATTTCTTAATGTAGCAAAGTATCCAGTTGGAATTGAGTCACGAGACATTTATCAGCATCTAAGTATAAGAAAGAATGATATTATATGCATGGTAGGGATATTTGGAACCGGTGGAATTGGTAAGACAACTATTTCAAAAGAGATCTATAACAGGATCTCTTATCAATTTGAAGGAAATTGTTTCTTGAAAAATATTAGAGAAACTTCAAAAGCAGGAGGTCTGATCCAATTGCAAAAAATACTTCTTTCTGAGATTTTGGGAATAAGTTTGGATTTTCATGACATTGACAGAGGCATTAATGTGATTAGGCATAGACTGCGCTCTAAAAGGGTTCTCCTAATTCTTGATGATGTGGATGAATTGGTCCAGCTAGAAACATTAGTTGGAGCTCTTGATTGGTTTGGTTCGGGAAGTAGAATCATCATAACAACAAGAGATCAACATTTATTAAATTTCTCTAAAGCTGTTTCAAAATATGAGTTGAAGATTTTGGCTAACGATGAAGCTCTTAAGCTCTTAAGCTTGCATGCTTTTGAGAAAGATGAACCGCTTGACGATTATGTGGAACTCTCTAAACAAGTATTGCAATATGCTCAAGGTCTTCCACTTGCTTTAACAGTGATAGGTTCAACTCTAAAAGATCAACAAAGCATTCATCAATGGAAAAGTGTATTGAATAAATATAAAAAAATACCTGATGTAAATATTCAAAGTGTACTTCAAGTAAGTTATGATGGATTGGAAGATAATGAGAAGGACATGTTTCTTGATATTGCATGTTTCTTCAAAGGAGGACCTTTGGCTGATGTCATTAAAATATTTGACAGTTGTGATTTCTCTCCTGATTATGGTATCCGGAGGCTTGTAGACAAGTGTCTTATCACTGTTGATGAGTGGAATAATGTTTGGATGCATGACTTGCTACAATATATGGGTCGAGAAATTGTTCGACTACAATCACCAAAAGAACCTGGTGAACGTAGTAGATTATGGTTTCATGAGGATGTTCGTCACGTGTTAGAAGAAAGTACGGTAAGAGTCACAAAAAAAATTATTTAGTTTTACATTTATTTCCTTTTGTAGTAGTGAAACCTACTAGAATATATATATATATATATATATATATATATATATATATATATATATATCTTGTAAATCGAAATGATTTTTAGTTATATATAGAATCTTTTTAATTAAGATGCGTCAATAAAAGTGTCAAAGGTCCTTTTTTATTTAAATATCCTATTATTTTCTTCATGAGTGTCTTTATTTTGTGAAAAGGCGTCATATGTGAGTTGGGAAGAGACATTCTTTGTTTTTTTTTTTTTTTTTTTTTTAATACGCGAGACTATTTAGTATTTTACATTTCAACAATCAGAAAATACCAAAAATAGCTTCATTTTATGCATTTGTTTTACTAACACTCTTGTCATGTATTTTCTCACGTCCCAGGGTACAAACAAAATCGAAGGCATTATAGTAGAAATGCCGAAAGGCGAGGAAATGATTATTTTGAGTCCCGAAGCATTTGTGCAGATGAAAGTATTAAGAGTGTTTATCAATCGTAATGCAAGTTTTTCATGTGGACCTAATTATCTCTCCAACGAGTTAAGAGTACTTGATTGGTTTGAATATCCGCTACAATCTTTGCCACCCAATTTTCGTGGAAATAAACTCATTAACTTTAAAATGCGTGGTAGCTTCATCAAGGAGTTGAACTTCATCAAGTTCAAGGTACGTACAATATAATCTTCAATAAATTTTTTTCTTTAATCTATGTGGTAAACTCCTTTCAATTATTTTTTTTCTTTTTTTAACAGAATGTGACAACTATGGGTTTCAATGATTGTAATTTGATAACCAACATCCCGGATATTTCAAGCATGTCAAATTTGAAGGAGTTGATTGTTGAAAAGTGTACAAGTTTAGTTGAGGTGCATGATTCCATTGGATCCCTGGATAATCTTTTAAAATTGAGTTTTCACGAATGCTCTAACCTCCGAATATTTCCAAGAAGACTCAAGTTGAGATCTTTACGTGACCTTAATCTTTGTGATTGCTCAAACCTCCGTGAATTTCCTGAAATTGGTTGTGAAATGAAGTATTTACATTCATTAAATCTACTTCGCACCGCAGTGGAAGAACTACCTATATCTATTAGGAACCTCACTGGACTTGATGTTTTATTTATAAATGGCTGTAAAAACCTAGTGCGTCTCCCAATTAAGAGCATTCTTGTACTGCAAAATTTACGCACGCTTGGAATTGGTGGTCCAACGGTGGAAGACAAGATTTTATCGAGGGAAGAAGAACTCCTTGAATTGCCACATCCAACGAATTCAAGCACTGCATTACAAGTGTTGAATCTTCCAAATTGTCCCCAAATAGAATCAAGTTTCTTTCCAAAATCAAGTTTCTTTACCATGTTTAATTCCTCGGCCACTTTGAACAGGTTAATTTTATCGGAAAGTGAGATGGTTAGCCTTCCCATGTGCATCAAAGGATTTGTTGCACTCAGTGAACTCTACTTGCGGGATTGCGAGAAACTTGAAGAAATCTTAGAACTTCCACCAAATATAAAAAGTGTAGATGCAACGGGATGCATGTCGTTACAAAGATTTTCCGAAGTATCAAGAATATTGAAATTCAATGGAAGCCACATCAGGTCGCTAAGAATGATTCAATTGGGTGGATGTGAAAAAATGCATGAGAAGATTTGGAATTATAAAGTGCCAAATCCTTTACTGTGGAAGGTATGTATATATGTTTCTCATTCTCTCTCAATTCTTTGTAAGATGCATGACTTGTAAACTGATGATGATATTGGTTTAACAGAGACATTATAAGGCCACTGCATTATTGGAAAATGAGATTCCAGAGTGGTTTAGGTATCAGAAAGAATTTTTAGAAAATGAAATTGTCAAGAGTGGGAATGATGATGGTTTCCAACTGAGGAAAAATGAGGAATGGGTAATAAATATTGAGGGGCCACACTATTTGGAAGATATTAGTGGGATTGTAGTATATGCCATTGTGTTTTATAAAGAAGCTCGTGAAAGTACAGATTTTATTTATGATGCTGAGATAACCAGTAACAACTCCAATCATGTATGCCGTATCGATTTCGATGAAGTGGTCAATTTGATTAATATTGATGGTACGGGTGGAAGCGGATATGACGTAAAGGTGGGGTACTCCGATTTAGAATCGTTTGAGCTAAAGGTTTTGGACAATTTGAGAGTTCACCTTCGTCCTGATCCCGATGTTTGGGATCCTTATCATTTGCCGGTACCCTTTTATAGAAGCTGCGGAGCCAATGTTGTATACAAGCACGAGAGCAGAGCACATAAAAGAAGAAAAATGGATTGAATTATTTTGGGATGTTCAGGTGAGACTTCCCTTTCATTTATGTTTGTTTTCTCTGCATTTTAGACTTGATTTGGTATTTGCCACTGGAAACAAGAGCCCATTTTATTAGCTCAATGATGTCACTATCTCACAGTACTCTTGGAATCCAATCCGTAGCCTTACACAGAAGAAAAGAGGGATTCTTAAACTGGGGGCATCAAACTTCCAGATCTGGTGGAGAAGGACTATAATGATCCAAAGGTAAATGTGGAGTTAGAGTTTCAACTTGGTATCAAGCATGCATTTCAAACATTAATTAGCTTGTAAGGTTTTTACTTTGTTCATTTACTTATAGCCATTAGTTTGTTTCTTGGATTATGAATTCAAGTGTTGTGCTGCCCTGAAAGTTTTCTTCTGTATCCCTATTACAACAAGTATATGCTAAAAACACTCAGCTGAAAAATTAGAAAACACCTCTTCTCATTCCATTTAAAATTTCCTATTAAGTTGGAGAGCAACATATACTACAAAAACAAATAAGTATTCATCATTATGCATGCATAAGACATATTTGTCATAATGCCTCTGTATTTTGTGTCGTTTTCTAAATTCATCATCCAACACCAGCCTCATATGGTACTAACCCTCCTTATTTTGTGTTTATATCAATTTAGTATACCAACAATCTTCATGATTTATTAGAAATTGAAATTGTTAAGAGTTCGGTTAATACCCAACTGAAGGGAAGAGAAGCATGGGTAATAGATGTTGAAGGGCCACACTAGTTTGAGGAGATAAGTGGAATTATATTGTATCCTGTTCTGTTATTTTAAGAACATGGTATGTCTAGGTGTTTTATTTATGATGCTGAGATAACTTTTAACGGCTCAAATCATGTATGTCAAGAAAATAAGGTGGAATTGGTTAATGATTTTTGGATTAGAAGGAGATCCGGATATCATGTATGGTTGGGGTAAGCCGATGTAGCATCTTTTGGGCTAAAGGTTTTGGACAATTTGTGAGTTCGATTTTATCCCAATGATAATCCAGGGAGGGGTACCATTTTAAGCCAATGAGGTATACAAGAATGGAAGGAGACCAAGTAAAAAACAGAAAAATGGATGAAATTGATCTTCCATGAAGTCCTCAACAAATGAATTAATGATAGCCCAAGTCTCCCCCCACCCCCCCCTGTTGCTACTATTTCTTTTGGTTGGAATATCTTCATCTATCTTCAACTTTGAATGACCTTGGAGTCAGAGCTTTGACTTGGAATCAAACACAATCCATTATTTGCGATGGATGAATGACTTGTACGTTTAAAAGAGTTGAATCGTAAGACCACTCCACTACTGCCACTGCCATCCATCTCTCTTTCTTTTTATGTCTCTCTTCTATGGTTATTTATATAGTTGAACAATTTGGAGTTAGCCTTCAACCTTGCTAAAAATGGAGAATCTTCCTGCTACCAATTAGCTTGTAAGCTTTTCACTTTGATCATTTATTTATAACCATTGGTTTGTTTCTTGGATTATGAATTTAAGTGTTGTGCTGCCCTGAAAATTTTCTTATTACAACAAGTATCTGCTAAAAAGGCTCATCGGCACCTATTTAATATCTCATTTTCAGTCTAGATAGATCAAAACACAGAGAAACTACTTCAGAATTATGAGTGAGATCCATGATATTAGAGGCAGTTTGGGAATAGGGATGCATTTTTCTTGGGTTTATCTCTTCTAAAATCAACATTATTACTCCACATTAAAGGCAACGCTATTCTCATGGATTGATATGCATAATGCATATTTCTCGTAATGTCTTTGTATTTTGTGTTGTTTTCTACATAAATGCACCTAGACTCCTCTAAACACTCCGTATAGTATATATGATAGACAGTCAGAGCAAGGGCTTCAATACCTAAACTTGTTTACTTCTTCTTCAAGCACAAACGTAGCATGTTTGACAAGCAACTTGCACCCATTTACACGAATTTGAACTAAAGTCCTTCTGCGTAAAGCAACTATTGATACTGGATATCCACTAGGCACCGTTTGGATGTTGAGCTGAATTGATATGAGTTAAATTCTTTATGAATAGTAGTGAGTTGAGATGGTGGGGCGAGTTTTATGAGACTCACTTAAGATGAGTTTATATGTTTAGATATTAAAAATGAGTAGATGTATTTATGAAAAGTTGAAAAAGGTTGTGGGTCACACATGTAAATGTGTTGAGTTGAAAAAAATTGTGGATCCCACTTGTAAATAGATTTTGAGTTGAGTGATATTTAGTGATTTGGGAGTAATATATTTGGATGTTAGGATAGGTCGAAAACATAATCCAATTGAGATTTGAGCTGAGCTTCTTCAAGGATCCAAACGAAGTCTTAGGTTAAGTTTGGGTAGTGAGGTGATTTTAGATATTCTATGAATAGTAGTGAAAGGGTAATTATAGAATATTAAATAATAATAAATAGTTGTGAAAAGTATGTGAAAAATAACAATAAAATACTGAACAGTATTATCCAAACTAACCTTTAATCATGATTGTATAAAAGTATTTATAATGGTTTGCAAGGTGTAAACAACCTAGAAGGAAATGATAAATACATTAAAGAAGCAGATATTGGTTGCTCTGTTTAGAACTTATTATGGAATGTTTTCCTACCAATGGTCAACTCTTTGATTGCCGTAATGGAGTTTTCCATATTTGTGAAGTTATCGTTGTCTGCATTGACTTGCTTTGTTTCTTTCCTTTGTAGAGATGGAGTGATTTGTTGCGGTGATAGTGCCATTGATGACTTTCCCTGTTTTTTCTTTTACACTGGTGGAAAAGTCATCATCAATTGTATGTTTAATACAAGTGATGGACGTACCCTACTGAAGATATTTCTTGGAATGAGAGGCGTTGTGTAGGTGGAGATCATCTCATTTCTTTGTGGACCCTTTCCATGTGACTGAACAGAGGAATCCAACAACAAAGAAAGTAGAGGAATCATAACTACGACAAAAGGGAAGGGTTAATTATATCTTTCTTTCTTTGTACCTTAACAGCCTACCAAACTTGACTTCCTAATAAGAGTGGTGCTCAGCTAAATTTAATTAATTAATTATTTTTCATATTTTTATTATTTTAAAATATTTTTAAAAAATATAAAAAAAATATCAATACATTAATAGTCATTTTTTTAACTATTAAGTAAAGAAAAAAATTAAAAATAAAAATAAAATAAATGAAGTGTCAAAATAAGAGATTAGTTAAGTTGACAAAATAACATTTTTTTTCCTTATAATTAGATGAAACCCAGGTTTTGGCGTTGTGGGATATCTCACTACGACAAAAGGGAAGGGCTAATTATTCTTTCTTTCTTTGTTTTTAATGTTACTTTACAGCCTACCGAACTTGACCATTCGATCATTGCAATAATTTGGCTACCCCATGGAAGGGCACGTTCATGTATTTCTTTTCCCTGTGAAAAGAAGAGTGCTTCTCAGAGGCTTTTGGTTTGAAGTGACTGGTGGCAGCAGTATAATTCGTTTTGAATTTTCTACAACTGTAGTGAATTTTGGAATTTTCTATCGATCAACGAAAACATCAGTCCATTCACAGGCAAGTTAAAGGTAACAGAAAGAAAGAAATATTGATCTCGTCAAAAATATTATAATGGCTAATATGGAAGAATTTTCAGAGACTCCAAACTCGATATGTAATATTGATCTTGTCAAAAGTTAAAGGTTTCCACTTTGGAAAACAATTTGAAAATTTTAGTTTTGATTAAATTCCTGCATTCAGAACTAATTAGATTAGTAAATTAAAAGATTTTTCATCTGAGAGCATTAATATTGGACTCATCAAATTTGATGAAAAGTACATATTTTTAAAAAATATAGAACCTTCCTATCCATAATCATATAATAATTTTTTTAATTTTTTCTTAAGTAATAATTTATTTTGATATTTAAATTATTGTTGCTTAATTAATCTTTTTCCTCGACCTAATTATTCAGAGGCGAAAGAGGCATTGGAATGATTCATACCAAAAAACCAATTCTCCTGTAGTGATAATAGGCTGAAATTGAGTTAACTTTATTCTTTATAAAAATCAATTTATATATATATGTACAAATATGTATAATGATATATAGGTGCGGTATATATTCCTAAAAATAGAATAGAGCCACAATTTGGTATTTTATTTCACAGCATATTATTACAAATAATTTAACATCTAAATTTATTTTATTTTTATTGGCAAGTCAACTAGCACCCCATATACACGGTGTTGGGCCATCCAAGCACGTGCATGCGCAAAACAAGCTGTATAAAGCGTTCGGGTAAGCTTTGCCTATATATATGTTATTCGCGTGTGTATGTGTGAGCTATATATATGATGCAAATCGGGATGGAAATATGGATGTGGATATTGACGCAGAGGCAAATCCGGAAGGGGATGATAATTTAAATCCATAAGCAACGTAACTGCAGAGGAGTTTTGGAAGTACACGTTTCTAGAATTCTAATTATTCAGATTCTGTTGTTGCTCAATTCTGTTATTGCATCCGAGTTTATCGCTTTCTTAATTTAATTTTCCTAGTTTATTGCTTTCCTAGTTGGGATTGGAAGATTGTAACGTTTTTGGATATTTAAGAGAATAAGGAAAAGGAGGAAGGCAGTTGTTGATGTTGCCTATTCAAGATTCTTGAATTTCGTTGGTGTGATTCCAACGTTGCAGAGTGATTTTGCATTAACCCAGTTTTTTTTTTTAGTTCAATGGGATATTGAACCCGTGAGCGAGGCACCAACTTGGCATCAGAGCAAGGTTCTTTCACTACGGAATTGGTCATCTTATGCCTGTAACCCGCAGTGGTACTTCTTACGCGATGGCAAGCAATCCAAACCCGAACATCCCAACTCTAAATGACCAAAATCCCATCAACCAAAACAAAGACCAACCCCAGCTACAGCAACAAATCAACCAACTCGTCACAGTCTTAGAGCAAATCAATCATCGGCTTGATGTTATGGATGAGCGTTACGTGCGAGAGGAGTATGGCCCTTTCAATCGACGGGGGCGTGGAGTAGTTCATGGGGAAAGAGGGAATGAAAGGGACGGAGATGCGGAGGAAGAAGGGGATGATGAAGAATATCAGGAGTTTGAGAACCATGGGCCGCGAGTCCGACACCATAGGCGGAACTTTCGCCAACGACATGTCGAACATGATGCAAATTATCAACCTCTTGATGAACTGACCAAGAGGATGAAGATCGACGTGCCCGATTTTTATGGGAAATTAGAACCCAATGCTTTCGAGGACTGGTTAACAGCAAGCGAGGATTATTTCGATTGGTTTGCTGTTTTGGAGGATAGGAAGGTTCGTTATGTCCGGATGAAATTGAAGGGGCATGCACGAGCATGGTGGGGAAGTGTGGAAGAACAGTTACGACGAACTCGACGTCCAGCAGTTTCCAATTGGGAAGAGATGAAGGAGCGACTAAAGGAAAAGTATTTGCCCATTGATTATGAGCAAATGATGTTTGAAGAGATGTTGCAGCTCAGGCAGGGGTCGATGAGTGTAGATCAATTTACGGACCGTTTTCATGAGTTGACTGTTCGCAACAAAATCGTGGAGACTGAACAACAAACTTTAGCCGGATACCGCACTAGTTTACGGAGTGAGCTACGTAGAGAGATGTGGACTGCTCGTCTAATCAACGTAGAAGAGGTGTACCAATTGGCTCTCCATATTGAGAGGCAAACAGGTCCTATGGTTGGGAGGAAAGTGATGTCAATTGATGGAAGACAAGAACGTGTTACTCCAACTCCATTCCAAAGAGCACTAGTTCCGAAAGATCACTTTAGAGGCTCGGGAAGTGGGGATTTAAAAGGGAAAACAAAAGTTACTAATGATGGGCCCCAGTGTTATAAGTGTAAAGGCTTTGGACACTATGCTGTAGTGTGTCCAACGAGAGATAAGAAATTAGCATTTATATGTGAGAAGGAGTTATCAGTCGTGGAATTGGATGAAGACACAGAGGTGGAGGAGTCCAACGGAGATACTCACAGTGAAGAAGAGCATTTGAATGCGTCGGAATTACCCAGCTGTGTAATCAAGAGGGTATTGACGAAATCAAAAAAAGAACTCCAAGCCAATCCCGAGTGGCTGCGCACCAATATTTTTCACACAAGAATGGAGCACAATGGACGGGCTTTGAACGTCATCATTGATAATGGGAGTGGTATGAACGTGATTTCTGAAACTGCTGTTGAACGCTTGGGATTAAAAACAGAAAAGCACCCCACTCCCTATCGAATTAGTTGGGTTAATGAAACTAATTCAGTCCTGGTAAAGCGACGTTGTTTGATTAAATTTTCATTGGGAAAAACTTATGTGGATGAAGCTTGGTGCGATGTAATTCCCATGACTGTTTGCCACATGCTACTGGGACGCCCATGGCTCTATGATCAGAAGGTTCTTTATGATGGGTATGCTAACACTTACTTCTTTGATTTTAAAGGTAAGAAGTTTGTTTTGGACCCTCTACAGGTTTCAGAATTTGAGACAAAGAAGGAAGCTTGCCCAGTTTTGAAGATGCGACAATTCACTCAAGTTATGCATGAAGACAATCTGATGCTTATGATAGTCAAACGTGAGGCAACGCAAGGAGACAGTAATGTTCCAGTGGAACTCTCGGCATTGCTGGAAGAATACCGGGACATCATGCCAGACGAAATGCCGAATCAACTCCCCCCAATGAGAGAGGTCCAACATGCCATTGACTTGATCCCTGGCTCAACCTTGCCTAACGTCCCACACTACCGGATGAGTCCCACAGAAAATGAAGAGCTTAGCCGACAAATCCAACACTTGCTAGACAAGGGGTTTATTCGAGAGAGCCTTAGCCCCTGTGCTGTTCCAGTTTTGCTGACGCCGAAGAAGGATGGTAGTTGGAGGATGTGTATAGATAGCCGCACAATCAATAAAATAACCGTGAAATACCGGTTTCCCATTCCACGTCTCGACGACATGCTGGATTTACTAAGTGGCTCTTCTATTTTCACTAAGATTGATCTCCGGAGTGGTTATCACCAAATTCGTATACGATTGGGTGATGAATGGAAGACGGCTTTCAAGTCAAAAGATGGTTTATTCGAATGGTTAGTTATGCCTTTCGGATTAACTACCGCGCCTAGCACTTTCATGCACGTCATGATGCAAGTTCTCAAACCATTTTTGGGAAAATTTGTTGTTGTGTACTTTGATGATATATTAATTTTCAGTCGAAGTATGCAGGATCATCTGGGCCACGTTGAGCAGGTAATGAAGGTCTTAAGAGCTGAGCAACTCTTTATTAATAAAGAGAAATGCTCGTTTATGAAGAAGAGTGCCAAGTTTCTGGGTTTTATTATTTCAAACCAAGGAGTTGAGCCTGATCCTGCAAAGGTGCATGCTGTCCAAGCTTGGCCAACGCCCCAGAATTTTTCTGAAGTCAGAAGCTTCCACGGTTTGGCCACTTTCTATCGGCGATTTATTTACAATTTTAGCACTATAATGGCTCCGATCACTGAATGCTTGAAGAGAAAAAAAATTTGTTTGGGGTGCTGCAGCAACCAGGGCATTCACTGACATTAAAAAAAAATGGGACAAGCACCGGTGCTTAAGTTGCCAGACTTCTCTAAAATTTTTGAAGTAGCCTGTGATGCTTCACATGTAGGAATCAGAGGTGTTCTGAGTCAAGAAGATCATCCCATTGCTTTTTACAGTGAGAAGCTTAATGAGACTCGCAGACGTTATTCAGTTTATGATATGGAATTTTATGTGTTAATACAAACGCTTAAGCACTGGCATCCCTATTTAATCCATAGAGAATTTATTCTTTATACTGACCATGATTCTCTGAAACACTTAAATTCTCAAAGCAAACTAAATGCACGACACGCCCGTTGGATGGATTATTTGCAGCAATTTGAATTTGTTATTAAGCATAAGTCAGGGACTAAGAATAAGGTGGCTGATGCTTTGAGCAGAAGGCCTCATCTGTTACATATATCTTCCATTAATGCTGCAGAATTTGAACATCTAAAAACAGAGTATGCTAATGATGAAGATTTCAGCAAAGTATGGAATGATCTATCCCTTCATGACTAGCCATCTGCTAATGATTACATGTTGTGCGAGGGATTTTTATTCTTCAAGTCACGCCTATGTGTTCCACGGGGGTCTTTTCGGGAGTTTCTAATTTCAGAACTCCATGGTGGGGGTTTAGCTGGACATTTCGGGTATGATAAAACTTATGCTATTGTAGCCGATTGTTTCTACTGGCCTCGGATGCGGAGGGATGTACACACCGTGGTTAACCGATGCCGAATCTACCAACTAAATAAGGGAGCTAAGCACCAGTCTGGACTCTATACGCCACTTCCTATCCTAGACAAACCATGGCAGCATATTAGTATGGACTTTGTCCTTGGGTTGCCAAAGACTCTTCGGCAACACGACTCAATTATGGTGGTGGTAGATCGCTTTTCCAAAATGTCTCATTTTATTCCATGTCACAAAACATTTGATGCGTCCAAGATTGCTGCAATATTTCTGCAAGAGGTTGTCCGTTTGCATGGTATTCCAACTTTCATTGCGTCTGATAGAGATGTCAAATTTGTAAGTTATTTTTGGAAGACCTTGTGGTCGAAAATGGGGACAAAGTTGATGTTTTCAAGTGCTTTTCATCCCCAAACTGATGGCCAAACCGAGGTGACCAACAGGAGTTTAGGGAATTTATTACGCTGCCTTGTTGCCGATCACGTTACTAGCTGGGATATGGTACTCCCTCATGCTGAGTTTGCTTTTAACAACTCTGTTAACAGGTCAACAGGTTGTGCTCCATTTGAAGTGGTTTATGGATTTCGACCAAGCACTCCACTGGATATTAACTCATTGCCGCTGCCACCCAGACCAAGCGAGGCTGCCTTGGATTTTTCTAGTTATATGCGGAATGTTCACGAAGACTGTAAACGGCGCCTTACCTTCCACACCAATTCTTATGCAGCTTCAGCAAACTCAAAACGTAGAGATCGGCAATTTAACAAAGGTGATATGGTCCTTGTTCGTTTAAGGCCCGAACGTTTTCCTCCAGGGAGTTTTACCAAGTTTCATGCGCGCCGAGCAGGTCCTTTTCAAGTTATCAAGAAATTGGGAACTAATGCATATGTTGTTGAGTTACCCTCTGATTTTGGTATTAGCCCTGTGTCTAACATCGAAGACCTTACTGCCTTCAAAGGTGATGTCTGTGAAATTTCTGCATTACCGGCTCCAGAAGTAACACCATCTATGAGAATACCAGAAAATACAGCGCCACGAGATGAGATTGCTGCCATTCTTGACCATCAATTTGTGTCGACTCGCCGGGGAGGATATTACAAGTTCTTAGTCTAGTGGAAGAATCGCCCAAATTCAGATTCTGTTTGGTTGCAAGCATTGGAGCTCCAATGTTTACATCCACAACTTTTTACTGCTTACATTCAGCAAAACTTGCTGGAGTCAAGTTCTTCAGGAGAGCCGGCAATTGATGCAAATCGGGATGGAAATATGGATGTGGATATTGACGCAGAGGCAAATCCGGAAGGGGATTATAATTTAAATCCATAAGCAACGTAACTGCAGAGGAGTTGTAACTGCAGAGGAGTTTTGGAAGTTCACGTTTCTAGAATTCTAATTATTCAGATTCTGTTGTTGCTCAATTTTGTTATTGCATCCAAGTTTATCGCTTTCTTAATTTAATTTTCCTAGTTTATTGCTTTCCTAGTTGGGATTGGAAGATTGTAACGTTTTTGGATATTTAAGAGAATAAGGAAAAGGAGGAAGGCAGTTGTTGATGTTGCCTATGCAAGATTCTTGAATTTTGTTGGTGTGATTCCAATGTTGCAGAGTGATTCTGCATTAACCTTTTTTTTTTTTTAGTTCAATGGGATATTGAACCCGTGAGCGAGGCATCAATATATATATATGATGCAATTGAGATATTAGGGGATTTAATATATATTACCACTACCATGTTAGTTTCACATACAGTTTATTGGAGAAATAGAAGAACGTGAGATAAATAAAATACATATATTTTCTTTCTTTTTGCCTTTTGGGTCTTTTGATCATGAATTGCAAGCAAAAGCAAAGGAATAGAGGATTCATATATGGAATTTCGTCCATCAAATAACTGATAAATGATTGGATAGTTAGAAAAATTAGATAATTAAGAAATAGGGTGGGATCGAATTGTTTATTATCTGTGTTATAGCTATAGAAAGAATAAGATTGGGAATACTGATGACTAGAAAAAACGGCTTTCAATTATAAGTAGTACTGGTTTTTAGTTTCATTTTGTTTCTACATATATTTAAAGACTCACACATACCCTTGAATGAAAGAAAGGCAGAAACAAGATATAATTTCACACATATCATGTACCTGTGAAAAAAGTTCAACTCTTTAAAAATTTTTCTCTTTTTTATTGATAGAGATGATGAGTCAGAATTTATCCAAAAGATCATTCGGTGGGTCAACTCAAGAATACCAAACCAAACACCTCTATACGTTGTCGCGTATCCAATTGAAATAGAGTCTCGTATACGAGCCATTTATCAGCTTTTAAGTCTTGAAAAGAATGATATTATACGCATGGTAGGGATTTTCGAAATCGGTGGAATTGGAAAGACAACTTTTTCAAAAGATATTTATAACAAGATATCATCTCAATTTGAAGGATGTTGTTTCTTGAGTAATATTAAAGAAAGATCAAAAAGAGAAGGTCTGATTGAGCTGCAAAAAATACTTCTTTCTGAGATCTTGGGTAAAAAATTGGATATTTATGATGCTGATAGAGGAGTCAATGTGATTCGGGAGAGCCTTCGCTTTAAAAGGGTTCTACTAATTCTTGATGATGTGGATGAGTTGGACCAACTAAAAAAATTAGCTGGAGATCGTGCTTGGTTTGGTTTAGGAAGTAGAATCATCATAACAACAAGAGATCAACAATTACTAAAATTCTTTGAAGTTGATGATCCAACGTACAAGTTGAAGCCTTGGGATGACAATGAAGCTCTTCGGCTCTTTAGCTTGCATGCTTTCAAGAAAGACGAACCACTTGATGAGTATGTGGAACTCTCCAAACAAGTAATAAAATATGCTCAAGGTCTTCCACTAGCTTTAACAGTGCTTGGATTGGATCTAAAAGGCCAAAGCATACGCCAAAGGAAAAGTGCATTGGATAAGTATAAAAGCATTCCCCACAGAAATATTCAGAGTGTACTACAAGTAAGTTCTGATGGTTTGGAAGATAATGAGAAGGAAAGGAAATGTTCCTTGATATTGCCTTTTTCTTTAACGGAGGATCTTTGGCTGAGATCATGAAAATATTTTATAGTTGTAATTTTTTTCCTGATTATGGTATTGATAGGCTTATAAAAAAGTGTCTTATTACTATTTGGAATTATAAAGTGCCAAATCCATTACTGTGGAAGGTATGTATGTGTCTTATCGTCTCTCTCAATTCTATATAGGATGCATGACTTTAAAATAAATGATGATGATGATGATATTGTTTTAACAGGGACATTATAATGCCACTGTGTTACCGGAAAATGAGATTCCAGAGTGGATCCAGTATCATAAAGAATTTTTAGAAAATGAAATTGCTAAGAGAGGGGATGATGATGTCCAATTGATCAAAGGAAATGAAGAATGGGTAATAAATATTGAGGGGCCACACTATTTGGAAGATATCAGTGAGATTGTAATATATGTCGTTGCATTTTTCAATGAAGATCCTAAGAATGAGATCAGTTTTTTAGGGGATGCTGAGGTAATCATTAACAACTCAAATTGTGATTATGAGCATCTAGTTTTGACTGGTGAAAATGTAACGAATAATAACGCAGCCTATTATGAAGTATGGATGTGGTACTCTGATTTAGAATCATTTGAGGTAAAGGTTTTGGACAATTTGAGGGTTCAACTTCGTATTCCTCCCAATTGTCTTCGGAAACCGTATTATATAAGTATGGGAGCCAATGTTGTATACAAGCAGAAAAGCAGAGCACATAAAAGAAGAAAAATGGATTGAATTAAATGATAGCCCAAGTGGAATTTCAGGTGAGATTTTCATTTGTTCACCCTGCTCTTTTAGACTTACTTTATTAGCTCAATGATTTTAGGAACATTTGGTAGTTGCCATTCAATTTAAAACTAGCTCTTGCACTTGGCTTCCCTTCCAATTTAATCTCCTAAATAATTATATATTATATATGTGTTATTAGAACAGGTTTAATAGTAGGTAGTGTGACAAGCTAGAATTGATGCTTTTTCAGCATTTTAGAATTATGATTGAGATCCATGATATTAGTGGTAGTACTTTAGGAACTGGGATATTGTATTTTTCTTGGCTTCATCTCATCTGAAATCAACATTATTACTCCACATTATGGAAGGTTACCATTGTCTGCGTTGACTTGTTTTGTTGCGGTGATTACTTGCCCTGTTTTTTCTGGAAGAGTCATCATCAATTGTATTTAGGGCTGCACACGGTCCGGTCCGGTCCGGCGATGGACCGAAGGTTTTCGGTCCATCGATTGGACCGGACCAGACCGGATCGAACACTTAAGGGGACCGGACCGGACCGGTAGCCATCGGTCCGGTTCGGTCCATTCGGTCCGACCCTCTTTTTTTTTTTTTTTTTAAATCAATTAATAAAAAAAATTATTTACATTACTAAATTAAACTAAGTGACTTATTAATATGGATTATGTAACAAACTCAATAAAAAAATATTTTATATGGTCAATGATAATAAATTAGATAAAAATTACATTATTGATGATGTTAATTATTATTTTATTACTAACTTAAAGTATGTTAATGCGT
This sequence comes from Cyclocarya paliurus, assembly GCA_029856935.1. NCBI lineage: Eukaryota > Viridiplantae > Streptophyta > Magnoliopsida > Fagales > Juglandaceae > Cyclocarya > Cyclocarya paliurus. Next base: position 27,646,344 of record CM056947.1, read on the forward strand.
AATGAGCCATATACAACTTTTAACATTTTGTATATGAAGTAATAAGTATGAATAATTTAATTATCCATACATATTATATCCAAAATTGAGAAAGAAATATACTTAACATACTATTATAAATAAGAATAAAATATTTAATTATACATACTATTATAAATTTATAAATTATACATATATTATAATTTACACTATAACTCTTAATACTTAATAGTATTAGTAATATATTAAAGAATATATTAATACATTGATACTAAATATATATAGTGATAGACTTATAGTGATTAGTTATTATGAATCATGATTTAGAGTAAGTAAATGACTCAAATTCAATGTATTATAAATATTATAATTTATGATTCTAATACTATAATGACAATTATAGTATAACTATATAATAGTATTAGTATAAAGTATTAGACTATTAGTAATATAGTAATATAGTATAGGCTATAGCTATATATTAGTAATATTAGTATAAGTATAATTGTATAACTATAACTATAGTCTATAGTTAATAACTTAATAGTTATAACTATACTAAATCGTTATAACTTATACTAATATATAATATAGTTATAATAAATCACTATAATATAGTATAACTAAACTAATATAACTATTAGTATAACTATATAATAGTATTAGTATAAAGTATTAGACTATTAGTAATATAGTATATGCTATAGCTATATATTAGTAATATTAGTATAAGTATAATTGTATAAGTATAATTATAGTCTATAGTTAATAGTTATAACTATACTAAATCGTTATAACTTATACTAATATATAATATGGTTATAATAAATCACTATAATATGGTATAACTAAACTAATATAACTATTAGTATAAGTGTATAACTATATAATAGTATTAGTATAAAGTATTAGACTATTAGTAATATAGTATTATAGTATTATAGTATAGGCTATAGCTATATATTAGTAATATTAGTATAAGTATAATATTAATTGTATAAGTATAACTAATAAACTATAGTATATAGTTAATAGTTATAACTATACTAAATAATTATAACTTATACTAATATATAAATTAGTTATAATAAATCACTATAATATGGTATAACTAAACTAATATAACTATTAGTATAACTATATAATAGTATTAGTATAAAGTATTAGACTATTAGTAATATAGTAATATAGTATAGGCTATAGCTATATATTAGTAATATTAGTATTAGTATAATTGTATAAGTATAACTATAGTCTATAGTTAATAGTTATAACTATACTAAATCATTATATATAGTTAATAGTTATAACTATACTAAATCATTATAACTTATACTAATATATAAATTAGTTATAATAAATCACTATAATATGGTATAACTAAACTAATATAACTATTAGTATAACTATATAATAGTATTAGTATAAAATATTAGACTATTAGTAATATAGTAATATAGTATAGGCTATAGCTATATATTAGTAATATTAGTATTAGTATAATTGTATAAGTATAACTATAGTCTATAGTCAATAGTTATAACTAAACTAATATAACTATTAGTATAACTATATAATAGTATTAGTATAAAGTATTAGACTATTAGTAATATAGTATATGCTATAGCTATATATTAGTAATATTAGTATTAGTATAATTGTATAAGTATAACTATAGTCTATAGTCAATAGTTATAACTATACTAAATCATTATAACTTATACTAATATATAATATAATTATAATAAATCACTATAATATAGTATAACTAAACTAATATAACTATTAGTATAACTATATAATGGTATTAGTATAAAATATTAAACTATTAGTAATATAGTATAGGCTATAGGTTATAGCTATATATTAATAATATTAGTAATTTAGTATAAGTATAATTGTATAAGTATAACTATAGTTTATAGTCTATACTTATAACTATATTAAATCATTATAACTTATACTAATATATAATATAGTTATAATTTCTTATAAACTTATAACTTATAATAAATCACTATAATATAGTATAACTAAACTAATATAACAACTAATATAACCATTAGTATAACTATATAAAATATATAATAGTATTAATAGTCTATACTTAATTATAATATAGTATAATTATATATAAAAAATATATAAAAATTAATTATATTCGGTCCAGTCCGGTCTGAAAATCAGCCGGACCGTGGACCGGACCGAATTCATTTGGTCCAAAAAAAAAATAGACCAGACCGGACCGGACCAAATTCGGTCCGGTCCGGTTCAGTCCAGTCCAAAATGACTGGTCCGGTCCGGTTTCTCGATCCGGACCGACCGATTATCAGCCCTAATTGTATTGTATGTTTAATAGGAAATGATGGACCTACACGGCTGAAGATATTGCTCGGAATGAGAGGCGTTGTGTCGGTGGAGATCATCTCATTTCTTTGTTTTTAGTATTTACTTTACAGCCTGCCAAACTTGACTTCCTAACAATTAGATGAAACCCAGTTTGTGGTTTTGGCGCTACGGGCCAGACCACATTACTTTTGTAACAATTAGTGATGTTTTTCCAATGCCTAACAAAGTATATGTTCCCATTCCACCTCGTTTTTTTCTACAATTCTTATCAATTAAACTTATCTAATCATTATAATTTTCTTAAATTTTTATATAAAATAAAATAAGTAATTTAACTTTTTAAATCTCAAAATAAAAATTATATTAAAAAATTATATTCTAATAATATTTTATTCAACTTTTAACTTTAAGCTCAACTTTTAATTTTATTTATGAAAACAAACAAGGCTAATTTGTTTTGAATTTTCTACAACTGTAATGAATTTTTGAATTTTCTATCTGTACGTAATGAATCTTACAACAAGTAATGTACGTGTTTACTCACCTTTCTATAGGAATAATTGTTAGAATTGTTTAACAACAAATATATTGTTAGAATATTTTTTTTAATATTTTTTTTATTTTAGGATTTGAAAAAGTTGAATTGTTTATTTTTTTGTATGAAAAATTGAGAAAATTGTAATAATTAGATAATATGAGATGAGATGAGTTGAGAAGAGTTGTGAAAATAAAAATTTATTTTCGTAGATGAGATGAGTTGAGATTAAAGTTAAAAGTTAAATAAAATATTGTTAAAATATATTTTGTAATATTATTTTTGTTTTGAGATTTGAAAAAATTGAATTGTTTATTTTATTTTGTGTGAAAATTTGAAAAAAAAATTGTAATGATTAGATAAGATGAGATAAGAGGAGTTGTGAGAACAAACGAAAAAATTACTTTCCGCTCGCCAAACCCATCAACATTTCTGAGGATCAGTTGAATCTCTTTCTTGAATCTCCAACAGGCAACAGCTAGCTAGTTTCTTTGTAATATTGGTCTTACAATATAGTTCCAAGAAATGTGATAACCCACTCACCTACAACTAAATCATCCTTTCTAAATATAATTATATTTGAAAAATATATATTATTTTATTAAATGGTTGAATATAAATTGTAGATAAATTGGTGTTTTATCATTTCTCTAGCTTCCAATGGGTGCAATTGCACCCAAGAGAGATAAATTACTTGGATTAAAATTTAAAGGCATATTTGAGCTTGGAGTGAACTTTATGCTAATTCTATGATGCTATCATGGGAGATAAAATTTAATCCTAGCACAATTCTATGATGCTCTAGCAAGGAAAACTCAAAACCTCTCTCATCGCATTTTGATTATTGAGCATGAGATTTCTCTGAGTGAGCTTTACGAAATTATAGTGCCTCGCATCTTTGAGTCTTGTAAGTGGGTGTCATTAACTACTGGTCATCCCTCCCCTTTTTGTGGAGTTGGTTCGGGAGTTTTACTCTAATATTTATGCCATCTGAGAAGAGGACTAGTTTGGAGTTAGCCTACGTAACATCCAATTCTGAGTAACTCCGGGCATGTTAGCTAACTTTCTTAAAGTCCATCGTGTAACCAACCCCCCTTATCTCTATTCTTCTGCTTTTGCTCCCAATAACGTCGCCATTGCCACTTTCTTGTGTGGGTATGAAATTAATTGGGATGGTCGGACAACAATTCATACACTTGAGTTTCCACGTGACTATCTCCTTCTCAGTCATGTAGTGCTCACTAATCTCTACCCCTACAGCCCATCAGAGTGATATAGGCCTAGACAGAGCTAGCCTACTCTATGCTTTGATCAATGACACTCCCATTCATTTGGAAAGTCACCCCTTTGTTGGGTTATTCAATCGAGCAAGACCAAGACTGAATTACCTTTTGCATATCTTATCATGCGTATTGTTTTGTCCCAGTCAATTATTATGGAGTAGGAAATGATACATTTAGGGGGAGTAGCTTGTTTTGAAATTTTTTGCGAAATGCAACTTTTAAAGCTACTGTATTCCTTGATTAAACTCAATGTCTGATTATTTTGTAATGATGATTTTCTTAATGAAATTCATGCTTATCATGTCTATGCTTGAATTCTTGCCTTTTGATTTGTTAGCAAGCATTGATTAAACAACTACAAATATTTCTTGTATCTCTATGTTTTTGGTGTGTTTACCTGTTTTTATTTTTACGAAAATAATTTATCTTTTTTCTTTTATCTTGTCAGAAACCTTTCTGCCGGAAATAACTTTTTCGTGATCGGGTTTTTATCCCCGCGATCAACTTTCACCTCATATAAGTATTTTTGCCGTTTGGATAGACAAATGAAACATGCCGTCACAAAAGTATTATCATTGTGGAACACTTTGATCCATATTTTCTCGGTCATTTAGATCAAATTGTTCGAGTTTAAAGTCATATTTCTCTTTGATATTACTTAAAATTATTACTTTTTTTTAAGGTTATTCTGATATAAAAAAAAATTAATTATTTATATCATAATTAGACTTTGTTGCTATTATTTGTCCGATGATGTAGCAGGAGACCCATCTCGATAAGAATACAAATATTTTTTTTTATTTTTTCTCATTCATTATTTTTATATTTTTAAATATATATTTTTTTAAAATTTGCAATATTATTAAAAACACTTCCTTCATTACTAAAAAAACGAAAACAGAAAAAAAAAATTTTGTAGGTACCCAATCGGGATCGAATATACAGTGACTCTAGCATTTTTTATGCAATAAATAAGCTAGACGATGAATTTAATTCATTTTTTTTTTTTTGAAACTTTGTAGTAGTATTCATTATATATGGGCCAAATGGCCAATACATGCTGGGATATCTTCAAGGTCTATAATGACAATATCAATATGAAGAGCATGTTTAGCTAGTGTTTGAGCAATCACATTGGATGCTTTGCTGACATATTGAACAGACCAGGAATTAAATTGGGTAAGTAGGGTTCTAGTATCCATGGATAGAAGGCCAGCAGGAGCCCAGTTTTCCTTAGAGCCTATGATCTCATGCACCACCTGCAGGTCACCACCTTCAAGGATGATCTATTGGAGTCCAATGTTTGCGGCCAAAAGAACAGCTTGTTGTGCTGCAGTTGATTCAGCAAGGTGGAGGTTTGGAAATAAAGGCCTTTTCATCCTCATGGTTGCAATGAAGTGGCCATCACAGTCTCGGATAACTACTCCAACTCCACATGTGCAGCTTGTTTTTTGAATGCAAACACCCCAATTAATCTTGTAGGTACCTGGAGGGGGAGCCTCCCAATGAGGAATTGTGGTCAGACTTGTGAGATGGTGAGGTTGGTTGTGGGAGTGCAGATTGCTCAATTGATCCATTTTCTGTTTTGACTGGAGTGTTAAGGTGAGTGGATTCGTGAATTGTTGTTGGAAAATGAAGTCATTTCTTCTCTTCCACAATTTCCAGATCACAACTACAAATTCAACTAGAATATCCTCGTCATGTGTTGCTAGCAGCCCAAGAGCCAAATCTTTAAAGTATGTTTGAGAGGATGTTTTCTTTTGAAAGGGCCTGGAGCAGAGGCTCCACACATCGTTGGCTGCAGGACACTCCCATAGGACATGTTCTATTGTTTCTTCTCCTTGGCTGCAGATGGGACATGAAGAATCTTCTATGATTTTCCTCCTCTTAAGGTTGGCTTTTGTAGGTAGGGCGTTGTGGCTGGCCTTCCATAAGAAAAGTTTTTCAGAACTAGTAATAGGCAGCTTCCAGAGTGTAGACCAATTTTCTGTTGAGGTCCTCGAGGAAGAGGATTGGCCTTGAGAGGAAATGTGGAGGTCCATTTTCAGGTTATATGCGCTTCTAACCGAAAAGATCCCTGTTGATGTGCCTTGCCAAATCATTTTATCAGGTCTATGGAAGAGACTGAGTGGAATTTGCAAAATGGAGTCTACTTCTGTCTCAGAGAAAAGGGCTTTCAGATTCTCAACCTTCCATGACCGGGTGGAATGATCTATGAGTGCTGATACCTTTGCCTCTGGGTCAGTATCCTGAATTGGACTTTGTATCATGTGTGAGGAAGGGTTTGGAATCCATTTGTTTCTCCAAATGGCAGTCTTGTTATCATCTCCAATACGCCAGATGAGACCTGCTTCCAATAGTGGCTTAGCTGAAAGGATGCTACGCCAGATAAAGGAGGTAGTTTTCTTGATTTTTGCCTGCATGAAGTTGCCATGTGAGTAGTATTTTGCAGAGAGTATCTTGGCAGCTAATGAATATGGGTTTTGTATCAACCTCCAGTCTTGCTTAGCAAGCATAGCCAGATTAAAGAATTGCAGGTCCCAAAAGCCAAGTCCACCACTGGCTTTAGAGTAACTGAGTTGGTCCCATGAGCACCAGTGGGTTTTCCCTTTTTCCTCTTGTTGTCCCCACCAGTAGAGTCTTATTAGTCTGTTAAGCTCCTCAGTTATGGTTTTTGGTAATTTAAATAATCCCATACTATAAGTAGGAATGGCTTGAAGGACTGATTTGATGAGGATTTCTTTACCCGCTTGACTGAGAAACTTTTGTTTCCAATTGCTTATCTTGCTCCTAACTCGATCAATGATGTTTTTGAAGGCCTTGGTTCTATCTTTGCCAAACTGGGTAGGTAATCCGAGGTACCTATCATAAGGTTGTGAAGATTTGAGGCCTGCAATACTTGTGATCAGCTCCTTTGCTTCGGGTCTTGTGTTTTTGCTGAAAAAGATGGAGGTTTTTTCCTTGTTGAGTTTTTGTCCTGAACCTTGTTCATAAGTCTCCAACAAATAGAGGAGCCTACTCCATTCCAATGGATTGGCCTTGCAGAATAAAAGGCAATCATCAGCAAAGAAAAGATGGCTGATGTGTAGATTGGATTTACCGATGGGAACTCTAGTGATAGCACCTGTTTGTTCAGCCTTTTGGATTAACCTGCTTAGGGACTCAGCACATAGAATGAATAAAAAGGGGGAGAGGGGGTCTCCTTGTTTGATCCCTCGAGAAGGGGAGAAAGGGGTTTGAGGATTACCATTTATGAGGATAGAATAGGAGACAGTTTTAACACACCTCATAATTGTATCTGTCCAAGTTAGGTCAAAACCCATCTTTGTCATGACTGCACTTAAGAAGGGCCACTCAATTCTGTCGTAGGCTTTACTCATGTCGATTTTCAAAGCCATGAAGCCTTCTTTGCCTTTTAACAGGTTAGTCATGGTGTGCATTGTTTCAAAGGCCACTATGGAATTATCGATAATCAGTCTCCCTGGAACAAAGGCACTTTGTGAGGGGGAGATTAGCTGAGGCAGGAGTGGCTTTAATCTATTTGCCAGTACTTTGGCCAATATTTTGTAGAGAACATTGCATAGGGAGATGGGTCTGAATTCAGAGACTTTAGATGGATTTTTAATCTTTGGTATGAGAGCGATGTGGGTTTCATTGAACTCTTTGGGCCAAGAGTTGGAGCTGAAAGCTTCTTGCACTGCTGCACTGACTTTTTGGCCTACTATCTCCCAATGTTTTTGATAAAAGTAGGCAGGGAAACGATCAGGGCCCGGGGAGCCTAGGCCATTCATGCTGAAGACAGCTTGTCTTACCTCTTATATCGATATCTGCTTGGTGAGAGATGAGTTCATAGCTTCTGTGACTATAGGCTCTAAAGCCTCGGTGCACAGGTGTATGGAACTTGGCAGAGAGGAGGTGAATAGATCCTTAAAGAAATTTTGAAATCTGGAACTAACCTGTGCAGGTTGATCAACCAAGGTTCCTGTGGCATTTAAGATTTTCCTGATGTCATTTTGTTTTTTCCTCTGGTTTGCACACAGGTGGTAGAACTTGGTGTTTCTATCTCCCTCTTTGAGCTATGTTTGTTTAGCTCGTTGTTTCTATTTGGTGTCTTCTTCTTCTAGCAGTTTGTCTACTTCAAACCTGAGATGGTTAATCTCCTCATGGTGGTCTCCAATATTAAGGACTTGGAGGTGTTTAAGCAGGTCAAGTTTGGAATTGATAATCTTGTCCTGGTTCTTGAAGGTGCGCTTGGACCATTGTTGCAGCAACTTCTTGCAGTTGAGAAGGCAAGCTGAAGATTCTTGTAACTTGGAGGTCTGGCTAGGTATAGAGCTCCATGCTTGCTTGATCAATACTCCACATTCTTCACGGGAGTCCCACTTAGCCTCATATCGAAATGGTCTTTTAGTCATTAGAGGTACCATTCCAGGGGCAGAGTTTAGAATGATGGGGCAATGGTCAGAGGTTTGGGCACTTAGGGTAGATATGCTGCAGTCTGCAAACAGAGTGAACCAAGATGGATTCCCTAAGCCCCGATCGAGTTTTTCTTTTGTGAAATTTGTGCCTTCTCTTCTGTTGCTCCAAGTAAAATAGTCACCTTCAAAGGGAATCTCGTTAAGGTCACTATCTTCAATAGCAGATCTGAAGTTCTCCATGTGTCGGTAGGATCTCTCAGCTGCTCCCAGTTTTTCATGTTGGAAGCAAATTTCATTGAAGTCTCCAATGTAGAGCCAAGCTAGATCGTCTTCTGGGGCCAATAGCCTTAGCAAGTCCCAACTGCCAGTTCTTTTGTGAGCCTCAGGGTGGCCATAAAAGCCTGTGAGGTAGAATGATTGATGCATATCGAGCACCTTCACAGATATGTGATACCTAGTATAGGAGACTAAGGTAACATCAAGGTCCCCTCTCCAAAGCAAGGCTAATCCTCCACTACTGCCCTTGCTATTAACTGTGAAGCTATTTCAGAATCCACATTGATTTCTAATTCGTTCTAACTTACTCCTTGTACACTTTGTTTCCATGAGGAAAACAAAGTGTGGGCTCTTTTGGCACACTATATGGTGCAATTCACGAACTGTCCGAGGGTTCCCAAGCCCTCGGCAGTTCCAGCTGAGGCAAATCATGGTGCTTGGTGGGGCTGCCTTGCAGCCACCACCTGAGGAGAGGAAGATATATCGACCTCATTTGAGAGTTGAGACTTAACTTTCTTAACATGGGAGAGGTCTGAGGAAGGATCCAGAGGGTTGGCAGTAGCCCTTCTTTTGGTGCCTCCTCTAGGAATAAGTCCACTTTCCAAAGGAAGTGAAGAGGCTGCTCGAGCTATTCTTTTCCAGTGAATTTTTTTACCTGTTGGGTTGGTAGGGTTGATAGGAGGCTTGAGGATGTCGGGTGCCAAGTCATCAACCAAAATTGGAATGTTTGGCACCAGGTTGGGATTGCCTACCTCAATGGACTTTGCCATGTAATTAACCGTATCATGAGACATCATAGGAGTTTTGGGAATATTTGAAAGGCCAAAGTTCTTTTCAGAGAGGGGGGGCCTATTCTCTTTGCCTAAAGGAGCATTTTGGTGAAAATGAGCATAAAAAGCAGTGGTGAACTGACCTTGTAGAGGTGCGGGAGCATGATAAAAGGAGCAATTTGAGGAGTCTTTGTTCGTGACTTGAGAAAAGTGGTCTTTAGTGGAAGCGACCCACGTTTTGTGATGAATACCTTGGATCCATCTTCCACGAGCCAGTGGTTTATTTATGTTGACAAGTACCTTCACCCTCAGGAATTGGCCCCAGCCCATGTCATTGTCGTCTACTTCCACTTCTAAGACTTGACCGATACCTGAGGCTATGAGTTCTCCATAGGATTTGTTCATTGCAGCTAGGGGGACATTGTGTAATTGTACCCAAAATGGCTCATGGTTGAAAACTATGGCATTGATGGGGATAGACGCAAATTAAACTTTGCTTGTCCCATGTTACAAATCATTGAATAATCAATAGGCCGGACCTTTTTTTTTCTACAGTGAAATTAAAGTAAGTCGAGGGAGTCGAGAATTTAGACATTCGGATAATAAAATGAGATGATAATTTTGTGAATAGTAATAAAATTATTTATAAATAATAATAAAATTATTTTAATTAAGATATTTTATTAAATTTAGGGAAAGAAAAGAAAAAAGATTGAATAAATATATGATAAAGTTAACAAAATTGTTAGAATATAATTTTTTTAATATTATTTTTATTTTAAAATTTGATAAAATTGTATTATTTTTTATATGTCGTTTGGAAGTTTGAAAAAAATGTAATAATTAAATAATGATTAAATTAAAAAATTAAAAAATTGAAATTAAAAACTATTTTGTATTTGAGATAAAAATTATGAGAGGTTTTAAAATGAGATGAGAATTTGCATGGACAATGCTTTTCATGATCTTGTCAAAATCTTACAGAGGAAAAAAATAAAAAAATAATCTTGATAATATTTATTGTTATTTATATAAATATTTTTAATAATATTAAATAATTAATAAATATTATAAAATTTATTTTAAGAGTAATGCTATATATAATTATAGATTGTACAAGTACCGTGTATTATTTTTTTAAAAAGAATGAAATCTACTATTAAAAAATTAATCTTTTTTCATATATGTCTCATAGTTATTATTTTTTTAAAATAAAATATTTAATATTTACATGCTATATTATCTTATCTTATTTTAATTCACATGCTAAACAAAAACTTTTAGCGCCGACGTGACATTTACTACATTAATTTGTCGTAGGCCCTACCTAGACGTCCGATAGATGATCCATTAATCGTTGGTCAAAGTAAACCGCGTATGAGATGAGCCTCCATATATAACATCGAGTTACGAGTATGGATCCCACCATGTTCATAATTAGAACAGCACCCAGCTCTGCAATATCTAGCAACGATGAAGAAGAAGACCGGCCTTTCACTGATGATCTTCTGCCTTATCTTGGCGTTCTTTTTCCTCTCAGGTATGCCTCCATCATCATCAGTATCGAGATTTCTTCAACGTTTTATATAGCTTGAACAGAAATTTTAATTGCAAATATGCTTTTATTTTGTCATTAAGCATTCATTTAGTTATCAGCTCCTGCCAGGTACCTGCAAATCTTAATTATAAACGCTTTATCTATTGGATTTATAGGTGTATATATGTATGTATTTTAGATTTATGTATCAAGTAGGACTGTTCACCCGATCCAAAAAGCAGATTTACGAACAAACATTTCCGGTCACGTTACCTGAATTTCCGACCCGATTCCGCTTTCCAGTCTAACACCAGCTAGCAGAGGAGGATACCGACTAGACTTGTTATTATCTGCACTAGTCCAGCTCCCAAACTCGTTTGCATCTCCCAAGCTCGATCCCTTGATTCTCACTGGCCTGATTTTTCCGAAATGTTTGTACTCAACACCTTTGTGTTAGACTCAACACTTCTTTGCTGCCTCAACCTCCGATTCAACAGATGCTCATCCTCCTGCTGCCTGAGTATTCGGCCTCTCTACACCCTCTGCTGCCTTGAGCTCGGGGGCTGAGACTCCCTCAAAAAGATGAATAAAGAACTGAAACTGCGTGCAAACTGTTCAATTTATAGATCTTAACACATGAAAGGATTGTTGTGTCAAAGGGTGTAAATCGATTATTTTTATTATTATTATTTTCTTAAAATCAATTAATAAAAAATTTTTATTTAAAATATTAAATTAAAATTAAGTGATTTATTAATGTGGATTATGTAACTAACTCGATAAAAAAATATTTTATATAGTCAATGATAATAAATTATATGAAAATTACATTATTAATTTATATAATTACTATATAATGAGCTAATTGATATTATATATTAGTTAATTAATAGAATATTAACAAGTGTTAACAACATATTTAAAATTTAATATTGTTAATAGTGATAGGTTAGGTGAAAATTACATAATAAATTATACTATTATTATATAAATAATATATATAAAATATATTTTTTATTTTTATTTTTCATTCGGTCCGGTCCGGGGTAGAAAAATCCTGAACCGGGACCAGACCGAAACTTTTCGGTTCTCAACATGGACCAAACCAATCGATCTCAGTCTCGATTTGATCCGGTCTGAACCGAAACGACCGGTCCGGTCCGGACCGACCATGTTTGACCCCTGGTTGTGTGGTTAGAGATAGAGGGATATAGGTGGATATAATATTTATATGTATCTTATGTGGTGGTTGCTGGAAGCACGAGAGGATATCGAAAATGTTCTCATTGGCACTTCCTAGTCAAGATCTCCCGGAAAACAATGTTCGTTTAGTCGGAATAGTGGCCAGAACAATGTCCAAAATAGTGACAGCACGGGGCTAGTTTTCTACTATAATAAATCGTAATAGATAATGATAGTCTTACACTTCATTTACTACTCAGTTATTTTTTTCCTTTTGCTATTTCAATTTTAATTAAAAATCTCAAAATATAACTTTCTTGCATAATCTAAAAGATAATAAATTCAATACGTTATCGGGTAAATTAATTCAAAATAATTTTAATTTTATAAAAATCGACTCAAAGAACAAAAAAATGTCAATGTTTATTAAATTGAATTTATTTTTAATTAAATTACATGATAACGTTACTTGATTGAATTATTTTCTTTTAAATTATACAAGAATGTCATATTCTAAAATTTTTAATGAAGAATTAAAGAGCAAAAGAAAAAAAAAATGAATAATAAAGTAATAGTAGAGAAAGGTATGTGTATCGTTACCTCATCGCAAGATTATAGAAGCCGAGTCATCGGCCTTTGATTCCAGTAGGATTTTGTTCCTTAATGGGTCTATTCTTTAAGGCTTGGGCTTGTGGTTGGCCCAATTTTGAGTTAGGGTATTTCAATAAGGTATTAAGTTGGGTTTGGAGCTTGTGTTATTTGATTTTGGACTTGAAGCTTGTAGATGTGATTCTTGTTGCTTTGAATTTAATCCTTTTGGGTTTTAAGTTCATTGGGCTAGATCAAATCTTATAACCATACCCACCTTGAACTATTTGACGTTGATTGATCATTGACAATGACCTGTTTGATCGGCTGATTTTGACTCGGTTTGATCGGTTGACCTGACTCGTTTGATTGACCCAGTTGATTGGGTCACCCTGTTTGACGCGGATTTGAATCTCAATCCGGATCCGACAGAATATAATAATTATTATTATTATTTTAATAATTTTTTATTAGAAAAAAATTAAAAAATATTCTATTTTTCTGTCATCCCTATTTTCCAATAAATAATTAGATAAATGCATATTTGCAATATTGTGCATGTTTTCATGCATTTTCTTTTAAGACTTGTATATTGTTTGCATGCATAAACAATGAAAGATGGATCAAATCAACAATTCTGATTGGTTATGTATATACCTGTCATTGAATTTTATTGTTGTTTATAACAAAAAGATGAAAAGGAAACTTGTAAATTCTAATATCTATGGAAATATTTACTTTCATCCAATCTGTGAACAATTATTTGGGGGGATGAATGCTTAGAATCATAAATTCTTGGTGACTCATACATATCCGGTTGACAAAGGGGTCATCCTAAGTAGTTTTATTTAACTTTTTATCTTTATCATGAGTAGGAGTCCATTATATTTTTCGGACTCTAGCATAAATTAAGACATGATTATGCGTAAGAATTTATTTTGTGTTTCAAATTCTAGGATATGTTTGAAATGAAAATTATTTTCATCATGAGTATATTTATGGGTGCATACTTCATATGTATGCATAATAAATTTTATGTTATCCTCAGCTTTTGGTAAACATGTTTCAAATGAAAATTATATTTTCATTATGAGGATATTTATGGGTGCATACTTCTTGTGTAAGCATGATAATTTTTTGTACTATTCTCAGCTTTAGGGAATTCTGGATTATCTCATTCGGATTCTAGCATATGTTTGAGATGAAGATCATATTTTAATTTTTAAAATATTTATGGGTGTGTATCTCTTGTGTATGCATAATAAATTGTGTTATTCTTGACTTTTGGCAATCTTACTATGCCTCTACAATTGTTTGCCATCAAGATGCTAACTAGAACCAATTGGGAAGATTGGTATGAATCTCTTGCTATCAATTTAGCTATTATGAACTTGGATTTAGCTTTGAGGGTGGTCATGCCTACTCAACTCACTGAGCAAGGATCTACTGTGGATTAATGTTTTATATGTGCATTACTGATGAACATTCTCGTGGAGAGTTCAAACATTATAATGTATAACGACATTTTATTAAGTGTTTTTCATCATAAAAAGGGGGAGATTGTTGACGTTTCAATTATTATCTAACTCCATATCTACTTAAGGACTTTGTTGATAACAAACGAAAAGCAACATATAGTGTGCAAACTGAAAAGTTTTTTTTTGTTTAATGGGCTTAAACAAACATCACAAAAATGATACTTGAAGTTTGATGACATTGTCAGGCTTTGTGTTTTTTTTTTTAAAGAGAAAGTTGTTGATCAAAGTATATATTTGAAGTAGAGTGGGAGTAAATATGTTTTCTCTCATGCTATATATAGATGATACATTACTCATAGCAAATAACATTGAGCTCTTGTTTTAGACAAAACATATGTTGTCTTCTCATTTTGACACGAAGGATATTGGTGAAGCCTTTATGTATTAGGTATATAAATTGTTCGTGAGAGATCTAGTGGCACTCTTAGATTGTATTTCAAATACGTTTAATATACAAGATTGTTCTCTAAGGACAACACCTTTTGTGAAAGGTGATAAACAAACTAAATTCCAATACCCTCAAAATGATAGTGATTGAAACCAAATGCAACTTATTCCATATACCTCATTTTTTGGCAGTTTGATGTATGAATAAGCATGTAAGCGTCCTGATATCGCCTATGTTGTTAGTGTACTTGGGATATACTTGAGTGATCCCGGATTAAATCTCTAGAAACCTGCTAAAAATGTACTTAGGTACTTACAGAGCACAAAAGTTTTTTTGCTAACATATTAGTGATCCAACATTCTAGATATAGTTGGATAGTTTGATGCTGATTGTACAGGTTGCCTAGATAACAGGAGATCAGCTTAGAGTTATGTGTTCATGATGGCAGGAGGGTTTTTTTTTTTTTTAACAAATATCAAACAAACACTTACAGCTTCCTAAACTTTTAGTCTTTTATCTCAGGATTGAGTATTGTGTATACTATTATGAGACCACTGAAGATATTTTGTGATAATTTTGCAGTAGTTTCATTCTCTCAACATTCTAAGAGCTCTTCATACTCCAAGGATATTGACATTGAATATTTATTTATTAAATATAGTGGCGGAGTCTCATATTTGTGTTAAACACATTTCCACATAACATATGTTGGCTGATTTACTAACACGAAATTTGGTTGCAAAAATATTTCAAGAGCATGTAACCAATATGAGTTTGTTTGAGCCTTCTATCATATTTATTCAGTAGGTGTTTTGTATGTATGTGAGAATTGTAAATTTTGACTATGTTGCCATATGTTATTGGGTGCACATTCTGTTTATGACATTAACATAGTCGTAACACAGGACATTCAAATTTATCTTGTTGGGCTTCTTATGAAAGTAAGTGTTAACCACTATTTCATATTATTTCTCAATCATACTTGCATCTCATCTATCTAAGTTATTTGATTGTGAGTACCTGTTGAGCTTCATACATCCTGTCGTTGTATGGTTACCATAACTAATTAAATACTTGCAAACACATTTTGGACTTTTTATGTTATGAAGATGCTTGGTTGGTTTTCATTTTGTGATTGACTGATTTATGTTGTCCAAGTGAAAGCTTGTTGTATTTATTATGGATTAGCATAGATCTTATATTGATCTTAGGCTCTTAATCGGATGGGAAAAAGTATTAATAGATGTGGAAACCCCTTCTCTCACTCTATAAATAATAGAATTAGCCCATTGGATTCTATTATGTTGTGTGGTTAGGGATAGAGAGAAGTTTTTCCTTTCTCAAGTTTTAGCCATTACTACAGTGGTGCGGTACAATGGAAAACGAATGTGTGGTTCTTGAGTTAATCCCTCAACCCTTTACTAGACTTTCCTACACAAACGTGCAAGCGCCATTAACTCAGACTCACGGTTTCTCCTCTCAATTGTGGATCATCTCTTGCGCCTATCGGGAAGCCCACCTACTCATAATACGAGAGTGGGAACACCATGCAGCAGATGACTCTGCCAAATCATCACCTTCCAAATTAGACCTCCTCCTCCAAACTAGCTGATAACCCTCATTATCCTCGTCATCAGGAGTGTGTGTAGAGCTACATGAAGCAAATGACATACAGTCATCCAAGTGCCCACGCACCAATTCCTCCATCCCGTGCTCAAACTCCGAGTAGGCATTGGTGGACTCAGGTTTCTGTTGCAACATTTGAAAATCAATCATCCTCACCCAGCCCCCATGTGCACCAATAGAACCACAGTCGAAGACCACCTTCAATCCATCCACAATGTAAACACTACAGAGAAGTGCAGAATTTACGTACTTGTGGATTTAACTATCTCTATGCTTTGATTCGTTCCAAGATTCTCTCTATCCAGGATGGTGGTTCTTGAATATTTAGAATATCTCAGTATATCTGTGAATAGTTGTGAAATAATTTGAGTTAAGATATTTTATTAGGTTTTTGAAAATGAGAGAAAAAGTTGAATAAAAATACTAAATTTAATATTATTTAAATATTAAATTGTTTGAATATAATTTTTAATATTACTTTTGTTTTAAAATTTAAAAAACTTGTATTATTTTTATGTTTTGTTTGAGAGTTTGGAAAAGTTATAATGTTTAGATAATGACTATAAGAAAAATATGAAGATTTAAAATCAAATAGTAGTGTTGTCAAAATGAGCCCGAACCTCCAACAAACAAGCTTATGAGTAATTATTAGGTGCTGTTGGAGAAGAGACATGCGGCATACTCACTCTATCACAAAATTACATGCCAATAAAAATTGATTGTTTACGTATATAAGTAATTTTAATTATATATATGATATACTGTAATATATAGAATATATATGAATACTATGTCATAGCCTATACACGCACTTATATCATTGTGGTAAAAGCATATATGCATGTGTGACTTACTAGCTGATATGGTATAATATTTGACTAACTTCATTTGCTGCATATATCTAAGATGCAGGATATAATGGCTCTCAAGTTCGACAAATATGCACGGTGACAAGCAGGCCGGACGAAGTCTGGATTATGATTTTGAAGGCGCCAAGTATTTTAGATTGGAATAAATAGTTCAATTGGAGAATTTTAGGAACAACCCTAACAAAATGATGATAAACAAAAGAAATGATTAAAGAGCAACAAATAAAAAATAAACTCAAAAACTTTTATCTAATGTTTTAATTAAAAAGTTTATACAAAAAGTTTAAGCAAACGTAAAAATTAAAATTATGATTTAAAATCTTCACAAAAGTTTTAGAGAATATTAGTGACTACAAAGAAAAATACTTTATTTATCTTCTCCTATGTCTTAAATGTGTATAAAAGTAAATATTATTTTTCTAATAAATCTCCTAATTAAGAATTCTATCAATGTATTATATAAAATTAAATTAAATGAATAATAATATACTTAAAATATTAAATTTTATTAAGAATGCTTAAATGTTAACCTTTGCTTAGAGCCTTGGGGGTGCCTGCCCCGGCCCTGTCTACTCTTGGCTTCGTCACTGGTGTGACAAGGGATTATTTTGTTTGATGTTGCATATGTATGAATGTTGCAGGTGCTCAATCTACTAGAATAACTTTCAAAAACAACTGTGAGAATACCATCTGGCCAGGAACCCAAACCACTAATCAGAAACCTCAACTATCAACAACCGGATTTGAGTTAGCATCCACAGCATCCACATCATTGGATGTCCAAGCTCCATGGAATGGCCGGTTTTGGGCACGAACTGATTGCTCCACAGACAACTCAGGAAGGTTCTCTTGTGCTACTGCAGATTGCGCCTCTGGCCAAGTTGCATGCAATGGCAAAGGTGCCATCCCGCCAGCTTCTTTGGTAGAATTCTTCATAGCAGAGAATGGTGGGATAGACTTTTACGATGTCAGCCTTGTTGACGGCTTCAACCTGCCTGCTTCAGTGAGCACAGAAGGCGGGATCGGTATTTGCCATACCTCGAGTTGCATGGTCAATGTGAATGCAGTTTGCCCAGTAGAGCTGCAACGGAAAGCCTCAGATGGGAGGGTGATCGCATGCAGGAACGCATGCGAAGCGTTCAAACAACCACAATACTGCTGCAGTGGCGATTTCAATACTCCATATACATGTCTTCCCACGAACTATTCCAGGATCTTCAAGACCCAATGCCCTCAAGCGTATAGCTATCCTTATGATGATCTGACCAACACCTTTAACTGCTCCGGTGCACCTAATTACATTATCACTTTCTGCCCTTGAATAACATCTAGCTTGATCATGAGATGAGATCAAGAGTTATGCATTCATGCAAATTGCATGCATTTCTAGCTTTTCTTTATAATAATTATAATAATAATCGACTCAGTGTAACAAATAATAATTAATGAATCACTACATATAGAAAATTAATAAATAAATGCACAAATTATATAAATTTCTTGTGCATGCTTTTCTGTATGCAACTACTCCATGATCTTCACATTCGGCTATATATCCATTCATTCATTCATGGGAATACATACTACATACTATCTTGTGATAATATACCATCAAAAGCTTATTTTGATGTGTATGGATCGATCAAAATTAACCCATAACATGAGGTTTCTATCATTCTTACATTTGAAACTGTTCAATTCAATTAATTCACAACAAGAAAAAAGGCCTATTACGATGATTTAAATTTTGTTGCAAAAGAAATCGCCACTAATAATGTTTAGTTGCGACGATTACAACTTTGCTATTTTATTCTAGCTTGAAGTGGAGATATATTACCCGAGCACTAATTATTTTACTTGTTGCAGCGATTTTGAGTTATTATGACAGGTTTTGTTGACTCAAACAACAGGTTTATGTTGTGATGGTTTCTTTCCTTGATAATGAAACTTTGTAATGATAGATTTTATTAACGGGGTACCAAAAGACATCACTTATATCTTTAGAGTAACCTATCATTTTGAGCGGGTTAGTCTTCTAATCCCTCAGGGTGGGCAGCGGGGCCCCGCACCCCGTTGCCCCATCCCAGCATGGTGGGGCGGGCAACCCCGCTCCACCCATGCGGGGATGGGGCCCCCCGCCCCTCATCTAGGGCCCCTAGCAGGGGCGGGTGGCTGGGAGGGCCCAACCCCACCCCCGCTACATATATATATATATATATATATATGTTTATATATATAAACATAAATATATGTTTATATCTTACAAATTGTGTATATAGTCACTATATATAAATATATATTACAATTTTTTAGACTTGTTCACAAAATATGCATTGACAAATTTAAAAACTACATAATTTAAAAACTAATACTCTACAATTTACACAAAATATACACTAGCAAATTTAAAAATTACATAGTTTTTAAATTATAGTCATATTTACAAAATTTAAATTTATAATTTGGGTCTAAAAATATATTTTTAATTACTTTTAAACTTAAAAATAATTTTTAAACAAAGTAAAATATAGTGTTTTTTTTAAGTGGATGGAGACGAGGCGGATTGAGAATCCGCCCCGCACCCCGCCCAGCACCCCAAGGGACAGGGTGAAAACCCCCACCCCCGATGCCTCGGGGGGGGGGGGGTGGGGCGGCCCTGCCCAGTAGGGATGGGTAGCACCCCTAACAGTAATCCCACCTTCTTCTTCTTCTCCATCCAAGCCTACCTCATATTCAATTTCCCTACCAAACAGAAGACAAATCGAGATTCCACGGTAGTCAGAGCTTTACACACGGCAATCCTCCTCTTCCTCAGATTGCACGGCGTCGCAGACTCGTCCACTGGAGGCGATTGGCCGACCTTCTCATCTTCCTCAAACTATTTTATTTTCCTCTTCTCCCATTTTCCATCCTAACAAACTCATCTTTAATCTTGTTAGCCTCGATCCCTTTCAGATCAAACAAGACCTTCTTCCTTAACACTACTAATTCCCTTGTCGCCTCCTCCCCCTCCTCCAATCTCCATTCCCGATTTCCAATCCTTCTTCCTTTACCTACGGTTTAATCCGGACGCTGAGTGACTAGCGAGCTATCCTATGTCAAAGCTGGAGATCGTCGATCGACGTCTTGTGGACTCTCTTTCATGCACCTCAAGTACCTCCGTATCTCTCTCTTCCCCTTCACCCCCGTTGGTTTCCACTAATTGTTAGGAACTTCTATCTATTTTATTTTTCCTAGAAACTTTCGTATATCCTTTCTTAAACCTGTGTAAATCTAGTGTAACTTCTTCTCTAAAAAAATTACCACATATGCACAGGAAGTTTAAGTGATTGGTCACCTGCGAGGAAGGATGGATCCCAAAGTACTACGATATTACCACCTAGATTTGGATTTGGTGTTCAATCGACCACGATGCTAGATCAATGGAGATATTTTTTTTCCTTGTGAAAATTCATTGAGCATGCAACTAGTATGGCAATGTATCCTCCGTAGAAGCTCCCTCTAATTTTTGTTTGGTAGTTCTAAGAAAAGGGTATTAGATCCTGGGAATTTTTCCTATTATTCACACACCACAGTTTTTGCCCAAATTATTTTGGCAAAAACTCAGACCAGAGCATCCATCCCTACAAATGCATATCTGACATACCTAGAAACGCATCCAATAGATATTTCTGGTAATTAATCTGGCTGTAAAAATTATTTGAAGAACCATCAAACGGCTTGTTAAAAGTACATGATGTTATTAATTTATATAACATCATTGACATGGTAGATCTGCAGGCCAATAATTACTCCTTGATTAAATTGATTTCTATTCCAAATACCACATTTTGGGTAATGTCTCTTGCGTTGTTTTCATGTTTGTCTAGGCGTTGGTGGTGATCGCTAGATATGCAGTCATTTTTAGGCTAGCCTTTGTTTGACATTCTTTGAGGATTTGACTTCAAATTCAGACTTTTGTCTTGTTGACATCCTATACCAGTACTTTCGGTTTTGACTTGAGATGGTTATAATTTCTGAACTATTGTCACCATTTTCTGTTTCTGACTTTTAATTGAGTATAAGAATAAGTCGGAGTAAGAGTTCAGACTGTTGGGTTCAGACTCCAATTATTTGCTCTCCATTTTCTAGCTAACTATTGGTCCTATTTATATATTCTACACCCTTTCCTACACTAATTAAAGTGTACAGTATGCCGCTCAACTTGTTTCCATTTTGCATTGTAACCTTTGAGTGGTTTGCCTGCAAGTTTTGACAGATCATGTTTTAGATTTAGCTAAGTGCATTAGCTGGCTGCCTCCTTCATTCCAGCATTTTCATCGAAAAACTGTATAGTTGTGAGCATATTATTGCATATACTATTAAATGTGTTTTATATTATGAATTGATCAGCTTGTGGGACCTCTTTCTTGTGGACACAGTGGGTATTCATAAGAGGGGATGTGAAAACAACATTTTTAGGTGTACCCCACAAATCTTTTTTGTCTATATGCATAATAGTCATGATATTCCTTAATAATGGTTCGACCAAATATGCATACAGATACACATATGCATAGACAATTATCTTGCGATGCCTTTTTTAATCAAGAAAGCGTTTATATTTTAGGAGCCACCAATTGTAAGCAATTTGAGTAGGGGAAAGCTATTATGGGTGAGGGGCTCCTTGCCCCGGCACCCCAAGCACCTACTCAGTCTATGGCCATCCAATCCCCTGTCTTTTGTTCCATCCAAATTGTTTATATCTCGATCAAGAAATTAATTATGATCTTCTTCGGAGTGGAAGACAACATGTTTAGATCATTTTTTTTTTGTAAGAGATAAATATTATTGATATGAATGAAATAGGCATAGCCCATGTAAATAGGAAGTATACAGAAGAATACCTAAATACATTCTAAGAGCGATAAATTAAAGACAAGAAATTATCAACTTTGTCCCCATTTAGTACAATAGCGGAAAACCAAAGCAGTAAAGTGTGGAGAAAAAAATTCTTCAGCTCCACCATTGTGTGTTCCTTATTTTCAAAGGAACATGCATTCCTTTCCGACCAAATACACCGAATGATACACAACTGGATCATCTTTCACACTGCTGCCACTTGATGATAGCCTTGCATCTTCCTCCAACAACCCAACAAATCCACCACCCTCAAATGCATAACCCAAGCAACATCAACCCTTTGAAAGATCTCATCCTACAACACCTTTGTTATCTCACAATGCAGTAAGAGGTGATCCACAGATTTTTCATTCTTTTTACACATACAACACCAATCCATAACTATACATCCCCTCTTCCTCAGATTGTCCGTGGTCAAGATCTTCCCAAGAGCGACATTCCATACCAAAAATGCTACTTTAGAAAGTACACGAGACCTCCAAACATTTCTTGTGATTATTAGACCTCCACTTCAATCTATCAAGCTGTTCCATAGGAGTCCCCATGGAGTATAATATGTTGAAAAAATTTGATACAATAGATAATTCTCAATCATGAAAATCTCTATTAAAAAGAATATTCTACTGATGAGAACCATGAGAAAATAGCCATATGTCTGCCACTGAAGCCTCCCTATTAGCTGCAATATGATAGAGAGTTGGAAAAGCCCTTTCCAATGCGTGATCTGCACACCACACATCCTGCCAAAAACTAGTTCGATTGCCCTCTCCAGCTACAAAGCAAATCTATTTTTCAAAGCATGGCCACCCCCTCCTTATAAACTTCCATAAACCCACACATACCCCCCTCTCACTTCGTTGGAGCACCAACCCTCCCAAGCAGCTCCATATCTAGTGTCGATAATTTCCTTCCACAATGATCCTCCCTCCGAGTGATATTTCCATAGCCATTTCCCCAATAAAGCTTTATTAGAAGTTCTCAAGTTACACACTCCCAATCCCCCATACATAACTAGAGCACATACTGTATTCGATCTAACCAGATGGAATTTCTTCTCCTCTCCCATGCCCCCTATAAGAACGTCCTAAAGAGTTTCTCAATCCTGTTTACCACCCCTGTAGACATAGGGAACAGAGATAAAAAAAAATATGTGGGGAGGTTAGTAAGGGTGCTCTTAATAAGGATGAGACGACCCCCTTTTGATAAATCCACCCGTTTCCAACCAGCCAACATTTTCTCTATCTTCTCCACCACCCCATCTCATATAGCTCTAGCCTTGAAAGTTGCTCCCAACGGAAGGCCCAGATCTTTCATTGGCAAAGAGGACACCTTACAATCCAAAAGGCTTGCTAAACTGAGGATATTTGAGACCACACTCACCGGAACCATCTCGGACTTACCAAGATTCACCTTAAGCCTCGACACTGCTTCAAAGCAAAGTAATAGTGCTTGTAGAGTTTGGATCTGGTTATTATCTGCTTCACAAAAGAGTAAAGTATCATCTGCAAATAAAATGTGTGAGATGATAATAGAGCCACCAGTGCCATTACCCACCTAGAAACCAGATAAGAAACCTCCACCAACAGCGGCTTGCACCATTTGGCTAAGAGCCTCCATAACTATAACAAACAAAAGAGGAGATAAAGGAGATAGAGGATTTCCTTGCTGCAAACCCTGGGAATTATAAAAAAAACCAGCAGGTGTACCGTTAATTAGAATTGAGAACCGAGCGATAGAAATACAATGAAGCATCCAGGAAATCCAGCTATCACCAAAGCCACACCTCTCAAGTAGGTATAAGAGTCATTCTCCGTGTCAACCTTACAAAAACTACCTGAACCTCCTTCCCGCAGTCTATGGTCCAAGCACTCATTTGCAATGAGCACTGAGTCAAGAATTTGTCTCCTACGAATAAATGCGTTCTGAGACTTGGAAATAATATGTTCCAACATAGGGCTTAACCGGTTGGCAAAGAACCTTCGAAATAATCTTGTATACGCCATTAACCAGGCTTATAGGGCGAAAATCCTCAATAATCAAAGCCTAGTGTTTCTTGGGAATGAGAGCAAGGAATGTCGTATTAAGGGATTTTTCAAACTTTTGAAAAGAGTGAAATTCACTAAAGACCTACATAACATCACCTTTTATGATGTCCCAACAAGTTTGAAAGAAACCTATTGAAAAACCATCCGAGCCTAACGCTTTATTCTTAGGCATACCAGAGATGACCTTGTAGATCTCATCTTCATCAAAAGGTCTCTCCAAAACACTCACACTCTGAGAGTCAATTGTCTCAGAGGACAAGGCATCAAGCTTCGGCCTCCAACAAGTTGGTTCTGTGAAAAGGGTTTCATAATAATGCATAATATGGTTTTGTAGTTTGGGAGGAGAAGATAGCACCTGAGTACCTGAATGTAGCCACTCAATAGTGTTACTATTCAGATGTGAATTAGTCACTTTGTGAAAGTACTTCATACACTTACCATCTTCTTTCAACCAAAGGGCCCTGGATTCTTGATGCCAAGAAGTCTCCTCCGACAATAAACTCCTCTCCAAATTTGCCATAACCGTGCCCTTCCTCAATAGCACCTCCTCCGAGGTATCTCCCAAGAATTCCCTTCCCTCTAACTCCTGCAATTCCTCCAAAATGGTAGACTTCTGATTGTCAATATGGCCAAAAGCTTCCAAGTTCCACTTTTTTAGGTCTTGTTTTAGAGCCTTCAGCTTACCTGCAAGAATGAAACTTGGAGTGCCAGTAAATTGATACAATGACCACCAAGCACGCACCATCTCTACAAACCCATCTGTTGTTAGCCACATATTTTCAAACTTGAAGTACCAGCGACCCTTGTGAATGCCCCCACAATCTAGTAGAATAGGATAACGATTTGAGCTGACTAGAGCTAGCCGTTCCTGACATACTTCTGGATAATGGCTTCCATAAAGGAGAGACAAGAATCTATCTAATTTTGACCAAACCCGATGGAGGAGAATGACCTGCCCTCTCTGCGTGTTTTAGAGCTTGAGATGAAGCCTCTCTGTACAAAGAGAAAGATTGGTGCCCCTGCGACGGAGGAGAAGGCAGCCATGGTTGACTACCTTTGTTTTTCCCCCCAAAATAGAAGAGATTGCAGGGAGTTCCTTCAGCATATCTCCAAAGTTCCTCCAGCATATCTCCAAAGTTCCTCCAACCTACCCCCTTCCTCCCTTCCGGTATCACTATCAAACCATGCCGCTTCATTTGGCCGAACTTCGATAAGGAGAAACATCTCTCATAGGAGTTACGCTGCCTTTGCACCACCAAGACCTGAGACCCACTTCTTCGCGATCTAAGGAAATCGGAAGAACTCCCATAGGCTAGAGTATTTACCCTCTCACCTTTATGAATATTACTATCCATTTAGGTTCAAAGATGACACAAGGTGACCGAGGAAGAGGGAGAGGACGAGGTATGCTCAGTAGACAAGCTGGGGCTTACTCATTTAGAGGCCGACCACATCCTCCACAACTTTATTCATGGGGGCTTAGAGATGTGGATGAGTCCAGCTCTAATGACTCAACTCAGCCTCCAAGCATAGTTTGGGAGACAGAATGTGCCAATCCAATGCCGGATAACGAGACAAATAGGGAGGATAATGGTAAGCTCCAAGTTTGCATATATGAGGTTTTGGTGATTGGAACTATATATATACATATGTTGTGTAAGTATGGCCGAAAAAAGTTGCTGACCTAGATTGAAATGTGGGCATTATAGGGGACTTCATCATGGTGCTTGTCAGCTTAAATATGCCACCGAAGAAACAAGGATGGGGGTCCTCAAAGTGCACCGAGTTTGAAAAGCTTCGGAAGCATGGGAAAATACATTTGAAAATAAATGATGGAGAAATAGCACCATGTTGTGAGAATGCCACCATGTTTACCACACAGGTGACATGGATATTGAAGCATCATGCGAACATGAGTTACGCAAGATGGACTAATGTATCCAAGTCCAAGAAGGGTGAGTTGATTGATTGTACTCGGGTAAGCCATTTATAACTTTCTTTCAATTGTAAAAAAGTTAACGATCGCTTTATGACTTTCACATTTATTCTACGTTTAGGGTGCCTTCATATTGGATTGGGAATTGAAGAATCATCGGTTGAAAGTTTGGAAATAGTTGCGTAAGCGATTCAATGCCTTCCACCATGAGTTGCACAAGAAGTATTTGGCATATGCCAGCCATGAAGAAGCATTGGCTTCAGGGACTAGCTTGTTCGAACCCCTGGTTTGGGTTGAGCTAGGGAGATGGGGAAGTGATGCCTTTAAGATATTTGCTGTTCAAAGTTATATGAGTTGTGTAAATACATTTAGACATAATAGAAACATTAACCTTTTCGTGTATATGGCTAACTTTGGGTTGTCATGGCAGAAAATCTCAAACCAAAATAGAGAGAATCGGAAGAGGCTCAACAGTAATCACACAGCTAGGTGTAAGTCATATGTGAGGATCCTAGAGGAGAAGGTAAACCCCCACCCAGCAATAGTAGTGGAGTCCAGTTTAAAATTTGAGTAATCTGATTCCTAGTGCCGAACAAGCATAGTTTGTGCTTTTACTTTGAATAAATGTTCATTATGCACATATACCTAACGACATTTGGCTCACATATAGCGCGCCACCAAAGAAAACTTGGTTGAGTTCTACAAGGATGTTTGCTAGTCTAAGAAGAAGGATCAATTCATGACATCCACCACATAAGACCTTTATGGGAGACTTATATTGTTAGCCAAGATATTTATATTAGCTCCTTGTATTTTTCAATATAGTCTCCCTAGTATTGAAATAACCAACACATTAAACACTAATGTATGGTTTTCTAGTGTTTGTACAGAAGGAGATGCTTGGTAATATGGATGATTTAGAACCCGATAAACATACTGAGGCGACAGTGTCTGTCTTTAGGGAGGTACTGGGTCATAGACTTGGGTATGCTAGGAGCCTAGGAGTGATGGTCATACTGGAGTCTGCAAGACAACATGAGCTTGAACAAGATAAAGAATATGTTGCCTTAGTGGAAAGACATAAGAAAGAGGCTAACTATTACAAGAGTCAGCTAGATGATATGAGGGGAGAAATGAGAGTACTTTTGGAGAGACAACTTGAGACTGACAAGTTGTTGAAGGGATTTTTTAAGGAAATGCATACCCAACTTGAGTCTAATAGGGAGACTCAGGGAGCCGATTAGAACTTACGGTCAAAGCTGATATTTTGTTTTTTGTGTTTTTTGATAGTAAGATGCTAGCAGGATTTTCATAATGGGTGTGGGAGGTTACCATATATTTTGTGGGAGGTAACTGGGTGTGGGATGCAAAGCTTTTATGGAATTAGCTAAAGGTGATCATGGCTGGTTTTTGTATATGTTATATGGAGTGTATGGCTCATCTCTAGGAACATGATAAGGGGCTTATTGGGTTATAAAATTATCAAGTATTGGCAGGATATAATGTAAGTAGTCAAACAACATATTTTCTGCACTATTAACATATTATTGGCAATCACCCTAATTGGATTGTGTACTTATAGGTAGAGCTAAACTCACTTGTTCTTGGTGTTATAGCATGATCTAGAGTAATTGGTGACATGGATGCTGAAATGGGTGTTTTCATGGTAGATGCAGCCAAGTTGTGGAGACAAGGTCATGGTCTTTAGTTGGTAATGTGCAAAGCATGATTGTCAATTGGATTTAGTTTTGGGTTGTTTAAGTTACCTTCTCTTCAAGCTTGGGGATTCTATGTTCATTATAGTTGTACTAGAAGTTGACCCAGATTTGTGCTCTTTGATATAAGTTGGCTAATTATATGGAAGTTCTTATTTGGTTGGTTTTTAGATCAATAGTTGGAAAAATCAGTTGGGTTCAAAAAAATCATTTATTTCCCTTAATTGTGTAAATCTAGAAACTTTCCTTCTTTCACTAGGAATGAGTGAATGGTGTTGTCAACAAAATATGTTGGGTGTAGTATAGATACATTGTGTTGGACTAATGTACTGACCATGAGTGTGAGTAGGTGCACATTTAGGTGAATGATATTAACTGTAATGATTTATTTGATTGTGATGGCCATTTTCCACCTTATACATACTGGGGCTACCTCCTTTTACGGGCAAGAAGTTATGGTCAATTTCCCTTTATCCTTGTGGGTTTATAGATAGTAAGAGGGGTATATACACTTGCTTGAATTAACATAGGATTTGCCAGTTTCTTATCTACATTAAATTGTACCTTGATTGTTAGCAGTTATCATATTAGTTAGTATTTTATTAATGGTTACTTTATATGAGCTTTAAGCCTCGTTTGGTTACGCAGTTTAGATGAGATGAGATGAGATGAGATGTTTTGAATAGTAGTAAGATTTTTTAGTTAAGATGAGATGAGATGGTTTGTAAAAAAGTGTGTGTTTGAATAGTGAAATGAGATAAGATAGTTTTTATTTTTTGAGATTTGATAAAGGGGTAGGTCTCACTAATAATTAAAAATTATTTTATAATTATTGAATAATAATAATAAATATATTAATAGAAAGTAATATTTATTATTAATTAAAAAATCTATTAAAAAATCGCACACTAGAAGATAGTACATTTAGCTTTAAAAAATAATAATAATTTATTATTAAAAAATCTATAAACAAATACCATACACTAGAAGACAGATTGGAAGACTGGATGAAATGGGAAGGGAAAATAAAAAGGATTACGGGAATACTGAAAAAGCCAGTGGTTGTTGAAAACTGTCAGTGGTTGTTGAAAACATACAGATGAAATAAAATTTCACTTGTGGCCGTTTGGATAGCAAGATCAAATAAGTCATACAGTCCAAATGAGATAGTTTTATCTCATATGGGCATCCAAACCGGGACTAGGTGTACAAAAATGGCACTCTCTCTTGTTTGATGTTAGACAAAGGCAAATGTGGATGATGTGGCTGCATGTGCTATTAATTTTTATGGTGGGTTGAAAAGCATCATGTAAAAAATAAGAGTTTATTGGGCTAAAATGCTCCGACTGAGATTGATGCTTGTAGATAGAGAGATTGAACTTGGTTGCAGTGATGTTGAAGATTGATAAAGTGTTGAAAATGCATAATTAAGTTGTTTAAAGTGAATGATATGTTTCATCAAAAGAGTTAAGCAGCTTAATTACACATTAGATTTTAGTATAAGACTCCAAACCAATCAATGCCAATATTTTGCACACAAAAATTTCATATTAGCCTCTAAAATAATTAAACACTCTTATCATACTTGTATGTGCAGGGCCTTTTTGGAAAGAATGAAGAGTAGAGGGCATTATTGGAATTGGAGTGTGCTAAGTCATGAGGAATGAGAAGTGAGACAGCCAACCTACGGGAGCACCTCACAGCAAATCAGAGCAGAACGTGGCCTTTGCAGCAGCAGATTCACGCGTGCAGAGAACCACGCTGGACGTGAAGTGGAGCAGCAGATTTTGCACCTTCCTCCTGCCAAGTCATCCCACAGGACCAGCAGCATATTGGAAGGGGGACGGACAGCAGATGGGAAAGGGGGATATATATCCTATTTTCGGTTGGAGCAGAGGAGTTTTTTTTTTTGGTTCATTCGATTTTATTTTTCTGCAGTTTTTCTTCTGGTTTTCGGCCACTTTTGGGGCTTTGTTTAGAATTTTACTTTGTTTTCCTCTACTGAAATTTTATTTTACAGAACAACTTAAAATGTTAGGGTTCATCCTTTTGGGCATCTTTATTAATTTAGAGATGCTAGGCTAGACTTTTTACTTGGGATTCAAGGAGTAACCCATGACTATTTTGGATTGGATTTTCTTCAATGCTATGAGGTTTTGATGATTAATCTGTTGGATTATATTTCAGTTTGCATTTAGAAAGGATTGGAGTTCTTTGTTCGTGGTTTATCTCAATTGTAGACATGAAGGCACAATTGATTCTTGAACAAGTAGCAAGACTTTGATGGTTTTCTTTCACTATTTTACAATTGATATATAATCTGTCAAGTAGTTTTATTAAGCTGAAATCTGTGGTTCATTGCTATATCATCCGACCATGATTTCTAGGAATGAGAGAATGGTTGAGAGAAAATGAAAAGAGAAGTAAATCCATCACCAAATCAGTGGGTGAAAATTGCATCCCAAGTGTTTGTTTTATTGTTTCTTACAAGTTTAACTAAATTTCTATACATTTCCTCTAAATCCCTTGGTTCTTGATAATTTTAGAAACATAGATGCACACTTATTTTCAGCATTACTTGTGCTTGAACTTCCAAAACAGCCCTCATTTTGGTACGGATATAGTCATTGGATGACCTTTGAAATTCATTTCCCATTTCATATTTTGTTTGTGTGTGTTCATTGTTAGATCTTTTAGTTTAATATTTTCTTATCTTTTCGAAACTTCTTGCCACCATAAACATTATCTTGCGAATTTAAAAAGTTTGCTTAATTCTTATTGTCCTTGTGAATTCGATCTTGGGATTTTCCCTTGTATTACTTTGACAGCTTCTACGCTTGGAAATCGAAATTATAAGCTTATCAAAGATCATAAATCACCCTTTCCTGCTAGTAAATACCTTATTATTGCTGCCTAACATTTGCTTCAAGTTTACCCCATATTCAGTTTGAAGTAAATATTTCAGTTGAGCTATAATGTGTAAGAGATATTTTCAAGTGTTTTCACACTTCCCTTCAGATATGCAGAGTATATAATGTGTATATGTTAGTACTTCATGTAACTAATGGGGTGACTTCTAATAGGGTGGCTTTATTTTATTTTTATTTATTTATTTATTTATTTTTAAGAAGAGCGGAAGGCCACATGTCCAATAGTGACCCCCTCCCACATTTATTAATAAAAACTCTCACTTGTGGCGGAAGAATACCGTGGTAACAATTCAAGGTCTATGGGTAACCCCAAAAAACTACAAAAACAAAACCCAAAACAAATACAAACCTATAGCTCAAAAAGAAAAGCCACCAAAAATAAACTAGACTTAACTTTGAATCGAAGGGAGGCCTAACAAATCCAAATGAAACAATCCACGAAGGATCCGAGGCATATTACAAGTATTATAAAAAACCAAAGAAGCACCTATAGCCCCTTCCTTGGCTAACCAATCCGCCACCCTATTACCTTCACGCAGGACATGCTGAAAATGACACTGAATAGTTGTAGATAACTCACTAATTTCCTCCCAAAAATCCTCAAGGTACCACACGCCACATCTTCCTTTGAGCCACCAAGAGATAACCACCATAGAATCCATTTCAACAATCACATTGGAGATGTTTAAAGACTTACAAAGTTTTAAACCTTGAAGGAGAGCTAGGAGTTCAGCTTTATTATTAGAACCAAAACCAATAAGAGAGGCGTAAGCCTGAACCAGCGCACCAGAATCATTACGAATCACCCCTCCAATGCCACAAGAACTTGGATTACCAATACTACTACCATCCGTATTCAATTTGTACCACCCCATCTGCAGCTTTAACCACCTTACCAATTTAGAGACTGGAATTTTTGGGACCACCTGATTAATCCGTAGGGCCTCAAGGAGCATACCATTCCTGCGTGACATGCTCTTGACCTGCTTAGCCATCTGACTAAGAGATCCTAGCCAAAAGCAAATAGAATTCACAATAGTAATATGAGATTCCAAAGTACCTTCCGTTCTAGCAAGACGCCTCCTCCTCCATAGTCGCCAAGTAACTATGATGGGAATGATGCCAACAATAAACCCAATCTGGGTGGAAGAGCTAGCCCGCCAGAACCAGGCCCCAACATTCTGCTTCCAAGACCTAGCAAGAGGAATACCAAAAAGATTTCCAAAAAATGACCAGACTTTTTGAGGAATATCACCCTCGAAAAGCACATGGTTAATGTCTTCAATATGACCATTGTTACAGCAATCACATTTAGAAACAATGGGGATCCCAATACGTCGCAATCTATCATCCACACTCAAGGCCATATGCCAAGCCCTCCAAAAATGAATAGACATTTTTAAAGAAGTGCTCTTATACCAGACCCACCCATGCCACTCCATAGGAGTACCTCTAATACGAATACAACTCCAAGCAGATTTGGTAGAAAACAAACCTGAATCCGTAGGAGTCCAAATTAAGACATCCTTCCCATAATTCATACCAGACAAGCATGTTAAAATCTCATCCACTTTATCCTGCCCTATTAAATTTTCCAACAACTCCACATCCCAACTCCCCTCCAACCTACAATCTTTAACTTTTAAACTTGGTGAACCCATAAGAGGCATCTCATTAATAAGAGGGCCATTATCCCTCCATTTGTCATACTAGAAAAAAAGATCACCCTCTCTAAGCTTCCGCTTAGAATTATTTAACAAACAAGGAAAACAACTAGCAACCATTCTCCAAAATCTAGTTCCTTTATTTGTCTCTATCATAGCCCATGGCTTCGATCCAACATATTTAGCTTTAAAGAAATTAGCCCATAAAGAATTACCTTGAATTAGGTTCCAAGCAAAATGCATATGTAAGGCTTTTTGAGAGTCCTGAAGATTCTGTACCCCAAGTCCACCTTCTTCCACAGGTTTACAAATACGATTCCAAGCCACCCATTTCTTTTTATCACGCCCATCAGTTTCTCCCCACAAAAAAGAACTCATCAATCTATGAATCTTGGAGATACAACTTTGAGGAACCTGTAAAACAGCAAAAAGGTGTATAGTCATGTTAGAAATAACATGTCTCAAGAGCACAAGTTTACCACCCATGGAAAGCAACCGCATCTTCCATCCACTGATCTTCTGCCTCACTTTATTCACCATGTCATTTAAATGGACCTACTTAAGTTTTCCTTGAATAATCGGTACACCTAGATATTTGAAAGGGAAATTCCCCTCCATAAATCCCGTGTAGCTTAAAAGCCGATGCTTATGCCCAAAAGATATTTTATCCGAACAATATAAGGCAGACTTCTGGACATTAATGGTCTGACCCGACCACCTTTCATATTGACTTAGAATTTGATGAAGAACCAGTACCGATCTCTAACTACCATTAATGAATATCATAACATCATAAGCATACATCAAATGAGAGATAATAGGCGTACCTCGAGCCTGAGAAAAAGGGCCAAAAGTGTTTTCTCGCACACTTCTATGGATCAATCTGGAAAGAACCTCTTGTTGGATGATAAACAAATAGGGTGACAGAGGATCACCTTGACGAAGGCCACGTCCCCCCAGAAAGAAACCCTTTACAGTACCATTCATCATGATAGAATACCACGGAGTTGCAATACAGGAATGAATCAAATCACAAAATTGGGTAGAGAAGCCAAACCTCATTAAGACCGAAATCAAGAAACCCCAATCTACACGGTCATAAGCTTTCGCCATATCCTCTTTTAACATTATATTACCCCCATGGCTCCTTTTATTAATAGAGTGCACCATTTCTTGGGTGAGGCTAATGTTTTCAAAAATACTTCTCCCAGGGATAAAGGCGCCTTGCTCCGAGGATATCAGGTTAGGCAAGATACTTGTTAAGCGGTTAACAATAATCTTGGAGCAAATTTTATAAAAAACAGAGCAAAGACTAATAGGGCGAAACTTATCAAAACCTATGGGTGACTCCATCTTTGGAATGAGAACCAAATAAGATGCAATGAAGAATTTAGGAAGATTCTTAGTTGTAAAGAATTCCAAAACAGCCTTCCAAACATCCAATTTAACAATCTCCCAACTATGTTTATTAAAACCCGACCCAAAACCATCCGGCCCTGGAGTACTCTGATTAGGAATTGATGACAACGCCTCAAAAACTTCTTCTATAGTAGGTAAAAGAAGAAGGGAATCATTCTCCTCATCTGAAATAGTCTGATCAATGAGCCCTTCAAGATTAGACCGCTCATTAGTTGGTTCACCTTTAAGTGAATTTTGGAAATATTTCAATGCCCCTTGATGAATATCCTCCGGAGACTCATAATGCATCCCATTAGCACTCATTTCCAGCACCCTCTTTCTTCTTTTATTTACTAAACAAGCATGGAAAAATTTAGAATTACGGTCACCCTCAACCTGTCATTTCAATTTGGCCATTTGAGCCAATCTCATCTCTTCCCAACGCCTCCAAGTAGCCAACTCCGAGACAGCCGAATGAAATTCCCTCTCTAGACTAACCTCCCAGTTTGATTGAAGTTACTGATCAATCACCTCAACATGTGCTTCAAGAGAGTCAATGCGCCTCAAAGTATGACCAAAAACCCTCCTGTTCCATGCCCGAAGCATCACCTTTGTCTGTTTTAATTTTCTGGCCAAAATCTGTAATGCAGACCCATCCACCTATACCTCCCAAGCTACCTGAACACAATCCAAGAAGCCATGATGATCCACCCACATATTTTGGAACCGAAAAGGAGACGGTCCATAAGAGAAAGGATCTTTCTTGAATTCAATGACCATGGGAGCATGATCCGAAGTAGATCGCTGCAAATAGGAACAAATAGCATTAGGAAACAAAATAAGAAAAGAGCTATCCATGAGAGCTCGGTCCAACCGTGCCCATGAGCGGGCCAAACCCGATTGCGCATTACACCAAGTGAAAGCACTTCCTTTTGTGGCCATTTCCATAAGACCCCCTTGATGAATCCAATCATTAAAATCATCCATAGCAACACGCGGCCGAGGTCTATCTCTCCTCCTTTCAGAATCAGTCCGGATAATATTAAAATCTCCCAGAAAACACAAGGATCCGGCCCCAAAGTATTAACATTAAGATCATCTCAAAGATATTGCCTTTCCGCCCAAGTACATTTAGCATAAATAACTGTTAGTAAACATTTCTCAACACCAACACCTACTGAAACAGATATAAATTGCATACCCATCCGTACAATTTGTACCTCATAACTACTACACCAAAAAAGCCAGATTTTCCCCCCCTCCACCTCATTAGAAATGAAATTATCAAAATTTAGCCAACATGCCAATTTACGAGCACCCTCTAAATTTTGAAAAGGTTCAAGAAGAGCAACAAGTTTCGGTTTAAATTTTCCAATCAACACCTTTAATCTACTTTTAGAGGTCCCAACCCCTCTAATATTCCATACCAAGATGGAATCAATCATTGATTAAGATTAGAATTTCAGGCTAATACCCGAGAAGAGCTCCGCATTTTAATAAACTTCTTTTTCTTATACTTTTTTTTACCTTCATTCATCTCCGATTCTGTAAGGTATTCTTTATCCTGTGAAAACACCTCTGGGTGAAGTACTGGTTCTAGTTCAGAGGAAATGTTTTCCTCCATTATAATCTCTTCATCAACTTCAGCTTCTGAATCCTCTGCCTCCAAAATCTGTCTCTGAATGTCTGGCATATTCTTAATCGGGGCAGCATAATTTTCAATAGTTGCATTCTGCACTTCTGCAATCGGGAACTCTAGCTTTTCATGATTTTCACACTGCCCTACTACACTTGGCAGATTTTCACCAAGCGTTTCAATATTCTGAAACGAGGCCTCCACTCGACACAATTCCAAACCAGAATGATCACCTTCCGAATTCACCAACTGCGCCATACCAGGCATTAATTGAACCACTTGATCCTCCTTCTCGGACTCCAAATGGCCCACTTGATCATGGACCAACTGCACCAGCTGACATGCCGTTTCAGACACTAACTGCATCACTTGAGTCTCCTCTTCATTAGCCATCTGCACCACCAACGGAGGAATTAATTAAGCCACCAAAACCTACCCATCCTCTGTTGCCATGCCAGTGATATTATCCACAGCAGAAACAGGTAGTGGAAGTGCACTAGGTCCTGCACCCACCTTTGCTATAGCTTTCTCCTTTTCCAGATGGCCTATATTAACAACTAGCTCCTTTCTTTTATTTCTCCCTTGTCTCGGTTTGCAAGTCTTGGAATTGTGACCCTGCATTCTACAAGAAAAACAATATGCAGGTAAGGTTTCATAAATAACCTCTTGTTTATAGCTTGATGACAGCCCCAGCGCTCCAATCCAGAAATGAGTCAAGGGGGCCTTAGCAGCATCCACTTCCACACATAATCTAGCTCCATCGGTTCTCGTTGTGCAGCGAGTCGGATTATCCAGACGAATGAACGACCCAATCGGTGCCATCAGGATATTTAAGAATGCTTCACGGTAGTAATTCGGGGGGAGTCCAGGTAACGTAATCCATACCAGAACCTTTAAAGGCTCTTCATCCTCATTAAACTCAGATGACCATCGAAATACACGGTAAAAACTCCCATTAATCTCACAAACATCCCTAGATAATGCCTTGGTGAAATCCGCATCACAAGCCATACGTACAAAGACATTACGAGGCCTCCGCATAGATGAAACAACAGGGTTAGCCGAAAGTCCCTAGTGATTTTGAATAAATAATCGAACTGCATCCAGTGAAGGGTGTTGCTTCAGAAACTTAAGCACGACTGAGAAGCGGAAAGGCTCCGTTGAACGTACGATTTCTTCCTTGGTGAACTGGAAATAAACTTCTCCTTCCACCATCTTCGGAGGTCTGGGCGCTAGAACCATTTCTGGTATAGGTTGAGGGATGGTAGCCACCAAGTCAGCAAAGGAGGGCCGACCTATGGCTCCATCAGCGGCTGCCATGCAGCCCTACATAGTTTGCAAACCTAGCGGCAGGAAAACGAAACCCTATTCCGTAGAGAGGAAAAGGGTAAAAATAGAATTAAGCAATTTAACTAATAGGGTGGCTTGTTGCCCATGAAGTGTATCTTATATACATTGTATCAACTTGATGTTGTTAGATTATTGGCTGAATGAATGGGCAGTTTACTAGAAATATCATGGCACATGTACATTTTCATGTGGATCTCTAATTTTTCTATCTTGGTGGATTTGGATTTCCATTTGTGTTTTCATTCATTTAATTTTAGTGTATTTTGTTGAATGCAATTGTGGTTAGTTTATGGGAATGGACAAAAATTCTTGGAATGAAACATGTGAATGTGAATGATCAATTTTTGTTGAAATTTGTTCAATTTTGAGGGAATGGATTAATCTAAGGGGAAATGGGTAGTGGTTGACTTGAAAATCATTGGAAAAACATTTAAATTTCAGTTGGGGAAAAATAATTTCAGACATTCCAATCTTGCCACAAAAACCAATTCCCATCCATTTCCTCGAATCTCGGCATTTTGTTCAGCAGTTGGTATTGTGAGCATTGATGTTAAATTCTTATTTGCGAGGATGTAAAAATTCATTGAGAAAAGTAATAGCAACTATAGTCAAGAAATTTTGACGACATCAAATAGACACAAAAAAATCAAACGACAATTAAATACAGTGTTGGTAAAAGAGAAATCAATTGCGGTGTTTTTGTTAAAATTTGCGGCAAACAAATTTGGTC
Organism: Cyclocarya paliurus; assembly: GCA_029856935.1. NCBI lineage: Eukaryota > Viridiplantae > Streptophyta > Magnoliopsida > Fagales > Juglandaceae > Cyclocarya > Cyclocarya paliurus. Next base: position 27,683,988 of record CM056947.1, read on the forward strand.
TTAACAAACAGGTTTTATCATTGGGGCGAAATTTAAAAACGTTGATAAAAATTATTTGCAACGTTGAAATGAAAATTTGTGATGAAATCAATTGGACCCAACAAATTTATGAAATGGTGATTGCATATAATGTTGGTAAAAGATGATTACTTATAGTTATTGCAGTGTTTTCTTGATTAGTTCTAATGTTCGTCCTTGTGGTGGGACTTTTAAAAATAGTTTGAAAAAGAAACGGGAATTACTAACCCTTTTAAAAAAATTTTCCTTTCCTTCCCAGGATACGAAAAGTTCAAAGTGTAAGATAAAAACATACTCTATAAGTTAAAAGACAGTTTGTAGCAGAAATCTTTAAATTAAAATAAAAATCCTTTTACAAAATTACCCTATCATACGTTATATAAATCTTGCCTAGGCTTCAGTTACTCTTCCCTTGGGCCATGTTTGTCCTAACGCTTCTTCCTCAATTTGTCTCTAGGAGGGAGAGGGACATACATAAAAACTAAAGTGAGTTAATACTCAGAAAGTATTACTTCATACTATTAAAATATACTAACGTAACTTTTCATTCATGCATTCATCATACATACTTTCCATAAACATTCATTTCCTTTGAAAACATTACAAGGTAGGTTTTTTTTAAAATGTTTTCCTTTCATAAAACATCTTCCACACCTTGTACATCGTTCATAAAGAGTTAAATGATTACACGACATTCAACTAAACTCTTTTCATTTTTCCTCTGTCTAGTGCACACTATTAAGCCTCGTGTCTTGAGGTTAGCAGTCTTTTGGACCCGGATTCCTCCTGTGGCCACAGGTTGGGAATCCCTTTCAGTCAGGGGATAGTACTGGGTGCAGTACCAGTACTACTTACCCGACATTGCAATCTGCCCAATCCTTTGGTATCATCATTCATTCAGTCATGACCTTTACATATTTTCATACATTAAAACATTCATTCACTTCAGTCATTTCATTTTCATTCATTTCATTTTCATTCATTCCTTTCAGTCCTTTCCCTTTCATTCATTTCAGTCATTAGTCCATTTTATTTCGTGAACATCATTTAAAAGCATGACCTTAAACATCATTAGTAAACATCATTTCATAGCATGCCTTAAACATTCCTTTCATAACATCATTTAAAATCCCTTTCATAGCGTCATTAAAAAATTTACTTTCATCTCGTCATTTTAAATATCATTTAAAAGCATTAAGCATAAATCTCAACATTTCATTTCATGAGAAATAAAGACAATAGCTACTACATATAACATCCATTCACATGCATACAATTATTACTTTGAAAGCATAAATAGGGGCTGCCAAAGAATACCTTTACATACATATACATTTAAACACTTATACTTAACATACTTTAATACACATCATTTCATTTCATTTTATAAAGCATCATAAAGAGACTTTTCATTTTCATTTCATACCATTTAGAAAACTCTATAAAAGTATGAACATAATACTTGTACTCCATGCTATTTAAATTTCATGCAGTCAATTCATGTGCGTGTCAAATGGCAACCTACATGCATACATAACTTAATGTCATTATCTTTTCAAGTGCATAAGTAACTAAACTTAGAAAATACATAAACTCCTCTTTACTAGGACTTCCTTCACTTAGACATACTTTGTCATCCAAGTCCATCTTCTAAGCTTTCCTTTATCACGTTTCCTAAATTCTCAAACTCGTAGCTTGGGATCCACTTGAGGTCACGCTTCCAACACATAGAATTCTACTTCAAATGCTTATCCTTTAAAGTTAACCTCCATGATTCATTTTAAAGTTAAGACACACAATCACCTTCATCATACTCTTCATATCAAACCATCCATCCCGATGCATAACTGACCAACGAAGTTATACAACCCAATCTTAGTCAATACACATATCCTTTCCTTCATTCATGCACAATAACCAACACTTCATCAAAATCTTAACCATGCATAATACACAACTTTAAGCCAACCTTGAGGCTTAAACATCGTGTACTCATGCTTAAGACAGATTATCCATTACATATAGTAAATCTGTCTAGCACGTGTGTTCTACAAATTTACACATGTTCCTTACCCCTTTTATCAGCTAAAATTAACATATAATCCACCAAACGTCTACTTATGTAAACGAGCTCCATACACCTGACACTAACGTCCAACTCAAACACATAATATCATCACACTTCATAGCCTTCCCCAACTTTCACAATCCTAACACATCATGACGTGGGTTTGGATCGACAAAGGATGGACAATTGACCCAATGATGGATCACTGCACCATCGTGCTTCCAAATCGACCAGGGATGGACCATTTTTTTTAGGCGAGCACTTTCCTACCATCTGCTCACCTAGGTGGTTGATTGAGTTGCATTATTGCATATTTTATACATTTAAAATCAATATATTTTTAATTATTTTATTATTTTATCATTGATTTTAGATGAAAAAATGATTAAGAGGAAATAAATCCAAGCTGTGATTTAAATTGATTAAAAGCAGAGTTATGCTTATTTTTATAACTTGTGATTTAATTTGATTTTGTTCCTCACATGCACAACACACTTTTAATATTTTAGTTTAGTTTAGTTTTATCTTTATTTAATTAATTATTTTCTTTTTTTTATTTAATTATTATTTATTCTGTCTGTTTTATTTTATTTTTATTTTTATTTTTATTTTTGATTTTTTGCGCAGGCTAAACGACATGTCGTTTGGTCAACAGGCCAAAACGACATGTCGTTTCGGGTTATAATTGTATTTGGCTTCTGCTAAACGACATGTCGTTTTGTCTATCGAATTTAAGAGCCTCTCTGTTCTAAACGACTTGTCGTTTAGTCAATAGACGAAAATGACAAGTTGTCCTCATCGTCTTCAACCTTCATCTAGCTTCACACAAACTCCTTGCATGCGTTCGGCAGCTCTTCCACGCCACCGTTCGACGCCACCAAGCTCCTCCCCGGAACCACCACTCAAGCATGAGCACCTCCATACACGGCCAAGAACCGTTGCCTCGACTGCCCAGTTTCCTCTGAAGCCACCACGTTGCACTTGGACGAACCATTTACCGAAACCACCGAGCTAATCAGTACCCCGTTTCTAGCCTCCTCCACTTGTTGCTGGAAGATCATTTGCTTCTCTGTGGGATGGACTATCACGAAACCACGAAGAAGCCGCAACTCACATTCGATTTTCATGGAACATATCATACTTACTGTCAGCTGGAAGAAATAATCAGTGGAAGACACGGCTTGGTGGAGACATATGCTCTCCATTCACACGAGACCAGCTGGAGCAATAATGCATGCAGTTTTCGTTTTACAGAGCAGCAGCAGATCCATGTGGAAGAAGCCTCGATTTCACTGGGTTGGTTGGCAGTATGCTGGAATGAGAATATAACATGCACGCCAGAGGACCCATTCGGTTAAATGCATTATGTAATAGAAAGTGGAGGAATAAACTAAGGAAAGATATGGACTTGCTGCTGGAAGATGCACTGTTAAAGAAAGAAAAGTTGATCAGTGGAAGAATAAAGAATGAAAGAAAAAGAAAGCAGAAAGAAGAGATATAATAAAAAAAGAAAAAAGAAAAGAAGAGATGTTTCGGCTCGAAGCAACAAAGAGAATAAAGAATGAAAAAGAAAGAAAGAAAAGAAATGCACTATGCATGAGACGCCGAAAGTGAAGAAATAAAGAAATGGAAGTGGGCTACGTCAATTAATTCTTGTTGGCTTTTGAAGCCTATAAAAAGGCTTGTAAATGGACGAAGGAGATCATGAAAAATTTTATGAAACTTTGCAGAGTTAATTCGAGAGACAGAGTAAATGGACTTAGTGTTTGTTTTGAGAATTATTGTTATTCTTGAAATGGACAGCTAAGTCCTTAAGTAAAGCTAGGGATGAACTTGTACAATTGAGGGTGTTTTAAATTTATTTTTGATTCATGTGATTGTTCTTTATTAAATTCTTTTTTATCATTCATTAATTATTTATGGTATTTTCTTATCTCCAAATAATCTAGGAATTGATTCCCTTCATAGATTCAGTCATGTTTTTTCTATAGAATGGTTAAAATCCTTGATTATGTCTGGATTAATTCATTGTCTTTATTGATTTAATTCTTTGCTGCAATATTGCCCACTGGGTATATTGTCGTCGCTGAGTTTTGTCAATGAGGATGATAATTTACAAAGTTTTTAAAAGTAGTGAATGATTTATTAAAGAATTATTTTTCGATTAAAATGGTTTTTAATTCTATATCTTCCAATTGGAGAATTTGAATAAATCTCTAATTGTGTAATTTATTGAATCAAGAATAATTAGAAATATCCAAAGTTGTGCAAAGGATTCCTAATGCTTTACTATTTATAATTTCAGTGATCTTAATTTTTATCCTTGTTAATTTACTTGCTGAATCATATTAAAATCAATTTCCTCTTATTGATCATTAATTATTTTCCTTTAGTTCTTTTTATTATTTGTTGTATTTTATTTAATCTGTCTCCCTGTGGAATCGGCACCCCAAAATTGTGCTACAACTACCGCGTTATGTTTTGGGCGTAATCAAATTTTGGCGCCGTTGCCAAGGAGATGGTAGAAGAATTTCTAGATAATTTTTCTTTTCAGCAGTTTGTAAAGACAGTAACTTCATTCCATGTTTTAACTTGTTGCATTATTATTATTATTTTATTATCATTATTTTTTTTCTTTTTTTTTTCCCTTCTTTCTTTTTATATTATTTTTATTATTCTGTTACCTTGCATGCACAGATATAGAGATTCTTTGGGTAGATTTGCTTGTAGACCTGTGCCAGAATCAGGATCAAATGTTTCAAATCCTTTATTTGACAATCCATCTAGTTCTGAAGAAATGAGTGAACACGGGGATCAACCCACTAGGACTCTTCAGGATTACCTCCACCCTACATGCACAGTCATACCATCATGCATCATGTTTCCTGCTAATACTCGCCAATTGGATTTTAAACCAAGGATGATACAGTTACTCCCTACTTTTCATGGTATGGAAAATGAAAATCCTTATGTGCACGTTAGGGAGTTTGATGAAGTAGTTACAACTTTTCATAGTCAAAATGTAACTGATGATGTTGTGAGACTTAAGTTCTTTCCTTTCTCTTTGAAGGATAAAGCTAAGAGTTGGCTATACTCACTGAGACCCCGATCTATTGGGTCATGGAATGAGATGACTCAGGTCTTCTTTAATAAACACTTTCCCCCGCATAAGACCAACGCTTTAAAAAGACAAATCTCCACCTTTGCACAAAAGGACAGTGAGACTTTGTATCAGTCTTGGGAGAGATTGAAAGAGTTGTTGAGTATGTGTCCTCACCATGGGTATGAGAATTGGCGATTAGTGAGCTATTTTTATGAGGGACTTACACCTAGAGAGCGCCAATTTGTGGAGATGATGTGTAATAGTGCATTCTTACAAAAGATCCTGATGAGGCCATAGAATACCTCAATGAACTTTCTGAAAAAGCTCACACTTGGACTGGACCTAGTGCTATGGAAAGCACAAATAGGTCACAACCTGCTGGAAATCCAAATGGTGGTGGAATTTACCATCTTAGAGAAGAAGATAGCCTAAAGGCTAAGGTTGAGATGCTCACTCGGGAGCTAGATGTGTTAAAGACTAAAGACTTAAAGCCAACACATGTGACTAATCATGCAGAGTCTTTTGGACCATGCTTTGTGTGTGGCGGGGTAGATCACCTCGCCCAAGAGTGTCCCACATTGTTGAGATGAAAGGGATGTATGGGGAACAATGTAATGCTTTAGGTATGTACAAAAAGCCTTTTACACCTTACTCTGATACCTATAATCCGGGGTGGTGCAATCATCCCAATTTTAGCTGGAAGTCTGAAAACCAGCAGCCTGCACAACCCCCTAGATTATATCCTGCACCATATCATGCACCTTCATCCTCTAGGAGTCCTTTAGAAGACACTTTGCATACTTTTATTGAAGCACAGGGTAAGACTAACCAAAAGTTTGAATCCTTGATTACGCAGGTTGTGGAAGAAAATAAGGAGATAAAGAGCCAAGTGTCCAAATTGATGAGCTCCTTAAGTGTGAATGAGCGAGGTAAATTCCCTTCTCAAACCCAATCCGCACCCATGGTCAACACATGGCACAAGAGAATTTGAAGGATGTGAATGCCATTGTAACACGAAGCGGTAAGTCATTACACATCCCAACAAACAAATCAGAGGGTGTGGAAAAGGATCAAGATAGTAGTAATGCCAAGCTACCTAAGGAATCTGAAGTGACAAAGAGTCATGTTAAGGTACTATTCCCTGAAGCTTTAAAATAAGCAAACGGACTCTGGATGCTAACAATGAAATCTTAGAGAATCTAAGATAGGTAAAAATCAATCTTCCTCTTTTACACGTCATTAAACAAGTTCCTACGTATGCAAAAGTTCTTAAGGACTTGTGTACAGTTAAGAGGAAGCACCATGTAAAGAAAACAGCATTCTTGACAGAGTAGGTTAGTGCTCTAATTGAGCAGTGGATTCCTCCAAAGTACAAGGATCCTGACTGTCCAACCATTGCATGCACTATTGGAGATCACGAGTTTGGCCAAGCTTTGCTAGATGTAGGAGCTAGCGTAAATCTAATGCCATACTTTATTTATTTGCAGTTGGGGTTGGGAGAAATCAAACCAACCACTGTGGTATTACAATTGGCTGACCGTTCAGTCAAAGTACCTTGGGGGGGTGTAGAGGATGTTCTAATTCAAATCGACAAATTTTATTATCCTATTAATTTCTTAATTTTGGACACTACCTCTGTCGTTGACACTAATTCTAAAATTCCTTTAATTTTGGGTAGACCTTTCCTTGATACCGCTAATGCACTTATAAACTGCAGAAATGGGTTGATAAAACTATCTTTTGGAAACATGACCCTTGAGGTAAATGTCTTCCATATTGCGAAACAACCAGAAGACGATGACGAGAGTCATGAGACATACATGATTGACTCACTCGTGGATAGGGGAGTTTCTACAACTCATAATTTTGATCCCCTTGAGTATTTCCTTGTTAATATTGAATTTGATTCTATCAGTCATCCTTCTGACTTAGTTGACATATGTGCTATTTTTGATAAAATTCAGGATTATGGCACTCGGGCATGGCAGCCGAAGTTTGAGGAATTACCTGAGAAAGGTGAAAAACAAATCCCTTCAAGTGTGGAAGCACCCAAAGTGGAATTGAAGCCTCTACCTAGGGGATTAAAACATGTTTTCCTTGGTCCAGGTGATACTTTTCCTGTTATTATCTCATCTGAATTGTCTGAGTTGCAAGGTGATAAATTAATTTAGACCCTAAGAGAACATAAGCCAGCTTTAGGTTGGAGCATTGCTGATATAAAAGGTGTTAGTCCCCTGGTCTGTTCTCACAAAATCAATCTAGAGGAAGAAACTAGCCCTCGTAGAGACCCCCAATGTAGGCTTAATCCCACTATGAAAGAAGTGGTGAAAAATGAAGTGTTGAAACTACTAGATGCAGGAATCATATATCCAATTGCTGATAGTAAATGGGTAAGTCCTACACAGGTTGTTCCTAAAAAGTGAGGAGTTACCGTGGTGAAAAAAAACCTGGGAGAATTAGTCCCTACAAAACTTGTGACTGGGTGGCGAATGTGCATTGATTACAGGAAATTGAATGCTGCCACCTGGAAAGATCATTTTCCTCTCCCCTTCATTGGTCAAATTCTTGAGCGTGTGTCTGGTCATCCTTTCTATTGTTTTTTGGATGGTTATTCTGGTTATTACCAAATTGAAATTGCTTTAGAAGACGAGGATAAAACCACCTTCACTTGTCCTTTTAGTACTTATGCATTTCGTAGAATGCCATTTGGATTGTGTAATACACTTGCTACTTTTGAATGTTGCATGATGAGTATTTTCAGTGACATGGTTGAAAATAGCATGGAAGTTTTCATAGATGACTTGACTGTTTTTGGATCTTCTTTTGATACATGCTTATTGAATTTGAAGAAAGTGCTGACCCGTTGTGAGGAGAAGGAACTAGTTTTAAATTGGAAAAAATGCCACTTTATGGTACCTTCAGGTATTGTCTTAGGGCACATCATTTCTTCCAAGGGGATAGAGTTTGATCAATCTAAGATTGAATTAATTTCTACGTTGCCTACACCAAAGACAGTAAAAGATGTTAGATCCCTTCTTAGTCATGCGGGTTTTTATAGGAGGTTCATACAGAATTTTTCTGCCATATCTAAACCACTATGTAACCTCCTGGCTAAAGATACTCCATTTGAGTGGACACAAGCCTGTCAAGAGGCATTTGAAACGCTGATTGGTAAACTTACCTCAGCACCCATAATGCAACCACCTGATTGGACTTTACCTTTTGAGATTATGTACGATGCCAGTGATTATGTTGTTGGTGCTATCCTTGGACAGCGAAAGGAAGGGAAGCCCTATGTCATTTACTATGCTAGTAGAACTCTAAACAATGCTCAAATGAACTACTCAACTACTGAAAAAGAGTTGCTAGCTGTAGTGTTTGCTTTGGATAAGTTTCGTGCTTACTTGATTGGCTCTCCTATTATTATTTTCACAGATCATGCAGCTCTTAAGTGTCTTTTTACAAAGAAAGATGCTAAAGAGCGGTTAATACGGTGGATTTTACTTTTGCAGGAATTTGACATCACTATCAAAGATAAGAAGGGAGTTGAAAACGTAGTGGCCGACCATCTCTCAAGGCTCACTTTTGAGGACACCACCGATCACATGCCAATTAGGGATGATTTTCCAGATGAGCATTTATTCTCTATTACTTCTTTACCACGGTTTGCTCATATTGTGAATTATTTGGTTGCAGACGAGATACCGGCAGATTGGAACGTACAAGATAAGAGGAAGTTCATGATTGAGGTACGAAATTTCTATTGGGATGAACCTTTTCTCTTCAAATATTACCCTGACCAAATTATAAGGCGTTGTATCCCTGATGAGGAGATTATTAGCGTCTTAGAATTTTGTCACTCTCAAGCTTGTGGAGGCCATTTTTCAATGAAAGAAACCGCTGCAAAAATTCTGTAGTGTGGATTTTATTGGCCCACCTTGTTTAAAGATACAAATAGCTATTGTCGCTCATGCGAAAGGTGTCAAAAGCTCGGAGCTCGGTCCCATCATAATATGATGCCCTTAAACCCGATCTTAGTGATTGAAATTTTTTATTGTTGAGGCATTGATTTTATGGGACCATTTCCTCCTTGTTTTGGATATCAATATATTATTGTGGCAATAGATTATGTGTCAAAATGGATAGAGGTAGCAGCTTGCAGGAGCAATGATAATGGGACGGTTATTAAATTCCTCAAAGAGAATGTGTTTTGGTACACCACGTGCTATCATTAGTGACCGGGGCACACATTTTAGTAACTGTTCATTTGAGGCTTTGATGAAAAATTATGGGGTTATTCATAAAATTTCTACTGCCTATCACCCCCAAAGTAGTGGACAGGTAGAACTTGCAAACAGGGAAATTAAGCAAATTTTAGAAAAAATGGTCAACCCAGATCATAAAGATTGGTCTTTGAGACTAATTGATGCACTTTGGGCCTACCGTACAGCTTTTAGCACTCCCTTAGGCATGTCACCTTATAGGCTTATTTTTGGAAAGCCTTGTCACTTACCTGTGGAGCTTGAGCATCGAGCTTATTGGGTCATCAAGCATTTCAATTTTAACATGGGAGAAGCAGGTAAGCTTAGAAAATTTCAGTTGATCGAGTTAGAAGAATTAAGAAACGATGCTTATGAGAACTCTGGAATCTATAAGGCTAAAATGAAAGCATTTCATTATAAAAATATTCTGCGAAAAACATTTAAACCTAATGATCAAGTGTTCTTATATGATTCTAGACTCCATAAGCATCCAGGAAAACTTCGGTCTAGATGGACTGGCCCTTTTGTAGTAAAAAATACTTTTGCAAATGGGGCGGTAGAGATAGATGATCCTAAGGATGGTCAGATCTTTGAAGTAAATGGTCAACGCCTTAAAGTGTTGATTGATAGAAAAATTTTGGAAGTGAAAGATATTCCACTTATGGATCCAATCTATTAACCTTGACCACACCTCAGGTATGTTTTTATTTGTTTTGTTTCCTCTTATTTTTTATTTTTTCTTTTCCTTTTTGTTTGTTGTTGCTTTCTTTGTTTTTATTTGCAAGTTAGTTTTATTTTGTCATTTCAGGTTACAATTTTTGGTGAAGACATCCCATGTCACTCTTCAGGTGTCTTCTACCAATTTTAGCTACTCCCTAGTTAATTTTGATTTTTTTTTTAAACATTGTGGACAATGTTTCATTTAAGTTGGGGGGTAGTGGTGCAAATCCAATTCAATTTTTTGTTAAAAAAAAAAAAACCATGTCAGCATCCAGGATTTCCTGGCATGATGAAGTGATACCGACACGCGATTGCACAATGATCACAAGTGTCCACTTTGGCAAAGTAGTTATCTTACCTGTTATCCTATTTATTTGGCAGTATTTCTTTAGGGATATTGAGTCTTAGAAAATATGCTTTTGAATGAGTCATTTCTTTTATGTTTTTGTTTCATTAATTTAAAAAGAAAAAAAGATTTAGCGTGTGTGCATGTGATAAACAATATTTTGTCTTAATGCAATATGCACTGCTATACACATAATTGATACACACTCTATTCTTTCATTTTGTGAAATTTGAGCATCTTGGTGGTGTAGATGAACGGAATTATTTTTATGAAAATTTATTTTCAACCCTGAGCATAGAACATAATTCCTGATGCATCATATTTTGTTTGATGTGTGACTTGAAACACCGGGATGCTATATTTATTGAGATAGACTTGGCATGACTTATATATAATGAAGCAAAAATCTTAAAGGACATTTTTCACATGCTTACACTTATAGTGTTCTTTATTACTATTCATTGATTTAACACAGGAGAAGTAAACTGCAAGACTACCGAGCCTTTTATTAAAAAATAAATAAATAATCCATCATGGATTTGCCTCAGTGGTAAGGGCGAACTTGAGAATGTGTGGATTAGGCGCACGGTCCTAGGTTTGATTCCCCACTGTTTCGAATCCGTCTTAAAAAAAAAAAAAACGTAATAAAGGATGAAGTGTATGGAGCTTTTCTAAGGAAATGGCTAGAAATAGTTACCCAAATTTTGGGGGTTAAGTGCTCAACCTTTAAACAGAGTTGGCGTGAAAACTACTAGTCCCTTAGGCTTTGAGGTTGTTAGAATCAGCAATGATTAATCTTAAAGTTGAAAAATCATGAGACAAATCATGGCTAGTAATGAAGAACACACAGTCTATATACACACATCTGTGTTCAAAGATATTTTTCCAAATTCTTTGTGAAAGATTGTTGAGACAGTCTTGGTGGATATAGCTCCCGGGACTTGATAGTCATGTGTTGCATTTGTGAGAATTCATTATTATGTTTGATTGCTTTTGTTTGAATTTCGAGCTTTATGCAATATTAATCTCAATTAATTTTCACTATTTTGCTCAGAGACTAGCAAAATGTTAGTTGAGGGGTGTGATTGAGCTGCATTATTGCATATTTTATACATTTAAAATCACTATATTTTTAATTATTTTATTATTTTATCATTGATTTAGATGAAAAAATGATTAAGAGGCAATAAATCCAAGTTGTGATTTAAATTGATTAAAAGCATAGTTTATGCTTATTTTTATAACTTGTGATTTAATTTGATTTTGTTCCTCACATGCACAACACACTTTTAATATTTTAATTTAGTTTAGTTTTTATCTTTATTTAATTAATTATTTTCTTTTTCTAATCTTATTTTTTTGTTTATTTAATTATTATTTATTCTGTCTGTTTTATTTTATTTTATTTTATTTTTATTTTTATTTTTGATTTTCTGTGCAGGCTAAATGACATGTCGTTTGCTCAACAAGCCAAAATGACATGTTGTTTCGGGTTATAATTGTATTCGGCTTTCTGCTAAACGACGTGTCGTTTAGCCCACGGACTAAAACGACGTATCGTTTAGCCCACGGACTAAAACGACATGTCGTTTTGTCTGTCAAATTTAAGAGCCCCTTTGTTCTAAACGACTTGTCGTTAAGTCAATAGACGAAAACGACAAGTCATCCTCGTTGTCTTCAACCTCCGTCAAGCTTCATGCAAACTCCTTGCATGCGTTCAGCAGCTCCTCCACGCCACCATTCGACGCCACCAAACTCCTCCCCAGAACTACCACTCAAGCATGAGCACCTCCATACAAATGCCAAGAACCGTTGCCTTGACTGCCTAGTTTCCTCCGAAGCCACCACGCTGCACTTGGACGAGCCACTTACTGAAACCACCGAGCTAAGCAGCACCCCGTTTCCAACCTCCTCCACTTGTTGCTGGAGGATCATTTGCTTCTCTATGGGATGAACTATCACGAAACCACGAAGAAGCCGCAACTCACATTCGGTTTTCACAGAACATATCATACTCACTGTCGACTAGAATAAATAATCAGTGGAAGACACGGCTTGGTGGAGACAGATGCTCTCCATTCACATGAGACCAACTGGAGCAATAATGCATGCAGTTTTCATTTTACAAAGCAGCAGTAGATCCACGGGGAAGAAGCCTGGGTTTCACTGGGTTGGTTGGCAGTACGCTGGAACGAGAATATAACATGCACGCCAGAGGACCCATTCAGTTAAATGCATTCTGTAATAGAAAGTGGAGGAATAAACTAAAGAAAGATATGGACTTGCTGCTGGAAGATGCACTGTTAAAGAAAGAAAAGTTGATCAGTGGAAGAATAAAGAATGAAAGAAAAAGAAAGCAGAAAGAAGAGATAGAATAAAAAAAGAAAAAAGAAAAGAAGAGATATTTTTGTTGGAAGCAACAAATAGAATAAAGAATGAAAAAAGAAAGAAAGAAAAGAAATGCACTATGCATGAGACGCCAAAAGTGAAGAAATAAATCAATGGAAGTGGGCTACGGCAATTAATTCTTGTTGGCTTTTGAAGCCTATAAAAAGGCTTGTAAATGGACGAAGGAGATCGCCAAAAAATTTATGAAACTTTGCAAAGTTAATTCGAGAGAGAGAGTTTCGGACTTAGCGTTTGTTTTGAGAATTATTGTTATTCTTGAAATGGATAGCTAAGTCCTTAAGTAAAGCTAGGGATGAACTTGTACAATTGAGAGTGTTTTTAATGTACTTTTGATTCATTTGATTGTTCTTTATTAAATTCTTGTTTATCATTCACTAATTATTTATGGTATTTTCTTATCTTCAAATAATCTAGGAATTGATTCCCTTCATAGATTCAGTCATGCTTTTTCTATAGAATGGTTAAAATCGTTTATTATGTTTGGATTAATTCATTGTCTTCATTGATTTAATTCTTTGCTGCAATATTGCCCACTGGGTATATTATCGTCGCTAGGTTTTGTCAATGAGGATGATAATTCACAAAGTTTTTAAAAGTAGTGAATGATTTATTAAAGAATTATTTTTCGATTAAAATGGTTTTTAATTCTATATCTTCCAATTTGAGAATTTGAATAAATCTCTAATTGTGTAATTTATTGAATCAAGAATAATTAGAAATATCCAAAGTTGTGCAAAGGATTCCTGATGCTTTACTATTTATAATTTCAGTGATCTTAATTTTTATCTTTGTTAATTTACTTGCTGAATCATATTAAAATCAATTTCCTCTTATTGATCATTAATTATTTTCCTTTAGTTCTTTTTATTATTTGTTGTATTTTCTTTAATCTATCTCCATGTGGAATCGACACCCCAAAACTGTGCTACAACTACCGCGTTATGTTTTGGGCGTAATCAGTGGCATACACTTTTGCTTACCCCTAGGATGGGCACTTTTGCTTGTCCCTGCACCTAGGCGAGCACTTTACCATCATGTGCTCCCCTGGGTGGCAAATACTTTTGCTCGGTCTACATGGTGTGAGCACTTTTGGTGAACATTTTGCCTCCCATGGTCCTCACTAGGGTGCGAGCATTTTTTATCTCGATGGTGCTCACCTGGTGTGCGAGAATGTTGCATCTACTCACCACACAAGGACTTATGCTCTCCATGGAATTTGCCTCAAAGCCGAGTACCTTTGGTCTCCATGGTGCTCGTTTGAGTGAGAGCACTTTGCTCGCCCCTAATCAAATCTTCATGTTTCTCTCAAGGTTCTTACTTGGGGATGAGTGTTGTTGGTCTTCATAGTGGTTGCCTTCGATGTGAGAACTTTTGCTCCCCTCGAGTGAGAGTACTCTTTGTTCGCCCCGGGTTCGAGCACCTAGGGGCCAAGTAATTTTCCACCCTATGCTCGACTATGTGGCAAGCACTTTTTCTTGCCAATGTGACAAGCCTTTTGCTCATTCGGGTTGAGTACTTTGCTTTGTTCACTCGAGGAGACTGATTTGCTCCCCATGGTGCTCGCCTAGATGGTGAGCACTTTTTCTCTCCTGTGGGTGAGCACGTTTTGTTCTCCCATGGGCAAGTGGTTTCTTCTTCTACTCTACTCAACAAGGTGGCTAACTTCATGCTTCTCCACTGTGCTCACTGAGGGGATGAGTTTCATGCTCTTTCTGCGGTGCTCGCCTAAGGGAAGCACAGTTGCTCTCCTGGGGGGAGCACTGTTTCCCTTCATGGGGCTGGCCTAGGATGCAAGAAGTTTTACTTGTCTCAGGTGCGAGCTACTGATGCTACTTGGCCTAGGGTGACACACTCTTTGCTTGCCCATGGAGCAGTCTTTGCTCGCCTTGGGGTGCAAGCACATTTTGCTAGCTTCGAGTTTGAGTAGTTTTGCTCAGCTCGGAGTGTGAGCACTGCTTGCTCATCCTGGGGAGCTAGCACTTTCCTCCTACATTGTTTTGCAAAAGTCACTTTTCTTTCTTAAAATTTCAAATAATCGATATAGAGTGAACAGAGCACGTGCCCTCCTACTAGTATTTCAATTGAAATGCAAGAAATCATTGCTCATTACCAATGACAATCAACTCGATTTCATCAATATTTTGCATTTTAATAGGTACATTCATTTAGCTAGAAATTCTCATAACTAGTATCAATAATTTCTTAATTTCTAGAAGCCAATGGAGTCCCAAAGATTTTGAAACAATTTCAAAGAATGATTAGGCTTTAACTCGGCTCAGAATGTGACATTTTAAGAAAGCGAAATGCTGGATCAAGTATGTGACATTTTAGTAGTCATTTTTAACTTGATTGCATATAGTACCACTCTCATGTGGTGCACATTACACTATATATTTATTATTTGTTGTTTAAATATATCATTTGTTGTGAAGCTCATTATAATTGTTAAAAAAAAATTGAATATATATAAAAAACTTTGAATTAAAAAATAATTTTAAAATAAACTCTCTTTTAAAGCAAATCATATCATGTCAATACTATGGAGGGTATGTCCTCTCGGCACAAGAGATATGTATATTTGCAACGAGAATTTTTACAATGATCATAATCACATAGTACATAATGGGTATTTGCAACGATTTTTTTTATCCTTACAAAAGAAACTTCATTTCCAACATTATAGATCAAAACTTATTGCAAATAACAAGTTTTGCCAACGAGAATTAACTCCTTACAAAAGATTTAATAGTTGCAAAAAAATATGATTATTTTAACAAAATTTGTAACATTAAATCGGCAACGTTGTAGGTCCATTGTCGGAGTTAAAGTCCATCCTCACCGCCAAGGTCAAGCACTACCACCGCTGGTTAGCCCACCTCTCTCTCTCTCTCTCTCAACTTTGCTTCTCTTCCCCACGATGCGGCGACACCACCACTGGGAGCATGCTGCAACATCATTTGGAGCACCACTGCTGGTGAGTCATCCCTCTCTCAATCTTGTCTTCCTCCCTTGTCTAATCTCTCTGAATCAAATATTTCTATCTTTGTGTCTCTATCTCTTCATCTAGGCAATGGCACCATACCCAAAAAGTTTTGCTAATTGCAACTCCTTTTTTTTCTTTATTTTTTCTTTTTTTCTATAGAGTCAATTAATCAAAACTGTTATAATTAGGGTGTCTCACAACATCTCTATTTTGATTACTTCTTATTGATAGTATTTTGATTACTACTTATTGATAAATGCTCGCATATATCCAAATTGAATAAGATTGTTTGTAATATCTTATAGTTGTGAGCTGATAAGAATATTCATGGGATATATATTTGCAACGAGAGTTTTTACAACGATCATAATTGCGTAGTAAATAATGGATATTTCTAATGATGTTGCATTTTATATTCATTTTTGTTCAGTAGCAACGCTTGGACTTACTATACATGGCATCTGTCCTATTTCCTCCTAAATAATAATGTTTTGTAGCAACTTCAGGACTTTCCTTGCAAAGTATTTAATATTATCAAAGATAACATTTTTCATTACAAATAACTTTATTACCAACGAGTTTATTTTCTTGCAATTATGTGATTAGTGATAGCTCTACATTTCTGGCAAATAATTTTATTACCAATAGATCTGAGATGGTTATTGGTCGAAATTTGACACTGTACATGGCATTTGTCCTAATAATGTTCAGTAGCCATGTACAAGCTTTCCTTAGGTATTACTTCTTCTTCTTTTTTTATAGAAAGAGTTAGGGTCACCTGTCCAAAAGTGACCCATTCCCAATTTTATTAATAACCCTCACTTGTGGCAGAGGAAAACCGTGGTTACAAGTCAAGCATCTGGGGTACAAACCAAAACCCAGCGTGCAGAAAAAAACCAAGCCAGAATAAATAAAAAAACCATGGAAAACAAAACAAAACCACAAATAAAAAAAACACACGAAACTAACTAAAATGAAGCGAAGGCAACTTGGAGGAGTCCATGCGGATAAGACCACACAGCGCTCAGGGAGTCTCCGTCAAGTGAGAAACAACTAAATCACTACCAGAAGCCCCATGTTTGGCTAACCAAACTGCAACTTTATTTCCCTCACCAAAAACCTGATGAATTGAGCAATTCATGGAGTTCATAATGTCCATAATTTCCTCCAGAAATCCTCCATGTACCACACCCCACATCTTTTGCTCCTCCACCAGGAAATAACAGTCATAGAATCAAGTTCAGTATCAACATAATTGAAAGATAAGGATTTACAAACCTGGAGCCCATGAAGAAGAGCTAAAAGTTCTGCCCAATTATTAGAACCTGTACCAATGAACGAAGAAAAAGCATGAATTAGCTTACCATGATTATTTCTAATAATCCCACCTATACTTGAGGCACTCGGATTACCCAAACTACTACCATCTGTGTTAAGCTTAACCCATGCCACCGAAGGCCATTGCCAAGCAATAAATTTGCAATGCCGGATTAGAGGGAAAATAGGCTGAACATGCAAAGTTTCAAGTACCTACAAATCAAAACCAGATATGTGAGAACTAGCATGCATATCGCGACAAAAAAGACTAATCCACTGACAAACAGAATGAATAATGTCAGAGGCAGATTCAAAATAACCCTCCATACGCGCCAAGCAGCGCCTCATCTAGATTCTCCAAATGATAATCACCAGGAGAATTTCCACAATAATACCAACTTGAGACGATAGAGTTGCATGCTGAAACCAAATCTTCACCGTTTCTTGCTAATTCCAGCCAATTGGAATCCCAAGGCTAGCCCCAAAATATCTCCAAACAGTGTTTGCAATATCACATGCAAAAACAACATGATTTTGGTCCTCATAGTGACCGTTAGCACAACAATCACAACGGGAGGTAATAGGAATGCCAATATGTCGAAGATGATGATCAACACTAAGGGCCGAATACCAAGCTTTCCACTTATGTGTAGACATTTTAAGAGGAAGACTATTATGCCACATCTAAGAGTGCCCCTTAAAAGGATCACCCCGAATATGGACACAATCCCAAGCCGACTTAGTGGAGAACAAACCATTATCATTATTAGTCCAAATCAGAACATCCGAACCCGGTTTAGCCTTACAAATATCGTCTAAAATACCATCAAAGTGATCCGGCCCCACTAATTGTAGAATAAAATCCACATCCCAATCATGATTTAATTTGTAATCCTTCACTTGAAGATGAGGATGCCCCGCAATATGCATATCATGAGCTAAAGGGCCTCTGTCCCGCCATTTATCATACCAGAAAAAAACCTTACCATCTTTAAACCGCCATTTAGAATTATCCAAGACCAAAGGAAGGGAATTAGCAATCATTTTCTAGAATCTCGTACCCTATTTTGGATCAACTAGGGCCTAAGGTTTAGAACCCACATACTTAACCTTGAAAAAGTTGGCCCATAAAGAATTACCTTGAATAAGATTCCAAGCAAATCTAGCATGAAGGGATTGTTGCATATCATCAAGATTCCTAAGAGCCAAGCCACCTTCCTCCATGGGACGACAGATAGAATTCCAGGCCACCCATTTTTTCTTACCTTTACCATGATCCTCCCCTAGAAGAAAGTATTCATCATACGATGAAGAATTTTAATAGTAGACTGCGGGACCTGAAGAATGGCAAAAAGATGAAGAGCCATACTAGAAAGAACATGACGAAGTAAAATAAGACGGCCACCCGCTGAAAGAAATCTCATCTTCCACCCCGAAATTTTCTTTTGAATATTAGACACCATATCTTCCAGATGCACCTATTTAAGAAGACCCAAAATAATAGGCACTCCAAGGTATTTGAAAGGGAAAGATCCTTCTGAAATTCTAGTCTTCCGTAATAATAAGCTTTTACGAGCTAAAGAAATTTTTTGAAAGCAGTAAATGGCAGATTTAGAGTGATTGATATATTGACCTGACCAACTCTCGTATTTATGAAGGCTAGATAAAATCTCCCTTAAGGCTTGAGAGCTACCATTAGAAAAAAGCACCACATCATCAGCATACATAAGATGAGAAATTATAGGCGTACCTCGGGCCTGTGAGAATTGACCAAATTTTCGAGCCTCCACACTTTGCTTGATCAATCTAGAGAGAATTTCTTGAAGGATAATAAAAAGATAGGGGGGAAAGAGGATCACCCTGACGCAAGCTCCGACCACCTTGAAAAAAACCTTTAATAGTGCCATTCATCATAATAGAATATCAAGGAGTCAAGATGCATGTTCTAATAAGAGCACAAAAATGAGAGGAAAATCCAAAACAATGAAGAACCTCTAGAAGAAACAGCCAATCCACTCGATCATAAGCTTTCGCCATATCTAGTTTAATCATGATATTACCACCATGGGTCTTCTTATTAATGGAGTGGACCATTTCTTGCGTGATAATAATATTTTCAAAGATGCTTCTCCCCGGAATGAAAGCACCTTGTTCCCACGATATCATTCGTGAGAGGAAACCTGTCAAATAATTAACAATGATTTTGGAGCATATTTTATAGAATACCGAGCATAGGCTGATAGGCCTAAACTTATCAAAACCAGAAGGTGCATCAACCTTTGGAATTAAGACAAGAAAAGATGTAGTAAAAAATCTTGGAAGTTGTTTAGAATTAAAAAAATCAGATATGGCTTCCAAGACATCCTCTTTCACAATCTCCCAACAACTTTTGAAAAAACTAGAACCAAAACCATTAGTCCTCAGGGAGTTATTAGAAGGAATAGAAGACAGAGCAGAGAACACTTCATTCATCGAAGGCACCTCACACATAATCGAGGTGTCTGAATCAGAAATAATAGGTGAGATAAGAGTCGATAAATCAGGTAACAATCTGGTTGGCGTGCCCTACAAAAAATTAGAAAAGAAATCCACAGCCCCCTGATGAACACTCTCCAGCAAATTGAAAACCATGCCATTCGATGATCTCATTTCCACCACTCTTTTACGCCGATTATTAGCAAGGCAGGCATGAAAAAACTTTGTGTTACTATCACTATCCATATGCCATTTTAACTTAGACATTTGAGCCAATCTAGTATCTTCACGATGGAGCCAATTATCCAATTCCGCAGAAGAGGCCATAAGATCCCTTTCTGTAGATTCAAGCTCCTCAATTTGCTGCTTAAGAGAAATAATATGCATATTAGTATGATCGAAAATATGTTTATTCCATTCATGCAAGGTGACCTTAGTGTTCTTCAATTTAAAAACCAATTTAGTAAGCCCATGACCACCAACAGATGCAGACCACGCCTGACGAACACACAACAAAAATTGTGGATGATCCACCCACATTTGTTGAAAACGAAAAGGCGAAGGGCCATAAGAGAAAAGATCCATCTTGAACTCAATAACCATAGGAGAGTGATCAGACGTGGTGTGCTTACGCCCAAAATATAACGCGGTAGTTGTAGCACAGCTTTGTGGTGTCGATTACACAGGGAGACAGATTAAAAAAAATACAACAAATAATAAAAAGAATTAAAGGAAAATATTAAATAATCAATAAAATAAAATTGATTTTGAATGCAATTTAACAAATAAAATTACAAAGATAAAAATAAGGATCACTCAAATTATAAATAGTAAAACATCAGGAATTCCTTGCACAAATCGGGTATTTATATTTATTCTTGATTCAGTGAGTTACTCAATTGGAAATTCATTACCCAGAGTCCCCAATTGGAAGATATAGAATTACAAACCATTTTAGTCGAAAGATAACTCTTTGATAAATCATTCTCTTCTTTTTAAAGCTCTGTGAATTATCGTCGTTATTGACAAAACCCAACGATGACAATATACCTGGAGGCAATACTGCAGTAAAGAATTAAATCAATAAAGATAATAAATTAATCCAAACATAATCAAGGATCTTACCATTCTATAGAAAAAAAATATAACTGAATCTATGAAAGGAATCAATTACAAAATTATTTGGAGATTAAAAAAAATACTATTGATAATTAGATAATGATAAATAAGAGTTTGCTTTAATAAAGAACAATCACATAAATAAAAAATAAACTAAAAAAACCCTCAATTATGCAAGTTCATCCCCAACTTTACTTGGACTTAACAGTCCACAAGCACAACAAAAATCTCTCGAATTAATTCCCTCACATCTCGATTGTTTGCTTTGTCCGTTTACAAGCCTTATATAGGCTTCAAATAATACTGTGCTGCAACTGCCAGGTCCTGATGTTTCCCATTGCCGAAAGTTTGCATCTCATCTCTAGCGCTCAACCACTCCACTCAATTCTTATTGCGCCTTGTCGTTTGCTTTTTATTTATTTTTCTTCCATTCTTTCCTTCTGCTTCTCCGTCTATTGCTGGCCCATGTCCCCCACACCGAAAGCTTCCCACTAATGTTGTGTCTGTGCGTTTTTTTCTTTTCTTTTCTTTTTCTTTTCTTTTCGGCATCACATGCATGTTAGCAGAAGGCTTTTTTTCTTTCTTTCTTTTTCTTTCGGTTGTTCTTTCTTTTTCTTTGGTTGTGTTTCTTTCTACAGGTCAAAACGCAACTGCTGGATGGTGATGGTGCAGTGCTGTGTATTGTCCGAACGCATGCATTTAGGCTAGCGGCCAGTGGTGATGCAGTTCTCGGCGTCTTCGCATGCACATAGTTCAAACAGTGGTTGCATGTGAGCTACAGCAGGTGGAGGCTGAGCAGAGGGTGGCTGGGCTGTGCATGGATGGCTTGAGGCTTAACTTCCTCTAATTTCTCTTCATAAAACAGAGAAAGTGTTGCTGCCGGTTTTCACTTGGAGTGGTGCTGCTGCGCTGTGCATGGGAGCTTCGGACGGTGTCTTACGGTGTACTTCATGATGGAGACGACGTGCACTGGAGGAGGAGGGGCACGGCTGGGCTGAGGTGTAGTGGAGGGTGGCGGTCCGAACGCATGCGTAGAGTTGGTGCTGCTGCACTGTTGTGGATGACCGTTGGCAGCAAGGTGGAGGTGCTGCCATGTATGGAGATTGTAGACGTGGCTCCAGGTGGTGGCGATGGCTTCGTGTGCGTTGGTTCTAGGCAACGGGTGGAGGTGTTGCTGGGCCGAAAACATGCATGGCGTGAGGTTGAAGATGACGGAGGCGACATGTCATTTTTGTCTATGGACAAAAACGACACATCGTTTAGTAGACGACCATTTATAAGTTCGATGGCAAAACGACACGTCGTTTTTCACCTTGGACTAAACGACACGTTGTTTTGTCAAGCAGCCGAATTCAAATCTAATTACAAAACGACATGTCGTTTAGTCTGCGCTGAAAAACAGAAATAAAAATTAAAAATAAAATAAAATAAGTTTAAATAAAATAAAAATAGACAGAATAAATAATAATAAATAAACTAAAATAAATAAATAGATAAAGATAAAATAAAACTATACTAAAATATTAAAAGTGTGTTGTGCATGTGAAGAAACAATATCGAATTAAATCATAAGTATTAAAATCAAGCATAAATTATGCTATTAATTAATTTAAATTGCAACTTGGATTTTTTCCTCTTAATCATTTTTTCATCTAAAATCAATAATAAAATAGTAAAACAATGAAAAATGTATTGATTTTAACTATATAAACTATGCAATAATGCAACTCAATCATGGTGTGCTGAAGATAAGAACAAACTGCATTCAGAAAAGAAAGCAAAGAGAAATCAATAAAAACCCGATCTAACTTCGCCCAAGACCGAGCAAGACCCGACTGCCCATTACACCAAGAGAAATTTCTGCCCTTAGACTTCATCTCAACCAAACCACCTTGGTGGACCTAGTCATTAAAGTCCTCCATCGCCACATTTGAACGAGGTGAGCCACCCTTTCTCTCAAAATTATTCCGAATGATATTAAAATCCCATGCAAAAAAACAAGGCTCCGATCCCATAGCCTGGGAACTAAAATCCTCCCACAAACTTTTCCTCTCATACATACTGCACTTAGCATATATAATAGTACATAGAAAATGATAAGACCTCGTGTTAATATGAAGAGAAACAAACTGCAGATTAGTCCACACCACTTGAATATCAAGAGTATTGTCCCAAAAAATCCAGATTTTACCACCATCAGCTACATTCAAAGTAAAGGAATCAAAGTGTAAGTAATGTTGCAAACGGGTAGCTTTGTGCAGAGTTTGGAATGGTTCCAAAATTCAACCATCTTAGGCTTAAACTTACAAACTAAATTCTTCAATCTACGACAAGAGGTACCGATGACACGAGCATTCCAAACAATAATAGAGTTACTCATAAAGACAAGATAGAGGGACGGGTAATGACCCGAGTGGAGCTTCTAACTTTCTCAAACTTTTTCTTTTGATATTTTTTCTTAATTGTTTTACCTTCAAATTTTGAATGATAATCCTTAAACTGAGGGAGCACTTCAGGAGGGATATTAGGGTCAGGCTCGAAAGCAATATCTTCAAGATTATTGCCCATATTTTCATTTAGAGTCCCAACTGCTAAACAGGCTTCATTTTCCTCCAAAGCAATAGTAGCAGATTCCTCCAGGATCGGAGGAGAGGGCTCTTCAACATTAAAAGAAAAAATGCTATTATGGTTCAAAAGAGTACCTGCATCCTCATTTGGCGCTAGCACCCCTCCATCATCTTGAACATTGACCTCCATAATAATCCCCTGGGCAAGAGATGGTGAGGCATTGGAAGTTTGTTCCTGAAGATCACCAACTAGTTCGTCGGTCTCTATCTCAGGAGGAATAACCACGGGGTTGTTCATCTCACCAACCTGTGTATTACCAGAACTAGTTCCAGGTTCTGAATCTCCTTGCTTACGGCCACATTTTTGCTCCCCATGCATGGATTTGCCTGCACGACAAGTCTTTGAATTATGGCCCTGAACTCTGCATTTTCCACAGTATGTAGGCAACATCTCATAGAGAACCTCTTGTTTCCTACTCGTAGCCAGACTAGGAGCACCAATCCAGAAATAAGAAATCTGCGCCTTGGCAACATCCATCCCCAAACAAAGTCTAGCTCCATCGGTCCAAGTCGCACAATGCGTGGGGTTGTCCCAACGTATAAACCGGCCAATAGGTGCAGTGAAGATCCGAAGGAAAGATTCTTGATAATAGTTGGGAGGTAATCCGAGAAGCAAAATCCACACAGGTACATTAGAAGGTTCGTGCTCCCATTGAATTCTAGAGAGCAGTGAAAAGCACGGCAAGCCAAACCATTCACTTCACAGGATTCACGGGACAAGGCTTTCACAAAATCAACTTCCATAGCCATCCTAACGAAAACGTTGCGGGGTATTTTCATAGAGGAGACCACCGAGGTAGATGACAGACCCCAACGACTAGAGATAAAGGCACATATAGTGTCTAGAGAGGGCCTTTGTCGAAGGAACTTGATCACTATAGAGAAACGGAATGGTTCTGCTAATCAGTTGATTTCTTCTTTGGAGAACTAGAAACAAATCTGGTCGTCCATCACTTTAGGTGCACGAGGGGCTACAGGAATTTCAGGAAGGGGTTACAAAACGGCAGCAGCCATTTCGACAAAGGACTGACGGCCAGAAGGTTGGCCATCCACGGCTGCCATGTAGCCTCAACGAAAACAGAGACCAAAAGGAGAAGGGAACCTGTGAAAACACATGAAACCCTAGCCGAGCACGTAAGGGGCAATTTCAAAAACTTGAATAGCCCTTAGATATTACTTGATATTTCCAATGATAACTTTTTTGTTGCAAATCATTTTATTACTAATGAGTTTATTTCCCTTGCAATTATGTGATTAGCAACGATTCTACTTTCTTTGCAAATAATTTTTTATTTGGTGAGTCATCCCTCTCTCTATCTTGTCTCCCTCCTCTGTCCAATCTCTCTCATTGAGACTTTCAATCTCTACCTCTCAACCTCTGTGTCTGGGCATTGGCACCATACCCAAAGGCTCTGCCGATTGTAACTACTACTTTTTTTTTTTCTTTAGAGCCGATTAATCAAAACTGCTAAACTCAGGGCATCACACAACATATCTATTTTGATTAATTCTTATTGACAAGGGTGTATTTTATTGGTTAGTAGTTAATTCTTCATGTAAAATTAGGTATGCTTTCTTCAAGCCTTCAAATCTAATGCATTTTTTCATCATTCAACTGTGATCATCTAATTGGAAGTATTGCTCACTAGTTTGTAATTTGTACATGATATGGGTATATTTAGTTTAGCACCGGATGCCTTATCAACGAATTAAAGATGTTGCTTTGATAATATTCGCACGTGTTCGTAGCTGTAACTATATGTATTGCTTTTAATAATTTAAATAAATTGTTTCTATGTTGGGTTTACTTTGATAGTATTGGGATCTTTCATGATTTGGTGGTGGGACCATAATGTCTTCTATGTTGAGTCATTAGTTCTTTTCCTCTCCTCTTTGATGGGCACATAATCATTTATTTGCATTTGACATTGGAGAGATGTCTATAATCTGATTAGGCTGGATAAGACTTTGTCTCTCGGTGTCCTCTCTTTTTGTCTCTCCCTATTTTCTATCCAAGTCCCCTCTTTAACTTCACTTTATAAATCATTCTAAAGAAATCATAAAAGAGCTTACAAAAACAATTGAAATTCTTTAAAGTCTATCAAACCCCAACATCACTAAAGTCATATCAATAGTTTGTATGATCCAACAGAACCTCTCTTCCTATAGAACCTCTCTCTCTCTCTCTCTCTCTCAGCGTGCCGTGATAACCCACCAAAACCCAGCATCGACTGCCAAGGGATGACAACAGTCCCTAGAGCCACCATCGTATACCGCAACCCCATTTCTCTCATTCTCTACCGCCACCCATAGCCACCAACCACCATGAGCGAGCTACTGCTAGCTCAGCCACCCAAACATAGGCCAAACCCGAGCTACTACACTCAGATCTGCTGCCCATAACACACAACCTTACAAGGCTATAGATCCAATTGTCCCCTAGCCCTTCGCACCACACTCAACCACCAATGGTAGCGATTCCAGAAACCCCCAGCTTGAGTTTTGCCTCCTCAGATCCCTTCCCTCTCAATCTCGATTTCTCTCTCCTAGCCCTAGGATTTAAGTCGCAAGCCACCCATGGCAGCAAGCTCCACTGTGGGACCGCTGTTAGCCACTATTTATCCTCACCTTTATGTCCCTCTGATCTCTCCCTCTCTCTCTCTCTCTCTCTCTCTCTCTTGGATTCCATTGTGTCTCTCATTTAGCTCCTTGACCTGTCACACCACTCTTAAAAACCCAACAACCCAGACCGTAAGCCATCCTTAACACCGTGAGCCATCACACAACATCCTATCAAATTGTGGCATAACTTCTAGCTCTTTATCATGAGGAATTTGATGTCGATGTAGTGGAAATTGTAAATTTGTACTCTGATGTTGTGAATAGTACACTACGTGAAGTGTTGGGTTGAACTGTGTAATTGTGTTGTGAACTATACGTTGTGCGAAGTGTTGGGATGAACTGCGTAGTTGTAATGTGACTGTGCGTTGTGTGAAGTGTTAGGACAAACTATGTAGTTAGTGAAGTGGTTGAATTCCATATGAAGTTTCATGAGGAGTTAGGTGGTTATGACGTACTGTGTGAAGTATTTATTTTGTTGTTTTAGTGTTTTCATAGAAAGATCGAGGCCATGAATGGAATCTTATAAGTTTGTATTATGATTGGATGTTGTGTACAGTGATGGGATAATTGTGAATTATGTGAAGTGGTTGAATGCCCCATGAAGTGTTAGAATGAGGTATGGAGCTGTGAGGAAGTGTTTATTTTGTTCATTTCTTTGGGCAGACATTGGTAATCTCAATAGTTTGATAAGGTTTGAATGGTCTATGTCTGGTATGAATGGTTGTGGATTGTTTTCTTAGAGGTGGTGAATTTATATTGCACTCAAAGCCTTTTCCATATCCAACTTGCAAAGAACTCTTGGAATACTTGCCCTCAACCGACTATCCAGACACTCATTCACTACCAAAACTGAGTCTAAAATTTACCGGCCATGTACGAAGGCATTTTGGGACTTGGAAATGATTTTATCCATCACCAAGCTCATTCAGTTAGCTAACACCTTAGAAATAATTTTATAAATCCCGCCTACCAGACTAATGGGATGGAAATCTTTCAATTCAATAGCACCTGCTAGCTTTGAAATGAGTGCAATAAAAGTAGCGTTAAGGGACTTTTCAAACTTTTGGCAAGAATGAAATTCACAGAAGACCCTCATCACATCCTATTTCACTATGTCCCAACTCTCTTGAAAGAAAGTCATAGAAAAACCATCTGGACCCGGAGCTTTATCTTTGCACATCCCACTTACTACTTGCAGCACTTCTGACTCCTCAAACGGTCTCTCTAATAAATTCACTGCACTACTTTCCAACTGTTCAAAATGTAATCCATCCAACTTAGGGCGCCACACCTCCATCTTTTTAAGAAGCTCTTCATAAAAATTCTTTATATGGGCTTGAATATCTACTGGAGATTGATGTACTGTGGTACTAGAATGAATCACCTCAATCACATTATTGCGCCTGTGAGAATTTGCCATTTTATGAAAGAACTTAGTACATTTTTCGCCCTCCTTCAACCACGTCATTCTAGATTTTTGCAACCAAGATATTTCTTCTAATAACAAAACCCTTTCTATTTCTGCCACCACCTCAATTTTTCTCAACAAAGACTCCTCATTTACCTCCTTCTCTTCTAGAGAGTTCAACTCATTCCATAGAATACTCTTTTGTTCATCAGTGTGTCTAAAGATCTCAATATTCCACTTCTTCAGATCCAACTTGAGAGCTTTAAGTTTAGAAGCCATAATAAAGCTGGGAGTACCATGAAAAGAATATGAGGCCCACCAACTATTCACCTTCTCCCCAAAGCCGACCGTTTGGAGCCACATATTTTCAAATTTGAAATATCTCCTTCCCCCATGGAAACCACCACAATCTAGCAAAATGGAAAAATGGTCAGAACATACCCTTGGCAAATGCTTCTGAATTGGATTCAGAAAATGTGACTCCCATGAAGAAGAGACCAGAAATCTGTCCAATCTTGACCCCCTCTACTGTTAGACCAGGTGTAAGACCCCCCCCATCAGAGGAAGATCAATCAAATTAAGATCAAATATCAGCTTCGAAAAGTCTTCCATAGCCCGTGTCAAAGAAGAACCCCCAGCCCTTTCACAAGGAAAGCGCACCATGTTAAAATCTCCACACACTACCCAAGGTAATTCTCAAATATAATGCACTCCCATGAGCTTCTCCCACAACAATCGTCTCTCACTATCCACATTAGGTCCATACACCCCCACAAGAGCCCACCTCCAACCATCCACAACATTCTTAAAAGAGACGGCCACTGAATGGTTCCTAATGCAATCCTCTACTAGATCCACCATTCTCTTATCCCACATTAGCAAAACCCCTCCAAATGCACCCAAAGAGGCTAAGAAACTCCATCCCACAAATGAGTAACCCCATAGACTCCGGATAATATTCCTGTCAACATGGCTCAACTTAGTCTCTTGGATACAAACAATATCAGCTTTCCAGCTGCGAAGAAGAGAATGAATGCGAAGACGCTTATTTGCATCATTAATCCCCCTGACATTCCATGATATGATTTTAGGCTTCATAAGAAAAACTGCTCCCCCTCCCCTTCTGTCTTTCCCTACCCACACTCCCCTCCTTATTATCGTAATTACTAGTGCATATTAATCTTCTCAACTCTCTATCTTGTTTAGCGGCTGACTTTTCTACCGTTGAACAACCAGATTCAATGGCAACTAGAAGAGCCTTGAATTGCTCCTCCGCAGACAACTCAGCACTGTTACTCTCGCCTACGACACCAAAACAGGGTTGTATCCCACTCAAAGGCAATTCCCCCATCCTTGGGATAGGTAGATTGGTCTCCCCACCCAAAACTGCCAGGATAGGTATGCTGAACTCCCGTTCAACAACTCCCTTTCCTTACCATCCTCTCTAATTTCACCTTCCTCAAAAATCTCGCACTCCCTCCAGGAGACTAACATTGCGGACCCACCGGGGTGGTCACCGGGAGCCAGTGACCCTTTTTGTGGCAGATTTGGGTTCGGCTGATGGCATATCAGTGGCGCGGTGAAGGGACAACTTCCCTGCATAGGTATATCGGGCGAGACCCGATATATTTCCTTCCAAACCCATCTGGACCTGAGCCCTTGTTCAACCTGCATCCATTAGACATACTATAAGGCCCCGTTGGAAATTGCCCCAAGCCCGAGCCCATGTCCCCAACAGCCTTACCTTTAACGCATCATTTCAACCAGCTGATGTTATCGGACAAAACACCCACTTGCAGTTCCATCTTAGCCAATGCTTGCAGAAGCAATTCCTCATTCAGCCCGACCGTTGCCCTGCCATACTCCTTACACCCTTGATCCCCTACTACAGAGATCGACCCTCTTGTACCTGCCGAGCTTGCCCTCTTTGTGTTTTTTGCTGCTCGAGGCACCTTGAGTGCCTCTCGGCATGAACGTACGAGAGGAGGCTTAAGCACCGTCGATGATGGTGCGAAAGGCTAAAACACCGTCGATGATGCCAGTACGAAAGGTTCTCCACTGCCTCTGTGTTTCACACCTGAAACAGAGGTTGTAGCTACCAGCTCCTGCAAAGTCTTTCCAAAGTTCCTCCATCCATCCCCCGTCCTCCTTGCCGGTATTACTATCAGCCCGCGCCTCCTCTCACGCCCAAACTCCGACAAGGAAAAGAACCTGCAATGAGTGTTATGTCTTCACTGAATTACTAGGACTTGACTTCCCCTCCTGCGAGTTCTAAGAAACTCAAAGGGACCCCCAGAAGCAACACACTCCTTTACCTGAACAGCAAGCCATGCCAAAGCATCTTGGTCAATAAAGATATACTTTACTATCTGATAGCTACTTTCCGTTATTCTCCACCACCTATCATCTTCCTTCTTAAACTTGAAGGTCTTATAATCAATAATAACATTACGACTCGATGCCATCGCAACCAAACCAAAACGTTGCAGCTGAGTAATACTAATCACTAACTAGGATACCACGAAGCTCATACACTAGTAGCACTACTCGAGTGACAACGAAGCACCATCGTGTTTTTTCGCATGTGTATGGAGAGAAAATATGTGTGTAATCACATTTTTTCACATCCATCTCTATAAATTGCTACTTTATATATAATAAGATTAATTATATTTTGATTTTTTGAGATTTAGCTAACTACAAGAGAACCTAATGACCCCAAACAGTGTAGATCTGTGGAATGAGCTTGGAGGACTACATTCTATCGCGCTCACCTCCCTCGGAGAGGTCTTCACTCGGTTTGTTCTAATTCTATTTTTTTCTTTTAATAAGTTGTTCTAGATTTACTTGATACTCTCTAAATAGAAGACCTCATTTGCTCATATTTCAATTCTGATTTTACTAATCCCATATGCATTTTGGTTGGAACTAACAATTATTCATTCATAAATCAATAAAATATGGTGATCATTCACTTGCCATGGTAGAATTTACAAATGTGGCCAGTGTTGCTAGCTGGTGTAGGAATTGAATGGTTAGATAGTAATTACAGATTGAAAGTCAATTGTTTGGAATTGTTTGGATTTGAATGTTTTATTCAATTATCTTACTTTGTGAGGCTTTGGTTTGATATTAGGGGAAATTACAAAATAGGGCTTTTATGGCTGTGAACTTAGCCATATAACTATTTTTTGAGTCCATATAAATCTTGCTGGATAAGTAAGAATGAATTACATATTTATGTCAATGAACTTAGCAATATAAATCTTGTTGCAAGCTTTAGTATATGATTCCTGCAAGCTTTTATTTCACTTTAACTTATTTCATTTATTGTTTCCTTGAAATGCACTTTCAATTAGTTGAACAAATAAATTGGCACAATAGGGTTTTTATGTGTCATATACACTTAAATAGAAGAAAAAGATGAGGGGAGGCCGGCCTAGGCTCCGGGTTGCTATGGATGATTTTAATAGTTGGATAGATCAAAAAGGTTTGATTGATATGAAAATTCAGGGGAGCAAATTCTCTTGGTGCAATGGCCAACAGGGGTTATCCCGGAGTTGGGCTAAACTTGATAGGGTGCTTATTGATGCTACTTTTTTGTCCCATTTCTCTAATGCTATTTGTTCTTATCTTCCTCGTTCTACTTCGGATCCTTTTCCTATGCACAATGAATTTTCGGCTGATCCTTTCTCTTATGGTCCTTCTCCATTTCATTTTCAGCAAATGTGGGTGGATCATCCGGATTTTTTTGAGTGTGTTCAGAGGGCTTGGATGGTTTCTGTGGCTGGTGGGGGTTTATGGAAGCTTGCTAGTAAAATTAAACAGGTTCGGGTCATGCTCCGAGAATGGAATAAAAAGGGTTTTTGGTTGGACTACTTCTCATATTGCTCATCTTGAGGAGCAAGTGGATAGGATTGAAAGCCAACTTCAGCAAGATTGGAATGCTGAAGATGATAGGGAGTTAGTCTTGACCTCTCAAGATTTGTCTTCATGGAGACGTAGGGAGGATATTCGTTTGGCTCAGATGGAAAAGTTAAAATGGCAGGTGGAAGGTGATAGAAATTCTAAATTTTTTCATGCTTGTTTGGGTAATAAGAGGCGTAAGCGCATATCTAGTATGAGAGCTACGAATGGGATCGTGTTTGAGTCGCCAGAAGACATCCATCAGGGAGTGGTTGATTACTTCTCTGGTTTCCTCCAAGCGCTCCACGTGCTTTGCCGGATTTGTCCTATCTTATCTCGCCTGTTATTTCTAATGAGGATAATGGCTGTATCGCTTGTATTCCGTCAATGGATGAAATCTTTGAGACATTGTCGTCTATTCCATCTAACAATTCTCCGGGTCCAGATGGTTTTGGTGCTAGTTTTTTTAAGAGCTGTTGGAATATTGTTAAAGAAGACATCTTTGAAGCTATCTCGGAGTTTTTTTCTCTATAAGTAGTTGCCTCGGTTCTATACAGCCTCTTTTATTGTTTTACTCTCGAAAGTTGATGTGCCTACTAGGTTTGATCAGTTTAGACCGATTAGCCTTTGTTCGGTTTTCTATAAACTTTGTTCTAAAATTTTGGTTAATCGTTTGACTAGTCTTCTTCCCTACATGATCTCCCTTGAGCAAGGTGCTTTCATTCCGGGTTGCAGTATTTTTGATAATATTTCCCTGACTCAAGAAATGGTGCATTCTATCAACAAGAAAGCTCATTGTGGTAATATTATTCTCAAAGTGGATATGGCTAAAGCTTATGATCGAGTTGACTGGTGTTTTCTATTGGAGGTACTTCGCACTTTTGGCTTCTCTTCTCAGGTTTGTGATTTAATTCGAGTTTGTATCTCCTCTCCTTGGTATTCCGTTATGATGAATGGAACCTATAAGGGTTTTTTTCAATGTGGTCGTGGTTTGCGTCAGGGGGATCCTATTTCCCCTTATCTGTTCATTATTCTTCAATAAGTCCTTTCTAGACTCCTTAAGAATAGTGTTGTGGAAAAAAGATTTGGTCAATTTTCGCAAGCCAGAGGCACGGTTCAAATTTCACACCTTATGTATGCTGATGATGTGGTGATCTTCACTAATGGTAGCACGAGATCTATTCAGGAACTCCTATCTATTTTTCAGAAGTATGAGATTTGGTATGGCCAGAGGATTAATAAAGAGAAGACTGCAGTTATTTTTTCTCAAAAAATCCCCTTGAGTCGCAAGAGAGCTATTAAGCGTATGACTGGGTATTCGGAGGCCTTTTTCCCTTTCAAATATCTAGGAGTGCCTATTATTTCTGGAGGCTCAAGCAAGTTCACTTGGAAGAGATGGTTATAAAAGTCCGCAATAAAATTAGTGGCTGGAAGATGAAGCTTCTTTCTTTGGGCGGTCGTCTTATTCTTCTGAGGCATGTGCTCTCAAGCATGGCTCTTCATTTGTTTGCTGTCCTTCAGGTCAGGTTCCTAAATTGATTATTAAGGAACTACACTGCTTAATGAGTACTTTCTTTTGGGGAGAGGCTAGTGGGAAAGGTAAGAAAAATGGGTTGCTTGGAAGAACATGTGTCTTCCAGTTAATGAAGGTGGGTTGGGTTTGCACCATCTTGATGATATGCAAAATGCTTTGCATATGAGGTTTGCTTGGAATTTAATCCAAGGTAATTTGTTATGGGCTCGATTCTTCAAAGATAAATATGTGGGCTCTAAACCTTGGATTCTTATTGATTCGAATAAAGGCAGGCACAAGATTCTGGAAAATGATTGCTAAAAGTATTCCTTTAGTTCTCAAAAGTTCTAAGTGGCGGCTCAAGGAAGGTAATCTTTTCTTCTGATATGATAAGTGGCAGGATCGAGGTCCCTTGTTTTCGGATCTTCCGGTGGTTGGTAGCCCTTTACTTAAAGTTAAGGATTGTCAACTGTCAAATTCTTAGGATGTGGACTTCTTGGTTAGTTTGGTGGGTCATGATCATGTGAATGATATTCTGGATTCTTTAGCAGGTTGCAAGGGAGGTTCAGATGTCTTGGTACGGACAAAACAAGATGGTGGTTGTTTCTCCACTCAATCTGCGTGGGATTGTATCCATATTAGGGGTTCTATGATGAATGGGCATCCTTGGATGTGGCATAAGTTGCTCCCATTAAAGGTTTCAGTGTTTATGTGGAAGGCTTGGCATAATGCCTTTAGTGTGGATGATCGTCTCCGTCATGTAGGGGTGTCGAAAGTGTGATTGCTGTGATGCTGGTAATTATGAGGACCAAAATCATGTTTTGTTTGGAGGGGATTTTGCTGCGCAGATCTGGCTCTATTGTGGAGCTATCTTTGGGTTACCGCTTCGTGGTACTTGGAAAGAGTCAGTGTCCCTTTGGTTTCGTCGAGCTTCTTCCTCATCTCAGGTTGGTACTATTGTGGGCCTTCTTCCTTCTCTTATTTCTTGGCGTCTTTGGCGTCGAGATGTGTTGCTCATATGGAAGGTCGTCTTGAATCTTTTAATTTGGTTTGGCATTCGATTGTTTATGAGATTTGCGCTATATGCCAGGGCATTCACAAAGTTTCAAAATGTTCTAGGAGCGATTCTCAAATTTTAAAATCCTTGCTTATCTCGCCTCTTGTTCCCCCAAGGCAAGGCTCGAGGTTGGTGGTTTGGCGCAAACCTCCCTAGGGTCATTTTAAGTTAAACACTGATGGTAGTAGTCTTGGGAATCCTGGGCCGTCTAGGGTGGGTGGTATTATCAAAGATGATCATGGTAATTTAATTCATGCCTTTGCCTTTCCTCTTGGGTCTGGTTCGAATAATAGGGCATAATTATTAGAGCTGCTGCATGGCCTTAAAGCTTGTAAAGCTTTGAGAATTGGATATGTGGAAGTTGAACTTGACTCACAAGTAGTGGTCTCGTGGTGGAAACAACGGTGATGTGGGGTTTGGTATCTGGAGGATTTTTGGGAGGAGATTCTTGGTCTTTTGGATTCGATGGTCTGCTCTATCTGTCATGTTTTTAGAGAAGGTAATAAAGTTGCTGATTGACTTGCTAAGTATGGTTCGCTTGGTCATTGCGTGGAGCAGCGAGAGATTGGGGAAGTGCCAAGTTTGCTGAGAGGTCTAATCCATTTGGACAAGCTGGGTATTCCCTTGTTACGCTATCTTTAATATGTTCCTGTCTTTTTTGTTTGTTTCTTAGGCTTGTTTAGTTTTTTCTTGTTTGTTGTTTGCTTGGCTTTAGGCTTGTTAGTTTATTGTTTTGGTTGTTTGGTTTATTTTGATACTTGGTTTTGGGTTAGTTTATAGCGTTTATTATATAAGCCCCCAAGTATTTTGTTGTTAACTCGGTATTCCTCTGCCACAAGTGAGGGTATATTAATAAACTTGGGACAGGGCCACTATGTGTATGGCTATTGGCTCTTTTTTTTTTAAAAAACAAAAAAAAGAAGAAAAAAATGAGAATAAACTGGTGGTGATTAGTATGAGGAGCATAAAAGCCCTTTGTGCTGTTTTTAACTATTGGAATGAGTCATAAACAATATAAAAGAAGAACCAAGGGAGAAGCCCACTATTCATGCTTTTCCCAACAAATAAGAACAGGATGAAAAAAGAACAAAAATTTACTCACATCAACACATGTTTGAGGATAGGTAAGGTTGTTGGGTCAGATGGGGGTTCACTCCCATCTTGTTGACCCACATCAAAAGAAGAAGAAAAAAAGGAACTTGGATATATAATTTGTATGATTTTGTGAGCATATCAGAAATTTGGTTTCGCAGGTTCTTTTGCGGTGGTCCTCCTCTATTTGCATTAGAAAGTAATGTTTTTTGGATATAATTTTAAAAGCTAAAACGTCTCTTAAACTC
Organism: Cyclocarya paliurus; assembly: GCA_029856935.1. Taxonomy (NCBI): domain Eukaryota; kingdom Viridiplantae; phylum Streptophyta; class Magnoliopsida; order Fagales; family Juglandaceae; genus Cyclocarya; species Cyclocarya paliurus. The sequence continues at coordinate 27,719,281 of CM056947.1, forward strand.
ATAGGAACCATGCATTGTTTGGAGTGAATTCTGATTCACCTGCTACCTGCTGTGGCACCGAAATTGAGCATGACATTTGAATGTTTGTGGATATTAAAGTTCTGGCTAAGCTGAAGATGGTATTTCTGAAATTGGTCCGAGTGGTAGTCAATATCGGGTATATTATTTTAATTATTTGTTTTCTGAGTTCATGATTTTAAAATTTGATAATTTAATGATTTTCTTTGGTGTTCTTCTATGTACTTTTTAGTTTATTGAGTTTGAACTAACTGACAGTATGTGATTGACATTCTTTGCCAAAACTAATTGACTTGTCTCCCTAGTATGACACTGAACTTGCTCTTCCAAAATTGGTAATTACTGAATACTATTTTTTTTCCTAATCAATCTGCACATTACCTGTCATTATTGTGATGTATCAGAACTGAATCTCAGTCCTTGTTCAGTTTGCTTAATTTTTGTATTTTCTTTTCAATTATAGTTGCATCCAGCTTACACCAACTTCAATCTTAAGCTGCTACTTGTATGTGGTCTTCTATATACTTGATTCAAAACAAGTACACTTAATTGATGACGTAACAACCATTTTTGGCCTTTTACGCAACTTACTAACCTAAGTTTTTAACCAATGATGTTGTGGGCACTAGAGGAAATATGGTTCCCTTTGAAGATAATGGTTAAGTTTCATCAAATAAATTTAGGAAATGTACTTCCCATTTAGTGCTTTCGGACTGCTGCCTAGGTCTTCTAGATTCAGAAATTTTCATCTTCCATATATTCCTGACCACCATTTTCAAAATTCCAAAGTCATAACTTGTGACCTCACCTTTCCTACATGTCCTTTAATAATTGGGTGGATTAAAATTGAAGAGGCCCATCTGGTTGGTTTAAAATTGAAATAGAATTTTACCCTGGCCTGTTGATATTCTTCATGTCATGGAGAAGTTTCTAATTTTTACGAGATGTTGTCGTGTTCCTCTAAACTTTGTGATTTTAGCTTTCGAACTTTCTCACTTTATTTATTAGAAATATTTATTGTTGACTCAACGTTTCTGTGTGCCATCCCACCTGGAAAAAACATATTGAGAGAGGGAAATAGTTATCGTTTCTTGCTTCTTGATCATGAAGTGTTGGGATATAGTTAGCATGGATATTTTTGTTGACGTTCTATGATTTTTTCCAGGGTCAGCCTCTTGCTCTCTATTTTCTTCTTCTTTATTAGATAAAGTTTCTAAAATGCATCAAGTTAGAATAATATTTTTTTTTTTTTTGAGAAATATCCCAAGTTTTGATAATGAGAAACCTTATTCTAATCTTTTATTCTTTGGGTTAGGACTCATTGTTATAGCTGTAGGGATCTCTAGTTTTGTTTTCTTTTGAATTTAAGATTTGACAGAGTATTATACTACCACATATAATCCACTACTTGTTTGACTATTTTTTAGTGTTGTCTGAATGAATATCACTACTGAATGAATTTTGCAACTCACTTCAAGTTTAGTGCTGAACAGATATTGCCTCATTAGCAACTTGGTTCACTTCATTGGACACATACTTTAAGTATTCTGTTTCTGGTTACATGTTAATTTCCATAGTTGAATAACACAATATATGCAAGGTTTATTGAAGACCAAGACCTCAGAAGTTAATGCTGGTAAACAAAATGTGCAGCTTGAGATATTTGTTGCCCTTTTTTAAGGGAGGGGGTGATATTGGTTCCTGCTCTGTTTCAGGATTGAATGGATTATCAATTAGCTATCTTACTTATAAAATTGTGGCTTGGTTTATCTGAATTTTTTGGTTTCTGTTTCTTTATTCTTAAGCATGTAAGTATCTACATTTAATTTTTTAAGGACGTATTACAAGTCCTATTGGCATGCACCCTAACTTTATGAGTTGTTCTACAGGTAACGCAAATGGAGATGAAAGGAAGATCTTGACTGCTTTATAGAGATTTTTGATATTTACTCTGGCCAGCATACAAATGAGCTCTAAATTTAGGGTAAAGAATTCACAAAAGCTGCTTTATAAATTTATTAGCTTTGTTGTTATCGACAAATTACCCTTTGAAATATGTTCTAAAAATTCAAATTTACTTGTAATGTTTCTCTCTATTATATAATGAGACATATATATAAACTGTTGCACATTTGAAAGGTCCACAAAGGATGTTTCAATAACTTTCCTAAACTTATGACTTCATCCTTGAACTTCTAATACAGCTGTTAATGTATTTTTTTATTAGAAACTCATACCTAGGCAATTAGAAAGACAATGCTTCAAATAATGTCCTAAAAAGTTGGACTTGAGATATGATTCCATCATGTTTGAAAGAAGTTTAAAGATACTGTACTTAGGTTCCTAGTGGTAACTTGGGTAAGATCAATTTGTTTTGAAGAGTGAAGAGAGATAGAGGATTCAAGTTGTTTGCATAAAAACCACACTGATATAGCACCTTTTGGAGCTTTTTGTGTTGATGGACTGTTTTGTAGCTTTTTTTGGTTGTGTGATTTGCATATTTGTGAAAAAATAGATCTTTATTTTTGGCATGTTCAATCTTTTGGCTGTCTTGTTTTCCAGATTTGTTCGATTTGGATCTCTGTCTTGGCTTGTTTGCATCTATTATAGCACCTTTTGGTGGCTTCTTTGCCAGTGGTTTCAAAAGAGCCTTTAAAATCAAGGTCTGCCTTTATACTTTCTAAATTTATGCGATTCAATCAAAGCTTCCAAGATGTTGTGATGACACCATTTGCTATATGTCCCCCTTTTCCTGCAGGATTTTGGTGATAGTATACCTGGACATGGTGGAATTACAGATAGAACTAACTTCCAGGTAAGCGTTGGTGAGGTTTGGATCCAGCAGATTCCTACGAACTACTTAATTGTAGTATATTTTAGATAACTACTAATTATAAGATTTTCATATAAGTACTAATTATAAGATTTTTTTATTATGGCTTCTCATAATTTTTCTTGTTCTACTCCTGGTATATGTAAATTGTTTTACTCAAGATAAACTTGATTACCATCCCCAATGCATGTGTGATTATTCATAATGTCATTTTTGGCAAGAAATCATGATGCCTTGCTTGTTTAATTGCTGTTTGTAACCATAAATTATGTTTTATTCTTAGAAACTTCTATTGAAAACCAAAAAAGAGATGTGAAAGATGAGTTTACCAGGATGAGCTTGAAACTTTCTACATTAAAATGCTATACGAATAGGTGGAAGGCTAGGTACATAGAATACTTTAGAAGCCAGAAGTAGAGCATATTTGATAACCCAGTGACAACATTGGTGAAGAATATATTGAGGTTGATTAAGATTTCATCTATATGCCTGTAATGGATTTGAAATTCAAAGTTTATATATGAATTTCTAGGTTGCATTTCGACCATGGCACTTTTCAAATTCAGGTAGGAGACATTGATTACTTGCTTGAGCAAAGAGAGAAATAACTCAAATTACAAGTTTAACCCTAAATGCTGAAAGTTTCACTCTAACTTTGTTGAGTTTTGCTTGATAACCATGATACCTTGATTGTAAATTGTAGACTCAAACCATCAGTTTTTTTTTTTTTTTGCATGTTATGATGTTTTGGTCTGTTTTTTCTTTCTTTAGTTAATCTGATTTGTTAGTTTGTTTCTTGCAGGGAACTTGGACATTTTGGTTTGAAGTTTATGCTGTTTTGAGGTTTGTATATGTCTATTCACAGTTCATAATTCAGGATTTTATCTTACTTTTTTTACTTTTTACTTTGTTTACTCCAATGTTTGGCCGCTGAGAAAATTAAATAGAGGAGATGGAAAAAGGAAATATCAGTAATGAAAGTGTGGTGTGTTTTTGTGTTTTGAACTTAAGTGGTTGTGAGGTAATTGACTGCTAGGTTCCATCCTACTAACTGAATACCAAACAATATGTAGTTTCATATGTGCATGTTCACACCTTATAAAACACATCATGATATACTCAGTTCATTCCTTGATGTAGAGATGGGGAAGGAGTACATATCAAATGGTTCATCAGATTCAAGTATCATGCTATCATACCAAATGGATGTGTTTGGCCTGGAGGAGCACTATAATTTTGTGATGCCAATTTGAATGAATAGATATGTTTCGAATTATGAGTATAAAATTAGTTGAGGAGGTATTGCATGTGTTGTTGGATCATAATGACCTTCCTGTCATAAGATGATTGTTTTAATTTAAAGTAGATAGTTTTTTATTGAACTTAAAGTGTTGGTTGGACTTTCTTATTGATTACTCTTTTGAGATGTTTTTCCTCTCTGAATGGAATTCTGTATCACACGTAGAGAATTATACTGTGTTTACTATATGGTGAACACGTAAGTATTTTGTATTGGATTTATATTCTAATTAAGATGAATTAGAATCCTGTGGGCATATATGGAAAGATTGAAAAATATATTGCTGAGTCTTGCATTTTATTTATTTTTTATTTATTTATTTTGGGCGAATCTGCAAACATAAATGTTAAATTATTAATAAATAGTACCATAAGACTCATTATATTAATTTGTATATGGAAAATGATTAATCTGTAACTCTTATATAACTGATCTCTTACAATTCTTTTTGAAATGAATGATAGTCTTGTAAAATTGAAATTTCATTTATAATAAAATTGAATGTTTTGCATTATTGGTTAATTGTGAAATGAATTGTAAAAAAATTATAAATATATCATTAATTACCTTCTTTATATCTGCCTCACAGCAGTACTATAGAGTATAGAGTCTAGACTGATCTGTGAATGATTAAGATCTCTTAAGATTTTTATCCTAATTAGTTATGATAGAATGATGAAAGGGAAATTTGATCAGAGACATTATGAATTGAACCAATTCACCTTTTACATAACAAAGGTTTAATATATATATGTGTGTGTGTGTGAAAAAGCTTTTTTGTAGACTACAAGTTTGGTACAAATTCTTTTAAGATTAAATAATTAATTTTTGCTTACTTTATCTTTGCCTAAAACCAAGTTAATTTGAAGCACGCACGCATGCATGCAGCATGATCAACTTGTGAAAATTCTAGCATGAGATGCGTAATTTGTGGAGTAGTTTTTAATTGTCTTTAGATGCTTGCTTTTTCACTTTAATTATCTTTAATCACATGACAAGATTGGGATTTCTTTAATTTGTTTCATAATGTAGGCCGGCCAATCAAAGAAGTTTGCGTGAATGGGATATATGCCAGGCCATTGATTAAAACGAAGTAAAATAGATGGGTACACAGTAACAGAGAGATTCATGTTCAAATCACCTCGGTTTTGTTTTTTGTATTTTTTTAGCTTGGTTTGGCTCCAACCGAGGATTGTGAACTGAAGAAATTTATGGGCTTAACTCATCTCATAAAACTGGTTCTACAAGAAATGATTGCTCATTGCTTATAAACATGCCCAAGACCTTGTCCACAAGTAATGTGAGATTATTCATCAACACCCTCCCTCACGTGCAGGTCAATATTTTTTCTGGTCCTTGTCACGGGATAAGTAGTGTGGGCCCCCATTCGTCCTATGACAGGCTCTGATACTATGAAGAAATTTATGGGTTTAACTCATCTCATAAAACCGATTCTACAAGAGAGGATTGCTCATTGCTTATAAACATACCCAAGACCTTGTCCACAAGTAATGTGAGATTATTCTTCAACATGAACAACGAAAAGAAACTGGCCGGGATATGAACACTTAAATTTGGAGAACGATGGAGATCGGAGAAGGTAGAATCAGCGTTATCATGTACAAGGGGTAATGAAAGGCGAATATTCTATTTGTCTCCAGGATTATGTCTTCTAATGTGGGACTAGTATCAAGTCAATCAACATGATGATGAAATAAGACTAACTTATTTGAATTAATTGGGATAATATCAATTATGTCTCTTGAAATATCTATTTTCTGATTAATAAAAGAATCCCCGTGACTTTCAAACTTCTTAGACGTTAACACGATTTTTATTTTGGACGTTCGAGTATTCTCTATCAAAAGATGTTGCATACTATTTACCATGTTATCTTTTTACATTGAAAGAAGTTGAACATCCTATATAAGATGTATTTATTATAAGAAAAGATATTTGCAATCATGAATTTAGCAACTATCGCGTAATCACTTTGAAAAAAGTAAATAAAACATGAGATTCATATGAAAAAAAAAATAGTATGTAGAATTATTCATTGATGTTTGATGGCTTGCATTTCAATGATGTTTTTTAAAGGTTATGGTGAGACTCTTGTTTAAAAAAATCGATGAAGTTTTCTTAGGATGCCTAATTAACTCTTGATATCATATCATGATAAAGTTGCAAAACTTACTTTAGAAACTTATTTTTTAATTATAGTAACCATGATAACAAACCACTCCATTATTCTCTCCCTTTAGTGAATTTTTCCTGCATTTGTTTTTAGACCCAATCATCAAAACACATAGGGATTCCTATTCGGATCTTTGTGTTCTCAGTCTCAGGGAACTAATGACATTTTCTTCCTCTCTCAACCAAAACCGGACAGTAGTATTTGATCTCTGTCTGAACAAATGCTGGAACAGACATGGATGATGGGTTTGAAGACTCCCGTCTCATTTCTCAAACTGGGATATAATTAAAAGGGATAAATTTAATCTATTTTCTAAATATTTTTTTGAATTACTGGTTGTGGAAGTTTAGTTACATCTCATTTATGAAATTGTCAATGCATTGTAAATTGTAGTGGCTAAAATGAAAATCTTGAGATGTTGATCGGCGATGGAGGCTTGGGTTTTGTAAGATTGGTTTACAGTTTTTCAAGGTAAGTGCACACAAGATGTTCGGTAAAATGTCTTAATTTGATTTTAAAGAACGTGTGTAATTTCTAATTTGTTGGCTTTCATGCCTAAAAGCAATGAACACATTGTTAAGAGAAGTTTTATATTTAATATAAATAAATCAAGTGAAGCTTAAGAACGAAAGACAAAGTCGAGTAGTACTTCTTTTTAACATTTCAGTAATACTGATCAGCTGAGTAATGCATGGTGTATATGTTTTTCACTGTTACTATGTATGTCTATAAACAGATTTAAAATTCTAATGGAGTTTTTTTAAAGAGTAAGTTTACATACAATCGTAAAGTGCGTAAACGCCACATAATCGTTTTAAAAAAGAATGAGGTCTACTATTAAAAAATTAATTTTTTTCAGATGGGTCCCATATTTTATTCACTTTTTTCAAAACGATTACGTGGCGGTCATACAATTCATGGTTATAAATATCTTTTCTCTTTTTTAAAAAGAATAAAAGAGAGAGAACTTATTTTAGTTTTGTGAAATGAAGTCAATAAACTTATAATCACGAGTAATGAAAAAGAAATTTTATCCAACACATTAAACTTTTACTACAAGAAAAACGAGTATTTGTGACGGATTATTTATAACAAAAATGATTATTTACAATAAAAATAGATTATTTTAATAGAAAATAGTCATTTTTATAGGAATACCTAACCACAAATAAGTAGTTTTCTTATAGTATTTATTAAGTAATGCACTTACTATTTTTTAAGAATTTTTTATTTGTAAAGAAAACAAGACCAAGCCCCCACATAGTTTTTATTAAGAAAGAGATTAAAGTAAAATGTTTTAAAGAGAAAGATCTTTGTTTGTATACATGTTTTCTTGAAAACGAGAGAAAATTATAATGTTTAAAGAGAAGGTTTAGGACAATTATCGACCCTCTTGCTTCTCTTAATATCTATCCATCCTAGACTCCCACATTGGAAACCACGTAAAACTCATATTTGACATTTAGTTAGAAATATATAAGGTATTCTTTCGTTACAAGTGAGGGTTTATTAATAAAATTGAAATACTATTCTCTTCTAAAAAAGAAAAGACATGTAGTTAAAAATATTTTTTCTCATTCAATTTGCAATATGCCAAGACTCCGGCCATATTGCTCTATGCCAGAACTAGAAAATGCTCATTTAATGTGACCAATGCCTTATTACATAGAGAAACTTGCTTCACCTATACATGTCAATGATATCCTTACTACTCATCTACATAGTGTTTAGCCATAGATTACTAAGAAAATCTATTGTTTAGTTTTTCAAATGCACAATTTTTCTTAGGGGTGCTACCCGCACCACGGTGCGGGGTAGCCCCCTCCCCGCCCTCAGCCCCCCATGGGCCCTGGGGTGGGATTTTCATTCTCACCCCTGCATCCCAGGTGCGGGGCCCCCTGCCACCCTTAATTTTTCTTTCTACAATATTGAATCATGCCTATGGAGGATTTGGAAATCCCTCCTTATTCTAAAACTTTGATGGCATCTAAGTTCGAAGAGATAAATTAAACTAATATCACCTCCTTCTATTTCATCATCATTTTTAAACACTTAACCCCTCCTTAATTAGTTTATCTCATTCTCTACACTTGTCTAATAAATAAAAGAGAGAGAGAGAGAGAAAAACTGGTCCTTAACTTATTTAAGCAAAGTAATGCTAGGAAATTCGAACACAATGATTAAGAAACGAAAGGTGACTTAAAGACGGACCACCAATGCAAAATAAATAAATAAAAAATAAAGGATGCACAATGATTTATTCTTCACTCACTACTCATATGAACAATGAGTGAACACTAACCATTGTTCACCCTTGGGGGCAGGGTAAGAAACCCTCCCCCCGCACATGGTGAGGATGGGGGGAGTGTTGGGACCTCATCAAAAACCGCCCTAGGACAAGGTCCTAGGCATGCATGGACAACAAAGATCGGGTTACTTCCAAGATCAAGGCTAGCCAAGGCCAACCAAGGGCCAAGACATATCACAAGCCACATTGGCCATGCAAGACCATATCATTTATTTATCCTTATTTATTTTTAATTATATTTCAAGGGACCTATTGGGGGTTTCCACTTTGTAATCTCTATAAATAGGACCCTTAGGTATTTCATTTTACATCTTTGATCATTTGACATTTTTCCTTTGTGGAACGGTTTGGGTGTGTTCTTGAAGAACACTTTTCGGTGCTTAGCACTTGGGCTACTTGGGTGAAATTCGTGAATCCCTAGTAGAGGATCATCACCTTGCAATTCGTGAATAGGTGGTGATTCAATCTATCCTATTTCATCATTGTGCAATTCATGAATCAATGGTGATTTATTTATCTATCATTTTATCGATCTTTGTTTCATCATCTTGCAATTCATTGAATAGGTGTTGATTCAATTATCTTCTTGTGTTTATGTTTTCCATTCTATATTCAAAAATCTAAAAATAAATTGTTCTTATATTTTCGTGTTTGTTCTAATATTTTCCATCTTGTCCATCTTTACTTTCTTGCAAATCAAAGACATCCTAAGTCTCAATTTTAGTATTCTTTGATTTCTCAAAATACCCATATAAACCATAAAAAAGAGTTTTTATATTCTTTTGTTGAGTCCATTCATCTTTGTGCATTCTAGAATTAGTGTTGAAGTTATTCACCATTGTGTTCTTGAATGTGCATGCGTGTTCATCCATATTGTTCATCTATAGTGTTCATCCATAAATTTCCTTCCATCCATTTTGATCTTCCCACATACACTATTCGACCAATCCTAGTGTTTACCCTACTTTCCATAATTGTCATCACTACCATAATTAGCCTCAACCATACACAATAACTCTAGCCGAAACCCTTGTCTTCCACAAATCCTAGCCATCCCTCAAGAGTCCTACTAGGCAACTCCCTTAACTTTAAGAAATTTGACTCATTCCACTCAATCTCACAAATCCTACCAATCCGAAAGCCATTCCTAAACTTTAGGAACCCTAATCACCCCATATCTATCCTTCATTCAATCTTACATTGACCTAGCCAAATCCCACATTTTCCATATTGGCCACTTACCTAAATTAGCCTTCTTCCACATTCCACCTAACCCTAGCCACCCTTCATCCAACTTAACCCTAAACTCCCATAAGGTAATTCCTACCACTTAGGAATCCTTAACCCATCTTCCAATTAATCCAAATTCGAAATACATCCCTTGCCTTAGCCAAACACCAACTTCCCAACAACTCGCATGCCTCTTACCATTTAGAATCAACCCTAGCCACCTTACCTATCATCCCAAACCTATCTTCCAAATCCATATCCCTTGATTTAAGGAATTGCCAACCCATTGTCAATCCCTTAAACCTCTCCATCCCTACAATATCTCTAGCCAACCAAGACTTACCTCAATAGCCAAAACCGAATCTCAATCCCTCCAATCACTCAACTTCCCTAGAATCACTCCATTCCTAGAATCTCCAAGTCAACCAAAGACTTCCCACCTCTTGCCATATTCAAATCATACCTTCCTTATCTTACCACAATCAAATCTCATCTTCCATATCCAATCCCTCAAACCACTCATTCCCTAAAACCACTCAAATCAATCAAAAGACTATCATCCTATCTTGCCATATTCAAATCCCATCTTCCATCTCCAAATCCCTAAACTCAAGGAACAACCCTAGACCCATTCAAACACAACTCATCTTCATCTTTAACCTAATTCCCATCTTTCCCAAAGTGACTCATCAATCAAGGAGTCCTAGCCTCATCCAACAACATCCTTCCAACCCTAACATCTCATCCTACACTCCAACCCTAAGCCAACTCTTCCAAATCTCGAAATTCCCCTTAGCCACCATTCAAACCCTAGCCCAACTTCATCATATCAACCTTAAACATCATCCAAAAGGGCCCAACATCAAAGGAAACCCATAAGCCGTTCCACATTGCATCAAACACGCATATTCACCATTTAGATCACCCGAACTCATCATCATCATCATCATTTCCATCACTAAACACTATACCTTCATCAACCTAGGAACCCATCATTGCCATTATACGTACAAGACCAAGCAAGAAGGCTTGACACTCGGTCACCATCATCATTAAGGCAAGCTCGCGGACTTAATGTTTAGGGACAAGACCGGGGTCCCTAACATTAATTGGTGCTTTCATTGAGAGGGTTTCTTAAGAAGCTATCTTGCTTGGTGCTCTTGAGAAGCACTAACATCAATTGGTGCTTTGTCAAGAGATTTCATTGAAGTTTTGAGAAGTTCTCACTTCTCCTCGAGATAAACGACGCGTTAACTTGAACTTTGTGAATTGGTTGGGGGAGTCCCTCGTGGATCCCATTATTTTGTTGGTTCTTGTTAAAGGAAGTTTGGGGGAGATTGAAATACCATGTTCGGGGGCACTCTAGAAGCCGAAAGGCTTAACAAAAGGCGTGACCACATCCTTGATAAGTTGACCACCACTATGGCCGAGATAAGGATGGACATTGAAGCCATGAACCGTAAGAGGGAAGAGAACCAAAGGGCCAAGGAGGCCATGAGGAGAGACCCTAATGCAAACCTTGAAAGGATTAAAAAAACTAGAGAGAGACCCTATGACCATGAGGCCTACATTGATGAGATAATACACTATCAAGAGAGAGGTGGAAGCCACCATGAGAGAAAATACAAAAGAGACCACTATGAGGAGAGAAGAGGAAACCGGGCTTATGACCGGGGACCTATGAGACCTAGAGTGGATGTTCCCAAAAGTAGTAGGAGGGATCCATGTGAGTTGCTAACAAAAGAGAGTACATTGAAGCAACCTACAAGGCTCCAAGAGGTAAAGAGGAAGGGGGAGAATTTAGAAAAGAGCCCTACTATGGAGAAGTGCCAACCTAAGGACATGGGGAGCAAGTGGTCTCAACCCTTGCAAACCGAAGTTCCTTGGAAAGGCAAGGAGGATATGGGGGATAAGAAACGAAGTTGGACCACATTGGCCACCAAGGAAGTTAAGCCTTGTGAAGCCATCATGTCCAAGACATTGTCTATACGTGGGGAGAATTATGTTGGCGTGGAAGAGGCAAGTAAAGACTATGTGGGCTTGAGTTTGTCAAATATGATCCTTGAGGGCAAGGATATATTTAAAGGGAGGGGGATTGTTGGGACCTCATCAAAAACCGCCCTAGGACAAGGTCCTAGGCATGCATGGACAACAAAGATCGGGTTACTTCCAAGATCAAGGCTAGCCAAGGCCAACCAAGGGCCAAGACATATCACAAGCCACATTGGCCATGCAAGACCATATCATTTATTTATCCTTATTTATTTTTAATTATATTTCAAGGGACCTATTGGGGGTTTCCACTTTGTAATCTCTATAAATAGGACCCTTAGGCATTTCATTTTACATCTTTGATCATTTGACATTTTTCCTTTGTGGAACGGTTTGGGTGTATTCTTGAAGAACACTTTTCAGTGCTTAGCACTTGGGTTACTTGGGTGAAATTCGTGAATCCCTAGTAGAGGATCATCACCTTGCAATTCGTGAATAGATGGTGATTCAATCTATCCTATTTCATCATTGTGCAATTCGTGAATCAATGGTGATTTATTTATCTATCCTTTTATCGATCTTTGTTTCATCATCTTGCAATTCATTGAATAGGTGTTGATTCAATTATCTTCTTGTGTTTATGTTTTTCATTCTATATTCAAAAATTCAAAAATAAATTGTTCTTATATTTTCGTGTTTGTTCTAATATTTTCCATCTTGTTCATCTTTACTTTCTTGCAAATCAAAGACATCCTAAGTCTCAATCTTAGTATTCTTTGATTTCTCAAAATACCCATATAAACCATAAAAAAGAGTCTTCATATTCCTTTGTTGAGTCCATTCATCTTTGTGCATTCTAGAATTGGTGTTGAAGTTATTCACCATTGTGTTCTTGAATGTGCATGCGTGTTCATCCATATTGTTCATCTATAGTGTTCATCCATAAATTTCCTTCCATCCATTTTGATCTTCCCACATACACTATTCGACCAATCCTAGTGTTTACCCTACTTTCCATAATTGTCATCACTACCATAATTAGCTTCAACCATACACAATAACTCTAGCCGAAACCCTTGTCTTCCACAAATCCTAGCCATCCATCAAGAGTCCTACTAGGCAACTCCCTTAACTTTAGGAAATTTGACTCATTCCACTCAATCTCACAAATCCTACCAATCCCAAAGTCATTCCTAAACTTTAGGAACCCTAATCACCCCATATCTATTCTTCATTCAATCTTACATTGACCTAGCCAAATCCCACATTTTCCATATTGGCCACTTACCTAAATTAGCCTTCTTCCACATTCCACCTAACCCTAGCCACCCTTCATCCAACTTAACCCTAGACTCCCATAAGGTAATTCCTACCACTTAGGAATCCTTAACCCATCTTCCAATTAATCCAAATTCGAAATCCATCCCTTGCCTTAGCCAAACACCAACTTCCCAACAACTCGCATGCCTCTTACCATTTAGAATCAACTCTAGCCACCTTACCCATCATCCCAAACCTATCTTCCAAATCCATATCCCTTGATTTAAGGAATTGCCAACCCATTGTCAATCCCTTAAACATCTCCATCCCTACAATATCTCTAGCCAACCAAAACTTACCTCAATAGCCAAAACCGAATCTCAATCCCTCCAATCACTCAACTTCCCTAGAATCACTCCATTCCTAGAATCTCCCAAGTCAACCAAAGACTTCCCACCTCTTGCCATATTCAAATCATACCTTCCTTATCTTATCACAATCAAATCTCATCTTCCATATCCAATCCCTCAAACCACTCATTCCCTAAAACCACTCAAATCAATCAAAAGACTATCATCCTATCTTGCTATATTCAAATCCCATCTTCCATCTCCAAATCCCTAAACTCAAGGAACAACCCTAGACCCATTCAAACACAACTCATCTTCATCCTTAACCTAATTCCCATCTTTCCCAAAATGACTCATCAATCAAGGAGTCCTAGCCTCATCCAACAACATCCTTCCAACCCTAACATCTCATCCTACACTCCAACCCTAAGCCAACTCTTCCAAATCTCGAAATTCCCCTTAACCACCATTCAAACCCTAGCCCAACTTCATCATATCAACCCTAAACATCATCTAAAAGGGCCCAACATCAAGGGCAACCCATAAGCCGTTCCACATTGCATCAAACACGCATATTCACCACTTAGATCACCCGAACTCATTATCATCATCATCATTTCCATCACTAAACACTATACCTTCATCAACCTAGGAACCCATCATTGCCATTATACATACAAGACCAAGCAAGAAGGCTTGACACTCGGTCACCATCATCATTAAGGCAAGCTCGCGGACTTAATGTTTATGGACAAGACCGGGGTCCCTAACAGGGAGGGAGTGCTCCCGCCCCGCACCATGCAGGTAGCACCTCTAGTTCACCCTCTATTTTTTTCTCATATGTTCGGTTGCCCCGTGTCTCAATCATTTTGATTAAGAAATAAATGCTACGACATTTAAAAGTTGAATATTTTCCAAATTATATAAGTAAAAGAATGAAAAAAAAAAGGTTGTATTTTTCAATTTTAACTTCTATTGGAATAACATGCTAATGTACGCCTTAGAATATTATTATACTTATGATAAAATATATTCATAATTTTTGTAGACGTGTTTCGCACTCCTATGAACACGCTTAGCAAACCTGCACTAGAGAACGCATAAAGGGTATTAAATACCTCTAATGCCTATATAATCTCGTTATGATTTTGAGACTCAAATCAACTTACCTCAAATGTGGATTTTACCTTTTATATATAGAGCATAGGATGGAGTGATAGGGCTTATGCAACAACCTAGTCGTCTATTTGAAATACAGCCTGCGACAGTTACTATATGAATTGTGTACTATATGAAAGGGAAGACATTTCGGGTCTCTAAGTCACCTCTCGGATATGACAATATCACTGGGCAGGCCTCTTAATTCGAGGTCTGTTACTAATGCGCCCATTGGTGATTACTCTGTAGCTGATATTGGCCGGTGGGTTTTGATAGGCCCTAGGCCTTTAAGGAGTAAGGGTGGTCCATTGATGAAGAGAGAACATCATCCATTCAGTAATATTTTAGCATTTGAAATTTTATCTTCAGTCTTCATTTGTGGACTATATGTACACGCCCTTCATTAAATGAAAAAAAAAACTATTTTAATAAAGATATTATTATAATTTTAAAAAAATTTAAAGTTAAAATTAACTAGACTTGCAATACAGTCCCTATTTAAAGACTGTATGTATCATTGTTCTTTTAGCATATGTATAGTGATATGATTTATTCTTTATAATATTTAATTTATTCTGTAAGTCAATTAGTAGTAATTAATATAATTGATTTATTATATTTTTATTCTTTCTTAATACTAATTAATTTATACAATAAAATAAATATTGTAAAAAATAAATCATATCACCATTATTTTAAGTATAGCAATATTCTAACCGTACCGACACATTTGGAAGACTTCCAGTAATTTCTATTGCTTCTTTTGGGAAGACTTTCAGTCATTTCTATCCTAAATTATTCTCTCTTTGGTTTAAAGTAAGAACATGCTCTTCAAAAAATAATAAAAATAAAGTAAGAACATGATAACGTACGGACATTTTCTTTCTTTTGGGTTTTGATAACGAAGGAATTTATTCATCGACAAGTGCTGTGTTCTTCATGTTTCCAACCAAAACCAATTATCAATTTAATAAATATTTTTAAAAAAATTAATTTACAAGTCGGGTTAAATAATACATATAAAAAATATTTATATAATTTAATTTAATTTTTAAAAATAATTTTTAAAATTTAAATATTATAAATTTAAATAAAAATATAATAATTTAATAATAAAATTGTGATCAGTTATTACAATACTGATAAAAGAGCATTTAAAGCTTGTCGGGTTATTTGAGTTCATTTAATTTAGTTGAGGTTTAAATATAGACCTCTTTTGATATTAAAATATATAACTAGAGCCTCGTTTGTTTTCGAGACTAAAATTTAAAATTTTAAAAATTTTGAAAACTTCTTATCCAATCATTATAACTTTTTAAAATTCTCGTATAAAATAAAATAAACAATTCTACTTTTTTAAATCTCAAAACAATTATAATATTAAAAAATATATTCTAATAATATTTTATTCAACTTTTCAACTTTAATCTCATCTCATTTTATCTCTAAAAACAAACGAAACTTTAAATTATTAAACTCAAAATCTTTTTAAACATGAAATTTATAATCATTTCTAACTAAACATTCTTTTACCTACAGAATTTATAATACTTTTTAACTTTCTATAAATATATATGGACTCATGTCTAAATTAATTCTACAAAATTTAGTCCAATCAACTCACTGCTATGTCAACTCAAATCAAGGTACAAAAGCAGCATTAATCCCACTCGACGTGAAGCCGAATACGAGCTTTTAGAGGGGCCATAGGGAATCCTCGTACGGTTTACGCTAACAGAATTCAGAAAAAAACTACAAAACCCGACGACCTTGGATTGGCGCTTTTCCAAGACCTGCTTTCTTTTTCTGCTTGGTCGTTTACTTTGCACATTTCTCTCTTCCTATTGTCCAACCATGCCTACTATCAGCGTGGGAAGGGATCGTCTCTTCACAGCGATCGGGCAAACTTACAGTGAAATCCCCCGTCTCTCGCTCTTTTTTTCATTTTCGTTTTTTCGGTTTCAAAGGAAGAAACTTTGTTTACATTTGTTTTGTTTTGTGTTTTGGTGTTGAATGCCACAGCTCAGGAAGAGTTCGAAGACCTTTGCTTCAGGTTCGGCATCGAGCTCGACGACGTTGTAAGCGTTTCTCACTCTTTGGGCTCTGTTTTATTTTTCCTTTTTCGTTTTGTTGTTACTATTGAGAATTTTGAAGTGGTATGTTTCTTGGGTGTCAAGAATGTATTTCTTTGACTGTTTCAGACAACGGAGAAAGCGATTATTAGAAAGGAAAAGCATTTGGAAGAGGAGGAAGATGGGGACGATGAAGAAGTTATCTACAAGATTGAAGTCCCTGCCAATAGGTATTTTGTTAACTGGTTTACTCGATTGGATTGCTTTCTCCCCCGAGGCACTTCAACCTTTTTTATACAAATTTTGAAGTTAGAATTTGAGTTTCTCAACGGCGCCCGTTAGTTGATTTGTTCCTTAGGAAGAAGGAACTCATAATGTCCTGTTCTAACCTTCGCTTTTGTTTTTCTTCTCACACACTACGTTTTGGTTTTCTTTTGAGAACATACTATGCGAGTATATGCTCTCACGTACTATTTTTCTCCCCAATATGAGGGATTTGCTTTATGTTTGAGTTTCTGAAGTGAATGAATTAGTCATTCCCCCTTCATATTGGTTATTTATTTTTTGAAAGGTAAATCGCTTGTGTTAACTTGAAATATAGGAAGGCTTTAGCAAGATTCTTATTTATTCTAGTAGTAAAAAGATGCAAGTAAATATAGTTATTTTCCTTCTGATGTGCACAGATATGATTTACTTTGCCTTGAAGGGATTGCTCAAGCCCTTCGAATCTTCAATGGGCTACAGGAGATGCCGACATATAAAGTGGTTAATATTAGTAGAAAATCAATGATTAAAATGCACGTGAAACCAGAGGTGTTGTCTCAGAAACTGACAAGTCTATTATGGGTTATTGTTTTGTCTAGAGTGGGACAGTTGATTTTTTGGGGTATGAACTTTTCACTTTTTTCCCCTTGCAGACGTCTTCAATTCGTCCCTATGTTCTTTGTGCTGTTTTAAGAGGTATAAAATTTGATGAAGTAACATATAACAGCTTTATTGATCTCCAAGATAAGCTCCATCAGAACATTTGTCGGTAATGAATTCTGACTCTCAGCTTCATTTATCGTATGTATCTTGGCATACTTATCAGCTTCCATGTCCACCTGATTGTGCGTCCGCAAATGCTTTTGAACCTTATAAAGTTGTAATTTTTTATGAACTTTGATTGTGTTTGTCCCCTAAATCCAGGTAGGAAAGGGTTTATTTTTTTATGATCTATATGTAGGTTGTTTAATTTATGGAATAACTATAAAACAAACAACAGAGTGCATGAAGTAATGAAAAATATCATGTGCCTCTTTATTTTTTCTTAATTGTGACCTAAAAATTGAAGCTTTTTTTGCTTCCAAGCTGTTTGATAGTATGCGAGCCATTCAAAGCCAAACCCCCTAATACTGGGGCTGTGTCATCCCTCACAAACTAGCATCTGTTAGTGTGCTCATCAGAAAAAAGAATACAGGAAAAATATATTAGGTGTATTTCTTGTATACTTCCGGTGTATTTGGATTGTGCCTTTTAATAAAATTTTGCTAATCATCAAAAAAGAAAGTTTAGTCAACCTTTTACTCTCAATTTTGTTAATAGCTTCCTCTTGGCATTGTGTTTTCCTTTCTTTAGTACTGTCAAATGTTGTTATATGTTTCCTCTTGGCTTTACGTTTACTTTTCTGTAGTATTGTCTTATCAGCTAAATTGCTTATTGGATGGTTCTATAAGGATTTCATGTAAATTATCATTTCAGAAACTCACATTTAATATTTGTTTAGGCGAAGAACCCTAGTTGCAATTGGGACCCATGACTTGGATACATTACATGGCCCTTTCACATATGAGGTATGTTTATTTGATATTCTTTCTTCTTGTTATTGTATGTTGTGTATTTTCATGGTGTTTTGGATATGTGTCATTGAAGTATGAGAGAAACTATGGCTGCGTGTATGGCGGGTAGCTCTTTTATCTTGCCTCATTTGGTTACGCAGTTCAGATGAGATGAGATGTTTTGTTGAAAGTTGAATAAAATATTGTTATAATATAATTTTATAATATTATTTTTGTTTTGAGATTTGAAAAGATTGTATTGTTTATTATATTTTGTGTGGGAGTTTGGAAAAGTTGTAATGATTATATGAGATGAGATAGTTTGGTTTTGTGTAACCAAATCAGCCATTCACATCGCTTTGGGAGGAAGAAGGAAGTCCCAGCCCTAAGCCAAAAGTTTTTTGTGGACCTATCAACCCTTTTGTCTGCAAATACTTTGAAGCTGCATGTGAATTAGACATAAAACCATCTGCTAGAACTGAGTTTTGAGTTAGAAACTTTTTATTCTGGATGGTTGGATAAATTTATTGGTTTCTGTTTTGGCTTGTTCAGTCCTCGACTCCTTGCTAGTAAAAGTTGCTTTTTATATTGTGTCTGATTTCTTTGTTTTTGTAAGTTATTCTTTGTCTGGTTATTGAATATGTTTTCCTCTCTCTCTCTCTCTCTCTCTCATAGTTTGATGAGCATACCACAAACATTTTTGCTTTAGCAAGTTGCCTTCCTCTCTTGTATTTTTCTAAGGTTATTGAGCTTAAAGTTTCTCAATTTAAATGATACGCCAAAGGTTGTATGAAATCATGAGACATTTCCTGATATCAGTAACTTACAATTTTCATTTTTGTCTTTTTCAGGCCTTGCCACCTTCAAGTATAAATTTTGTGCCTCTGAAACAGGTACTCTTATTCTTTTCTCAGTAATTGAAATTTATATAAAGAATTGTAAAATGCATGGCCCAGGTATGCTGAATGTATACAAGGGCAAAACCAAAATCGGTTCTCAAAATTTCTGTCATTCCTTTCTCTCCAACAAAAAAAAAAAAAAAAATTAGACATATAAGAGGGCAACCTAGCAATGGAGTAAAAGGTGGTCTACAGATTCTCTGCTATTTTTGCACATACAACACCAATCAGCCAAAATAATATTAGGGTTTCTTAGGCTATCCATGGTAAGGATCTTCCCTACGTAAGCTGTCCGTATGAAAAACATTATGGGTGTTACCTATTGTTAGATCCCTGATAAAGTCATGAGTGCTACCTGATAAGGCCATGAGAATCAGGATTATACAAAACCATCATTTGGGCTTGTGAATAGGAAAATATCAGACTGCTTAAAGAACCTTTTAAAATACTTTTGAATAAAAGATGAATTTTCTCTGATAAAATGAAAACTGGATTAAAATTTTATCTTTCATTATTCAAATTATTAACTTCATCTCGTTCCCGTTGGTGTATTGTGCTTGATATCTAAGCTAGCCTTTCTTCTGGTATGATATCTATTTTAAGACTTTAGAATCGTGTAGCTGGCAGCTTCCAAAGGCAGAAGGTTAAGTTGATGCCTCAAATAAGAGCCCTTTTTTTTTTCTTCTAGTGTTTTTTATTGTCTTGGCACACCACATTTTTCCCTATCCCTTTTCTTGACAGTAAGATTTAGCGTTCGTATGTCTAGCAATCTAATTCTTAATCTCATAATGTGATGTTTTTTCACAAACTCTGGTTGATCAGAGAATTCACTGTCTTACCACAATTTTCTAATACTTTGGGAAATGGCAGTGGTTTAAGAAAATTTTCCTTTTACATGTTATAGCTTCATCCTTTTTATTACTCAATGAGAAAATAGTGTGAACTTGCAGAGTCAATGTATAATATTAGAACTGATTGCTTGTAACTTTGTGTTTTTGCTATTTAGGAGAAGAATTTCAGAGCTGATGAGCTGATGGGGTTTTACAAGGTGAGTCTTAGATCAAGATATTGGTGATTGCATGCACATTGCTCATGCATATTTCTAAAGAATTACCATATTTACTTTTGTATCAGTTGTGAAGATATGACTATGTAATTTCTTGATTTATGTTCTGCTGATTTGGCAGTCAGATTTGAAACTAAAGAAATTCTTGCATATAATCGAGAACTCACCAGTGTTCCCTGTGATATATGACTACAAAAGGTGTGATTATCTTTAATGTTTATGAAATTATAAAGATTCTTGGCTCTTTTACCTGCCAATTATTTAGTTATTGTTATTTATTTACCCTTCTATCAATTTACTCTTTTTTGGGTTAAGTTATTGGAGCTTTATTTGCTTTGAAGATGTTGAGTTCATATTGTTCCTTTTACTGAGAGTACTGGCAAGTATTACGCTATTGTTTTTATTGAATGCTCATAGAACAAGAAAATCATGCAGCCTCTGTTAATGCTCTTACCATTGTCTGCCAACCAGCCTTTCCTCGTTAATGATATATATCCAACTTATAGGAATGTTTGAATGCATGATTTTTATAAAATTCCTGAAAATTCTGAGAAATCTTCTAGGTTTTTGAGGATTTTATGAAAATGGTGAGACCCATGAAAAACATGTTGTGATTGAGAAAGTTTTTGAGATAATTTTTTTTTCTTTTTTTTTGGTTTGAAGAAGTGGTGGGGTCCATTGAAAATATGTTTGGGAAGATCATTTTTGTGGCTTTTTTTTTTTTTGAGTTTTGATTTTTGTTTGCTACAGAAGTAAGACGTTTTTTATTTTTGGGATTGTATTTTGGTGTAAAGAAGTTTGGATTAAGGGAAAAAAGTCAGAATTTTCAAAACTCAATTTCCAAATAGCTTTTATTTCTGCTTGGTGTTTTAATGCTTCATTTCTTTCTTTTTTCTTCCCCTGAAAATTCTATTCTTAATGCAAAATTCTGTTCTTGATGCAGAACTGTTTTGTCTTTACCCCCAATTATCAATGGTGCACATTCAGCAATCACTCTTAAGACAAAGAATGTGTTCATTGAATGCACTGCTACTGACCTGACAAAAGCCAAGATAGTTTTAAACACAGTGGTAATCAAGAAGTTCCCAGTTGTTTCAGATTGTAATTCTGATTTATAGTTGATGATTGAAAGGTTTTTATCTGTTCTTTTAGGTGACGACCTTCTCAGAATATTGTGAAAGAAAGTTTGAAATTGAGCCAGTTGAGGTGATATATTCTGATGGGAAGTCGGTTGTCTATCCTGATTTATCTTTCTACAATATGGAAGTTCCTCTGTCTTATATTACTGGTGCAATTGGAGTCCCCTTGGAGGCTGACGAGGTATCAATTTCTTCATATTATATTTCTATTTCAGGATTCAAAAAACCTTAAAATGAATCATTAAAGTGGTTTCTGTGGGGGTAATTTGTGTCTGTGAGCACAGACGCTTATTTATTTATATAGTTTTTAATTTATGGTTGGCTGAGTAGCACTATATTGTTTACTCTTCATGTGTTGCAAACTGGAAATTTATTTCTGCAAATTTTCTATTGATAGTTGTTTTTATTATTCTTTTCCATTGGTTTTTGTTTACTGCTTAAGGATTTCTATTGCCAAAGGATTACTGATTTGGAATTAGAAGTGCTCTTCTTTTGTGAGATCCTCGAGACTTTTTGTGGGTGAATAAACATTCAAGCTTCCAGACAACATTGATAAAAATTATTTGTAGGAGATATTCTTTTTAACTGATGCCATTTTTCTCCCATGACAGTGATATCTATAATAATATTGATAATGGTGGAAGAGTGTGATTGGTATCGATGTAAAAAATCCTCTCATGGTGGCCTATTTGATTGAATGTGATTTGTCCTGTGTGCTTCATGGTATACGAGATACCTTAGGCGTAGTTGTGTATCTGCCCATAAGAATTATGATCATCCAACCATCTTTCTAAGGAAAATGCAAAATTGTGATAAGGTTTAGTCAGATACTCAGATACATACTCTCTCAGGAGCTCTCCAGTCAAAAATCTATACAGCTTGAGCTTGCCTTAATATATAGCTGTATGTGCTGTATTTCTAGTGTGGTGGTTGGGGATAATCCAACTTG
This sequence comes from Cyclocarya paliurus, assembly GCA_029856935.1. Lineage (NCBI taxonomy): Eukaryota > Viridiplantae > Streptophyta > Magnoliopsida > Fagales > Juglandaceae > Cyclocarya > Cyclocarya paliurus. The sequence continues at coordinate 27,741,866 of CM056947.1, forward strand.
AGCTTTTAGTTAAAGCATATCGAGTTGAATTTGCATAGAAAGCTCCATGTCAAAGGTTAGAAGTTAGGCAATTAGTACTCAAGAAATTGTTCGATTTAATTTCTGATGACATTGGTTATCTTTTTTTTTTCCCCTTTTTTATTTTTATTTTTATAAGTAAAAGTGTATATTATTAAAGAATGGGCAAAGCCATGTTCAGTACAATGAATGCCCTAACTACGTAGGAGCAAAGGATACAAGGAAGTTATGGAAATCTTGACCATTAAAATTAATGGCTATAGCCCAAGTACAAAGAGTTCTAAAAAAGAAAGCTTTTAGTTCCTCCATCGATCTCTCTTTGTCCTCAAACGTCCGTTCATTACACTCCTGCCACACACACCACATGATGCAAATAGGAAGCATTTATCTGATAGCAATAAATGCCCTGTTGGGCTCCAATTTCATGCCTTACTGACGAAGAAAGAAGTAGGAGGCCTTTCCATAGGGTTCATGCCTTGGGATATTTGGTGGAGCATGTCTTATCTCATTGGTGCATAATGATAATGTTGTGTTACAAAAACAATATTTTCTTTTAATAAAATGGAGGTGTCAAATGTTTAAAATTGTTTTTTCAATAAATATATATCTTATTTAAGTGCAGAGGAGTGCAACCCAACTATATGGGAAGTCTACCAGAGAAACCCCCACTTATGAAGAGGGACCAGAACACATCCATAATTTAAAATTGTTGTAGAATGAGTGGAATGCTCAATCCCCTTGTGAATTGTAATGGCTGGCTCAGGTGAGAATATTGCAAGAAGAGTAATGATACGACACAACCCTTTGTCTCTCGTGTATATGCCCTATGTACCTGGGGCCTGATCTGTTCATCTGTTAGTATTAATGAAAAAAAAAAGAACTTGTTATATTCTTCTCAGTAGTTTTGCTGCTTATAATCCTTTTCAGTTTCTCTGATTTTTCTCACTATCTATAATCCTTTTTTCTCTTCTTGCCTCTTGGATTACTTATAACGAAAGGCAATTTTGTTGCCTATAACTTCAGTAGTTCAAATCTTAAACCAAGTTTGGTGGAAGGATGGAAATTAGGAGGGTTGGATGTGGAGAGAGAAGGAACAGAAGGAGAATGAGTTTGCCTCCCCTTTATATTATTTGGTTGACAAGGGAAGGGAGAAGGGATGATGATAGGGAAGTGCTGAATGGTGGTAAAACCAAATTCCCTTTTATAACTCTTTTCCTCTTTTAGCCAAACAAAAAATCTGCCCCCCTCTGATATCTGATCTGTCCGATTGTAAATTGTGGGGCTGATGGTATTTATCCTCTGCATCTCCTTTCGAACCCTTTCCATCTGCATTCCTCTCCCTCCCAACAAATGTAGCATTAGGTTAGCAATATGATGAGTAGAATGTCACATTGTGATGCAGATATTTTTTGTGTTTTTATGTTCAGTGACAGTAATTCATCATATTCAAGGGCTATAACTTGTATTTCTCACTGTCTTCTCACTGTTCTCTATCATTCAGGTCACTAGTTTGTTAAATCGGATGCAATTGTGCGCTGCACAGTCTGTCTCAGGTGATAGTAACTCCAATATTACTGTATCTGTACCTCCGACTAGAAATGATGTTCTTCACCCATGTGATGTTATGGAGGTATTGATAGTACTAAAACCTGGCCATTTTATTGATGCCTCTTTTCTGTACTAAAAATGTTTGGAGTGTCACACTTGTATTTGTATTGACAAGGTATGTTTTTTCATTGCTAAGGATGTTGCCATTGCTTATGGCTACAATAATGTTAAGGATATTACGATTGCTAAGGGTTACGATGTTTCGAAGGGAAGGGCTTTGTCTTTGAAGCCACTGCGCTTGGAAGAGTTTAGTCATCTTATCAGATTAGAGGTACAGAGCAGATTAAAAAAATCTGGATTGTTTCTTGGTTAGTTCTACCGTTCCTTATATAGTTTTTTTTTTTTTCAATTAGATTCTCTGTTAAACATTGTTTTTATTTATTTTGCTACCAGATGGCAATGTGTGGGTTTACAGAGGTCTTGTCATTTATCTTGTGCTCGCTTAATGACAATTTTGCAATGTTAAATCATGAAGGAGACAGTTCAAATGCAGTGATCATTGAAAATCCTCGTTCCTCTGAAAATGAGGTTTGTAATCCTAAGCCTTATGTGCTCAGTTGTATTACGATAATGCGGGATTTCGAAAGAACAGTTTTAGGTACTCATATTTCTTTTTAAGAGTTTCTCCTTTTCTGTCCTTGCTATTATTATTTTTTTTCTCCCTTTTCGGATCAAGACTAATCACATTTCATGAACTGCATTTCTTTTAGAAGCCAGTATTTTTTTTAACTTCTTTTAGAAGCCAGTATTTTTTTTAACATGTTGCCTCCATTTTCTTCTTTTTGATTGTTACTGTGTGCGCTGCTTACTGTTTGATTGATTAGGCGGTTTCCTTCTTCACTTCCTTCTCTGAATTTTGCTTACCAGTAGTCTATGACTCTTTAGTGTTGAAGTACGAAGATTTTATAAATACTATAACATATATATTGATATACAATCTACTGTGATATACAATCTATTAATATACCCCCATCATGGAAATTTCTTACTTACCAAAAAAAAATATATACCCCATCATGGATTATATATGTGGTCCATATTTTTTTCAAATCAACTGTTGGATATGAACCTTCCATGCTAGTATTCATGATTGGGGTTGATTGCTATATTGGGGTTGATTGCTATCCCTTCTAAGCAATCCTCCAAATTATAGTTTCTATTGATATGTTATACAAAAAATGTGCTTATGAACTGCATGATTTTCTATACCCAATTAGGATCTCTAGCATGCATGTTAAGTGCTGTGTATAGTTGAACCAGATATTTTCTTCCCAACTTCGCAGTGAATTTTAGGTACGCAGAATTGAATTGATTGATTAGCAAGATTGTCTGTCTCAATTTTAGGATGTTATCAAAGTTTTTTTTTTCTTTTTTTATTTTAATAAGTAGATGTTATTGAAGTTGCTCTCCCGATTCGCAGGCCTGTGCATTTCCATTTTTTCATTGAAGTGAATGCATTTTTTTCCTTTAATCAAAACAGATCTTGGTGTAGCTTAATATCTTGTCTACTTCCAACACTAAACTGAAGGTTTTCTTCCTAGTTTATTTGATTTTGGCTGTCTGTTTTTTCTTCTTTCCTCATGTGGTTCAGTTGAAATTTCTAATGTTTAAATTAAACATGATGAAGACACATGATAAGAATTTTAACAATATGTATATTTTTTTTTTCTGTTTATTTATCTAATATTTGACACATTGCTCCATTTCCACAGACTGCTCGTACCAGTCTTATGCCTGGTATATTGAAAACTGTTGGACAGAACAAAGGCCATCCAAAGCCCATAAAGGTGCACTGTAGTTTTTCAATAGACCATTGATTTTTCTATGGTTGAGTCTGTTTAGTTTCTATCATATTAGCAGATCTCTGAGCATATGGGTTTACTAATTTTTGAGTACTGCAGACTATTTAATTCTGTTGGGTCATTATTCTTAGTTCTAATGCTCTTTTTATGGAGTCATGTTGTTTAATTGTGTGCTGATAAATACAAACTTCGTAAAATTATGGTTCAAGTTGAAGATCTCTTATTTGTAATCATTTATGTGTTTATTGCATGTTGTTTTTTTTCATTGTCATTACTAAATACCCAATATGAAAAATTATTGAATTAAATATAACATCTTTTATGTGTTATTTAATCCATTAATAGACAGCTTATGAATTTCTTAGAAGCCATGTAAGGGTTATAATATAATCTGTTCTCATTCTTGATTAGTTAATAACTTCAATTAATATATAAGTACTAAATTATTTCCAACTGTTTCAATTGAAGATCTCTCTCTCTCTCTCCACACTTTGTAATAGTGACATCTTTTAGCATTATTAGCATTTATTGGATTTTTTTTCATATCTTCGTCTGGCATGGTAATACTCTTTCTGCACTTTCTGTTATACATCTCTGGAGAAAGTTCCCTCATTTCTAATTTTGTCTCTAGATTTTTGAAGTGGGTGACATAGTGCTGTTGGATGAGACTACAGATGTAGGAGCAACAAATCGTCGCCAGCTTGCTGCTCTATATTGTGGTGCTACTGCAGGATATGAGGTACATGAGGATCTCATCATACTCAGCTTGGTTATTAACATTTGAATATATGAAGTTGTGATTATGAGAAAAAGTTTTATCTAATTGGCTAATCATTGATTTTTTGAGTAATTGCGTTTGTTTCTATTTATTGTATGATGACTTGCATAACTCGTAATTCATATATCATATATTATAATTTTCAGTCGTGTATCAAGACATGATTTAGCCAACAATTACACTTGTGCTAGAGAACTCTCAAAAGTTTGTATTCATGTTTCCTCATGTTTCTCCAGTTGTCATTGTCAAACCCTTAAGAATCTCTAGATCTTGCCGACTTAGCATAATCAATTGAACATGACAAATACATGCATAAGATCCCAAACTACCCCGTCCGCACAAAAGAAAAAAGGAAGAATGAGATCCAAAGGCTGTTGGCTTATCTGACAGAGAGATAGAAGGAAAGAGATACTAATTATCCAAAAAAAATTCATAAAAAAATTGATCATTCATGTGTTACTTGTGAAGTGATTCACCAGTGTTTCTAATTCCCAACTTATAATTTTCAGATAATTCATGGCTTGGTGGAAAGAATCATGCTAGTGATTGGGCTAGTTCCACCTGATGACAATACAACATTCTATCTAAAGTCTTCAGATGTAAGGCTCAAGAATTTCTCTCCCCTTCCCATTGCAGTTGCTTTTTTATATGTATGTGTTTGTTGTTGATGTTCTCCGTCTTGGTATATTCTGAAGGATCCTGAGTTTGTTATGGGTACCCAAGCTAGTATCATTTATAAAGGGAAGCGAATAGGAACATCCGGAATCGTGCACCCTGAGGTAAATATTATTCCATATACACTTGTGTTTTAAGCACCATATGAAAGCATTAATGATATTGTGCAATTCTACCTTGACTTTGCCTTTTTCATTTCTTTTTCCTAAGTCTCAGTTGCTTAAGAGAATGCTTTGACTGTTTAATTTGTGCTCTAAGTAATTTAAAATGAAGATTGTGTAATGTCGTGTAGTTTTGTGAAAAACTATTTGGGTGTGAAGTAATTTTGAGGGACTCATTCTCACTGGACTTAGTTGAAATTTGATTGCCATGTGATTGTATACAATTCATTTGCTTCAACAGCTGGTGAAAATGATTGCACCTAGTTCACCATTGGACTTACCTGTGTTCTGGAATCAGGCATTAGCAGTTGTTGTATGATCTATTACTTTACAGGCAAGGTCAACAATTGTGCTATATGGATTTAATATTTAATAAATAATAATAATCTCTTGGTTTCCCCCACCTAGGAATATGAATGGTCGGTTTTGGGGAGAATTGACTTGGTTGAAAAATTCACCACCGATGCTATCCAATCCCCCTGAAACTGATTTAATTTGAAGTTTTTTTTTTTCAAAAAAAAAAAAAAAGATGATATCCCAATTTTATTGATTAGCTTTCACTTATGGCGGAGGAATACCTTATACAAAGAGGAGCAAGGGAGTTACAAAAATCCCAAAACCTGGCCCCTATAAAAAAGAAACAATAATCCTTACTAAAATCTAGTTACAGTTGAGAATGAAAGAAAAGAAAATTAATATCACAACATGGGAGTTCCTGCACGATCCAAAGAAAAGAAACCAATTAATTTGAAGTTTCAAATCAGCTTTCGTTGGTTTCAGTCCCTGATTAATTCTAAGATTTCGAGTTTTCCCCTAGGTTTACCCAGCTGCTAAACAAAGATCTATGCCAACCGTAAGGTGGAAACTGACTGAGTAGATTGAAAGCACTTACGAGATTGAGAGGAAATACTCATGAGGAGGTAGGATTACGTAAGCATATAAACCATAGAAATTATGGGTACCATCTTCTTTCTTAAACGATTCTAAAAAAAAAGCATATAAACCATAAGGCGAACCTGCATGGCCGGATTTTCATTCTAGTGAACCAAGCAAAACTGATGTAGAAATGGGCCGAAACTGACCAATTCAGACTGGTTCGGTCAGTGTATTTCCAATTGGTTTTCATGAGATGTAACACTTTACAGGCATGCAAGTCATGTTTATGATGTATCTCATGTTTCTGCATTGCATTGGAACATTATTATATGCTACTTGAATTAGGTATTTCTGGCCCTTGTTTTATCAGGCCAATTTGGGGACATTTTTAGGTTCTTTCATGTTTGGAATTACAATTATCTTATTTGAGAATATAATCTGTGGCTTCAGGTCTTGAACATGTTTGACATCCCTGATCCTTGTGCCTATTTTGAACTCAGCATTCAGTGCTTTTTTTAGGATTTATTTCATAGCAGCTTATGTAAGTCTCTTTTACATCTCTTCCTTATCTAAGCTTTCTAGGTTCTTCATAAGATTGAAGATTTATCATTTTTCTCTCTGAACCATTTACTAATATTGAGTTTTGCTTGGGCTGCATGCTTTATGTGTTATTAAATAACCACAGGCACATTAGCCTTACTTCCAATGCTTGGTCCTTTAGAAGCTCCAGTGCCATAAAAGCCAATGACATCGGCATCCATTAATATACTTGGTTCAGTCAAGTTTGGAGCCACCCTTAATGCAGTGAAGGAATATCATCAGTTTGCCCAATATTAAGTCTTGATATAGCATAAATATGATAGCTATTAGCTTGTTTTTTTTCTCTCTGTTTCTTTTTTCTTAGCCATGCTTTGAACATCAGCTATGTATTGTTGCCTAACTTATATAATCGATGAGGAAAAGATATTATATATATATGCCATCAATTTAACCAGTTCCATGTAGAGAAACTTTCGAGGATGCAGTGCACGGGACCGGGACTGGGATTTACTCTACATGGAGGGTCCGAAGGGCCCTGCCTTGGAGAGGTTCCCTAACATAAAAAAACAAATTAAAATATATATATATATATATATATATATATATATATATATATATATGTATATGCCTCTTTACTTGCTATATGAAGCTTCCATTTTCTAGATCCCAGTTTACTGCAAAGGTTTGATTGTTTTGAACTACAATTTTGCAATAAATTCATACTTTCTGTCAGAATACATAGCAATGTAGGTTATATCCACTGATATAATCATCTATTGAGAATTTAATGTTGTTTATTATACTTTTGGTCACACAGTTCAAATCATCTCATCTCATCTTATATAATCATTACAACTTTTCTAAACTCTCACACAAAGTATAATAAACAATTCAATTTTTTCAAATAACAAAATAAAAATTATATTAAAAAATTATATTCTAACAATATTTTATTCAACTTTCAACTTTTATCTCATTTCATCTCAACTCTTTTGAGTAACCAAACGAGGCTAAGACTCGGAGTCTTCTTTTTTTTTACCGATCAAAAACAAACTCGGAGTAAGAGAAACACACAAATTGGATTTCACATCATCTATTGAGAATTTAATGTTGCCTAGAGATTTACATAGGTATAAATTATAATAAATTTGGGCAAGAACTCTTACTAGATCTTGGCCTGAAAATAGTTGCTTGGACATGTATGTTGGATCAGTTGTAGTTATAAATGGCAAACATAGCGAATAATTTCTATAGCATTTAATGAGCATTCAGTGCTGTTTGGGTTTGAGTTTGTAGCCTTAAAAAGTGTTTTTAACATACTAAAAGTTCTTTTAAAGAAAAAATGGCAATTTAGTAAATTTATTTAAAAAAATGCCTTTAAGTTCCAAATTAAAAAGCTGAAAGTCCACTATTTAAAAGTTCCGGTAGATAATGTTACATTATAAGAACCATCATAATTAACTTTAAAAATGCTTTAAGTGCATATTTATCAAATAGTAAATAACTTTTTATTAGTAGATGTTTTCAATCAAGCTTTTCAATTTAAAACTCTAATATATATAAAAAAAAAATAACTTTATTTCCCACTGCAATTCCAAACAGACACTCAATGTTGTCCTTCCCAATGCAGACAAAAAACTTGAAATGGACAAGAATTATAATCAATGAGAGTAAAACTTGTAGTGTCTTGATTATTTCACTTGTCATTTGTTGGTTGAAAGATGAATCCGAGTAACCCTCCTTAGCCATGTGCAAGAAGAGGGAATCATTAGTTACACCTTTGCTTGGCAGTGTCCCTTATAGTCATTAGTTCTATGGAGCACTCTCAATGGATTAGTCAAATCCAAATAAAATCACTCAAATGGCTAATAGGACATGAAAATATGCTACATTGGATTAGGCAAATTCATTTAAGATAGACTTCAGCTATAGTAAATCTAAACTTTTGGTCATATTTGGATGTGCACTGTAACACTACCAAATCAATTGTTTACTATTATTTCATCTCTCTCCTCTGATTTTTTTCCCCTCCGGATATGGGATGAGAGAAAGGGAAGTGAGATCTTAGCCATCCCAACTGTCAATGAGCATTCTAAAGTCTAAACTATAATTTTATTTTATGCTTTGGACCATCATTAATTAAGATCAAATAAAAATAAATAAATAAAAGAAAAGAATGTTCCCGTTCATCCTATATTTGTCATGTATGTGATATATTTTAAGTGTTTGTTTTTATCAGTCGATTAACTGGTATTTGTTTAAAATGTAACACATGAAAAATATGACTGAAGATGACAAAATCTAAAATGAAAAAAATTATTACTCGAAAAAACTTGGAAACGAGTTAGAGTTATTATAAGGGTCAAATCTTGACAAAATCTAGACTCCGTTTCAATGTTAAGAGTATCTCAGATGATTTGAGTTTCTTTGTGAATAGTAATGAATTAAAATGTTTGAGTGAGTTTTGTACATCCCATTGAGATGTGTTTGCATGTATAAAATAGGTTGAGATCATATGTTTAACTTTTTTACGATAAGTTAAAAAAATAATGGGTCCAATCAATGATTGGATTGCTGTTGTAATGATGAAATAATAATAATAAAAGTCTCATCAATGAACAGTATTGAGTTAACATGAAAAAAATTAAGTTATTTAAGATGAAATAAGTTGTATGTATTTAGATGGAAAGTATATTCATCCATATAAAACTAACTCAGCCTAGGATCGATGGGGGAGACACAGGGATTCAGTTACATACTGAGCTCACAGCTCAACTCTCTGATCCACAACCTGTTTGTTGATTCTCTATATCCAATGCATTACATCATTTTGTATTGAGTTTTGTACAATTTGTTGGTATGGCCAAGAAATCCTTGCGTCTCTACAAAAAAGATGAACTATTCATACTCCATCATTTTAACTCAACTTGGGAAAATTACAAAATATCCCCATTTTAGTCAAGCTTTTACCACTTTTTAGGGCATATTTTTGGCAACTTCTTTGCTTTTTTTAACCCTTTTGAAAACGTCATCGACCGACTTCTCACTCCTGCCAAATTTTCCTGCTTAGCACATACCAGTTGAACGTTATCTTTTCTTAAGCTAATGTTCATGAATTTCTTTTTAAAAAAAAAAAAATCAATCACATGCAAGATGAAGATGTTGCCTAGAAATAGAAGGAACAAAAAAAAAAAAAAAATGATCACTAATTTGCATGCATGCCTATAAATACCATGCAATGGGGATGGCAATGGATCTTCATTCAAAGACATGGCTGTAGCCTCTGTCCTTAGCAGCTGGGTCTCCACGAACCCCATTTCCAATATCCTTCTACTAATTCTGGTCTTCTTCATTCGAGCTCATATGGCTCTTTCTTTAACTTTTGTCAAGATCCCATTGCCATCAGGTGTCACTGCTGCTGCATCCATTGCCTTCCCTACCCCCCTTCCTAAAGACTTCTATGTGAGTGTCCAAGATGGTCGAATTCTCAAATATCAAGCTGCCACTTCAAATTTCTCAGATTTTGCCTTCACTACAGGGAATAGGTTAGTATATATATGACAATATCTTATTCTCCCATACTCTATGCAAGTATATATAGTAGAGTTCACTTCATTTGTCTATTTCTCTTATATTTGAGGCCTCGAGTAGCTCGGACAGAACCGCGTGACTTCTACACATGTATGTATCAGAATGAAGCCATACAAAATGAGATGGAATCTTACACAATAACCCATTAATCTAGCTGAGTACAGGCTCAAAAGATCATGCATATGAGCAATATCATCAGCAAAGTATCAGAGCATTGACCTTTAATTAGATATTGTTCTTTAATCTCTGTGTGTGCGCGCGCGTCTCTCAATTTTTCGTGTAATTTCATGTTGTAGTTAATATGATTCAGGTCCAAGGCGGTATGTGATGGCCAAACTAGTGGAGACTTGGAACCCACATGTGGGAGGCCATTAAGTTTAGAGTACAACCATGCAACCAACCAGCTCTTTATTGCTGATGCATACTATGGTATCTTGGTGGCTGGGACTAATGGAAGGCTGGCAACCCAGCTTGCTTCCGCCGTAAATGGTGTGCCCTTCCGGTTCATTAACGGTTTAAGCCTCCACCCTAAGACCCGAGATATTTACTTTACAGAATTCAGTGCTGTGTACCAGCTAAGGTGCTTTTTAATGCTACTCTATCTTTATCATCTCCAATCAAATTTGTTGATGCAGTTCAATTTCAAGTACTGTATTTTCTATATATCATGCAGGAATGTTGAACAGGCAGTTCTGAATAACGACAGAACAGGAAGTTTACTGAAATATGATATGAAGACAAAACAGGTAACTGTGTTGCTAAGGGGGCTTTCCGGAGCTGCCGGGGCTGCAGTCAGTGCAAATGGTGATTTTGTTCTGGTCTCAGAGCTTATAGGAGGAAGAATTCAGAGGTTTTGGCTTGAAGGTCCCCAGATTTATACTGCTGAAACTCTCGTAATCTTCCAAGGAAGGCCGAATAAGATAAGGAGGACAGCAGGGGCAGACTACTTTTGGGTAGCTGTGAATATATTTAAACCAGATTCACAGGAAACTGTGCCCACCAGTATAAGGATCAATCGAGATGGAAATATTATGGAAAAAGTGCCACTTGAAAATGAATATAACACCACGAGAATCACTGAAGTTGTGCAGTTTGCTGGGGCTAATTACTATGTAGCGTCTCGATATACCAACTTTGTTGGTCTCTATAAGTTCACCTAAAGAGTTCTGCTTGCTGTAATGGCAGGACTTGAACAACCACTGGCAAACCCTACTGAATAAAAGTTTTTCAATTTTCATGCTATCTATCTATTCTTCCATCTTTGACACTAAGTTTATCATTACAGAATCCATTTAATGTAAAAGATGGGATATTCTGGGCATTTAACAACATGTCAAGATAATAGAAATTGATCAAAACATCTCCTGTTTTACACTTAAATGTATGTAATTCAATTCAAATGATGAAAAGGGTCTTGTTTGGAGGGAATGCAGTACAGGAAATCAAGCGAGTTTCCCCAAGCATATCACCAGGAAGAGTTGATACAAGATCATCAACCATGTAGTTTAAAAACAGGAATATTTAAAGCTTTATAGTTATTTTAGTCTCATATTATGCCTCAAGCTTTGGTGTTTATCAAAATAAATTAGGAATGAAACAATTTTCTCCATAGCAATTGGTAGGCACTCAGCACAAACAAACTGAATCTATTGGCTAAAGTACTTCAGGGCATCCAATTTTCTCCATACCCATGCAAATTCTATGCAGTTTCACTTTGTGATTCATTTTGACAGATGATAGTTCTTCCCATCTCATCCGTCTAACAAATCTGACGGTAGGAGACATCCAATCATTAGCATGCACCATAAGGGCTGAGGAAATAGGAAAACTAGAAATGATTCTGGTTGAGGCCTGGAATAGGAGACAGATTCATCTATCTCCTACTACAATAGATGCTTCACAGCACAACTTTTGTTATTCACTCACAGAAAACAGTAGTTTCAGTTCCAAATGAGTCACATGGAAGAATTGATCAGCTAATGCTTTTAGATCACATCTAAGCTGACTCACACGAGCAAAAATTCATCTAAACTTTCCTACGTTTATTTGAGTAGCAGCTCAAATAACTTAATCCATTACAATAACTTTAATCCTGTAGATTAATTCCAGAAAGGAAGGTTGAGAGATTGCTCTTTCAAGATTGTAAAAAGAAAATTTTGACAAATAGCTATTTTCTTGTCCCTAAGGTGATCTGAAAGCTTCACCGGCATAACGCACGCTTCCGAGCTCCTCTTCAATGCGAAGAAGCTGCAACCAAAAAAAAAAAAGAATTCCCAGAAACAATATATCGTGATGAGTAACAATCATGATATTCGGTCGATAAGCGAAAAACGAGCACAAGAACATTCTGAGAACATCGACGCCAATTCCAAAGATCCATGGGCTTCTTTGTGTAATCTATCAGGACTTATGAGAAACATCAGAAATTATTACTCCATTTGTAATATTTAATATTAGTCGGTCATAAACTTATGAAATTGGGTTGAATTAGACCATACAATCAGACCAAGCTTTCAAAAGGTTATATGAAATATGAACAGAGAAGATAACTAAAGGTTACAATTTACCTGATTATACTTGGCCAACCGCTCACTTCGGCAAGGAGCTCCGGTTTTGATCTGTATGATTGAAGATGCAATGGTCAACTTCAAAGCAATAACATAGATATGAATCATAGTAATGTTGATTAATCCAGCAATTAAAACCTGTCCACTAGCCAAGCCAACAGAAAGATCAGCAATAAAGTTATCCTCGGTTTCACCACTACGGTGGCTGACCATGACGCCCCAGCCTGCAGCTTTAGAGTCAAGTGCTGCTCGAACAGATTCAGTCACTGTACCAATCTGGTTAACCTGATAGAATGGACAAAAGATGAGCTAAATCAGCATAAACATAGCCTTTGTCCTCTCACAATGATGAGTCCAAGTAAATTTAGTAATCACAAAAGTTGAAGATTGAAAGGATTACAAAGGGAAACTGTAGAAAATGAGGGAAAGGAAGACAGCTAGCCGAAATCAGAAAGGAGTTTAACGGGAAAAAAATGAAAATTTAAAATTCATAGCTTCATTATGAGTGAATCAGCAAACTATACAGGTGGATTATAGATGCGTGCCTTTAGAAGTAAACCATTGCAAGCCTTTTTCTGAATGGCCTCAGCTATTCTCTTTGGATTTGTAACCAACAAATCATCTCCTACAAGTTGAATGTCAACAGAAGACTGTAGTGAAGCCCATGAGCTCCAATCATCTTGATCAAAGGGATCTTCAATTGATACAATTGGAAATTCTTTCACAAAATCCCTGTAGAGCTCACAAAGGCTCTGTGCTGAGTGCACGTGAGCTCCATCATTGGGTTGTTTCTTGAAGTCTAGATCATATTTCCCATCTTTAGTGAAAAACTCTGATGCGGCAACATCCATTCCAATTTTAATCTGTATTGTCATTCCAAAGCCACATGAGCAAAATCTACGTTTCAAACAAATATAAGAAAAATCACTACCTCCTACCTTGCCAGTGTAACCAGCCTTTTCAATAGCATCCATTAGCAATACCAGTCCCTCTCTGTTATCCTGAACGTTGGGGGCAAATCCCCCTTCATCTCCAACATTGCAAGCATCTTGTCCATATTTGGCCTTAATAATTCCCTTCAATATATGATAAACTGCTTTCTCAAAAAGATAGACCAGTTAGTTTTCTCATCATAGATGATGGGCATTTGGTTTAATTATATAACAAGCTAAGAACAAACTACATGTTCATAATGACAACGTAAGTCTTTAATTAGCGAAGACCCAAGCATTGCATAAAAAACTCAAAATCAATTGCAGTATGCATGTTATAATCATGCTCCATGTTGAATCACATCTAACAATCAGAGTTCCAACCAAAAAACAAGGCATGTGTATGGCTATTAAAATAGAGCCAACAACGAATGTACCAACTCAAGAAAAGGCAACTGTGGCAAGAAGAGAATTAATTCGCTTACCTTCACTACCCATGCAGAGTGCCTCTGCAAATGAGGTCGCACCTACTGGTAATATCATAAATTCTTGCATGGCCAGACTATTTCCAGCATGGCTGCCTCCATTTATCACATTAAAAGCTGGAACTGGCATAACAAGCTCCTTTGTTTCTGACAGTTCTTGGATGTGCTTGTACAAGGGCAACCCCTTTGCTCCTGCACCTGCTCTGCACACGCTTAGGGATACTCCCAATATAGCATTAGCACCTAATTTTGACTTGTTTGGAGTACCATCGATCTCAAGCATAAGAGCATCCACGTCAGCTTGGTTCCTTGTTAATAGAGGGAAAGAGGGAAAAAATGTCAGAGCTATAACCTACAAACAGAAGAATTAACTTTCCATCTCTAGCAAGTATATCTAAACATACATCAAGATCTACGAGAATCACTAAGCAAGAACAATAAAGTTGGCAAAAGCTAGGTGTCAACAGGATGAGAAATGAGCACACCATACAAAGTTGCTCATTTCAGTCGTAGCCTGATTAAATGACAGTCCAGTTAGAGTGACTTAGTTCGTAACCACATGCTATTGAATTGAACTACAAGAACTTTCCATAGATTTTTTTTTTTTACTTCAAGTTAGTTCTTTTCTTTACATTTTTTATTTGCTTAACACCAATAAAAAAAAAAAGAATTATTTGCTTAACAAGCAATGCTTCAATTCAAATTTTCCATACCTACCAGTAGAATAATCTCTAACTTGTATGTCATGATTCCTAAAAACCAGACGCTCATGTATATGGTTTACTTATAATACATCCAACAATCTATTTCATTTATGGTGCACAATCGGTATGAGACTCATCCGGGACCTCTACTACAATTTGAAGGCAGCTACTCAATATTGAGCAGTGTCACTGCAGTGGCTATATGGTTAATAAAACCTCCACTACAATGGCTATAACATTTGCATGTACGAAAAATACCTCATAGTTAGAACGGAATATCCAAAACTATATTCAAAATAATTATTCTGCTTGCTTTATAAAACTTGTAACAAAACAAAGATCTTGTCTTGACTTATGAGCCTTCATTTCACTTCATAATTCCACCTTCACTGGACTCCAAAACAAATTCCAAGCTTCAAGGAAAATTAATTCTTATTTAACCTACATTGAATCTTTTTCCAGTTAAAAGAAAAATACTTTCTCCGCGAACTCTTTTCCACACAAACAAACACTAGGCTATTAAAAATGTGAGTAATATATCAATGACAGGGAAAAAGACATGTACCGGACATCGACGCCGACGAGCTTGGGGCCAAGGATTTGGTTGATGTTGTTGACGGCATTTTGGACACCTTTGCCTCCGTAAACGCTCTTATCCCCGTCTCGGAGCTCCAGGGCCTCGTAAATCCCCGTGGAGGCTCCACTGGGGACAGCCGATCGGTAGAGAGCATCGGTGATCAGATCGACCTCAACCGTCGGATTGCCCCGGCTATCAATGATCTGCCGCGCCTTGACCGACCTCACCGCATGCTCTCTCGAGGCCTTAACGACGGACGCCGCAACCGCGACGGAGCATTGAACAGTGAGGGGGCGGAGTTTGTTGGGCTTGAAGGGAGTGGAATTTTGAGGTTTTGGTAAGGGCTTTGACGGGATGAAGGGCTTTTGGAGGAGTTTGGTGGTGGTGGTGGTGGCCGCCTGGGAAGCTAAAGCCATTTGTCTCTGTGTTGTTGATGAAATGAAAGCCCAACTGTCCAAGAGTCTTCGGGAGGGGCGCAGTGTTTGGAGAGAAAGAAAGTTGATGGGTTTTTATTGGAAAAAGAGTGGGAAAGTCCGCCGAGGGGCGATGAAAGCCAGAAAGTGCGTTGAGTTTGACAGTTTTGTGTGTTGTTGGGTTGGTTGGAATCGGAAAGACAGGAGTAGACGTTGAGAACTAGGCCACGAGTGGGCAGAGGCGTAATTACAAAAGGTTAGGTGAGTGTGTTTGTGAGGGGTCCATTTCCCCGTTCCACGCTGATGCTGAGAATTTGTACCCTATTTTCTTGAGAATTTTTAATTTTTCCTTTTGAATTGAGTGCATAGATGCAACAAGCCGGATACAGCCACATCCGACACACGGTAATAATTTTTACTCAATGGTTGAGATGAATTGAATTTAGTTATAAATAGTAATATTTTATGAATCTTATTTAAATAAATTTAATTTTTTAAGTTGAGAAGAGTTTAATTAAATTGAAATATATGAAGTAAGTTAAAATAGTAGAAAGGATATTAAGTGCCCCGGAGGAATAAGCTCCTATGTTGGAGGACCCAAGTCTTAAGCTTCAAGAAACAGAGTTAGTCTGCAAGCCTAGGGATTCAACCTACAGATGTGTGGAGGATAATGTAGTGAATAGATAACATCTATGTTTGATCAGGAAGGTTATCATGCAAATTTATTCGAAGGTTATCCAACATAGACTCTAAGGTTAGTCATTATCACCACCTAAAGGCTCCTATAAATAATACCTAAAAGTAATATATTTGGCATTCATTCATATATTTATATTGAGAACACTTCTCTCTAACTTAGGCATTAGAGTCCCACTAGGCACACCGTGCCGCCATCTCCTCTGTTGCAGGTTATCTGTGCAGTTGGTGGTGCCATCTGTAGGGGATCTCTACAGACTTCAACGTGACTTTCACATGCCAACTACCACGAGATCCCAAGTAACCTGTGATTAGGAGATGAATACAATATACATAAAAGCGAAGTTAGTGGAAGTTGAAGAAAAGTTGAAAAAGGCGATGACAATGGTTGAGCAGTTGCGGAAGGAGAATGAAGAGCTGAAACAACAGAATGCTACAACACCATATGTCCAACACCTAGCATACCTAAGAGAATATTTTAGCGTGCTTTGCAAGTATAAGATAAAATTGAATCCAACGAAGTGTACTTTTGGGATAGACTTAGAAACATTTTTGGGCTTCATCATCTCTAAAAGAGGCATCAAGGCAAATACTGAAAAGATGGGTGCCATCTTGAACATGAAGTCGCCTCAGAACATCAACGATACACAATGGTTGGCGGGTAGAGTGGCAGCCTTAAATAGGTTTGTTTTAAGATCCACAAACAAATATCTCCCTTTTTTTAGGGTTCTATGAAAGATACACCCATGAAATGAAGAATGCGATTAGGCTTTCTAGGAGTTGAAGCAGTACTTATCCAACCCGCCTCTGTTAAAGTAGCCCAATAAGGGAGACACCTTATACGTATGCATATGTATACCTGGCGATATCCCCCCATGCCGTCTTCGCAGTCCTAGTCAAAGGAGAGGAAGCAATAGGAGCGCCAGTATATTACACAAGCCATGCATTAAGGGGCACCGAGACCAAATATTGGCGAATGGAAATGTTGGTGTTCCCTTTTATAACAGCCACCAGGAGATTGTGGCCATATTTCCTGACTCACCCCATGAAGGTGTTAACGGAACACCCCCACAGGAGAATACTGTAAAATCCAGATAGC
Organism: Cyclocarya paliurus; assembly: GCA_029856935.1. NCBI lineage: Eukaryota > Viridiplantae > Streptophyta > Magnoliopsida > Fagales > Juglandaceae > Cyclocarya > Cyclocarya paliurus. The sequence continues at coordinate 27,759,388 of CM056947.1, forward strand.
TCGGAAAGATTGGTCAAATGGTCAGTGGAACTCAGCAAATTTGACATTGATTACATGCCCAGGAGCGCAATGAAGTGGCAGGCTTTGGCAAATTTCATTGTCGAATTCATGAGGTTCCCAGAGGAAGCTGAAGTTGAACCCCATCAACAACCATGACGGGTATTCGTTGATGGATCCGCCTGTCAAGCAGGAGGAGGAATAAAGATCTACATCGTGGGAGAAGGTGGACAAGAGCACCACTACATGGCCACGCTTATATTTAAAACCACCAATAATGTAGCCGAATACGAAGCCCTGATAGCCGGACTCTTAATCACGAAACTCTAGGTGCTGTGGAGATTGAACCAAAGGTAGACTCCCAAATGTGATAAAACAAGTAACCTAAGTGTATGCCACGAACGGGCAAAAGCTAAAAAACTATCCAAGCTGGGTGTTGGAGATCTGCGACCAACTTGCCTATTTTAGCCTCGAGCAGATATCTAGGGAGGATAACACAGTAGCAAACAAGCTAGCTAAAGCTACCTCTGGGAGGGATGAGGTGGATTTACCTTGGAAGGTACATAGGAGAGTGATAGAGATCCCAGTGATCGGAGTACAGGTAAACCAAGTAAGGTCTATGGAGACAAAGTGTGCCAAGGCAATATTAGAATTCTTGGACACAAGAAAACTCCCTGAGGAGAAAGAAACAACAATGAAGATAAAGAGGAACACAACACGATTTGTCAAGATTGATGGAAACCTGTACAAAAAAAGCTTCACCGCCCCATTGTTAAGGTGCATGTCACCTGAGGAAGCCCAATAAGTCTTGGTGGAGATACATGATGGGGTCTGTAGTAACCATTCTGGCAAAAAGGCTTTGGCGAGGAAAGCCCTTAGGGCGGATACTACTGGCCCAACACCCTCAAAGACACCAAGTAGTTTGCAAAGAAGTGAATCAAATGCCAGATTTATGCTCCCGTCCTATATTGTCCCCCCTAGAAATTACTTTCTGTCACCTCCCCATGGCCGGTCGCTCAAGCCGTATATCAATAATGCAAAACGAGGCTAAACCAAGAGCCAACATTACAAAAGGAAAGCACAAAAGGATGTTATCACAACAGTCATCCAAAGTATTATTTGAATCAAAAAAGAAAAAAGAAAAGAAAAGAAAGAAAAAATCTTCATGAAGATGGAGCTGCTGGAGGCTTCTAGGGTGAAGGCGTGGACAAGAAGGCTCAAGCATAGTATTGCACCCCAAAGCATCCACGAACTGGCATGAAACCTCATCAAATCTGAAGGCGTCAAGGTCCAAAAGCCTCAAGGTAGTCCAAGGATGTGCTAGTAGGTGAGATCGTAAGCGTGCCACACCAGCCCCATATCCATATCTGAAGGCTTGATCCCTAACAGCCATGGCGACCACCAATTGTGGAGGCAAACGGACTAGTTCGCCCCTCGAAGCAACCAATTCTGATTCCAGTTCCAACAATTGCTTCTTCTGCTCCTTCACTTTCGTATCTAAGTGTAGCATTGATTGCTTCATTTTGTCCCGTTTGGCATCTGCTTCTTTCCTGTCCTTCTTTGGTAGTATACCTACCACGCAGATCCTCATAAGATCCCTTCATCTCTGATAGCTCAAGACCAAATTGCCTACAAGCTTCCTCATACAATTCCTTCACTTCTGAAAGCTCAAGGGAAAGTTGCCTGCAGGCTTCCTTAGAAGAAGCCAATGCCTGAGTAGACCCCAAGCATCGTTGCTTGGCGGCAACCAACAACTATTGAGAGGAGCTCAACTTTCCACTCATGCGGGACAACTGGGCACAAGTAGAATATCGTTCAGACTCTGCCAATTGCAAGGAAAAGTTGTTACGCTCGTTGATGGATTTGGCACGAAGTAGCTCACCACGGAGCTCATATGCTTCATTGCAAAGGAGCTCGAGGTCGCTCTCTAGGGAGCGGATGTGCCCATTAGACTGCTCCAAGTAGGACTCCACCTCAGTTTTCTCGGCCTATAGCCGACTCAGTTCCTTCTTAGCAAAAAATGTAAACATTCGCCTGGTACGAACTTCAGACTCCAAGTTGGCGCGATCATCCACAATTCAAGCCACCAGGTCATCCACACCCTGCAAGGCAAAAGGACACAATAAGGTATGGGGCATACACGTAAAAGAAAGTGCAACTAAGCCAGTAATATCATATCAAAGACAAAAAAGTTCTCAAGCGTTGAGCCATTTCTACCATTGCTCCATCCTAGGGAGGGGAATGTAGGTGAGAAGGCCCTTTAACCCCTCTTGTCATAGCTCGCCGCCCCTCCATATGGGGTCTCCCCAAAGAATGTGTCAAAGGCATAGAAGAGGTGGCTAAAACTTCTCCGTCAGGCATGGACGCGCCCTGGTCCATAAGGGTGACATACTCAAAGCTGTCGACGGGGCCACCGTCTCCTCCGTCTCCCCCTTCCACTCAACCCTCCCTGAACGACCCACCCCCTTCCCTAGGGGTTGAGGAATCCACATCACCATCAAAGGAGGAGGGGAAAGGACAGGTAATGGAGACTCTTTCATGGTTTGTAGGCGAAGTCTCACCCCTTGAGACTGTCGTAGGGAGGGAGTTTAGATTGGAGTCTTGGTCCCCACGATCATCAAGGTCGGCCTTCATAGACAAAGAGTCCACAACATAACTCTGGGCACCGCCATTAGTAGGACTCCTGACTTCAGACGCCATAACCCCAACAACACCCATAGATAAGGCGTCATTTATGTCAGCCGCAAAGTCGCCATTGCTTGGAGTTAAAGCTGAGGAGAGGAGAGAAGGGAACTCAAAGGGAGGCGTACCTATTAAGTCTGACCCCTTGGGGGGTAGATCAAAGTCAAAAGTCATGGCCAAGTTGGCTAGGGTTGGCCCATGAGCCCATTGAGGTTCCTAAGCCTAGGAGACGCAAGTGGCGACACATACACAGGAGAAGCAGGGGGCATCTCCACCCCGCCCGCAATCATATTAGCACCATAATCAATGACCACCTCTAGCCCAACATCATCAACTTATGCCCTTGAAGTCTTTAGCAAGGCGATTAGCAGGTGCCTCGCCCTTAGTATGGCAAAGATGTTTTTTAGAAGTCTCGGAAGGCAGGAAGCAGGCCTTTTCTTTAAAGAAGGCATCATAGCCTTTAATTTACGACCCCTAACGTGGGAGTGGTCAGGCACAACAAGGAATCGGTCAATGTTGGCAGGGGTCAAGAGCTTCTCAATCCACAGGGCATCCTTATATCTTTGGCCCAACTAAGGATTGTGTCAATGTGAGAATGCTCTCAGTCAGCCAAATCTATAAGAATATTCTTGTCATCAAGAACCCTTCCCCAATTATCCCTGATAGGAAATTTCTTTTGTCACTATTTGGCATTCGAATGACGCTTTCAAATGCTGCCAAAAGTTGTGAGCAAACACAAAAACTGCAAATATTACATGGTAACCCTTTCACAAAGTGGAAAGATAGGAATTCGCAAGCAGTTAGGTTTGGATACATCTCCCCTAGAGGTTCCAGAACCATACGAAAATCCACGCATGAACATAAAAGTACATGCGTTGGACAGGAGCTAATCTCAGGAAATTAAGGACATCACAAATGGAGTGGCAGAATGGAAGGCGCAAACCGTGCATTGGGGCACAAACTGGAAGAGCAACTGTCACCGAGAAACCTTCCTCGTCGATGGCGCCCTCGAAGGGAAGAGTGAGAACCACGGCGTCAGGGATGGGATACAATGCCCTTAACCTTGTCAAATCCCGAGCAATAAGTGTGGAGCACCATGTGAACCCCTCAAAGAAATGTAGAGTTTGACCATCAGAGGATTTGGGCTTAAAGTTGGAGAAAACCCTAGGTGGGGTTTAGGTAGAAGCTTGGCTGGGAGCACAAGAAGAACTACACTAAGCCATTACTATGTGAACTGGAAGAAACAAGATTGAAAATGGTGAAGGATTGCGAGTTTTTGAAACATGAGAAGATAAAAGGTTAAGGAAGGAATGGAACAAAAAGAGGAAAGGAAACGAGAAGAGGAAATAACGCAAGAAGATGAAAGAAGTGGAGTGGGAAAAAGAAGCAATGATGAAAGGATTCTTGGGAAGGCAAAAGGGTGACAAATGCTATCAGCTATCGTTTTTTAATAAAAGAATAAATCAATAAATAAAAACCCAGGAATAGTTACAAATGAAGTGGGCCACATCCTTAATATAACGAGAAATTAAGTTTTCCAACGCCCTCACCTTAGTTAGCATAGACCCTCAGCGGAGTAAAAGGATTAATGATCCCAGGGGTCGTCTATCTAGCCCAAACTAGCAGGGTAGAGAGAGCACGAATTGATAAATTTTCACGTGTAGGCATGAAGGAAATTAGCGAGGTAACTAGAAGGGATATTCAGGACCCCGGAGGGATAAGCCCATGTGTTGGAGGGCCCAAGTCTGAGGCTTCAAGAATCGGGGTTAGTCTGCAAGCCCAGGGATTCAACCTACGAATGCATGGAGAATAATGTAGTGAACAGATAACGCCTCTGTTTGATCAGGAAGTTATTCTACCAATTTTTTCAAGGGTTATCCAAGATAGACTCTGAGGTAATTCATTATCATCACCTTCATGCCCCTATAAATAACACCGAAATGTAATATATTTGGCATTCATTCATATACTTATATTGAAACCACTTCTCTCTAACTTAGGCATTAGAGTCCCACTAGGCTCACCATGTCGTCATCTCCTCTGTTGCAGGTTATCCGTGCAGTTGGTGGTGTGAAATACGTCCTTAACAGATGCGTTTAACTTTTTTAGGTTAGAGGGTTTTAATTAGGTTGAAATGAAAAAGTAGTGGGTCCTATCAATGATTGATTTGAGATGAATTGAGTTTGGTTCAATAATCAAACACAGCCTTAGAGTTATTACATTCTCAAGTTGATAACATATTATCTATATCAGTTAAATGGTAAAGTTTAATTAATAAGATTCAAATTTTAAAATTTATGTTCCATATCAAATTATGATACGTAAACAATATGTAATATAAAGACTTTAGAATAACAATATTTGAACTTTTAAGTAAACCAAAATATTAACATATAAAACATAAATTTTAGAATTTTTAATATTAATTATTCATAAGATTATCTCTAGCCACCACAGGCACCACTATGTTCATCATTGGGATTAGCATTGGCAACCTGAGACCACTAGAATCCTGCAACTTCGACTGAAAATCGGCAAAATGAGGACAACAGTCGGCAAATTCCAACGGAATCCCTTTGTTGGGTAGCTATTCTTTGAAAAAAAATTAGGGATTCATATTTTAAGGGTCTTTTTGAGAACACAACTATTTTTAGATATTCTCAAATTATTTTATTATTATTCACAAAATATTCACTATTTTTTTTATTACTATTCTATTACTATTCACAAAATATTTCATTATTATTCACAAATTATTGAATTATTATTTATATATATTATGATATATTTTTAATATCCAAACGAGTCCTAAAAATATCTTTTATAAATTCTTTTTTTTTTTATGGGATATAAATTCTTGTTTTGATTAATTATCAGAAACACTACTTACAACCGGCTATTGGGTAACCGATGCAACCGGGCACGTCTTTTTATAAAAAAATTTATTATTTTAACACTTCATTCTCTTATCATTTCGTCCTTCCCTCTCTCATTCTTTTATCATTGCTACCAGGGGATGGCTGAGAGTTCTTGATGTCCTTGGGAACATTGGAAACAACTATATCATCGTAGAGTGGAAGATCCCAAGTGTGTTCTTCATCAACTTCAACCACCCTCAACCTAGCCGCTCCTTTACAGTAGAGCAACCTCTTATCATATAGTTCACATCGAAGCCTCTCCCTAATGCCCGTACAGAGTTTACAGCAGTTTGCAAGGCTGCTGCATTGTCCTCCATTTTCTCATTAGAAAATTGACTTTTTCTTTGATTAGAAGCAGACCCAATTCGTGAATTACACCCGAATAAAAGACCCAGTTCCCTGATTGACTAATTGAACTTAATCATGAAAACCCAAAAGAAATAAGTGTTTTGGTTTTCATTCACGAATCCAAGTAAAACAAAAGATCAAACGCTTCTCTTTCCCTCTCCTCTCTAGCTCTACCAATTAGTTGACCCTTCTATGAAGACTCGAAGCAATAATCGATGGTGATCTCCTCTAGATCTTGAATCTAGTAAAAGATCAAACACCCGCCCCTCTCTCTACTGCGTGTGCAATTTCGCTCTGCAAAGTCTCCTACTTTCTCTCTCTACAGAGTCTTTTTATCTCTCACAGGGTCTTCGTTTCTTCTACGACGAAATGAGAGAAGGATGAAACGTTTAAAAAATAAAATTTTTCATAAAAAGGCATGCGGTTGCATCGGTTACCCAATAGCCGGTTGTAAGTAGTGTTTCTCTTTGATTATAAGTGGATGAGTCTAATTATCATCAAAATACTGACGGGATACCTTTTGGTTGGGGATGTAAAAGTGGTTTTCATACCACACCATATTTAAGATTAGTTCTTTTAAATTGTCAGTCTGCTTCTCTTTTAAAGTGGTTTTCCACCTCTTCTCTTCTACTCTTCCTCTCAGCCTGCTTCTTCTTCTCCACCCAAGGCTTAGCTGGGTCTCTATGACTCAAGATCATAGTCGTCACCATTATTTTGTAAGTTAAAGACACACGATTGTGATTGTGGGTTTACAAGCTTTATAATCAACGGTCGCGGTCATATGTCTATTGGGTTTATGAGCCAAGGGTGATGTCGTGCATCTATGGGGTTTATGAGCCACACATATTCAAATTGGAGGTTTCTTGTTGGTTTTGTACTATTCTTTTTATGTAGTTTTTATTTTGTATGATTTTGTGTGAAGAATTTGTTGTTAAACAAGGTGGTCGGACGGGGGTATCGTCAATCCACCCACCCAAAAAATAAATGCAAACAGTCAAAAATAAGAGCAAGAACGGGTAAGAGAGTTGATTTAACCACTCCGCCCAAGCGGGGATGGGAGCGGGAGGGATAGCCACCCGCCCATATAAGGCAAGGTAGCAGCCCTAATATTTTGAATTAAGTCCTTAGTTTTTTTTTTTTTTTTTTGGCAGTTAAATCCTCTTGTTCAATTTCTATTAGATTTTCTCACAACAACAAATCTCACCGTAACATGTCAATAAAGTATAATATAATACAGAAAATAATCAAAAGATTATTTAAAAGATTAGAAAAATTTTAGAAAAATTTTTAAAAAACAAGAAATATCATATAACAAAAAAGTTAAAACTATTAAAACAGAAATCTAATTGATGAATATATATGGTATTAATGATATTTGGCATTTGCACCATAACATAAGTTTTTTATTTTTTATTTTTTATTTATAGGAAAACGTCAATATCATTCAAACAAAAGAGCATTACAAATTGTTCTTATGATCAAGCGCCGTAGATACATACATTGGGAAATGGTCCCACCATATTTCTATATTCACTGCATTCTAAGCATGGAAAATAATAAGGTTACTACCCTCCTTCTATCTTTTTTTTTTTTAATCAAAGAGCCGGTAGCCACCCTCATAGCGACCCCATCCCAAGTTTATTAAACAATCATCACTTATGGCGGAGGAAAACCGTAGTTACAAAACTAGCATCTGGGAGTTACAATTAAACCTTCCAAACACAAACCAACCAACAAGAGAAAAAATCAAATCAACACTAAACAGGCCTAAGGAAAACTAAACATGCCTAATAAAAACTAAACATGCCTAGCAAAACAGAACCACACAGGCCTGAAGGGAAAAAAAAAATCTAAACAAGCCTAAAAAACAGAAATTAAACTAAACATGCCTAAAGACAAAACAAAAGAAACGAACCTTAGGTGCGAATAGAAGGCAACCTAGCCTTATCGATCCGAATAACACCCTTTACGAACCTCGGCAATTATTGAAAATCTTCATAAACAACATTACTGCCTAACTCCCCATTTTTAGCTAAAAAATCAGCCGCTTGATTTCCTTCACGGAATTGATGAGCAACGCGAGTGTCCATTCCTTGCACTTCTTGACTAAGCTCGTCCCAATAGTCCCATAAATACCAAAGAGTGCATTTCCCTGACCTTAGCCAATCCACAATTAACTTAGAATCACTTTCAATAATGATCTTAGAAAAAGAAAGGCTTTTACAAAGCCGAATCCCTTCCAAAATAGCTCTTAATTCAGCTTTGTTATTCGTTCCAAGACCAAAATTACCCTCCTACTATTTATTTACTATTCTTTTTGTATTTGATATTTTTTAATTTTTTATTTTACTTAATGATTATGGAAATTAATATTAGTAAAATTATATATTTTTTTAATTTTTTTAATAATTAAGAATGTTAAAAAAATACTTAAAAGAAAATGATAAAAAAATAAATACACTATAAGTAGTAAATAATACACTATAAGTAGTAAATGGGCAATAAAAGGATAGTAATATTATCACTACCCTTTTCATCAATAGTTGTAATTCTTTCAATAAATTTTCAAGAGCTAAGAAATTCTCTTCAAATAGATGAAGATCATTAACAAGTAATAAGCAATCACTTTCTAGAATTAGCTTTGGGATACCCCTACTCCATTGAACACAAAACTGAAACCTCCTAAGCATAGCTAGAGCTTCAATAGTTCCTGGATTTATCACCTCATTTTCCACTTTATAGCATGCTAGAATAACTTCACTTCATTCATTTCTGAGCACAACACCCACTCTGGCTTTCCTTTGATCAAAAAACATAACACCATCCACATTCAGCTTCAAATATCCTAGTGGAGGGGGTTTCCAGTAGCACATGAGCAACTTTGAGTCTTTATTCACAGAGGGTTGCACCTCCTTTTGAGCTTTCTGCAAAGATAGAGTATATGCTCAATCACATGTCTTGGTTCGTAATACACATTTTCATAAGTAATTTTTTTTCCTTCTGAACCAAAATCTCCATGCAATTGAAAAAATTTGGATAAATGTATTTAATTATAAAATTTGAATATTCAAAGAGTAGAACGTTCAAATTGAAAACTTAGAGAACTTCTTATGAACGTATAAATTCGAAGATTAAGAAAAAGACTTATACTAAACCCTTTTTTTATTTCATGTCATGCTTTGGTCTAAAACTTGCCTAAAACTTCCTCAATTGAGCGGAGGTAGACCCACGTTTATTGCCTCCTAATTTTATATTCAATGTAATCAGGAGGGAAGACAAATGCCTCTTTGAGTTTGAGTTGGAAAGCTTAGTTTAAAATGTACTTTTAACGGTCTAAAAGCTCTTCTTTTAAAAAAAAAAAAAATGATCTATTTGGTAAATTTAGTAAAAGTGCTTTAGGCACCTTAAAAAAAGCTTAAAGTCCATTTTTAAAAAAAAAATTAAATTGAAGTTTTTGTTGAAAAAACCAATATTATATTTTGTGGTGGTAATATGTGTTCACGGTCATATTTGCATTGTGTCAAGTCAAGGACATTCGATTATATAAGTAAGTCAACTCAAATACAACCCATTAAGTTAAATAGGGCAGACCTTCAAATCCTAATTAACACGACCTATTTAGATAACGGGCGACATGACACAACCCATTTTAGTCCATTTAATAATTAATTAGAAATAAATCAATACAATACGGCACATTTCATTTTTTATAAATGGGTTGAATTAACCTGCATAATCAATTTTACCTGATTAATATAATTTCAAATAAAATTTAAAATCTATATTTATTTTATAGGTGGTGCTAGAGCCACTGATAGTTGGTCCCGACAATGTAAATTTTTTTTAAAGCATTTTTTATGTATTTGAAAAAAAAACCACAATACTAAATATAAACGAATATGAATCCTAAAAAAATAAAAAATGGTACAATTTGTTGGTAGAAATTGTCTATGGGAGTATCATTTCCTTTATTTTATTAGTAGTTACAATATCTCAAAAAAGAATACAATAAGTAGGGGTGAATGGGATCCGGTCCGGTTGGTCTATAGGAGTTTTTGGGATTGGACCGAACCCTTCGGTTTAGGATTTTCCTACCCTCGACCGTATAGAACTCCCATATGAACCGGAACCATTCAGTCAGATTGAATAAATTAAGAATTTGTATCTTCGATGCGTTTCTAGCACTTATCTTTATATTTTTCTAAATTGAATTGCTTTAACAATTGGAAAATGATTGTATGATTACCAAATATGCCCATCAAATATGCCCAGTACTCCTATTTTTATTTTTATAATTATATTTTTAATGGTTAAAGAAGTGACTATTAGTGAATTTATATATATTTTTATTTTTTTCTTAATGGTTAAGGATGTTTAAAAATTGATTAAAGAAAAACAAAAAACTCATTTGTTCTAGTGTGCACATTTGGTGGGCACATTTGGTAGTCACCCTAACATTGTCCTTAACCATTATATTTCCTTTGTTCTTTCGTAATTCATTCTAACCTCATCTCTACTTATGTGTAGAGATGGCAAAATTCATGACTATCTTCCTCTTTACTTATGTGTACAATGTCATCTCTTTTGAGCCCAAGTGAAGCGACTTCTTGATCTTCATTTACATGTTCTTTTTCTCTTCGTTGAAAACTCATGAGATTTTCCAACATTTTATTGTATTCATTTTTTGGATCTTTTTTACATGCTACAATATTTTCTAGCACATTTACAACATATTGTTTTAATCAAAAGAGAAATGCTCATTGCATTTAAGAAGAATGTATAAAAAAATTAATTATCCATGTGTTAGTTATTGAATACTAAAAATTATAAAATTTGAAATTGAATTTAAAAATAAAACTGTTAAAATGAGTCTTGTACGTAAAATTGTAAAATTGTAGATACATATAACACTGCTTTAAACAAAATATCCCACTTATTTGTTTTCCACAATAATTGCATTTGAATTTTCTAATTCAAAGATCCAATGTCATGGCATGTTCCCAATTTGGATCCATTCATGAATCGAAACAACAACAAAAATATCTTTAAAAGTGTAAAAGACGTGTTTCACACTAACAACCGTACAGATAACCTGCAGCAGTGAAGTCAATAACAATAACAATATAAGGATAAGTGTATATAAAATGAAGATGAATATATTTGTTACCTCTAGTAGGCTATTTATAAAAGGATGTGGAGTGATCGCGACTAACTCTAATCACCAGTCCTATGTGTGCATCCTTTATGATCCCTTATTAACTGGAGAAGATACCTCATGTTTTGTAGGAGTTATCTCGCTTGAGATAACCGTATCCAACTGTGGGTCCTATCTCTTGCTCTTTGGGAGTTATTTGTCACATGGTTGTGGCTATGAGCCCCCTGGTCGTGGGGCTCCTAACCCTAATCATTGGGCTAAGTTTCTTAGTCTTAGTGATGAGCTTAGTCTTAGTAATAGGCTTAGTCTTAGTGATGGGCCCGAAGCCCAGGGGATCAAAATGTCCCCTCCAATTACCCCATTAATTTTCTTTGTGCTGGCACATGGGAAATTAAACTTTTCTTTTATCCATTACTTACCCCGCTAGTCTATAGGCATTTATTCATACTTTTTCCTTTTTTTTTTTTTTGGCTATAATCCATTCTAGATGGCGTGCTCGAGCCTTCACCCTTTCTCTTTTGGGAAGACGTGGCTTGTGTCAGCCATAACTATTCCCACTAATTTAATGGTTTTCAAAAGAAATAGTAACCGTTGGCACAGCCAACCTTTCAGATTCCCAAAAACCCTCATGATTACCTTCCCTAAGTTTGCCCACACGCCATTTACTTCCCGTGATCCCTCTCTTCTCATTTCTTTGTTCTTTCGTCTTCCTCATATTTCTTCACACTTCTCTTTGTCTTCCTCACATTTCTTCACACTTCTCCCTGTCTTGCTCACATTTCTTCTTCAAGATATTTAAAATGGCTGGCCACAGTTCTTCCGAGATTTCCCTTAAATCACAGGGTGACTCTTCCCTTGCCCGTCACCCCACTTCTTTCAACAGGTACTCATGGCATTCAGTTCTCGATGTGGAGGACCTCGTTGAATTGAGGGAGTCGTTTTGTATCCCAGAGTTAGTGGATATGATCATTTCAGAAGGGGGATGCGTTTACAAGGAGGGTTATGGTGGGGACATAGCCCTAACCCATGGGCTTTGTCTCCCTTTCATCTACCTAGTGCGTGACGTTCTACACTTCCTGAAGCTCGCTCCTACCCAGCTTCATAGTAAGGCGTGGCATGTGTTGATGTGCGCCTGCATAGTTTTCCATCGTGTCTTGGAGCCCTTCATGGAGAAGTACCCTACCTTATAGCAAATGAATTCCTTTCTTTCTACAAAGTGGTGTCCCTGCCGGGAAACATTTGCAGCTTCCCGTGCGTGGCAACACCTAGCGGCTTTTGAAGGGCGTTATTCCAATGCCAAACAATGGACCAATAAGTTCTTCTTCAATTCTGGTCATGGCTGAGAATTTCTGGCAGACGAAATGTGTATAAGGGATTACCTCATTTTTGCCAATTGGGGGCGTGTCCCTGATGACAAAAGTTTGTCGTTGGCGCTAACTAATAGTCAACGTAACCACGTGGACCTTGTCCATGAATGGGCAAGGACCATTACTGCGACGGTTTGTGGTCGGATGACCTTCTTTCTACTCCTAGTATCGATAGATTTCTGACGGTGCCGATTCGTGCCCACGTCAAGGGGACCAAGCTCAAATCGGTACCCCATCCAGTGAAAAGAAGCACTCCCCAAACTGGGGGGCCTAAAATGAAATGCCCTCATGGCAAGGGCACGAAGCCTGGTGGTGTTTCTGATTCCCCTGCAAAGTTGGCACAAAGTGTGGATGCGGATGCAGCTATTCCTAGGGAGGCTACGTCGGCGGCGTCCCCTGTTAAGGCTTCCCCATTGGTGAGCCTAGGTCTTGATAGCCTAGGCATCTTGATGAAGCAGGCTATCGAGGATCTCTTGTTAGCTTATGACTTTGGACTCCCTTCGGGGGTGACTCGGTGAATACTTCTTTTGAATTCCCGTCAATTCCTACTATTGATCCCACATCTTGTGGTGAGAGTGATTTGAATTATATTTACGTCACCTTTGCCTTGGGCATGTCTGGGGAAGGGGTGTTTGATGTCTTTGTCCCTACTTCTTATGGTCCCGTGACTGAAGCTAAAGGTGGTTGCACTGTCTCCCGTGTGGGGCATGATTCTTCCCCCCACTCTCTCCCTACTACTATTTCAGACGGCGAGACTCTACCTACAGACCAAGACAGGGTGTCCATTCCTTCACCAACTCCATCGTCATTTGGTGGGGATGGGGACACCACCCATCGTGAGGGTGGTGTCTTGCTAGGCGATCGAGGTGCTCTTGGTGGAAGTGTCCTTGAAGAGCAGGTAGGTGCGAAGGTAAGCACCCAGTGTGGAATTCAGACAAGCGAGCAAGTTGGTGCCCATGAGCCAACGAGTGAGCAAGTTGGCGCTCGTGTTGAAAGTGGCCTATCTGCGCCCAATCCTGAGGCTATTGTGTCCCCGATCTTGAGTTTAGGGCCACTAGCATGGCCTGAAGCCAATGTGATGGGTGATGTCAGTTGGGTGGAGGATGTTGGGCTTCGTGTTTCTGCGCCTCCAGTGGAGGTAGTCATGGAGATGACCAAAAGCCTAAAGAGAATGTTGGCTCCAGTAAGGCCTTTTTCCATTACTCTTTGTATTTGGGCACCTATTTCTTTTGTGCTTGTACAAAATTTATCTGACCTTTTGCACTTATGCAAAATGTGGAGGTTTTGGCGTCTTGGATTGTGTAGGAAATGGCTTGTTTGGAGGAGGAGGTTTGTGAGAGGCAGAAGTTTTCTTATTTTGCCAAGAAATAGAATGACTGTCTTAAGGTTGAGAGGGACTACTTGCAGAGTTGCCTGGAGCAGTCTGATGGTTATGTTCATCCAGCCTTCGTTTCGAGCTCTTTCGTGTTGAAACCCTCCAAGCCCGTGACAGCTTTGCCTTGCATATGGTGGGCATGGAGAAAGTTGCAACCAAGGCAGAGGTACTACACCTTAAGGCGGTACTGGACTCCTCTCAGCGATCCCAATTGGACACTGAAAGAAAGTGCAAGGAGGCGGCTGCAGCTTTGGCTTCCTCTGAGGAGAAGTGTGAAAAGGTGGCCAAGGAGTTGGCCCAAAGGAAAAATGTGTTATTGAAGGAGCACCATGAGAAGGACACTCAGATCTCCGAGTTGCAAAGGGAGTTGGCTTAGGCGAAGGCCAGATATAATAAGTATAAAAAGGAGGGCGAGGGAGTGGATGCTCGTCAAGATCAAACACTGAAGAGTGTGGCCAGATTGGCGCGAGAGGTGGAAGAGTTGTGGGAGGCGCGAGGAAGGTTGGAGTCCCATTTGATCGTCGTGAACAACGAGATTGTTCGCCTGCATCCTTAGCTATCCTCTGCCAGAGCTGTTTGGGACAGGGCTTTCGGATATGGGTATGGGGCGAGACTGGCACACCTGAAGATGCACTTGCTAGCCAACCCTCAAATTGTCTTGAGGAGTCTAGATGCTGCCGCTTGCCAATATGCGGATTCTATGGATCGGGATGTGATGCCTGACGCCTTTCCTCGACCCCTGCCTCAAGAGTGAATTTTCTTTTTTATTTTTTATGATAGTTGGGCCCCTGTTTTGGGCTGTTTTGATCCTTGTATATTGTTCTGTAAATACTTCGTTTTCCTTTGTGGCCTCAAATTTGCTTTTATATTTTGTACGCAATTTTTGGACTCTTGCTGTGCATTTATACTGCTTTGTTCCTTCGTGCTTTATGGGATGGGCTTGGAAGTACAATCATAGTCTTCTAGAGGCTACTACTAGTGTGAACGCCAGCATCTCCATTTGCAGGTATCTAACTACGGCGCCTCGTAGAACACGGCTTGTTTAGTGTACAGGCGCTTGATTTTCTTCTTCTTCCTTTACTAGGATGATGGAAACGGTTTTGGGGGATACTGTCAAGTATACGTTCAAAATATCCCCTTGATTGGGCTACTTCAACAGGGGTGAGTTGTCCAAATACTTCTTCAGTTCAGGCTTGGTCACATTCTTCAATCCAAGGGTGTACCTACCTTAAAAATCGAAAAAAAGTGAGGCATTTATCCATGGACCTCGATACGAACCTGTTCAAGACTGTTATTTTTCCTGCTAGACGTTAAGTGTCGTTGATGGTTCAGGGCTGCGTCATCTTCAAGATTGTCTCTATCTTCTCAGTGTTGGCTTCTATTCCTCTCTGTGACACTATGAATCCCAGGAATTTTCCTGAGTTCACTTCGAAAATGCATTTGGCTAGGTTCAACTTCATCTTATATTTTCGCAATACTGCAAAGGACTCCTTAAGATCTGTCAAGTGTTGAGCAGCTTCTTTACTTTTCACCAACAGATCCTCTACGTACACCTCCATAGTCTTCCCAATCTGCTACTTGAACATCCAATTAACTAGCCTTTGATATGTTGCCCCAGTATTCTTTAGGCTGAAAGACATTACCCGATAGCAGTTGAGTCATCTGTCAATTATGAACGTCGTATTCTTCTCATTCGCCTTATACATTCTGATTTGATTGTACTTGGACTAGGTGTCCATGAAGCTCACAAATTTATGCTCGGCTATGCCGTCCACGATGACGTCAATCTGGGGAAGTGGAAAACTGTCCTTGGGATAAGCTTTATTGAAGTTGGTGAAATCCACTCACATCTTCCATTTGCCATTGGCTTTTTTGACTAGTACTACATTGGATAGCTATTCAGGGTAGTGTGCTTCTCAGATGAAGCCTACTGCTAAATGTCTATCAATCTCCTTAGCTATGGTTGTGCACTTCTTTCTTAGCCTCTAGATTAACGCAGAGGTTGTGCTCTATGATTGAATTATCGATCCTAGGCATATCTTCATGACTCCAAGCAAATACATCTTTATGTTCAATCAACAACTATTTCAAGGCCTCTCGATACTCTGGTGGGAGCTTCATACCAACTCTTGTTGTGGTGGCTGGGCGGTCTGGGTGTAGCTATATTATCTCTAAAGGTTCGTTAGCTTCACCTTGTAGCAAATTGTTTTCATCCCTGGTCTCCATGTCTGGTTCCTTGTTTACCGGAGGTGGTGGCAGTGGACACTCCCTCGAGTTACCTACCACACATACTGCTAGCGCTCTTGTCTTCAACTCTTGGACATAACACTCCCAAGCCAATATTAGCTCACCTTGGACTTCGTCGACTCCCGGTTCTATTGAGAATTTCATTTTAAGGTGGTACGTGGAGGTAACCCACCTTTAAGTTATTGAGGGTCGGGCGTCCCAATATGGCGTTGTAGAACGACAGGGCCTTGACTACTAAGAAATTTGTCATGTTAGTGACTGTGTGGGAACCTTGCCCTGCTGTTATTGGAAGCATGATGATGCCGATAGGTTGAACAGCTTCTCCTTAGAACCCTTTCAGTAGAGAGGGTGATGGTTGCAGCTTGTCGATACTGATCCCCATTCTAGTGAACGCGTCCCAGAAAAGGATGTCGACGGAGCTCCCATTATCGACTAAAACTCGTTTGGTTGTGTAGTTGGCTATCAGTAGCGTAACAACCAAGGCGTCGTCATGGGGGTACATAACCCCCTCGCAATCCTCATCCCCAAATGAAATAGTTAGGGTTGCCTCTGTCCTAAGGTATTTATGTGGCCTATCCGCCATGTATACCTCGTGATACCTTACCCTACGAGTGTGGACTTTCCTACCAGATGTTGTGGCATCGCCCCAGGCGAATCCACTTTCTATCGTTCGGATTTCACCTAGGGGGCCTGTTCTTGGTCTCTCTTGGGGTGTGGAGAGTTATTTCTTCTCTAGCCCTCCTGTTTCTGGCGTTTGGGGATTTTGCCTCGTCTGTGCTCTTTCTCGTGATTCTCCTTCCTCTGCGGCTTGATGTAATCAGCTAGCATCCTTTCCAACACCCACTTCCAGACATTTCTTCGACCCGCTTCTTCAAGGTGATGCAATCTTTAGTCCAATGGGAGTAGCTTTGGTGATAGGTGTAGTGGTGTTGGCCTTTGCCTGGCGAGAGTTCTTCCTTCCTTGTGGTCCTATTATTCTCCTATACATTGTGGTTGTTATGGATCAGTTAGCACCCCTGGTCTTGGTGGCTGGTGTATCAATCACGTTTGTCATCTTGGTGGCTTTGTCCATTTGCTTTTATCTTTGTCTTTAGATTTGTTTTGGTTTCTATTCTTCGATTTTGCCTCCTCCTTTCTTGGTTCTAGTAGAGCCTATAGTGTGTATTCTACGTTAACGAAATCATCTTCTCGGTCCATGAATTCCCTTAACGTAGACAAAGTTTGTCTGGCCAGTTTAGCCATGAATAGACTTTGGGGCCAGATTCCTCCCAAAAGTGCGGCCAAGGTGATCTTTTCATCTTGATCGTCTGTGGTGGGCCTCTCTTTATTGAAGCGTGTTAGGTAAGTCTTCAGGTTCTCCCATTCCTTTTGTTTTATGGTTAACAGATAAGCGACTGGCTTACGATGTCTTCTACTTGCTATGAATTGTGTGAGGAACTACTTAACAAACTCCTCGAACCTGCCAATGGATCTGGGGCGCAGGGTACTGAACCACCCCTGTGCTATTCCTTTCAGTGTTAATGGAAAGGCTCGACAAGCTACCTTCCTAGGGAAGCCACAAAGAGTCATGTGTGCCTTGAAATTCTCAAAGTAATCAACAGGATCTTTAGACCCATCGTATAGGTCGATCTGTGGCACCTCAAACTTAGACGGTAGAGAAACCGCCATGACCTCCTCGCTGTAAGGGAGATACGTGCATGTGAGCAGTTGCTCCACGGAAGAGGAACCACCCATCCTCTTTGGCATCTTATTTATCCACCAAACTGTGTAGCTCATTGTGCATTCTTTTTTTTTTTTTTCTATTTCTTCACTATTAACCCCTACATGTTGTGTGCATCTCTTTCATGTTGTCCATTCTAGGCTGATGGATTATCCCTCTGTCACTTTAATTCCTCATTCTCTTTTTGGAGTTGTTCAACAACTGCCATTACTTGTTTCAGTCTTTCCTCCGTTTTTGTTAACCTTACTTCTACCTTAGTCATGCTCGTTCCTGGATCCCGGTCTACTTGTGATATCATGACAGTTGGCATGTAAAAATCACGTTGAGGTCTGTGAAGATTTTACAGACGGCGCCACTGTAAAGGACGTGTTTTACACCACCAACCATATGGTTAATCTGCAGTAGTGAAGAGATGACGCTGATCACCCTAAGTAGACTCTAATGCTTAAGTTAGTAATAATATAAGGATAAGTGTATATGAAACGAAGATGGATATGTTTGTTACCTCTAGTAGGTTATTTATAGAAGGATGTGGCGTGATGGCGACTAACTCTAATCACTAGTCCTGTGTGTACATTCTTCATGATCCCTTATTAACTAGAGAAGAATCCTCCTATTTTGTAGAAGTTATCTTGGTCAAGATAATCATATCCAACTGTGGGTCCTATCTCTAGCTCTTTAGGAGTTATTTGTCACATGGTTGTGGTTACGAGCCTCCGGCCGTGGGGCTCCTAACCCTAAGCATTGGGCTAATTAATATAGGCTCTCGGTCATAATTTAAACGTGCCTATAACCCGTACAATACACGGATTGTTGTGTATGTTGTGTGTAAGGGAGAGAGATTTAGAGAGAGACCGAGTTTTATAGTGGAGAAATTTGAAACGGTTTATAGAGCGGTTTATTTAATGAAACAATATAAATGTTGAAATAGTGTATTTGGGTAAAGACTTGAATCAGTTTATATTCTTTATATGTAAGAAAAGATTAAAAGTTACAACAGTTCATAATGAAACATTACTTTTAAAAGGATTACCGCTTCATAAACATAACACTTTAAGTTTAATGGGTAGAGTGCTTACTTTTATGGATAGAATGCTACATCAGAGTCATAAGACTCCGCTTAAAATACAAAACAATATAAATATTGAATTAGTGTTTTTGGGTGGAGTCTTGAATCAGTTTATATCTTTATATGTAAGAAAAGAAATGAAACTTAAAAATTACAATAGTTCATAATGAAGCATTACTTTTAAAAGGTTTATAATTTCATAAACATAACACTTCAAATTTAATGGATAAAATGCCTACTTTTATAGGTAGAATGTCACGTCGAAATTATATGACTCCGCTTTTATATATAGTAATAGATAAGTTTAAGTCACTTTAGTGTGTATATATATATTATATATAAAGTGATTCTACTCATCATTTATTTTTTCATCATCATCTTGTCATTTTTTAATGTAACATTAGATAATTGAAAATTATTTATTATGTTTTACTTGTGAATCTATCATTAAATGCTATATTATGTGATGATAAGAAGACGATGAAAAAAATGACGATAAATATATTTATTCATATATATATATATATATAAATATATAACTTAGAAGGTGCTAACGATGCTCAATTATTCATAATTGAAGCCATCGATGTAAGCGTGGGTGTTACTGTGCAAGTGTGAACAAGGGAGATCAACCGTCCACATTGACGGAGGAGAGCGACTGAGAGTTATCATCCATAAAATAGGGTTGTCGGCTATAGCCTACACTAACGTTATCTGGTGTTTAAATTACAGGTAGGTCCACTACGCACCACGTCGCTGACTCAAGCACTCATTACTGACAATTTTTGTTCTGGTAACCATGGTTGTTTTACGTTTCCGTACCACTAAATCTGACCATGCTAACAGGTAAGTACTTGCAGTGATGTATTGTTAAAATAAAATAAAAAAGAAAAAAAATTTTGAGAGTAAAAAAAGGTTTTCTATTTCATAAAAAATATTTCATTTTTTAATTTACATTATTTTATTAAATGAATGCTTTACATGCTAGTATTTGTGCACAATTTGATAAATGAATTCGCTTGCAATAAGATTTTTTCAAAAAACTATTAAAAGTCCGAGCATGATCTATCTTTGTTCTGTAAAATAATTTAGAGTTGTGCTTTTGAGCGGTTCGGCTGCTGTTGAGGGATAAACAACCACTAATAGTATTGTGCCACATCAGCAATTGTAGAGACTTTACAATAAACTCATTATGTACTAGATTTTCTCTTATCACCAAAAATCTCACCCCTTCGTAAACTTTCTTAGCCCGCAATATCTCGCACCTTGCCGCTGCAACAAGAAATCCTTCACCGCAACCCTGGGTTTTGACCAAAAAATTCATTCAACCCACTTCGGCACTATTGATGGAGCTCCATACTAGAGTTGAAAAAGAATAAAAAATAAAAAAGTGAAAATGTACAAGTTGACTGAGATCCTTAAGGGGCGGTTTGAAGATATGAAAATAGTGGGACTTTTGTATAGATGAACAACAAAGCAAAGGGAGATGGAGATGTGACGACAATTGTAATTTTTTCTTTGCACATCTTCTTACTCACTCTATTGCAATCTATCTTCATCTGTGATCTCTCTCTCTCTAAACTTCTCTTTCAATTTCGTAGTTGGGGGCTGGATATAATTTCAGGGGTTTTTAACCGTCGCCATCTCCCATGGTCTGGGCGTGGCCATGTCGGCGGGGGGTGCGAGCGAGGGATGCGAGGGTTCTGAATGAAAATTTCCTTATGTGTGGCCACATGAAACATATGGTGTGTTGTCTATGTGTCATCGTGGGATTGGGGGCTGCTATTTGGGGGTTATAAGAACAACCGATTATAAGATTTTCTCAATAATTTATTGTAGAGGACGAAATGTTGCATCCCTCCTCTTCCCATCTCTATTTCTACCCTCTTTTTCTTCCCCCATCAATCTCTCTCTCTCTCTCCTTTGAATACAAAGGTCAAATTTGACCACTCTTTTTGGCTTCTTCACCATTATATCTTAAAAAATGTTGAAAAATCAAATGCAGCCAAAAGCAACCTGTCTCTCTTTCTCTACCCTTTATAACATAAAACGTGTAAATTGGTAAGCTTATAATCTTTGGAATCTATATATATACCACAGTGCGTTATCAAATAACATATCAATATAGTGCATTTTAAAAAATATATATATATAGTGCATGTTAAATATAGTGAGTAGACAATTAACAGACAAGTACTCTAGGCTCATAGCATAATGTAAAATATACATTTGTATTAATTTATAAGCAAAGAAAAAAAATTGAGTAATGCTACATATAATCATAAGTGTGCAAGCGCCGCGCAATCATTTTGAAAAAGAGTAGGGATCACTATTAAAAATTTAATTTTTTCGTGTATGTCCCGTTTTTATTCATTATTTTTTTCAAAAAGATTGTATGACGTTTACACATTTCACGACTGTAAATATCATTTTATTGAAAAATTCTTTTAGTAAGAACTCCCTTACACCTTCGGTGGCTATGTTTAGAGTCAAAAAGTTCGGTTCTAACTATTTGAAAAAAGTATTACTAATGTTAGTTATACTCTTTTGTTATTAACTAGTTTTGTTAAATATATTTGACTTATTCTATTCTTAAGGCATTGTAGAGTACACAATCTATATTAATTAAATGATAAGATCGGATTTGTAAGATTTAAATTTTAGAATTTATCTTTCAAATCAAATTATGTCGTATAAGCACTTTACTATGTGTGTTCGATACATCGGGTTGAGAATATAATTGTTCTACTTATTATGAAATATAGTATATATATGTGTGTGTGTGTCTTATATATTATAATATAACTTTTATAATCTTAAATATCTTTAAAACTAATTGAATATCCAATAATAACAATATTATTTATATCTCTACTAACTTTGGGGTGTTCCAATAATTTATTTCATAAAATTAAAACTTCATAATTTCATAAGTACTTAGATCACATGCATTTGTATCATTTATATACACATTCAATGTAAAAGGACTAGTTAAATCTTTAAAGATAACTAACTTTAAATATTTATTTAGGCTTAGAGGTTGAAAGGAAGTGAAACTTTAATTACTAGCTAGCTTGAACAAAGCTTCACGTAGGAAGTAATTAGAAGCCCCTCGTTCATCCCACTCATCTATAGCAAGCTAGTTCCACTGATGGAATGATCCACTCTCCTTTAGGATCCTGTTGTATTGGGTTCATGGTTTTCATGTGCTTCCTGTAAATAAACAAGGATAATTGAGCTAACACTCGCATATAATTTAATACAAGATTCATTTCATCAACTAATCATAACAGAAATGTCCTGAAACCTCACACACATATGGATGCCCTTTTGCATGTCCAATCCTAGCTCCCAAGAATCTAATTCATCGATCCCCTGCATGATTTTGCCACAAGACTTTGACGAGCTGAATGCTTTATTTCTCTTGTATACTCCTTGTGTACTTGGACTATGCATATTCATATTAATATATTATAATCGTTTACCTATATATAAAAAAAAAAGTTGAATGCTTTTTGAAGGTAGCTCTTGTACCTTTGTATCTAAGATTCGTATTGGTATTTTCTAGCGAGTATTACGTCTATATGTAAATTGAATAGACATAAAACTGAAATAGATCTCAACTTAACATTTATGAATTTCAAGATCTTGACTATCATGATTTTCATAATAAATAAAGAACATATCAGAATCCGTAGCAATTTCTTCAATTAAATCTTAATCCGATAAAATGTAGAATTCACGAGGGAAAATATGTTTATCTATCTTAACCCTTTTTCTAAAATAAAAAGTCACACACTAATGATGAAAACATTACGTTTCTTTTTTTAATGGGTAGAGAGAGAATATGTTTCCTTTTGGTAATTGTCAATTCTTTAGTAATCGCCACTCCACTTCCCATAAAAGTAGGAGTAAAAATAGAAATCTACTTCTCTCATGCGTATCAGCCAATATTCTATAATTTTGGATTAGATGACCTCATGTTATTAGGAGTTTAAAAGTCATATACGTGTCAAGCAGGATATTAAATATCTAACATTCTCCCACTTG